>JANRMT010062791.1:85488196-85606413 GCA_026402145.1 Polypterus bichir lapradei | reverse complement strand
TGTCCAATTACTTTTGAGCCCCTGAAATGAAGGGATTGTGTTAAAAAAATGCTTTAGTTGCCTCACATTTTTATGCAATCTTTTTGTTCAACCCACTGAATTAAAGCTGAAAGTCTGCACTTCAACTGCATCTGAGTTGTTTCATTTAAAATTCATTGTGGTAATGTACAGAACCAAAATTAGAAAGAAAGTTGTCTCTGTCCAAATATTTATGGACCTAACTGTATACAAGCAAGATTAACATATATAGCATCAGGTGAGCTAGAAAGATGTCATCTAAATGGGCTGGACCACAGGTCTCTAGAAAGCCTGTTTCATGTTTTCACATGCCAGTGTGTTACACTGACCTGGTACAGTAACCTACTTGCTGGTTATGATGTGCTGTGAGGAAGCACTGTGAACTCCATATCAAGAATGTAAAAGGCTAAATGTAAGCCAGAATAACAGAAGTGGCAAAACAGGAATATAATGCTAAGCATAAAAAAATACTATGATCGCTCCTGTCCCTAGTACACCAATGAGCTCACAGCTACGAAAGCCACTAGCCGGCGTCTTGAACGGCTTTATAAGAAAACGGGCCTCGTAGTTCATTCACAGCTTTACACTGAGCACATATTTAAATATAGGGATGCCCTTCACACTGCTCACTCCAACTATTATTCCTCTCTCATAAATGGTACTAAGACTAGGCCTAGAACTCTTTTTAGAACTGTTAATAAACTCCTCCAACCCCCTCCTCTAGCATGCCCCAATACAGCAAAACAGTGTCAGGCTTTCTTACATTTCTTTAATACCAAAATTGATCAAATCTATCAAATTTCCCCTCCACAACTCAATCACTCACTCATTCTGATCTGCCATCTCCATCATCAAGACTCACTTGTTTCTTGCCTGTTGACTCTCTTGCCAACTCTGAACTTATTAATAAGTCTAATTCCTCCTCCTGTCTGCTTGATCCTGCCCCCACTTCTCTGCTTAACATGTTCATCTATAATTAGTATTACTGTTGCCTCATTGGTAAATGCATGTTTCATTTCAGGTTCTGTCCCTACTGCCCTCAAAACTATTTCAGTTATCCCAATCCTTAAAAAAACCTGACCTGGATCCTTCTGTTCTCTCCAGTTACAGACACATCTCTAATCTCCCTTTTTTGGCTAAGGTGATGGAATGCATGGTTACTACACAACTCCATGCTTTTCTACTAGACAATACACTCTATGAGCCTTTTCAGACTGACTTTTGTACATAGCACAGCACTGAGACAGCTCTTCTCTGTGTAGTCAATGATCTTCTTCGATCTGCAGATTGCGGTTTCCTTAATATTCTCCTCCTTCTTGACTTAAGTGCAGCATTTGACACTATTAATCATGAAATCCTCCTGTCATGTCTCTCTGCTGTAGGCATCTCTGGCTTAGCCCTTCAATGGCTCACATCAGATCTTTCTAATAGGCAACAGTTTGTCACACTTGGCCGATATAAATCCTCCACCCCACCTGTGTCGCATGGTGTCCCTCAGGGGTCAGTCCTTGGCCCATTACTTTTTCTACTTTATATCCTTCCTTTGGGTCAGAATATTCACAGACATGGCCTTAACTTCCACTGTTATGCAGACAATATTTCTATGGCATCCATTTTCTCTATTTCTGTTGATGGTACACTTGTCAAACCTGCTCCTGTTGTCAGAAATCTTGGTGTTTTGTTTGATTGATCACTTAACCTTGAGCTACACATTAGGTCTCTTTCCAAAATTTAATTCTATCATCTCCTTAACATTGCCCACCTCCGTCCATTTCTGTCCTTTAATGATGCTCAAACTCTGGTTCATTGTTTCATAATGTCTCGTATTGATTACTGTAATTCCCTCTTCATTGGCCTCCCTGCAAAATCTATACAGAAGCTACAGTATATTCAGAGCTCTGTAGCTAGAATCCTCACCCACAAAAAGCATTTTCCTCACATCTCCTCTGTTCTCTCCCAGCTTCACTGGTTACCTGTTCCATCAAGGATTAAATTCAAGATTCTGCTTCTCACCTTCAAAGCCCTACATACCCTTGCTCCCCTCTAACTCACTCAGTTACTAGCTCCTTACACTCCTTGTCGCTCTCTCAGGTTCTCGAGCAGAAATCTCCTTACAGTCCTACGCACCAGACTCTCCACCCTGGGAGGCAGGTCCTTCAGTGCTATAGCCCCTCAACTCAGGAACTCTCTTCCTCAGTCTCTCTGAGATTGCGCCTCTTTTTGCAGTTTTAAATCTTCAACTGAAAACTTTCCTCTTCTACGAACTTTCGTCATCTGTGTAATTTTTTATATTCTGTATGTAAAGCGACCTTGGGTTTGTGAAAGGCACTCAATAAATGTAACTTATTATTATTATTATTATTACTACTATTATCTGTATCATTAATGGGAAATACTTTTCACTGAAACAGAAGCGCTAATCTAATTGCCTCCCAAAGTAAATACTTGCTTAGAATTTATTAGTAGAATACATTAATCAGTCTTATACAGATTATAGTATGATTGTTTTTGTATAATTTACTACTATATATTCAATGTTCAAATTAAATTTATTCACCCTTGCATCACAAATAATGCAGAATGTATTTACAAATTTTAGAGGAATTTTTATTTATTCTAAGGGTAAAAACCGAAGTGGGTTAAAAATGATTGAGTATATTTTTCCCTCTTGACAAAAGAAATTCTTAAATATGCCAGTTATGATAAAAATATGTTGAAGACTTGTATGTGTATGTACAATACAATCACATTATTAAAAGATATTCTTGCAAATCATTTTGTATGATTTAAATTCTTTCTGGATTAAAAAATAGGGACATATCTTTTGTAATATACATACAGCAAGTTAATTTATAAGAAATACTAGGGGGTTCGCCCCCTGCTCGCTTCGCTCGCCAACCCCTCTGGCCTGCGCTACGCACCAGCCACTTCACGTCTCTGCCGCTTGTGTTGAGAAGAGGGGGGCTGAATGCACCCCAAGGAGACGCGGTCGCTCCTCCAAAAGCCTCCCTCATAAAATGTGATACAATGGGAAACAAATGGTTTCTTTTTTACCTCTTCTTTGCTCAATCAGCTGCTGGCTTGCTGCTGCTGCCATGCAGCACGATCTGCATCTCACGTGGAGCTTTCAATATTTAATCGCCTGTACAGCAGTTGCCCTACTCTTTGTCTTTTATTTCCGGCCCAGGGTGTGGTTAAATCTCTTGGCACAAAGTCTTGTCTTGTGGGACGCGCATTCTTAATATTTTTTAGTTTAGAATTTAAAAACGGAATAAGAATCTGAAAATCTAACAACATCACATCAAAGTTTGATAAATTCTGAAAAGAATGTTACCAAACATACAGTATATACAGTGGAACCTCGGTTCACGACCATAATCCGTTCCAAAACTCTGGTCATAAACCGATTTGGTCGTGAACCGAAGCAATTTCCCCCATAGGATTGTATGTAAATACAATTAATCCATTCCAGACCATACAAACCGTATGTAAATATATCCATGCATTTTCCAACCCGCTGAATCCAAACACAGGGTCACGGGGGTCTGCTGGAGCCAATCCCAGCCAACACAGGTCACAAGGCAGGAATCCAATCCCGGGCAGGGTGACAACCCACCACAGGTATGTAAATATATATATTTTTTAAGTTTTTAAGCACAAATATATTTAATTAAACCATAGAATGCACAGCGTAATAGTAAACTAAATGTAAAAACATTGAATAACACTGAGAAAACCTTGAACAACAGAGATAGCAGTGTTAGCACTTTTTTGAATGAGTTTTAAGCACAGGGAAAAAAATGAACATTTGAAAAAATCCGTAATTTAATAAACCACCCAGAAAAATAACATTGCAACAATGTACACTATGAACCGATTGCTGGAAACAGAAGTGAAAACAAAATCAAGCCCAGTGCATTCTTTAACTTGTTACTTGTTACTTTAACATGGCCTTTTCATAACTTCACTTTAACTTAATCCTGATACTCTGTATGTTCAGTTCATCATAATAACTATTCACGGTGGCTCTAAAATCCGTACTGACCCCTACTCTCTCTTCTGTTTCTTTTTCCGGTTTCTCTGTGGTGGCGGCCTGCGCCACCACCAACCTACTCAAAGCACCATGATGCCCCAGCATTGAAGACTAAAAGCCAGAAGTCCACGTGATCATCACCATCATCATCAAGTCCTTCCGTGAAAACCATAAATACAAAGAGGACTGTGTCATTCATGTTAGGTAGATTGCCCAGAGGGGACTGGGCGGTCTCATGGCCTGGAATCCCTGCAGATTTTATTTTTTTTCTCCAGCCGTCTGGAGTTTTTTTTTTGTTTTTTCTGTCCCCCCTGGCCATTGAACCTTACTCTTATTCTATGTTAATTAATGTTGACTTATTTTATTTTCTTACTGTGTCTCTTATTTTTCTATTCTTCATTATGTAAAGCACTTTGAGCAACATTTTTTTGTATGAAAATGTGCTATATAAATAAATGTTGTTGTTGTTGTTGTTGTTTAACTGCCTTCCTGCCTTAATGCATCCGGCTCTCTCTCGCGCTGCCTGTGTGTGTGCGCTCTCTCTCGCGCTGCCTGTGTTTGTGCGTCTGTCTCTCTCTTACGCTGACTCTGTGTGTGTGTGTGTGTGTGTGTGTCGCACTCTCTCGCTCTCTCTCTCTTGCTTGCTGCACAGGAAATGCACAGGAAGAGACTGAACATGTACAAACCGAAAGTGAAACTGGCTTGTTCGTATACCGAGTGTGTGGTCGTAAACCGAGGCAAAAGTTTGGCTAACATTTTATATATATATGCGGTTCAATCCGGCCGGGACGTCCCTGAAAGAGAAGGATGGAGGAAGGCAGCCTTTTCAGGGCACTGCCTCCCCAGGGATGCTAGGAGGCAGCTCCCCTGGACGACAACGGTTCCCGGGATTCCCTCAGGGCATCCTGGGACATGGAGTCCGTTTCCTCAGCCCTGTTGGGTGCCGTGGGTGCCGCCAGGGGGAGCTCACAAAGAACCTGGGGAATCCTACTGTTACTACAACCCGGAAGTACTTCAGTGTCACAAGCACGGAAGCCCGCAGTACTTCGGGCTACTTGAGGGCTGAAGAAAAATAAGAGTCTTTATCTGACCTGGAAGTGCTATTAAATCACATGGACAGAAGGACAGAATCACTTCCGGATCAAGGACTATTTGAGTCCCAGCAAGAAGAGCGGAAGTTGGGAGGTTGGGTGACGAAGCTGCTGGGAGTGGAGGATTGTTGTATTGATTATTTGTATTCATTACTGAGTACTGGAGAATTGTGGTGAGTGTGGTGCTTTGTGCACTGTATTTGAAGAAAAATATTAAAATTCTTCTTGGTGCTTTTTACAAGTGTGTCTTGGATGTCTGTCCGGTGGGCTTCATGGGGCAACAGCAACCCCTAGCGTCTACTATATATATATATATATTAGATTTCTTCTGCTTAATGAAATACCAAATTCTAAGTTCAACAAAGTTAAACAAGAAACACTAACCAGTCCCAGAAAACAACATCTTACTGCTGATTGCCAGTCTATCACTCTAGACATGCCAATATGCACATCTCTACACTCATTCACACCAGGTAAACTTTATAACTTAATGTATACTGTGATTTAAAGTGAAACAAAGGTATTAACTGTTGAATAATACACATTCCAGCTTAACAGTTTAAAGTTAAAAATGGGCTAAATATATCACTGTGATTGCAGTAATTGACAGTTATAGCAGTTGAATTATAGGAACATGGGTTTATTTAAAAGGGTAAAAAAATATAATGCACCCAGGCACATTAAACCCCCACCATGTCTCCTGGCTGCTAAAATGCTCTCTAAGTGATGTGTCAGCAAAGCGGCTTCTCCAGGTAGTCCCATCCTCTTCGGACAGGATTCGACCACCTGAGGAGCGTGACACTCTCAGGTCAGGACCTGGGGCACTACACTGTTATTTCTACAGCGCACCAGTTCAAAAACACTTAATAATAATAATAATTCTTTGCATTTATATAGTGCGTTTTGCACTTAGAGTATAATAATCCAGTCATTGATCATGATGAACACTTGAAGATAGTATTTACAAACTTTTAACACAGGTGTTAATGTTTTTAATTGGTCAATTAAATCAGTCTTCAGCAACAGTCATTTCAATTGTTACATTTTTACTTTGACACATCTGTCTCTCATTTACTATGCCAATTTGATAATTAATACATTGGCATCATTTTCTTATCACCTTCTTTTCAATTTGCCTTTTAGGAAGGTATTCAAATTCAGGTTGTACTTGCTCAAGTAGTAGTTTGTTAAAAGTTCAGGTTTAAGGTCATTGTTTAAGTTTAAACTAGCCACTTTTTTATTCCTTTGTTTTGATTCTACATTAAATTTGTGATCCAGTGTGTATCTACTTCATGATTTAAATATTAAGTTTATAATTACACTAGCAGTGTAAGTCCGTGCTGTAAAAGGCCCAGTGTCCTAGTAACTACTGAAATCGTCAGAAAAAAAATTAAAATGTAGAGTTGTCAGGCAGTTGAAAGGAACTACTTTGGGCATCTCTCTCCTAGGAGGTTTCGTTTTGCAGACGTGCTCACATCACTTGTGCATTAGCGGCAGAAGGAAAAGTAAAAGGGATGCCGTTTTGCTGATGTGTTCACCTTGCTTCTGTATTAGTGGCTAAGTGAGTGTCTCTTTCATCACAGGTTTCGTTTTCCTGTCGTGCTAGCCTCACTTGTGTATTAGCAGCTATGTGAGTTTGTTTCCTCAGAGGTGGAGCCCTTACCCCGATTCCGCCTCTCACTTCCGGGACAGAAAGAGACACTCACACTTCCACACGTAGATGTTTAAATATTTTTTCATATTAGATGTGATTAATCTCGATTAATTACATACACTTATGTGATTTGTTATTTTTTTTCGACTCCCAGCCCTAATTTTAATACATTCTTGTTTATCATGGAGCCAGAGAGTTGGTTAGACTTTAAAGTGAGAAATGACTACTACAATTGATAAAAAATACTACTACTTCTATTACTACAATAACACTAACATGTTAGAAAACTTAATATTTTAAACATTTTTGTTAATGTTACACTAAAGAATAAAAGCTAACTAACTGGCAAGTGCACCTTTATTTCAGGAAATTTGTAAAATTCACCTGTTGATTACTACAGACAGAAGTGGATGTGTGGATGTGTGAGGTCCCTGATTATGTTCTTTGCCCATGTCTTGGCTCCATTGTATACATTGTTTGATATATGGTTTCAGGATCAAAATCTTTCCTCATCTCCACACCTCTCAATGTACTGTGAGTGAATGAATATGTTGTAACAAGGAGGTAGTGTAACTTGACTGGGCTGCTGTATTTGTAGTTTAGTCCTGAGTATTGGCTTGGCACAAGGTGAGTTTATTTGATAATATCATGTTAGCCCTATGTTTCCCTTATGTGCATTTTCCTTTTTAAGACAGAGTGTTCTCCTGCCTCTCTGTGTCCTATCTGTGTGTGACTAGTTTACAATAGGCACACAGCGAGAGAGAGATGGGGTGGTTCTGAAGAACTGTTGGAAAGCACATATTGTTTCATCCTCATATTAGATCTCAGAAGTTCACGTTGTCTCCAGACTCTGTCAGATGACATTCCAAGTGGTTGCATGATTAAACTGAGGATCTCGGGAAGAGATGGCAGTCCTCCTGCCACTGGCACTTAGCAGGCAGGCTGCTTTGTGAGATTTTGGCTCATTTGTGGACCGAAAGGGGCTGAATGAAGAAACTATCTGCCTCAAAGTAAGCAAGAAAATGACTCCAACCTGATTAAAAGGTACAGCCAAAGGTTACTGCGAACCAGAATACAAACAAAGGAAAGCAGGAGAAGTCACTAAAACTACGCATAGCAGTGGACAATGCTACAACCTTAAGCCTTGAAGAGTACTAATCAAGACAGAAATCTGGGAGATATGCTGAACTTGCATGTGATTAAGGAGACAGCAAACTTTCGGAGAAAGAAAGTCTAATACTACCACCTTGTGAAGAGGGATGCCATAAGCCACAAGCAAAAGCAGTTGGGGAGAATG
Organism: Polypterus bichir lapradei; assembly: GCA_026402145.1. Lineage (NCBI taxonomy): Eukaryota > Metazoa > Chordata > Cladistia > Polypteriformes > Polypteridae > Polypterus > Polypterus bichir. Next base: position 85,598,320 of record JANRMT010062791.1, on the reverse strand, counting down.
CAGTTAATGACGAGGGGGTGAGCAACTCACTGAATGACAGCGAGATATCTGTTGTGCTCACAAGGAAGCTACAGGATCATTCACTTTCTACATCCTCACAGCCAGCCACAAGACCAGAACCAGATAGGAACCTACATTTCATATATCTAGAGAAGCTTCTATATGAAGCATAGGATACACCATGGTAAAATAGCTTGATAGAAACCAGAGAGTCGCCTAAACATATACAAAATGTGGGGATGTTCAAAAGCATCCCTACATAAAGCAAAGGGCTGCAAGGTAACAATCATGGTGTAGAAGCCTATGGAAGCTAGGGCATGGAAACCTTCCCTAGATGATAAATAGACAATGAAAGAGCATGTATTATTAAGGATATGTTTGCATATTCTGTGGTCGCCTGCAGAACCTTAATCAATGGACTGTTTAAGGGGTGGAGTACACTGAGGACTTCCTATACCTGGAGATCTAAATGTAGCCTGGAAAGAAAATGAAGGTCACTGGTGCAGCTGGCACTGAGGCAGGAGCAATATGACATTTATGCATTTTGCTTTCTGCATTTTCTCCTTAATGGACAGAGAATGTTCACCCACCTCTGCTGCATCTCATCTGTGTGAATGGTTAAGAATTGGCATGTAGCCTGGTGTGCAAAAGATAAATGAGATTGGGGGGTGATAACAGTGAACTGTGAGAGGAGCTATACTTTGACTTGTTTAAAAAAACAAAAGCAGTTCACAGATGTTCTCTCTACTTCAAGTGTCATTCTTCCGATTTGACTTGATTATGTGTATACGTGTGTGTCTGTGTGTATAAATATTTTGTAATGTTGCTGTTTCCTTTATATCTACAGAGGCCTACTTAAACTTGTATCAAACCTGCTGGTCAAAAAAAATTACTGTATGCACATACCTATATTTTGACAAGGAGGCCATCATTTTAGGACTTTTAGATTACATATGGCACAGGATACTTTATAATAAGCTTTGTTGGCTTTGTAGCTACTATAAGCCACAACCATCAAAGCATTTGAGGAGGCTCTGTGACCCTTCACTGAACATTTTAGTATACTTAATCAGCCTTCCTACTTTAGCTGCAGGATACTCCTTGTGTGTGTTTTCGCCCTTTTACACATGTCCATGGGAGAAAAGTAAGGCTGACATGCAGAATATCAATGATGGAAACTAGTAACTTTACATGAGTGTATGCTCTCAAAGGAATATAGCATTTTCACACATGACAAAAAAACTCCACAGTAGCACCCACAGACACTAAATATGCAATACAATACATGGTACCTTATGAATTTCTGGCAGAATCAATTAAAGTAACTTAGGCTGTGTTTGCTTCCTGTTCCTGGACTACATTCTGTATACTGTACTTCAAATATGTTAAAGTGTTTCAGCAACTTTTGGTTCAATAGTATCAAAGAAATTATGTAACAGAGAAAGAAAGGTCACCTATTAATTCATTTACCAAAACCATTTATGCTAAAACAGTGAGCTGGTGCCAACAGCACTGGATGTAAGGCAGATGTAGACTCTTAGTGTCAGTTAATCTAATAGTATGACATCAGGAATTTAAATAGACACACATTTTTAATAAAAGCAGTTGGAATTGGGTTGATGTGTGACTCTAGATTTGTTGAAGGACAGATCCTAAAAGGTATCTTTATGCAGTAGGTGACATGGTACAATACATAAAATCTATTCAGAGACTTTCTTCTTGAAGCAAAATCTATTTTTTGATATTGTAAATGAAAAATAAGACTAAGGTAATTTTAAACAGAAAATGTATTTCCTCGGCATAAGGGCAAAATGAAGCATGCTATACTTGCATCATGCCCGTCAAATAAACAGTTCTTCACAAATCAAAGAGACTGGCTCTAGTAGTCCCCAGTTGTGTCATGTCAATCATTCCACACACTTTTATATTCAAAGCAGTACCACAACACTGGAAAAGTAAAAATGGCCCAAATGTCAAAGCATTAAGGTAGAAGTGAAGTTACTTTCTTTCCACTCCTCCAAGTGTTTGGGGGCAATGTTGCCATATATTCATTATGAAAGTACTATTATTTTGGGCTAAGTAAGAATTATTACTGAGGGTGAGGTTAGCAAGACTTGAACCTTTAAGATAAATGGGAAATTTCTTTAAGGTAACTTGAAATAAAATCCCAAAACATTTTAAAAACATTAAAAAAAAAATCTCCAAAGCCCATTTTTTCCCCACAGTAACACAGATTCAATAACAATGCTTTTTGGCTGGAAAAATCCTATCTGCCAGCTCTGGTTTAGAATGTTAAGTAATTTCAGTTGAGTTCTTCTGATGCTTTGTATCTAACTCTTCAGAACACTTTTCATAATGTTTTAATAAAGTGGCTTGGAAACATCCAAGTATTGAGATTCACCGATCACTGCACAACAGTTTTTTTGAAAAATCTTGCTTCCTGAAAAGTTTTTGCTGATTGTGACAGGTACCTACTGGGTATGCACAAATATAGTTTTGGTTTTACTGCATCACGTAGGAACTCTGAGACACAGACATTTATATGTTTACTGACAATAACGTATTTAGTCATGTTTATGTTTTACATAAGCTATTAAATTCAACAGAATTAAAAATGTTTTGCTCCTGATTTTCTTTTGTATTCAATGTCTGATGCATCACGTTGCAGTGTCCAACAATAGTCAGCAAGCATTGACGGATTCCAGTTGCCCTGGTATCGTTTCTCCATTGTAGCAATGTCCTGGTGAAACAGCACTGAGATTTGCGGGGAAGAAGTCCAAGTGTGAGTGGAGGAAATGAATCTTGAGTGATATGTTGCACTTCATTGTCTTGTATGCTTTGAGAAGTTTGTCTACAAGGTGAATGTAGTTTGGGGCTCTGTAATTGCCCAGAAAATTGTCAACATCTTTGAAGGCTTTCCAGGCAATTTTTCCAGCCCAACTAACAGATCTTCAAACCACTTGTCACTCATAACATGTCTGATCTGGGGACCAACAAAAATGCCCTCTTTGATCTTGGCATCAAATATTCTTGGGAACATCTAAAATAACGAAAACCTTCGCCTTCCTTGTTCAGTGCTTTCACGAAATTCTTCATCAGTCCCCGTTTTATGTGAAGAGGAGGCAAAAATATTTTTGCCAGATTGACAAGCAATTCATGTGCCACATTTTTCTGTCCTAGAACTAACTTTTTACGGAGTGGCCAGTTCTGTCGAGAATAGTGCGACTCTTTGGCACGGCTGTCCCATTCAAAGATGAAACAACAGTACTTTGTATAGCCGAGCTGCAGTCCTAATAACAGAGCAATGACTTTAAGATGTCCACAGATATTGCAGTTGTACCTGCTATACTGGATGTGCTTCAGCAACAGTTCCATATTCTCATATGTTTCTTTCACGTGTGCTGCATAGCCAACAGGTACTGAAGGATAAATGTTGTCATTGTGTAGCAGAACAGCTTTCAGGCTTAACATTGATGAATCAATGAAGAGACGCCACTCTTCCGGGTTGTGATCACAACCCAAGGCCGAGAACAATCCTTCATTGTCACAAAAGAAACAGAGACTGTTGACTTGTGCAAAAAATTTGCTTATATCATGATGTTGGCCTTGAAACACAGATATTTTCGTACCTGGTAACAGCAAACACCATTCCTGCAGTCTTGAACCCAACAGCTTGGACTTTTGCTTTGCCAGACCCAAATCTCTGACCAAATTATTCAATTCGGACTGTGTTATCAGATGTGGATCGCCTGATGAGCACGATTCAAAATCCGGGTCAATGTCACTGTCAGAACCCTGCATTGCAGTTTCCTCATCTGGTTCGTCTAAGGTCCAATCCTCTGGTGGTTTCGGAATTGGAAGACTGTCGTCATGTGGCACGCGTCTCATTGCTGAAGGCAGAATAGGATATTCAATTGACTTCTTGTTTTTGGCAGAGAAACCAGACACATTAGTCAAACAGAAGTAACAGTCCATCACATGGTCTTTCTGTTCTCGCCATATCATCAGAACAGCAAATGGCATCGTCTTTTGAGTGCCTCTGAGCCAGGCTCTCAGATTGACAGCACATGTCGCACAGCAAATGTGAGGCGCCCATTCCTTGTCTTGATCACCAGTTTTGCAGCTGAAATACAGATGATAAGCTTTCTTCACAAGAGCAGTCATCCAACATCTCTGAGGCGCAAGTGTATAATTGCCACAAATATAGCAGAATGTATCGCAGCTGTTACGACATTGACAAAACATATCGCCCAACACCAAAACGTCTATAACATCAAGCTTACTTACTGTTATATTGCTACAGATACTATACTTTACTATACATACACACTGACTATCTATATAAACCAAATGAGCAGGATCGGTGTATGCAAGCCACCTTTATAGCATGCTGAGACAGCGTCAAGCTCATTCAGACCTCTCCAGGATGTCAACTTCCACAGAACAGCTTCCAACTTGGCCTGATTCCATGCCTGGACATGCCCAGGCTGCATAAACCATTGTTGATAAGTCACTTACGGGAACGAAAATGTTTGGATACAAATATAGGAAAAAAATCATGACAAAACTGAAACGGTACGTGATGGGTAAATTTTGATGTGATATTCGTGATCAGCACCCAAAAATCTATAAGAAACACCCAACATTGTTCAAGAAGCAAATCTTTGTTGTGCAGTGTAATAACCTATGCTAAAAGTCTGATATTTGCTTCAAATGTGACATTTTTCAATGCAAACATCATGCCCAAAAGAGAAACTTATTTTGGAAATATTAAAATTACTTTATGGACTTTTCAGTTTTTCAAATGATGTTTCTAGCCCAGTGTACTGTATATATTGGATATTACAACGGCTGGGCATTATGACTACAATAGTAGTAGTAGTATTTTCATATGAACAAAGTACAGTGACATTCCTACTTGAATGTCTGATGAACATGCAACAAGGTACTATTCTTCAGCACCGTGGTAAGAAGAAAGTATATGCAGAACATACAAACTCAGTACAGATGGCAACCCTAACTGGACATATCTAATAAACAAAAGCCAGGAAGCAATACTATAAGTTAATTTTGGGCAATATTTTTTCAATAATTTTTTATTGCAGTTAAGAAATTCATACCATTTCCCACTATAATAACCACTACCCAGGTTACAGGTACAACAATGGAATTTGCCATAAAAGCCCTGTATGACTGGCAATAAAGCTGGAGAGCCATACAAACTAATAAAACCTTTTACAGATTGTAAAAATAAAAAGCATAGAATTTCAGTTTTGTAGAGGAATTCAACTTTCATAGATAACTGTTTAGCTTCAGTGACGTGCGGGTCACGGAAGGCAGGCAAGACACATGAAAAGTAAAAAAAAACTAATAAAATAAATTTGTCCATGGTCTGTGTTTTCTGTATGATTCCAATAACTTTGATCACTTTTATAGTCAAAATCACTGATCTGGAGCGTTTCCTGTTCAAATTCAGGGGACAAACACGAGGTGTGGTAGCGACAAACAGAGCCTCACCTAGGAATGCGCTCTCCCTCATAAACTGGGTTGATGATGGCAATTGGCGCATGCCTTTTGCTGTATCTCAGTATGTCGCCAAAATAATGTTTGCATATACGTTGATTATACATCCTGACTTTCTAATATCTTTAATGAATGTGTGTGTGACTTATTTAGTCTTGCTGATCGGACATAAAACCGCAGTGAAAAGGCACAAGTTGTGGCCAAAAGTACTGTGCCGCACTGAAGGGGGCATATGCAAGTCCAACAGGAGCTTATGGGCTGTTCTTCACAAAAGCTCTAGGCGTCAATAAGTTAGCGATATCAGAAAGTCAAGTGCACTGCAGTGGTCTGTTTATTTTTATTTTTTTGATCCAAATGACTTCCAAAATGGAACATTAAGGTTTTTAAAACTAAAGGAAAATAAGGAGGGCTTTTACAAGAAATTTACAGAGATTTTCGTGGAGAACGATAGGCACATGGACTTCATTTATAAATAAAGGTAAGACCATAAACGGTTTTCAATTTTACAAAAAATTGGATCAGAGTAAGAAAAAAACAATCCAATATTTAAAAACTAAATTTTGACCTTGAATAAAATATTCTTTTGTTTTTCTTATTCTTTTGTTAAACAGTATTTATTAAAATTGATTAAAGCATCAGAATTAAAAGCTTTTAAAAACAAAAAAAAAAATTTCAATTAAGGTCAAAATTGAAATCCGTTTGTTTGGTACACCACTCTGTACTTTCATTTGTATTGAATGAGTACGAATTGTGGAATTGCAATGACAAATTTAGAACACATGGAGGGTGCAGAGCAAATGCGTTCTCTTGCCGCTATAAAAGTAACGTTCTTTTTTAGCCTAATATGTACCTTACCTATATGTGTGTGCTGAGGTGTCACCCGTTGCATGGCAGTACTCGGGTCCTAATCTGGGATCCAGAGTTGGTTTGTTGTGTGGTGGGTGCGGTAATGCACTGTATCAGAGCGTGCTCCTAACCCTTCTCTCTCTCTCTCTCTCTATATATATATATATCCTCTTTAATAAAACCCCTGTGTGCGTCCAGGTGTCCGTGTGTGTGTGTGTCTTCTAGTGAAGTGCGCATCTGCGGGGCTCGGTGCAATGCACACGGCACCATGGACGAACACACACTGGAAGCCGGGCACACAGTGAATGGCGTAGCCGCGGCCGCGCATGATAAGCAAATAAGGGACAGCATTGCTGGGGAGAGTGCTGATTGGGTAGTCGCAACCGCGCACATAAAATCTGTTGCTGGGGAGACGTCACACATACTGCCCCGCGCATGTTTACTAACTATCTACTAACAACATGCCCCCCCCCCAAAAAGGACACGTCAAGCAGGACAAAAGACACAGACACTCAAATCGTATATAAGCAACATCTCCTGGAAGAACGGTCAGCTCAGCAAGTAAACATCAACAAAAGAAAGGCTGAAAGACAAAGAAAAATACGAGCAAATAGATTGATTGAAGAAAAAGAGCGTCAGAATATTCCCCGTATTGATTTGACTCCATCCTCTACTAATTTACCCTTTACCTTAAGAAGGCGACAATTTCCAGTTACATTAGCCTTTGTCATAACAAATAATAAAGCTCAAGGGAAAACCTTAGAAAAAGTTGGCATTTAGTTGCCAGAGCCAGTATTCAGCCACGGTCAGTTATATGTTGCATTATCAAGAGTTAGAAGTTTTACAGATGTTGCTGTCAACGTTGTAGATAGTCCTGAACAAGGTAAACTGTTGCCAAACTCAGACAGAGTATTTACAAAAAATGTTGTCTATAATGAAATTTTATTGAAAAATTTCATGAGGTAAAAAAATTAAAACTTTTTCTTAAATATCTTCTTCAGATATTGTGTATTACAGATTGTCACAAAGTTTTACACTAAGGCAATATTAATTATACTCACTGTATTGTCATATACGTTTCTATTTCATTTTTAATATTATTTTATTTTAGGCTTCTTGCAAAAATATTTTTAACAAAAAAAATTAAGACAAAAAACAGAATGAGGTCAAGGTCCCTTGCCATTTAATATAGACTGTTCCTACTAATGTTTATGCACTACTGTTCTAGCGCCCGTTATTGTAACGGGCTTAATGCCTAGTATATATATATATATATATATACATACATACATACATATTTGTGTGTGTGTGTGTGTAAAGAATACTGATGAGATATGAAACATAACCAGTTGCCAATGTGCATGCTGCCAATTGAATAGTGAATAAGCTACTCTTTTGGGTTCATATATTTGTAAATCTGACGCTGAAGGAGTCAGTGCCTCACCAGCCATGAACCTCACCGCACGTCACTGTTCAGACTGAAATGTGATTGCCTATATATTTGGGAACCCGTGCTGAATATTAATTGCATTTTGTTTGATGTACCTCTGTAGGATTCATTTTGATGTTTAAACAGGTTTATATAACAATTTCGGTTAAAAAAAGTTCTATGGCTAGAGAAAAAGCTGTAAAGATGGCTTAGTGACATAGATTATGTTATTGTTATGTGTGGAGTACTGACCCCTGTTCTTCGGGGTGGAGTGGGGGGTAAACCTCCACAAAAATATATACTTATGTTCTAATCAACCTGCTAAGCATTATCACCTTAAAGCGGGGAAAAAAAGGTTTAAGAATAGTGTAAGGTCAGCTTTCACGTAATACAAAGAGAAGCACTCACTTGTTTAAACTGCTTAAGTGCGCGGTGAGCTTTCGCAAAGATTTTAACTTTGGCTCCAGCGACAAGTCAGGCACGCATCCAGGCCAGGCCTGTTGGGGGACGCTGCGCTTACCCCATCATAAAGGGGAGCATCTCTTTAGTCAGCTGCCGTTAGCAAAAAGAAAGGTGCAGACGTTTAGTTAGTGCATGCATGAGTTTGCGAAGGGATTCTCAGAATAAAGTCCTGAGAAGAGTTACAAGAAAACCAACTTATTTTGGAGAGTGTGTCAGGATACGCACGCGAGGCCACTAGCCTATTCAATACTGGCCTTGCTGGGGGTGAGTGTTGCACCTGTGCAAAATACACCTGCGTCAGTTGCGATTGGTGTAAGGGAGCAGCGTGTCGCAGGATTGGCTGAAGATTTCGAACCCAGGTATTAACGGCATTTCCTGGCTCTTGGGGTTATCAGTGGTGTAAATAGTGTGGTTGTTATAGCGATTTCTTTTAGTTTACCAAGCAACGGATGTCTTTTATTTGTTAATATTTTCTTGTACAGTATATAAATAGATATATCCTAGTAGAAGTAGAAGTAGTAGTAGTAGTAGTAGTAATATTGGTGAGGTATTTATATAGATTTTGCGTTTGCGGTGCACTTTGTTCTTCTTGTATATACTTTTTTTCTTGTAAATATTTTTGGGATTCTTTAGACTATGTTGTGTGTAGTTTCTTTCTGATTGTTTTCTTTCTTTAGGAAGACTCCAGTTTTGTGTGTACACATTTTTGTCTATATTTTTCATTTTGAGACTGGCCAATTCACTGTAAATATCATTCACTATTTTTGATTGAGCCATTTTTTTGTGCACCTGTAAGTAAAACTTACTTTTATTTTTGGAAAATACTGTACTACCGTTTGTGTCTCCATGTCTGACTTCTTACAAGTCTGATCCTGGTTGTTTTTGAACTACAAGATGCCCACTCTTTAGTCCGGTGACAATCTTGCCACTACATGGGGTGTCACAACTTATTGTTGAAAAAAATTATTTTGTGCATTTGTAGACTAAATGAAACAGTAAGAAATGGTTGTGTCAGGTCATGTGCCTTTACAAGCAACAGACAGGTAGGCACAGTAATACTTCACATCTCAATAAGTTTGTGAGCAGACAAAGAAGACATCCATCATGATAAGAAAAAGAAAACATATATGTTCTGCTTAAAGCAAACAATTGACAGAAAAAGTTATTGCAAAACTGCCAAAGATAACATGCATGTTAAAACCATCAGTGGAAGAGGTACCTACCACTAAGTGTCGCAAATGGAGTAGATTACTGTATGTCAGATGAAGCTCGTGGTTAATTTAATTTGATCTCGGAAAAATTGTTTGTTTGAATAGTTTCTGACATCAGCAGAAAGGTAGGCGAGTTTGAAATACAGTACAACAACCATGTAACTTAACTAGGGATGAAGAAAAAAAAAGTGTTAAATACAGGGAACTGTCAAGTTTTTCTCAGGATCCCATTAATACAGGTCTAGGTTCAGTGCGGTTAGAGTGTTTTGTGTATATTTTCGCTGCACTTATTTTTAGGATTAATAGTTTATCATCTAGTTTGAAGTATCCTGATTTGGTCTATTCAATCTGTTGAATTACTTATTATTGTTGTTAAATAATTAAATTATATTTATTATCATTTTTGTTGTTTCAAATTATTTCTTTTCATTAATGCCGCCATGTTGTTAATAGCAACTGTGCCATATGTTCACAATTTGGCCTAATTGTAATTTTATCACTCATATACAGTATTACACATGTAAATTTTTAGAGAGGTATAATTAGAAAAAAAATGACATATAATCAAAACTTTTCAGAAAGGATTTACACTTCTTTTGTAACAACTGTTTTGCATCTAAAACATCCACATCACTCTCACCAGTCCTGTCTCCTGTCCTTTGTGTCACTTGTTTCCATATTCAGAACACCAACAGTGACAAATGCACTCAAAAAATCCGCTCTCATCTTTCATTTCTTGATTCTCATCTTTGCCATCTTGAGCTTTCAAATTCAAAGATGTCTTGTACTGAAATGATGTGAAGTACAGCAGCAACTGGCATCTTTTTGTTTGCATCTTTCTGACAAAATTGTTTTACTCATTTTGTGCATGTGGAGCATATTAAGAATAAACTCATTAGATTTGGATCAGTTGCAGAACAAAAGCAAAATTCAGGATAGAGTCACTTTTAGCTACCATGTGAACATAGCCTAAAAGGATTTACATTCAATCAGACAAGAGTTTTTTCAATGACAACAACAGCATGGAAAAAATGTTAAATGCGTGAAAATGCTAAATATGGGAATGTTAAAATGGGGTTTAACTGTGAGTGCTTTTTCTTAGGGATTGGCTCCAACCTCTGCTGTTGTGGGGGTTACATGGATTCTGTGCTACACCAGTGGAAAGGTATATTAATTTTTTGTTACTCAGATCTATACTTTGCTACATTTGTTACAATAATACAATATCTTCTTCTTTTTCTTTTAGCTGCTCCCATTAGGAGTTGCCACAGTGGATCATCTTCTTCCATATCTTTCTGTCCTCCGCATCTTGTTCTGTTACACCCATCACTTGCATGTCCTCTCTCACCACATCCATAAATCTTTGCTTAGGCCTTCCTCTTTTCCTCTTCTCTGGCAGCTTTTTCCTTAGCGTCCTTCTCCCAATATACTCAGCATCTCTCCTCTGCACTTGTCCAAACCAACGTAATGTCGCCTCTCTGACTTTGTCTCCCAACCATCCAACTTGAGCTGACCCTCTAATGTACTCATTTCTAATCCTATCCATCCTCATCACACCCAGTGCAAATCTTAACATCTTTAACTCTGCTACCTCCAGCTCTGTCTCCTGCCTTCTGGTCAGTGCCACCGTCTCCAACCCATATAACATAGCTGGTCTCACTACCGTCCTGTAATCCTTCCCTTTCACTCTTGCTGATATCCATCTGTCACGAATTACTCCTGACACTCTTCTCCACCCATTCCACCCTGCCTGCACTCTCTTTTTCACCTCTCTTCCACAATCCCCATTACTCTGTATTGTTGATCCCAAGTATTTAAATTCATCCACCTTCGCCAACTCTACTCCCTGAATCCTCACCATTCCACTGACCTCCCTCTCATTTACACACAAGTATTCTGTTTTGTTCCTACTGACCTTCATTCCTCTCCTCTCTAGAGCATATCTCCACCTCGCCAGGGTCTCCTCAACCTGCTCCTTACTATCAATGTTACAATAGTACAATATAAGTGATAAAATTATACTTAACTAAATCTAATATTTAGACCACAGACTTTGGGAATTTGTTGAAGAAGGTCAATGTTTCTCAAGGTAACGTGTGTGCTTTAATATAATTGATAAAAACAAAAGACAAAAAAAGGAAAACTTACGTGCATTTATTTAAATATTTCACATACAGTAATTCACAGTTCAAGCACTAGTCAAAATGAGATACTTTTAAAACAGGAAATCAATTTATTCAAATTTATAAAACTGAAATCACCACAATTTCTTCATTCTTCATAAACAAATCCATCCATGGCTTATACTTTCTGTTTCCCATGCTGAATTGCAGGAAACCACAACCTAATTGTGCAGCAAAGGCTGCACCACAGGAACCCGTCCTGGATGAGATATCAGTCCTTCACTAGTCATACATTACAGATTTGCAAAAGAACAAATAAATCAGTGTTTATTCATTCATTATTAATAATTAATTAATAAGGTTAATAGCCCATGTTGCCACAATGTGAATTTTAAGATTCAAAATTGAGTATTGATAAAGACAATAAAACATGAAGTAATTTGCTAGTTTGCTTTACTCCAACTTGAAGTAGCACAATAAGTTAATCATTCATTATTCTCCATGTATGGCACATTTATATTGTTGAGGGTGTCTTAGAGGTCAGAAATGCTGGCGTACAGATCTCCTCTACTAGGGTCAAATCTGGTCGTGATCAATGTCCATGTCTAGTTTGCACATTCTTCTTGTGCTAGTGTGGATGTCCCTCCTGGTGCACCGATTTTCATACCAAAAACATATACATTATGCTAATGAATTCTAAACTGTCACTATGTGACATTATGCATGAACATCACATCCAGGGTTGGCTCCTGTGTTGTGCTCACTGCTTTTGGGAAATAGAAAGACAAATAATATATACCTTTACCATAAATATAATATATTACCAGAATGTTATCCACCATCCCATTGTCTGCATCTGTATACTTGCATTTTAAAACAAGTGAGTCACACATACCCACGCAAAGGAGACAGTTAACAGAGGGAGTCAATATATTTAGAATACAAGATAAATAACAGCATTTTGACCAACAGTATGGATTTCTTTCTTTCTTTCTTTCTTTCTTTGAGGCTCATTATAATAAAGGTATCTTTACTATCTGGGAAAACAGTTTCCCTTTTTTGCGCAAGACATTATATAAATATAAATAAAAAGTGTAAATTATTACCCTATGTCGGAGATCATTTCTGAATCACATTACACCCTCTTGTCTAGGTCATCCTTAAAGGACTTCAATATTTAGCATACTTTGAACTGTTTGGAAGGAGGAAGTGGACAAAATGAGGAAAATGTTCAGTATTACCATGCTTTTGCAAATGTTCTGCATGGGTGTTAGGCCTGAGGGTCATCCTAACCTCTCATCCTTCATTCTGTCAAAGGTTTATAGGTTCTATTCTTGTTAATGTGACTCTAAGCCTTTGTACAGAAAACTTCCCATGTCCCTCTGACATTTTTAACCTTAAACTCGGCCCTCAAAACCCCCATTCTGGATGCTACACATTTAATTTTTTACACAAATCCAAGTAAGGCCAGGTTTTATCTAAATATTCTCTAATTCTAGCCAAAATAAGAGAAGGACAATACCTTATTGTAACTTCCAAGTCTTTAAGATTGGTGTCCAAGATTTTGCACACTAATAAGGAGGTTTGACATTAATTATTCATTCGTTCGTTCATTTTCCACCGCTTACCCGGGACAATCTTAGCAGTTAGGCCCATACGTCCTTTTCCCCAACTGCAGTGATTATGTCACCCGCTAAAAATATATAGGAGTAAGATATTTATGAATAAAGATTCCAGCCCATTTTAAGGCCTAACTAAATAAATTACAAAATCATATATAGTATCATTTCTCACAATAAGACCTTGAAGCCAGTGGAAAATAACTAAATGCCAAGTTTGTTTTAACAATAATAAGCTGCTCAGAAATGAATTGAACATTGTATTTTGTCATTATAGGCATTTAGGTGTTTTCTGGTTCATAAGTATTGCATCTTAATACATGATAATTTTATTAGGAATTATTTCCTACAACCGATGATGAAATACAAACTGGACAAAACTCTTTCATCACTCTGACTACTTGTGTTTTTGGACATTTTATCAATGAGCCAACATTGAGCATACTCATCAATGAAAAATAAATACAGCATTTTCCATCCATCCTTTATCCAACCCGCTATATCCTAACTACAGGGTCACAGGGGTCTGCTGGAGCCAATCCCAGCCAACACAGGGTGCAAGGCAGGAAACAAACCCCGGGCAGGGCACCAGCCCAGCACACGGCACACACACACACACCAAGCACACACTAGGGACAATTTAGGATCGCCAATGCACCTAACCTGCATGTCTTTGTACTGTGAGAGGAAACCGGAGTACCCGGAGGAAACCCATGCAGACACGGGGAGAACATGTAACTCCACGCAGGGAGGACCCGGGAAGCGAACCCGGGTCTCCTAACTACAAGGCAGCAGCACTACCCACTGTGCCAGCCTGCCCAAACAGCATTTTCTTTTGGTTAATTAATATACAGTACATATTCTTATGCATTTAAAGATTTATTCTGCATCTCAAAAAGCTGTAGCTAATTCAAATGTTTTATCATTTGTAAAAAAGGCATTTGACTTTTGACTTTTTCCTCCCAGATTGTACGTGACAAAGGTAATTCAATATTGCCTGCGTTTCCATGCTTGTAATTTGTAAACTTTCACTCTTTTCACTTCAACCCCTGTGGTCTGCTTAGATTTATTTGGCTCTTCAAAGTTAAATTCTGTGAACCAATCATGGACGCTGAGCACCGAGAATATGTTAGAGATTTTCAAAAAAGATATTGACCCTACTCAGCAGCTGGTTTTAGAAGAGACAGTGCAGAAAATATTGTGTTATTAATGGCCTCCTTCACGGATGGCCAGCTTTCTCTCTTATTAGAACATCTATCAATTTGCTTTCCCCTGAGGCCACTTCTATCGATAGTCTCCTTTGTTTTTCCTGCTCTGTTTGCAGTCCAACAACCGTTTCTACTTCTTTCACTTCAGGAAAGGGCACAGTCCACTTATGAATACATTTTTCAAGTGTAGCAATAAATGTAATAAGAATGGTAACTTTTACATTGCCTTCCTCCATTTAACCTCTGACCCCTTTTGTTCCAGAGAACAGGGTAAAGCTTGCTGCAGAGATGGAGCATGTTTGTTTTATTAAATAATAGATTTCTGATGGATTCACTGACCAACATAATGCCAGGCATGAACAGATTTGAAACTGGGACAATTTTATTAAAAATTACAAGCAACTGGTTTCTCTTGCAATATAATGCACCTTTAAGAGAAAAGTGGAGAAGAGCAGTTGAATTTCCCTTTATTCTGATCTTTACATTATACCCCTTATATACTATATGATGTACAGGCAGACGTTTTGTGGAATAAGCATAGAGTTTATAAATGTAGTTCTGATGCTTGTCAGTTGGTTTAAATTGAAAAATAGTAAGTGGAATGTACACTGTGTGTTTTACTATAATTGTCTGCTATGTGTAAAGTACTATTTAAAGCAATAGGCTTTAAAGACTGACATTTGTTTATGTGAATTTACAACACTCTGAGTGAAGGTTATCGTTTAAAATTAAATGGAAATCTATTTTTTTATTTACATTGAGTTCCCTGTGTCTGTCTTTAATTTCTTCTCCTGCCCTCTGACCAATGTCTTGTGTTTAAATGTTTTCCCAGATAATAAATGCTCAATGTTTATAGTGACACTATTGAGTGAAAATTAGAACAATAGAAAAATCAAGATGAGAACAGGCCCAAGTTTACAAGTCCTATGCACTTAATTCCCCCAAAATAACTTCAAGTCTAGTTTTGAAAGTTCCTAAAGTCCAACTGTCTACCACACTACTTGGTAGCTTATTCCATCTGTCTATAGTTCTCTGTGTGAAGTAAAACTTCCTGATGTTAGATATAAAAACCTGTTAAGTGTTAAGTTCGCACAGTGTCACAATCTTCTTGCAGAATTCATTTTAAAGTAATAGTCTCAATCCACTGTAATAATTCTCTTGATAATTTTAAACACTTCAGTAGTGTTTTCTCTTGATATCCTTTTGCTTAAACGGAAAAGGCACAACTCTTGTCAGCTTCCTTCATAATTCATTCCCCTGTAGCCCTGCAATCAGCCTAGCCACTCTTCTCTAGACTTTATCTACTACTGCTTGTGAAGTTAGAATGTTCTCTCTGTGTCCACATGGGCTTACTCCCACAGTCTAAGAACATACAGGTTAAATTTAAATTGATGAACTGGGCAAAATGTGTGCATTTGTCTGTGTAACTGTGTGTGTTCACCCTGTGATTAACTGGGATCCTGTCCAGTAATTGTTCCTGCCTTGTGGCCAATGTTTGCTGGGATAGCTTCCATTTTCATTGCAACCCTGCTTGGGATAAGTGAGTTTAGAAAATGGATGGATGAATGGAAGTACAATATTATTTATTTTAATAGATTAATTATACATATATGCACATTTTGTATAGCAAATGTCATATAAATGTAAAATATAAATCCTCCATAAATTTTAATGTAAAATAGCAGCAGATGCTTGTATATGTTATTTCTTCCTGCTTACTTTCGACTTTATGTCATTTTTTCTAAAATATTCAACAGCATGCCTCTTAATTGTTTCTTTACTGTGTATCTAGTATTCAAACAATGTTTAATAAATTTATTAGCATTGCAGGACTTCAAAAAACAATTATATTCTTAAATGTCTTATTACATTTGTAGTACCTTCTTCACTTTAGTTCTGTCACACGCAAGTTATTCCTCACACCTGTTACAGTTTGTATACAGTATCTTTCAACTTCACACACTTGATCAGACATATTGTAGCTGCCATTCTCATCTCCTTAGCTTTTTGTTACAGCCACTCATTACACCATGATTTTACTTGCTTTACGTGTATAAAGGAAAGTCAGGAAGTGCAGTGCACATGAGTGCTCCTTACATTTTATTTTTATCACAAAACCAACTAGTGATTGGCCAGGTATATTCTGACCTGCCGATGAGCAAAAACTGGCCATTTCTGATCCACTACTGAATAAATGGTGCATCATTAAAGTGGTTGACATTCTTGGCACCCAGGGTTCAAAAAGTGGTTGCAAATTGCTTTAAAACAGTGGCCATTAATGTCAACCCAGCCATTGTCTAATGCATATAGAAGCACCGATGGAGGTGACTATATAATAATAAAGAATTACTCTTGGTGAACCTAAGTTAAGAAACATTTAAATAGTTCATTATATAATATGGGGGAGCATTATTATGGAGTTAATTTTCTTTGAGCTGTCGGGGTAGTTTGATGGTCTTCCTGTTTTATTCTAACTGGTCTGCCTATTTCACCTACATCAAGAAAACATGCACATTTCACACCTTGAGTGGACCTAGTAGGAGACCTATTGTAGATCCTTATAACTGATAGTGAGTAGCACTAACCAATGTTATCTGTATATCATCCATAGTAACGCCCAGCAGACACTTTTCCATAACCACAATTTCCATAAAGTTTTAACCTGTATCATTTTGGATAACTAGATAATCTTGCAGATTCTTAAATTACTTTTGTTACACCTGTGTCCAAATATTTTTTTAAATATATACTGTAAATGTCTAGTCTCAGGGTTGGCAGGTTTTAAATATAACTGATGATAATTTAATCAAAAACGAGTTATAACACAATTGTTTTTATTTTTGGTAGGCTTTATCCTCACAGCAAGATATCTAACCACACTGCTATCCAGAAGCTTCTTTCATATACTGTCACTACTAGAGGTACCACTGATTAGACAACATACTCCCCAAGCTAGTAGCTAATGTGCTCCTGTTTACAAGAAGAGGAGGTAATTTCATTAGAAGGGCTCAACCTGAAATGAAGAATTAGTTCTATCAGTGAAGAACACACTTTTTTACTCTTTCTAATGTGTTCTTGCATTTCCTTTTAATACCACATACAATTATTTCATATATTTATCAACCAAAAGATGTAGTTTTATCAGGTACTACAAAAGAACTAACAACAAATGTTTATTTCTTTTTTTTAAAAAACACACATGCTATCTATGAATTGTAAATTATGTACTGCAGGCTTGTTACAATAATGAAAATTGAAATTGAATAGTGGGAAATTTGTTTTACAATGTATTTATTCAGACCCCTTCAATGTTTTACATTTTGCAATGTTGTAGGCTTGCACCAAAATCATTAAAATTAATTTTCTCCCAATATTATATTGACACAAAGATTCAGACCCTTTCCTCACTAGTTGAAGCAGCTTTAGCAGTGATTACAACCTGGAGTCTTCTTGGGTATGTTGCAACATGCTTCATAAACCTGGGATTTTCTGCAAAGTTAGATGGAGATCATTGGTGGGGAGCTATTTTTAAATCTCTCTAGAGATATTGAGTGGGTTGTAGTTCAGTTCTGGCTGAGTAACTCAAGGACATTCCCACTCCTGTGTTGTCTCTGCATTGTGCTTAGGGTCAATGTCCTGTTGGAAAGTGAACTTCAATTGTAATTTACTACGTTCAGCTATTCCTCTTCCTTGTCTAGTCTCCTGATCTGCCGGTGAAAAACAAACCAACAGCATGATGTTGCCACCACCATGCATCACCATTTGAATGGCATTGCGCAGGTGATGAATGGTCTCTCTGATCTCCTTCAGACTTGAGCCTAATCTTGGCTTCATCAGACTAGAGAATCTTATTTTTCACAGTCCTTTAGGTAACTTTTGAGAATCCTTAGGTGCCTTTAACAAACTAAAAGCAGGCTTCTGTGTGTCTTTTACTGAGAAGAGGCTTCTTCGTCAACACTGTATCATAAAGCCAGATCAGTGGAATGTTGCAGTGATGACTGAACTTCTAGAGGTTTCTTCCATCTTTACACAGGGCCTCTGGAGCTGAGCCAGAGTGACCTTTGGGTTCTTTGTCCCCTCTCTTACTATTGCCCTTCTACGATGTTTATTCAGTTTGGCTATGTAGCCAACTCTAGAAAAAGTATTCTTTGTTCCAAGCTTTTTGCATTTAAGCATTATGGAAGACACTGTGCCCTAGGGGGCATTCACTGCTGCAGGGTGTAGTCTTTTTTATAGTCTTCCCTGGATCTGTGCCTTGACACAATCCTGTCTCTTCAGACAATTCCTACTGTCTCATAGCTTGGTCTTAGTTCTCTGATACAAAATATCAACTGTTGGAACTTATAGAGGCAGGTGCGATCAATTGAATTGACCACAGGTGGACTCCAAACAAGTTGAAGAAATATCTCAATAGTGTTAAACAGAATTTGATGAACCTGAGCCAAATTTCAAGTGTCGTAGCAAAGGGTCTGAATACTTGTGTAAATGTGATTTTTCAGTTTATTTTAAATACATTTGCAAAAAATTCTAAAATTCTTTTAATTTTTTTCCCTTTTTTGGTATTGAATGCTTTGCTTGATGTGAGGAAAAAATGGTTTAAATAATATTAGTGTAAGGCTGCAACAAAACAAAACATGACAAAAATGAAGGAATCTGAATACTTTCTGAATCCACTGTAATTAAAAGTCTTTCTTTAAATATTCCTCCAAGCAGTTTTTGAAAATATAATTAAAAAACACTTTGGGTTGTATGAATTGTTCATTCATTTAAACCTTCTTTAATTTTTGACTTTTTCAAGATATGCTTATACCCATTAATAGCTTAAAAATTCAAATAAAAAATCTGGTAAATGTTGCCAAATAAATATGTATACTTCTACCTGATTTCATAGAGAGACATTATGGAGTAATCACTGGTTATTCAGTTGCCAAGTGAGCACTTTATCTCTGAGCTATCAGATGAGATATGTAAAAAAGAGTACCTGATTTGAATGTCAGTGCTGGCAGTAAGTCTGAGCTGCGCACCTTGTTTTTCCTCTTTTCAAAAGCATTTATAGGATCTCCTGTTAATATGAAATAAATTGATGTAAACCAATTAAAGAATGCTTTCAGTACTAGACAGTCTTTCAAGTTGTGTTTGAATTCATTCTGATCTTGATAATTGAACTTATATTTTAAACTACACCTGAGACAATGACATCCATGAAACATAAGAAAATATAAATTAATTGTACTAATATCAGATATGGTGGCATAATGAGGTGGCAGTTAGGGCTGTTACTACAATGCTCCAAGAGACTGGGTTTAAATACTGAACCAGATATTGCCTGCATGGTGTCTGTATGCTTGTCCTGTGCCTGTTTCAGTTTTTCCACCCTTGTCCCAAATGCTTGATATGTTGGTTATAAATTGGGCCCTTTTTGAAAGAGTGTGGGTGTGTGCGTGGTGGTTTCCTGAAAAGGACTAATGTTTAGCTCAGGGATGGTTCCTGTGCTATGCTTGCCACATCCAGGATAGACTCCCAGCCTGCTTGTAACCTTATAACTGGGTTAAGTGGTCTTGTAAATAGATGGCTAGATGGATGGATAGTATTCAATAATGAAAAAACTAATCTTTTGAAATCATCCAGTACAAAATTGCTAATGCAACTTAACTTTGTGTAAGGCACAGTTCTGCTACCCAATTTAACCTTATAATGTCATTAAACAAAATATGACCACATTAAAGATCTAGCAGCCAACTACAAGTTATGTCAAATTAGAAGGAATATGATAAATTAACCATTGTATACTCTTAGTTTACTTATTGGGTCAAGTAATCCTTTATTCACATGGTGACGTTAATGATTAGATCGCTTTTAAAACATAAAATAGTAACAACAATAAGGTGAAAACCAATACAGTGAACGTCAATTGGAACATATGAAGTGAACACAGAAAATGAAAGCTAATGTCACATAGTGTTATGGTTTCACCCAAATCAGAAAGAGTTAAATTATACCCAAATCATGTGTGCACGGCATGTGAAGAGAATTTTAAATTCCCGTGAAAGAAAATGGGAAACTGGAAATTAACAACAATATTTGTGAAGATAATTAAATGTGTAAAAATAATAAAAAGAATGAAGCCATATGACATTACTGTCTGTGCTCATGGAGAAGTGGCAAATTAAAATTTTCTTCAGCCTTGCAGCCCTGAGTATGTCTGCTAGTAAAAACACAGAAATGAAGAGTCTGATGGATTGCACATAATAAATCTGCCCTCCAATATGTTATAAAATGTTTTTGCTATCATTATTATTTTTCAAAGGATATTTTGTTTATGTTTTATGTAGAAATATAAATATTGAGTGCCAGAATACACTCTCCATTTAAGCATTGAAAACGGAAATGTTACAGGAATTTTTCTTGTTAACATTTGTACCAGTAACACTTGATGTTTCCATCTTATGTAAAACCTGTGCCATCAAGAATCCAACTACCTGCACTGAAGACAGTCGTTAAGAGCCGTTAATTGATTCAGCAACACCTACTTAAAAGGTAGCATTGAAAAGGAACTACTACATCAACAAAAAATAACATATTCAGTGTCAGTTATTTATCAATGCAAATGCTGTACTGCAGAAAAACAGATTTTCAGCTTCGAGCTCAGAATAAAAATTGAAAGCGGGTAACTGCCTGTTTTAAAACACTGCACATTCTTCCTCTGCGTTTTCTGAATAAAACAAACCTCACAATATTCCAACTATTGCATGTGCTAATCATACACTCATGCACATTTAATCCATTCTATAGTCACAGGGGTGTTGGTGGCAATCCAAACTGAACTGAATGCAAGTTATGAAACAACTCTTAATAGAGTGTGATATGGGAACAGACTGTAAGCAAGTGTCTACTGTCCTACTTTATATTGATATCTTTATAGTGATATAAACAAGTATTAGAAACAATCTCAAATTGTTTGCTTGATTGCCCATGCCCCACTAGAACCGGTCACAAGACGAACTTGAGTTTGGTTAAACTGACACTTTATCTATCTTCACACATTAACCAAAAGTCAACTGAGACATTCAGTTTTAGCCAACCCAAGTAGAAAGTTCAAGAGTTTAGGTCATGCATGAGCAGGACTGGATTAAAGTCATGCAGCATGTACATGGGAAAGAAGATGGCTCTTAAACTAAGATTCTGTTTTGGTCTAAGGGGTATAAAAAGGAAGCATGAGACCAACATACTGTACATATTCACCAGATTCTTGGAGTTGCTGTCTCCTCATCCATCACGCCCATCTATAGACCACTTCAGAAGCAAAATGCTAAATTTAATGGAGCCATCTGATTTCTAGGCACATTGGTTGCCCAGAATTTCAGTGAGAAGAGCCACCCATTTTGTTTTACTTTTCTCCAGACACAGTAAAAACTGAAATCTACATAATATTATGAGAAATTAAAAGTGTGTACAGCTCATCTGCCTTCCTTGTACTCTGTCTTACTGTCTGGGAATTAGAAGGTTAAATGAAAAAGTGAAGTTAACAGTGCTTACAAGTCTGATTCACTGTAATGGTGAGCACAAGTGGAGATGCCGACTGCAGTTGTATCTCCACGACAGACTGGGAAGTGTGACTTAGTAGAGAAAGAGTTAAAGGTTTGAAGATACTCAGTTTCACATAAAGATCTTAACAAGAGAACAGGGTCACCATTGGACCCATTCATGACAAAACAGGGTGCCAGCCTATTGTAGGGCAAACACTTATTCACACTGGGGCCAACTAAAAGTTGCTTCATGAATATATCTGGGATGGGTATGGGATACTGCAATACCTGGACAAAAACCCACATATAAACAGAGAATGTGTGACCAAACAGTCCACAGAGAGAATGACCGAGCACAGGACCATTGTGCCACCATCTAAATCTTAAAAATGTTTTTATGACAAATGATTCTTTGCAGAGAGTTCTACAAATAGTACAAAACTAAGTATCTTCCATATCTTTCATAAACAATTTTCATGGCACTTAATACCATGCCTCAGTTAGACAGGTAAATGCTGGATATTTTTTGAAGGTGAAACAATTTATTTTCTTGCAATGGTTTCTTGTAATGTCAAAATGCTCCTTTTGCAGGTAGAAGATTCCCAATGAGATTTCAACCTCTGGATTTTTGCTATGGCAATGACTGTTTATAGCTAATATGGTCCACATACAGAAGAAAAAATATGTAGATAGGTGAAAAAGTAGACTTTGTCTTTTCTTTGACTTGACTTTTGGGTTCTTGTTCATTTTAGAATTCTCATCAAGATCTAACTTCTTACCTTGAATGTCCAGAAATCAAGTGTTTCCAAATATGTGTTGTATACTTTTTCTGAAATTGATAAGATTTGTTTTATTATGGCAGTCTGGCTGTTATACCACCTTCACTCTACACTATACTTTCTTTCTTTCACATACTGAAAGAGTTCTGTAGTTTTAGACTGACAACATATCTGTTTTGTTCTGTCCCACACCCTGAGTTAGTACAGATTAATATACAGTATATGGAACTCACATAAAGTCAAAGGTTTTGTAGACAGGTTTACATTAGTAACAGAATATTATAAGAGAATTGAATTCCTCATCCACACCACACAGTGGTTTATAGCGTGCTTCCATTATCGATACTCTTTGTTTTTGGCTTATTTACCTGCCTAAAATCTATTATCTGTGACGCTGGTGGCTTCAAGTTTCAGTGTGAATGTATGCAGGTTTCTTATCTTTTCTGTCATTTTTGTGTGCATTTGCACATTTCAAAATGATCACAAGTTATTTAGTATACACATGACAAACCTTCTCCCCATGTGTAGTGTCTTTGTTATTGTAACTGATTAAGGTTAAAGAAAATTTTAACTTACTTGCAAATATGTTCAGGTGGATGTGAAAGCTACAATTGATCAATAATAGAACACTGTCATCTGTCATGGTTCTTCTAATGATATTTGGAGTGAATATCTTTACACTCATTTGCAGGATTTCTTTTAAAAAATAGTATAAATTTCCTAATTACTTTTGTTTACAAAAGTACAGTTTTTATTTTGAATAAAAAACTTAACTATGAATGATGTACTGGCCTTTGAGATATAAAAATATATGTGAATCATGACTGTGATGTTTTGTCAGTTCTAGGCCAGGGTGCCCAGTGGGAATATTACTTTATCAAGTAGACTCCTACATAATGGAAAAGAATTTCCACAGGGAGCGATCCATATATTTTCACTACTATTACACCCTACTGGACATGCTAACTTGTCAATGAGAGGTGAAGTCACAGCAGAAATGTGAAAATTTAATAAAATTTTCAGCACTTACACAGCAGGAAACAACAAGTATTAAGTATGACAAAAAGGATCACAGTTTAATCATTTTGTTTATTAAAACATTGAGAAATAAAAAATGAAAAACAAAAAATGACATTTGACATAATTATGAGAATATTAAAATAGCAAATGCAACAAATGTTCTAAAGAGAATTGTACAACAAGGACATACAGTATATGATTCTCTATTGCAGATTTGCATGTAAAGACTATCCACTATATATTAAGAAATACAAAGAGTTCATTGGAAAGAACTTTACGTTTGAAGGGGTTATTAAAGAAGGATGGGAGTGTTTCTCTTTCAAAGCTGCTGTAAATCATGTGCAGAAATCACAAAATGTATTTCTCTATCCTGTAGTAGTAAGTGTTAAAAGTGGTGGAAGGAAGTTTAGAGAACAAGGAGATGAAAAGCAAGATTTTCTGGGGAAAGACAGAGACTTGATCAGAAAGGCAAACTAAAGGCCAAAACCAAAAGACAAAACTATCTATCAGATAAGTTAAAAAAAAAAACCCCAAAAGTTAAAAATCTCAAACTACTAGAAAAACATCCCTAACAACATACCATACAGAATAAGTAATGGTGAGTTTGTTGGCAGTATCCCAAAGCTAGGATAAAATTATTACCACTCCACTGTCTTAAATAATGGCCATGGTAAGGTAAAGTAAGTGTAAAATAGCAGCATATTAAGTGATAACCCATTTCAAAATGGTATTGAAATTACATCATCTTAATAACACTACATGCATAAAAAATTAATCGCACTATGCCCAACAATTCATACATTTTTATATTCACTTCATTGACTTAAGGGTCACTCGGGGGTCTATAGGTACCTTAGTAAAAATTGAGTACAAGACAGCAAAAAACTGGGGACATGACAGCAGTCCATCAAATAACCAACTTGCCTCACTCATAAAACTGTACGCACGTTTAGGGGATGTGGGAAAAATAAACTTAAGTAGATATATCAGTAATGAGCAAATTTGACAAAGGCAGGGTCCAGGCCGGGATTTAAACCTTCAACAATAAGCAGTGACATTGTAGCGATAACCACTGCCTGTCTTCCATTGTGTGTTGTTGCTGCGGAGCCACACAATAGATTGGGAGTTGAATGAGGGAGCGAGCCCGGTTGACATCACCAGGAAGCACTCCACTTACAGTCTGTCCTTGTGCCTAGGGTTAAGAGAGTTTATCTTTTAGTTCACAATGACAAAAAGGGTGATTTAGTGGGCCATTAGAATACAGAGGTGTTGGGCTCATGGCTGGCCACCAGCAGTTAACACAGTACAAATCTGTGAGCTGAGAAGGCTTGCGGCATGTGTGTGAACCCATGAAAGAACACATTGCACACTTGATATTTTAAAGATGAACCCTGTTATTTTGGTAAGTCCCTGCATTTGCTACATTGACATTCAGCTGGAGCAGAAACAATTCAAAAGAACATATATGCCATTGACTCAGCTGTTACGTTAAATACAATAGAGCAACTAAGAAACTCTTCAGACACATTGATTTTAAAAATTATAACTATAGTCTAAAGAACAGCAATCAGCATGAGAGATTTCTTAGTGCGTAGGCAAAGTTAAAATAAAACCCCATTTTCACCAGATGAAGGATTCTGTGTGAATAATGCTGGGTGTCCAATATCACTCAAGCCTCTTCATTAGCAATGTGACTGTGTTTTGGGAGACATGCTGAGTTAACTGGCAGAGAGACAGACAGGATGACTTTCAGTACTTATTTTTACTGTAATTAACTGAGCATATATTAGCACTATTGTAGATTAACAGGTTACACTTTGTTATATAGGAACAAGGGAGTGCTACAAAGAAGGGACAAGTCCAGTCAAGCTCTTTCATGGGAAAGGAAACATTGTCTAGCAAGGATTATACCAGTCATCTTGCCAGTGCAAGATACAATATTTATCCTAGGGCTAGTGCAGCCTGGGCAACTGCATTCAAAGCAAGAATTAGGTCTACAGTTGCAGGGAAAACAGGAATTAATAGACATTGTATCCTAGTGCCCTTGGTCTAAATGTAAACCCATCAATAACCTAAGTGTAATTTTGGGTACGGCCTGAAGTGACTCTAGAAAAATAAATAAAGTCACTTCTAGTTTAGAATAGCACAGGAGGTGTTGGAAAGAGCTTAATAGAAGCAAGAAATAGAGGCCAGAGATGCATAAGAGAGGTTCAGAAGGTGTTAAATTGTGGAAAAATGTTGATTGGCCAGCTCATCAGTTAGACTGGATAACCTGACTATCTTAGGAAAGCCTTGAGTGGCACCAGTGTTTTATTATTTTTCATTTACTATACATTGTATGATCACCTTGTGTTGTGTGACTAACCAAATATATATTGCTTTATGACAGACTTTTGCATGGTCACTATGTAAGTGTAACTGGTTCCTCTTCATCAATCAGATATTATTACATTCTATGTGCTAGCTTACTACAGCTTGGTATGTTTTATTCATGTTGCATCTGGCATCATCCCTCAATGTATTTATTCAAGTAGAGCAAGCTCTGAACAGGTGAATGTATTATAAATGTGCGTGCACACAAATGAATGTCAGTGCGGAAAAATTAATTTGTATTAAATCAGCTTGGCTGCTACTGGCAATAAGCACTGCTGATAACAGTCAGTCAGTAGTATTTATACAACAAGAATACATTTTTTCAAAATAATGCCTCCACTACTTAGGCTCCAAGTCCCCTGCCCTGGGTCATTCTTTGGAACTAGCGGACACATTTGCAATGTTTGACTCTTGAATCAGCATGATATGGGCTTAAATAATTTTATTTTATTTAGTAAAAGTGTGGTTTTTGTATACATTGAACTTCTTAGTTTAGGTCAGGGTTTGGAGAAAGTTTAGGAGCTCCCAATTATCCACAGCAACAAATACAGAAAGAATTAACCAGGGACCTAAATTGAGAATTGATTCGTCAACCTCTTTCACCTTCCATCCCTTCTTTCTGTGACACAAATATCATTGGCCAAATTGGAAACACAAAAAACATAACTTTTAGGCAGATAGAAAATACAGCTAATAGTCTATACCAGTGGTGGCGAACCTATGGCACGCGTGCCAAAGGGGGCACTCAGAGCCCTCTCTGTGGGCACGCGCGCCTTCAACCCAGCACAGAGTTCGTTACTATAAAGCCAGAGGGATGCGGGACCGGGCTGCTCCCCCTGCGCCGGAGGACTTTTATCACATCACCCTCCCCTCTGCCCAGCAGCCCAATGGGAGCGCTTCCACCCTCTCCTGTCTGGGGTAAGGCGGGCGGCTCACATGCTGCTTGAGGGTGCGGCACGGACTGCAGCCTGTTGAGTCTGTGATTCCCGTGGTGGGGTTGGAGGGGATGTGGTATAGCTGGTCCACAGCTCAAAATTGAAAAGGCCAGTTTTAATAGATAATCGCCGCACTCGCGGCTTAAAGGGGGTTATGGTTGAGTGGCCGGAGCGGTTTCCGGGAGCTTTGTGATGCGGGCGGTCCTCGCTTAAGCGCACAGGTGAGGAGTCGTCCGAATCTGTAATTGTTGCCGGGAGATGCTAATCGCCACACCTGATCCACGACCCCGTAATATAGAAGAGAAACGTGAGGTGGATGGAAAGGGGATAAAGAAAGAGAGAGATAGAGAGCGAGCGAGCGCACACGGGAAAGGGAATGTAAATGGAAACGGGAGTTAATGGGAAAGACCTGCGTGAAACACTTGAGAAGATAGAAGGGATGACAAAGGACAGCACAGTTACTTCTGAAAATGGAATCCTTAAAGTTTGGAATTCTCTGCCAAATAATTTTAAGTCAATGAGGGCACTTGGGATTGCTTTCCTTACTTTGTTTGGAACATCTTATGGTTGTGAGCAGCTGTTTTCATGCTTTGAATTATATCAGCGTTTCTCAACCTTTAAGTACTTGCGACCCAAGTTTTCATAACGGTTTTAAATGCGACCCCCCAAACGTGTTTTTGAAACCCTAATAAAATGTATTCCTATATTTTTTGCTGCCAATACACCGCTACAAGTTTAAAATTTCCCTACGAATACCGAACTTACGCCACATATGGCAACATTCGTGCCCCCTTTTTTGTTACTTTGCGCGGCCCACAGTTTGAGAACCGCTGAATTCTATCAAATCTGACACCAGAAACAGACTAACAGATGACCTGAGTGCTGCATGTGTTGCTCTCAAACTTACAAAGTGTGAGCCAAGGTTAGACAAATTATCAGCATGCATACAACAGCAAAAATCACATTAATTGTTCAAAACCATACCGAATGCAGACTTTTACCTTTCAATAAAAAGTTGTTTGTATCATTGAAAGCTCTGTTATTATGTTTTTCTTTTAAGACAAAAGATGTTAATGTATGAGTTGTTTTCAGGTTAAACCTGTCAGTATTCAGGTTAAATTGCCGTGTTGGCACTTTGTGATAAATAAGTGAGTTTTAGGTTGCAGTTTGGGCACTCCGTTTCTAAAAGGTTCGCCATCACTGGTCTATACTGTACTGCAACATTATCAAATAGAAATATTTAAAAAAATTAATACTCTGCAAATGAAAATTGTTCCTTATAAGCAAAGGTCATTATTAAGTCCTTTAGGAAACTGGTAAATGGCTGATGTGAATTAAGCTAGTTCCTATGTACCAGCCGAAATGCTGCAAGGTCCAGAAGCAGCAGACATCCAGCTTCACTTAATTATGTTTTGCAATATGCTTATATTTACTACAAATTAAATGAGGCTCTTTATCTGGCTTATCCCAGAAAACACCTCTGTCTATAGTGGTTGAAATCATTCAGTCATTAGCCTTCCAATTTGCTTGTTGCTATGCACATCTTTCTACTGTGAATAAACCCTTTGGCTTTCCATTTCTGTCTGTTCACTTCCTGACCCAGTAATGTCTCACCTTAATTTGGACATATTTCAAATTATCTTTTACACTAGTCTAGTCCTTTGACTTTGACTGCGTGAATATTTTGGATATTGTTTTTAAATTCACAAAATATGCAAACACATTGGTGCTGCAATAAAAAACTTACTAAAAATTAAATGGCATTCAAGTAAATTTTCAGGAGAAAACGCAATAGATAAACAAAAACTTTACAGAAAAATGAGCCTGAATCATGCAAAGCACAGAATCTCAATGGTAATGAATACAAGTCATGATCTGAACATTGACAAAGCAGAACTTGGTATAACAGTCTTTTACTTTTTTAAAGGACATTTCTCAAAGTATCATATTCTGCACCATAAGTATGTTATTCCAGCTTTACATTTTAGGCATCCACGTCATTGGGAGTCTCTAATGGTCCTTCAACACCATAAATCCTATTTCACTCCTCATTCACTCCTTCACTTTCTGACAAGCAAGGGAAAGTCTACCAGATCCTCACTAATATTTAGAGATACAAATTCTGAAGGATAACTTTACAGTCTGCTATGGCACCTGCATTGTGACAACCATAAAACACTACAGAAAGGGGATAAAGTGCCCATTGTTTCACTGAAATATAGCTTCAATCCATACTGGACATTTATGGTAAGAGATACCAATAAAGAACTCTCCACTATCTCAGATATCCATCCCAGATTGACTTTAACAGATTTTGTGGTAGATGTAATGTAAGTAAATGTAAGGTATTACATGTAGAAAGTAAATATGTTAGATATTAATACACAATAGGGGGGTCAAAACTTGAGAGTACACCTTTTAAGAAGGGCCCAGCAGTCACAGTGGGCCCTTCATTTTCAGTCAGTCATTGTACAGAAGCATTTAAAAAAGCGGATAGGATGTCAGGTTAAATAGTATGATATGTGCAGTACAAGTCAAGGGAGGTTATACTTAAGATTTTGAAGCCCGATCTGAAGTACTGTGCATAGTTTTGGTCTCCATATTACAAAAAAAGACATACCAGTACTACAAAAAATCCAGAGAAAAGCAACTAGCCTGATTCATGAACTGTGGAGTTCATATAAGGAAAAGACTGAAGAAGAAGACTGTTTCAATGTAACAGAACAGAGAGTAAGATGCAACATCACTGAAGTGTTTAAAATTAGAAAGGTTTGTTAGTACAGTGGATTCCAGCATTTATCTTTAAAATGAGTTCTTCAACAGGAATATGGAGATACAGATAGAAAATTGTTGATGGTAAATTTTACACAAATAGGTTTTTTTCATATAAACAAACTTCAAATAAACTTCACTTCATAGACATAATGGAATGAATTATCAAGTAGTATGGTACAAAGTAGGACATTAGAGACCTTTAAAACTTGACTTGATGTTGTTTTGGAAAAATTAGATGAACAGGACTAACAAACTTATTATGTCACTCAACTGAAAACAAGCAAGCAATATTGTATTGTGACCTGCAGGGGGCATACCAGGCACCCAAACCCGACACAGACAGACACCAGGCACAAGTTTCAGTACCACACACACATTTATTTACTTTGGAAATGATTCCCAAACCATTCCCACAAGCAGCACAGTACAATACAAAGTGCATAGTATTTTCTTTTCTTTTTCTTCCTTGGCTCACTCACTTTCTCTCTTTCTCTCAATTCCTTCACTTCTCCTCCAGCAAGTGTTGTCCTCTCCTTCCGACTATGGCTATTTGAAATGAAGGCAGGCAGCTCCTTAAGTGAACTCCTAATGTGCACTCTGGAAATCTGTGGTTCTACAGCAACCCAAAAGGATTGCCCTCTAGTGCCCTAGGGGAGATAATGCCCTGACTACGCTCTTTACTCCTGTCCTTCCACAATATTGTCATCCTGGCCAGGCAAGGCCCCTGGCCTTCTGCAACAATCACACCACTATGCATTTCAGACAATGAGACAACGGATGGTGTCCTGGGGAATCTCCTCCCAGATCTGGACCAGGGCATCACTGAGCTCCTGGACAATCTGAGGAGAAATCTGGCAGCATCAGATGGACCAAAACATAATGTCCTAGAGGTGTCCTATTGGATTTAGGTCAGGCGAGTGTGGGGACCAGTCAATGGTATCAATTCCTTCATCCTCCAGGAACTTCCTGCATACTCTTGCCACATGAGGTCGGGCATTGTCATGCACCAGGAGGAACCCAGGTCCCACTGCACCAACATAGGGTCTGACAATGGGTCCAAGGATTTCATCCCGATACCTAATTGCAGTCAAGGTGCCGTTGTCTAGCCTGCAGAGGTCTGTGCATCCCTCCATGGATATGCCTCCCCAGACCATCACTGACCCACCACCAAACCGGTCATGCTGAACGATGTTACAGGTAGCATAATGTTCTCTACGGCTTCTATAGACCCTTTCACGTCTGTCACATGTGCTCAGGGTGAAGCTGCTCTCATCTGTGAAAAGCACAGAGCACCAGTGGTGGACCTGCCAATTCTGGTATTCTATGGCAAATGCCAATCGAGCTCCATGGTGCCAGGCAGTGAGCACAGGGCCCAGTAGAGGATGTCAGGCCCTCAGGCCACCCTCATGAAGCCTGTTTCTGTCTGGGCTCTGGCAGTGCTCATCCTGTTCCTCCTTGTCCAAAGGAGCAGATACTGGGTCCTGCTGATGGGTTAAGGACCTTCTACGGCCTTGTCCAGCTCTCCTAGAGTAACTGCCTGTCTCCTGGAATCTTCTCCATTCCCTTGAGACTGTGCTGGGAGACACAGCAAACCTTCAGGCAATGGCACGTATTGATGTGCCATCCTGGAGAAGTTGGACTACCTGTAGAACCTCTGTTGGGTCCAGGTATCACCTCATGCTACCAGTAGTGACACTGACTGTAGCCAAATGCAAAACTAGTGAAAAAACAGTGAGAAAAGATGAGGAGGGAAAAGTGTCAGTGGCCTCCACCTATTAAACCATTCCTGTGTCGTCTCATTGTTGCCCTTCTAGTGCCCCTGTTGTTAATTTAATTAACACCAAAGCAGCTGAAACAGCCCACTCTGCTACTTAACTGACCAGATCAATAGCCCAGAAGTTTCATTGACTTGATGCTACACTCTGATTAAAAAGTGTTCCTTTTCTCCTAAACGAGACTGTTCAATATCATACCCTAGGTTTACTGTTATTGCTATTACTGCATTAAGACTGGTTATGCTTCTTCTGGACACATTTTTAATACCATCCCCTGGGTTTATTATCTGGGTGTATCATCTTAATGCACTAAAATTGCTGAAGACTATATATATATTTTAAGTGTAAAACTCCTTTTTTTTTTTTTTTTTTTTTTTTTTTTTTTATTTTATTCTTAGAGATATCTCTATCTTTTAACCCTTAAGCGCCGCTGCATTGGAGCTTGTTTTGCTTTGGACGTACTCTGTCTCTGGGTATGTCAGAGGACTGGGACTATGTGAAGTGGGTTTTAGCCTCACTTGGGGAGGCAAAAAGGGAGGGTGGGGGGTTAAGGGGGGGAGAGAAAGAGAGCAGGCCTGATCTATACCTAATCTATCCTCTCAGTCTTTATAATTATAATAAGACTATAAAATGACATCAAAAACTCAGAATCAGTGTCTCCATGATGGGACAGTTAACTTCGTAAGCTGGAATGTTAAAGGCCTGAATCACGAATTAAAGAGAAAGAAAGTACTCTCTCACCTAACAGGTCTAAATGCTAAAATAGTATTTTTACAGGAAACTCACTTAATAAGCAAGGATCAGTTCCGGCTGCAAAAAGACTGGACTGGCCAAATGTTCCATTCTAGCTTTACGAAGAAAACTAGAGGTGTGGGAATTCTCATACATAGAACTGTTCCATTTGTAGCATCAGATGTAGTATTGGATCCTGAAGGGAGATATGTAATGGTTATGGGAGACTTATCTAACTGTAAAATGATCTTGATAAATGTTTATGCACCTAATGTTGATGATAAGGAATTTATACAAAATTTGTTGGCATCCATTCCCAATCTGAACACTCATAAAGTTATAATGGCTGGGGATTTTAATTGTGTTATGAATCCACTTTTAGATAGGACTTCCTCCACAGGGGGAACGGCATCTAACACTGCAAAAATAATTACAAAGTTTATAACTGATCACAACTTATCAGACCCCTGGAGGTTTTTAAACCCAAATTCAAGAACATATTCTTTCTACTCACCAGTACATCATTGTTACTCAAGGATCGATTACTTCTTTATAGACAATAACTTCTTGCCTAAGATTAAATCTTGCAAATACGATGCTATTGTTATTTCTGACCATGCACCTATGATCTTGGAGCTAAAATTACTAAGCCCCATGCACTCACCCCGCAGATGGCGCCTCAACCCGCTTCTATTAGCTGATGAGAATTGTACTGAATTTATATCCAAACAAATCAAATTCTTTCTAGAGACAAATACATCCCCCGAGATCTCTGCAGGGATACTCTGGGAAACTCTTAAGGCCTTCTTAAGAGGACAGATTATCTCATATCTTTCCCACAGAAATAAATCCGAGGCCAAGAAAGTAGCAGATATAAAAAGCGAAATTACTAAAATAGATGAAGAACATGCCAGACTACCAAGCGAGACTCTACATAGGAGAAGGCAGGCTCTACATTCGGAATTAAACCTCTTGACAACTAAAGAAACTGAACAACTAATTTACAAATCCAGACATCATTACTATGAACATGGGGAGAAAGCTAATAAGCTTTTAGCTCAACAAATTCACAAGCAAGAAGTGCGCAACGCAATCTCGGTAATCACTAGTACGAACGGAGATAAAATCGTCGAACACCAAAATATAATGCACACTTTCAGAGACTACTATAAATCCCTATATACTACTGAGTTTAAGGAAGACAATACACAATCTAATGCATTTCTGGATACATTACAGATACCACAAATAGACGCTTGTAGTGCGGAGGAACTTGATAAACCTCTGATGTTATCAGAATTACTAGATGCTATAAAATCACTCCAAGGCGGGAAAGCAGCAGGCCCTGATGGTTACCCTGCAGAATTTTACAAGAAATTCTCCGCTCAGCTAGCCCCCCTCTTATTAGCAACATTTACAGAAGCCAGAGATAACCAATCTCTTCCACAAACCTTTCGCCAAGCATTAATCACTGTCTTTCCAAAACAAAATAAGGACTTATTACAATGTGCATCATACAGACCAATTTCACTTCTGAATAACGACGTTAAAATACTTTCAAAAATTTTAGCCAGAAGGGTGGAGAAAGTGCTCCCCTCGGTAATATCACAAGACCAAACTGGATTTATTGGGGGCCGGCACTTATCTTCCAATCTTCGACGCCTGTTTAATGTAATATACTCACCAACTAAATCAAACACCCCAGAAATATTATTATCATTAGATGCAGAAAAAGCATTCGACATGATTGAATGGAAATACCTTCTTACTATATTGGAGAAGTTTGGGTTTGGCCCAAACATCTGTGCATGGATTAAATTACTGCATACTAACCCAGAAGCTTCAGTTTGCATCAACAACATTTGCTCAGACTACTTTAAACTAGAACGTGGCACTAGACAAGGATGCCCCTTGTCACCGCTGCTGTTTGCGATTGCCATTGAACCACTGGCAATACATTGTCGAAATACTGATCAGATAAAGGGGATTAGCAGAGAAGGACTGGAACAGAAAATCTCATTATATGCAGATGACATGGTACTGTATATATCAGACCCAGAAAATTCTGTACCTGCAGTCTTAGCAGCACTCACAGAATTTCAAAAGATCTCTGGTCTCAGAATTAATCTGAATAAAAGTGTACTCTTTCCAGTGAACTCTCAAGCATATAATATTAAATTAGATACCCTACCTTTTATCATTGCAGAACAGTTTAAATACCTAGGGGTAAACATCACAAGTAAATATAAAGCTCTATATCAACAAAATTTCGCCGTTTGCATGGAAAAAATTAAACAAGACTTGCATAGATGGTCAACCCTTCATCTCACACTAGCTGGAAGAATTAATACTGTTAAGATGAATATTCTTCCTAAGCTCCTTTTTTTATTTCAAAACATCCCAATATACATTAATAAATCATTTTTTAGGCAATTAGATTCGACAATAACCTCATTTATTTGGAATTCAAAACATCCACGCATCAAAAGAGCGACCCTACAAAGACAAAAGGCAGAAGGCGGCATGGCTCTACCTAACTTCCAGTTTTATTACTGGGCAGCAAATATACAGGCGATAAGAACCTGGACACAAATAGAAGAACATACACAGGCTTGGTCCGCAATAGAATTAAACTCCTGCAGTACTTCTTTGTATTCCTTGCTCTGTGCTCCAATAAACACACGTTATCGGCAATACACTAATAACCCAATTGTGCTCCACTCACTTAGAATCTGGAACCAATGTAGAAAGCATTTTAAGACGGAGAAGCTTCTATCTGTGGCACCCCTGCAAGAGAACCACCTCTTTCAACCCTCACAAACATATGCAGTTTTTAATATTTGGAAAAAATTTGGAATTAACTTGCTTAGAGATCTTTATATAGACAACGTCTTTGCATCCTATGAGCAATTACATTCCAAATTTAACATTCCAGCTACACATTTCTTTCACTATCTTCAAATCAGAAACTTTGTTAAACAAAACCTTCCAGATTTTCCTCATCTTGCACCCTCATCCATGCTGGAAAAAATATTGC
Source organism: Polypterus bichir lapradei (assembly GCA_026402145.1). Taxonomy (NCBI): domain Eukaryota; kingdom Metazoa; phylum Chordata; class Cladistia; order Polypteriformes; family Polypteridae; genus Polypterus; species Polypterus bichir. The sequence goes on along the minus strand of JANRMT010062791.1, from coordinate 85,562,947 downwards.
TCAATCTCAAGGATTTAGACTCCATCTCTACAATATATAAAATCATTTTACAATCCCTCCCTTTTAAAGATCCAAGAGGACACTGGGAAAAAGATCTTTCAATTAATATATCAGAAAAGGAGTGGAAAGTAGCAATGCAGAGAATTCACTCGAGCTCCATATGCGCAAAGCATACAATTATACAACTCAAAATTATATATCGAGCACATCTGTCTCGACTAAAACTCTCCAAAATGTTCCCAGGGCATGATCCAACCTGCGAACGTTGTAACCAAGTCCCAGCCTCACTAGGTCACATGTTCTGGTCCTGCACCAAATTAACATTATTCTGGACAAACATTTTTAATTACCTTTCAGATAGCCTTGGACTTACAATCCCTCCAAACCCATTAACAGCTGTGTTTGGTGTTCTTCCAGATGGGTTTAAAGCGGAGGAAGACAAACAAATTGTGATTGCATTCACTACACTTTTGGCACGTAGACTTATTCTCATAAACTGGAAGAACCCAAACTCTCCTCTTTTAAGTCAGTGGGAAACCGATGTGTTATATTATTTGAAGTTGGAAAAAATCAAATATTCAATTAGAGGATCCGTACAGACTTTTTTCAAAACATGGCAGGATCTAATCAGTAATATTTTAAAATAAGTTCAAAAGGCACAGAGAATTTATTAATTTAGGTATGTCTCCAAGTCTTAAATTTAACGCCGTTTGGCTTGCTCTCTCTCTCAGGGGTGGGGATCGATCTGTTCTTAATTTTTCTCTTTGTAAAAACTTGATTGCTTTGTATGGATTGTAATAAAATTAATAAAAATTAAAAAAAAAAAAAAAAAAAAAAAAAAAAAAAAAAAAAAAAGTGTTCCTTTAATTTTTTTGACCAGTATATAAACACCTGCATTACCAACTGGTTTGTATTTCTGACTCGTTTTTTTGACCATCCATGGCACAGTTACTTGTATTGCCTGATTGTTAGTCATGTCTGATAAACATTACCTGTATATATCTGCTATTTATTTATGTATTTTTAACTTTAAAAATTTTTCATATGTACTGATTTTTTTCATTGTTGTTGTTTAATAATTGTGTTACATTATTGTATAATGTACTATATTGTTGTTGCATTCTTCTGTACCAGTGCGACAGCAACATATGCTTTTAATTGTACTGTAAGGTATAGTGACAATACATTCAATTGAACAGGTGTGTTGACTTATTTTGTTTTATGATAAAACAAGTCATTTGGTGTCAGGAAATGTAGAGATCTCTGTATAGACAATGTGAACTATTTGAACAACTACACTTCATATAAAATAATTTAAAAAACGCATTACTTACTCAGTGTAAATGGTAGGAACTTTGCTAAAAGTAATGGTGAAGAAATTGGTAGTATTTCTAGACTCTATTAACTCATTTCAAGATACCCATAGGTGATTCTAGACAACAACAGGGAAGGGGTCTTTAAGTTATGCTCTCCAATAGGGAATTAAACCAACCATTCAAAATTTACATTATTTAAAATTTGTGTAAAGCATTGCATATGTCAGATTAAAACAGTAGAATTCATACACTTACAGTATCTTGACAAAGCCTGTTTGAAATATATCAGGGAAAGAACACTAACTGTGAATGATGACATCAAGCCCCAGCTTTGCTAGAACATATGTTTTGGGATTGTCTAACCCTCAGACTATTTTTGGGAATAAAAATTCACTTATCTATTAGATAATGTTGGATTTACAATCACTCCCAAACATTTTGTGGAGTAACACCAAAAGGGATAAGAATGTGCAACAAAAAAGTCTTTTGCAAATTTTTTAAAGTATAATCCATTTTTCTTATCTTGTCTTATCTCATCTTATATTATCTTATCTTAAATAAGGTTTGTATTACTCAAATGAATCAATCCTAATCCACAGTCCATAAATTATAGGGAAAGCAATATTTCACATTAACTATAATTAGGTAAGAAAGTTAAATTTTAACTGTGAGGAACAGTGCACAGCTTTTTCAGAATTTAGCAAGAATTATTTAATGCAGTTCTAAAACAGGCTTTCCAAGCCTCTGTCTCTGGTCTGATTCTTTTTTGGTGTTTCAGAATACACAGAGAAATACTGGGTGGTGCATGCGGAGTTGACCTTTCCGACACATGTAGCTGTAATCATAACTGGCACAGAGACTTACATGGCTTTCCATATGATCTGAAATGTTAGTTACAAACTCTGAACTACGCATGAAAGGGTCTCTTGGTTTAAGTGCATTATTCATAAAACATGTAGTGCCCAGCCTTTTCAACAATTGCTGAATTTTGTGTTTTAATGGGGAGCTGAAAATGGGGTTTGCTTCATAAATTCATTACATGTCTGCTTGAAGGAGATTGTGGGAACATACACTTACCCATGTGAAATATGCTGTTACAATCAATACACAATGTGTATAATAACAAAAGATATGAAAATATGCATAGGGGCTTTCGGCTATCTTCACCTGTTTTTGCTGCTGTTAAAACCAGGGTAGAGCTCCTTACTGAGCACTACCATCTCTCTTATAATGTAATCTTTTCTTCACCTATCACTATAAATTGGGTCATAGAGGGGCGATGAGTTTTGATTATGACTTGAGGTAACCAAATTTTAACCATCATTACTTGGAATGCTGTACTGATTGCATCCTTGTCTGAACTGTGTTTTATTTACTCTGATATGATCTTTAAACTCAATACAGCTTTTTAAGAGATATATTGTAGCTGCCAAATCATACCTTGTACTGATAGTTTAGAGTACTTCTGAACTCTATAGGCTTGTATTTTGATCAGATACATGGAAATCACGATCAAGAACTTTGTGCTTCCAACTATATTTGCTCTTTAATGATGATATCCTGTACTATGAGTTTCCTGCCAGTGTCACCTTAGATTACAAAGTCAAAGTGTATTTGTCACTAAAGTCCCTGCATCTTTCAAAACTATTAAGGACTTATCTTCCTGCTGTGTTACCCATAATCATTAAACAGACAACATGGCTACTTGGCATTTTTGCTCACAGTCCTGAACAGGCATGTTAATTTCTTAATTAAGCTGGCAATAACACCTGCATGACAGCACCTGCTCTCAGAACACTTTGTGTCCCTCATTAGCAAAGGAAGATGTGCTTTAAAGATTTATTTTACACCTGCTTCTATCTCTGTGATGTCTTCCCTGAAGTTACTTATCTTTAAAATTACATCATTTCCAGATGTTGCCCCCACTTTGGCAGGGAAGCAGAGAAAGAAGGGACACTAGTGGGAAGTAAGCCAAAATACAACAGCATAATAAAACCTACCTAGATAATAAATTGCAGGGCCTGCTGAGTACACATTTCAGCCCCCTATGAAAAAATGAAGCACATTTATTAATGGCCATTCACAAGAGCACCACAATATTTCTCGTATCACTACTTTTTACATCAAGATTTTTCAAACTGTATTTGCCTACAACACAAAGCAGGGAACTCTATAAGTTTAGACCTTGATAAGAAACTGAGAATCCTCCAGTCCTTTAATGGGGAAATTCTTTTTTTACTCATGGCTATTATTAAGTCTTTTAAATCCAGAGCCCCCAGATGTATTATTTCTGTACTTAATCTGATAAACGTACCTACAAAGCTGAAGCTTGTACTTCTGGAGATCTTAAACCTTACCATTCAAATAAAATGCAACATAAAATTCTCAAACACACTTAATCTCATCTATTATTTATTATTATTATTTAAAAGTGTGGTAAATAATGATATTTAGCTTCCTTTCCTTTCCAAATATTCCTGGATAGTTCTTCCATTTGTTGACAGATTATACTAAAATGCATAATACTTTTCTAATAACTTGTACACTATGAAAGGAAAGTTTATTACATAGAAAATCACCCGAAAAATCCCGGACCATCGAGAAGTGTGCGAACTGACGACATGAAGAACCGCCTTCGCGCCGAACTGGAATCGTCCCCGCATAAATCAAAGTCATCCAGACAATCTGAATCTGCATAATTAGATCTGGACCACCCTGTATACAAATCTGTATTGTCAAGAGGTTCCTGGGGCTTTGCCCCTACTTCTCAGAACTGTGACTGTTGCTATACAACTCTAGTTACATGATGAATGGGACAGAGGAGTTAGAAAGGGGGAGCTTGGTTAGTGGCCTAGTGAACCTTGTCCTTCAACTAAGCCATGGTCATATTTCCCTTAGTGTTTTTTTCCTGTGTTTGCCTCTGTAGTATTTAACCTAAATCTGTTTTTTGGGACTGCTTTTTTGTCTTGGAGTTTCCTCATATGTATGACCTTCTGCCTGGATTGACTACTCTTTTGATTGTGGACTTGGATAAACTAGAAGTATTTACATTAGTCTGTTTCAGTTCCCCTCTCTTTCGTGGATGTTCAAAGTTTGTAAACTCACAATGACATGCACAGCTTGCCATATACAACAAGGTATTGCCTTGCTTACCTAAGCCAGAGATTGGATTGAGACTGCCTCTGAAGATATGGGTGGGCAGAGCATACATAACGCGTAAGTGTTAAAATGTATTAATAGCTGACTAGGCCAGTTTTTCATCAGTTTTCTGATAATGATTTCTCTGTTATAGGATAATAGATTGCTAAGCCCCAACTTGGCTACTCACAAAACTCAAAGTACATTTACATTAACATTTACTTGCTTTTATCCAAAGCAACTTGCAAAAGGGTCAACATAATTGAGTAAACATCAGTCTGAAGGAAGATGTGTTGTAGGACATGTGTACAAAATTGTTCATGACAAGTGAAGTGTTCCAAAAAAAAAGCAAACTAATTACACTTCTTTGCATAGATGAACCACATCAGTACCAATTAGACAGAAATTAACAAAGCAAAACAGTCTTCAAAGTAGGCCTCAAACTCAAATATCAGGCCTAAGAAATACCAGGATTGGTCTCATAAGGTAAGCCTGGCCCTCAGAACGTTAGGAGCAGGCTTTGTATCCTGTACAGCCATATGAGGACCCACGGTTATAAAGACCAAAAAGGGACAGAGGAACTGTGCAATCCCTGCCCCAAACTAATAAAAACAAGGATTCTTAAATTTTTTAGAGTTTACTCATACAAAAACAAAAAAAAAAGTAAATAAAGTGTGGAAATTCAAAACAAATGTCTTAATAATGCATTTTTTTCTAATTTTACTCATAAACACAATTGTTTAAACTACTGGAAAACAATATCACTGCAAAAAATTTTATCTAAGCAAATGAAAAGATTTTATATCAAGCCATTAAATCATGTTTCCTTTTATTGTAAGATTTATTGACTTATGAAGAAATTTTTATTTAAGATTATTAACTTATTTTAAGAAATCTTGTCAAGTACATTATGCTTACACAGATGGCAGACTTTTTATACAAAATAAAAGTAAAATAACTCTTGTTTAGTTTTTGTTTAGACTTTTTTGCATATATTTGCAAGTTCTGCATTTAACTATCTTGCTTTTTCTATGACATGCAAATCATTAATGCAGCCTTCTGACTACTCCTAAAGGCTAAGTATATCTGCTTGAAATATGATCAATAAAATTGTATTGAAAAAACATTTCTTTACTTGCTGCAGGATGTTTTATTAAATGATCTCAATTTGTTAATTAATATTGTGGCTTACTTGTCCTACACAAATGATTGCCTAGAGACCAAACAGTATAGAACAAAACCAAGTCTACAATCCAAATGTCAGAATCAAAATCCAAGATACAAAACCAAAAGAGTAAAAAGGCAAGCATTTATGAAAGCAGGCATTTCAAAATGAACTGAGCAGCAAAATCAGAACAGTTGCTGAGGCAACTCAGGTCCATATAGAGCTTAGGATGTTTTCTAAGCTGCAGTTTTGGGGCCCCGCTCCCTTTGGCTCAAAAGACAAGAAACAAAGATAATTGACACAAAGAACAAACTACTGTATATTGAAATTCTTAGTGAACACCCAAATAATCATTAAAGATAACAAGATAAAAAGAAAGAAAAAAACATATTTAGAAACATAAAACAAAAAATAAATTCAAACAGAAAAACAGTGCTGAGACAGAATTGAAACCCAGGATTCAAGAGCTGTGAGAGAGCAGTACTGACCTCTATGCCACAGTGCAGTCAAAATGATAATTTTTAATTACTGTCCACATTGCCCACATAGAGTTATATACCACAGAATAACTTGCAGGAATAATTAAATAAACATTGTCCAGGTGTGTTCCCAGAATCCCTTAATAGGAGAAGAATATGTCCTAATTATCTTGCCACAGCAGCAAATCAATTTCAGATTGATGCCTTTTTGCTTAAATTAGGTGTTATTTGTGTGACTCCTTTTGCAGAGAATACCCATTATCAAGCTAGGGAATCTTGGTAGAGAGCCTTAATAAAACACCTCATTTTAACTTGATAAATTTGACCACCTATAGATATTCACCATTTAGTCCTTATTGGAATCCTTGTAACTATGTATGAGAACCCTCTGGGAAGCTTTTTGGTGCCAGCTCTGTTAAAGTGATTCACCACGACTGCTCATAAGGCTCCACAATACAGTCCAGACTGACCCTTCATTGCATTCTGAATTTACTATTGTGACTCTTTATTTTGGGTAGCTCTGCTGCTGGACGGCTCCAGGCATGTATGGCCTAGGCTCTATCTGTGTGTATTCTGCATATACTCTACATACCTGTAGGGGCCTTCTCTGGACAGTCCAGTTTGTTCCCATGTCTCAAAGATGTGTGATTAAGCTTCTGGCCGCTCTAACCTGACCCAGTGATGGACTGGCACCCCATTCAGAGATAGTTCCAACCTCACACCCAGTAATAACAAAATAGGCTCTAGTCTCCTCCAGTAATGTATCAAAATAAGGAGACCCTGTCTAATGAGCATTTCCAGTGATTGTCAATGCACATTTACAAAACTAAAGCAACCTTTTCCTAACTGATTTTTTAAAAGATTTCTGTTAAAAGCACTCAAATCACTTGAAAGATGATTTTGCAATCTCAATTGTATTGTAAAAAACCCTGGAGACATTGAATGACTTTACTGGCATGTTCAAAGTAGGAGCTGAATGAAGATGATTCATCTGGTTTCAGATACAGTACTTGTGCGAGTTTGTGTGCTTGATCACTTCTATGTAGGTCCATGTTCTATTCTTAAATCTTTATGCTCAAGTCTAACTTAAAGGAGCATCACAGTACATTTCTAGGTCCGATTAAATACCCAATTATCTTTTTTCCTTACAGAAAAATTCCTGTCCTCTTTTAAATGTTGCAACACATACACTGTGTGCACAATTATTAGGCAAGTTGTATTTTTGAGGATTAATTTTAATATGGAACAAACACAGTGCTATCAGTCAATCCAAAATGTTAATAAACCTGAAACCTGAATGTTTCACAACGGAAATGTGAGTGTGAACATCATCAGGGGAACACATATGTGCGCACAATTATTAGGCAACTATTAGTGTGCAGATTTATTATGCAACTAAAGCAAAAATGAAAATTTTCCCATCTCACTTGTTTATTTTCATCTGTTATAGTGAGAATAATAAACAAACACCTCAAAATTTACAAATAAACATCTCTGACATTTCAAAAAAAATAAATCAGTCAATCAATGACCAATATAGCCACCCTTCTTTCCAATAACAGTCATAAGCCTTTCCATTCATGGAGTCTGTCAGTTTCTTGATCTGTTGACGATCAGCTTTTTGTGGAGCAGTGACTACAGCCTCCCAGACACTCTTCAGAGAGGTGTATTGTTTTTCTCCCCCGTAAATCTAACGTTTAAGAAGTGCCCACAAGTCCTTGATAGGGTTTAGGTCAGATGAGGAAGGGGGGCCATGTCATTATTCCTTCATCTTTAAGGCCTTTACTGGCTGGCCACGCAGTGGAGAACTTCGATGCAAGCGATGGAGCATTGGCCTGCATAAAAATCATGGTCTTCTTCAAAGATGTAGACTTTTTCCTGTATCACTGTTTGAAGAAAGTGTCTTCGAAAAACTGGCAGTAGGTTTGGGAGTTGATTTTGAGTTCATCTTCAATGCAAAAAGGTCCAACTAGCTCATCTTTAGAAATACCAGCTCATACCAGTACCCCACCTCCACGTTGGAGTGGAGCTCTGTGCCCATTACTGATCCACAGGTCCATCCATCTGGTCCATCAAGAGTCACTCTCATCTCATCGGTCCATAAAACCTTTGAAAAAAATCTGTCTTCAGATATTTCTTGGCCCAGTTTTGACGTTTCAACTTATGTTTCTTGTTCAGTGGTGGTTGGGTTTCAGCCCTCCTTACCTTGGCCATGTCTTTGAGCACTGAACACCTTGTACTTCTGGGCACTCCAGGTAGGTTGCAGCTCTGGAATATGAAAGTACTGGAGGATAATGGGTTCCTGGTAGCTTCACGTTTGATTCTTCTCAAATCTTTGGCAGCTAATTTGCGTCTTTTGTTCTCAACACGTTTCTTGCGACCCTGTTGACTATTTGCAACAAAATGTTTGATGGTTCTGTGATCACACACCAATATCTTAGCAATTCCAAAAGTGCTGCATCCCTCTGAAAGACTTTTTACAATTTTTGACTTTTCAGAGTCAGTTAAATCTCTTTTTTGGCCCATTTTGCCTGAGGAAAATAGGCTACCTAATAATTCTGCACACCTTGATATAGGGTGTTGATCTCATTAGGCCACACCCTCCCTCATTACACAAATACACATCACCTGACGTGCTTAAATCCAATAAGCATTCAAGTTAATACAGCTTGGAGTTGGAATATACGCATTAAAAATGATGATATGGTCAAAATACTCACTTGCCTAATAATTGTGCACACAGTGTACAGTAGGTTCTTATTTCTTTCTATGTGACAAAGAACAAATTAGGTGGGACCTATTTTAATTCCTAATCATCTATCTATTTTCTACGCTAGTTATTCTGTTCAGGGTTGAGGGGAGCCAGTGGCTCAAGGCTGAACTTTTTGCCTACACTAGAGTTTCTTTTTTTTCCATTATACTCAGAAAGATATAAAGCATATCGATGAGTAAGTTAAATCTGGAACTGTTTCCACCAAATTACTCATCATCAACAGTTCAAATAACACAATGTATTACAATTTATAGGAGACAAGGTGGACATCACATTACACAACTTCAAATTGTGGGATATGTGAGACTAGCCAACTGTAGTTGCCTGACAATGTCACTGGATGTGCTTAAATTAGCCACTGCAAGCCAGGCTTTCAGCACATTCATGCTCTCCACTTTCTCTGAAAGCCAGTAACGTGCTGGCTGACAGAGTAGGTGCTTTTATGTAGGGTTAACCGTTACTTCAAGTTTTGCTGTACTCTCTGCCTGAATTATTAAATTATTTTTTTTCCATTCTGTTATGGTATGTAAAATATGGGATATCATCAGATGAACTTCTCTTCACTTTGCAAGGTCCAAAATATCATTTGGTGCACCACTACCTCCCCTGAAAGAAATTTCTCAAACAAGCTGCTAGAACATTGCAAAAGACCATTCCCACCAGTTACATGGTTTCTTCTCTCTTCTGCCATCCAGAAAATGATATCGTAGTTTCCGCTCTGGTTCTGCAAAACTGAACCAGTTTCATGATGTAGGCCATTAGATATTTGAATGCATAAAAATGTATACTGTTACAATGTGGCATTATCTATTTCTTTATTTAATGTATTTGTATATTGTGTTTATTGTCTGTTTATTGTATTGCTTCTGTCACAACTTGCACTTTGTTTGTATGCTACTCTATGTTACACAGTAGCTCATAGAGATATGTTGTCTCATCTCACTATGTACGTGAACTCAGTTGCTGATGACAATGAAGTAACCTTGACCTTGATTATATTCACTGTACTTACAAGGAAGAGCATTTATTGATTACCAGCCTTCATGCACACAGAACCTGCCCCTATGACTAAACACTTTTGTTGGAGCTAGTTGTGGACTAGTTGGAGTCAGTCACATGACTTCATGGGAGCACGACACTGACTGCCTCCGATTTGCTAAGATTATTTAAATGAGAAGTAAAACTGAACAATTCTGGAAAAGTTGCATAATATGACATAATCTTTAGTAAACAGACCCACCTTGCCTTTAAAATGCAGTGCACACTATTGTAACATATCATTCGAGCTCTTCTACTGTTCTTTGGTGTTTCCTGTAACATTCTGATGATTTGACTGAAGTGAGAAATGCAATTTGTTGTGGTATGATTCACTTTTTTCTTTTGTTTAAGTTCACAACATGCATATAAGCAGCCTGTAGAAACAACTTTGATGATACTTACATAATATCAAAAAAGATACACATCACAGTCTGAAAGAGTATATGGAAAGTAAAAGTAAATGTTTTTCAGAGTAAAAGGTTTTGCTGTCAATTTAATGGTCAACATTGTGGTGCTGTTGAGAGGCGCTTTGAACCTTCAGAGTTTCAGGAGAGAAAACTGTGAATCATAACTTGATCACTGTATGGAGTTTGAATATTCTCACTTTGTTTTCATGGATTTTCTATGGGTATTCAGGACTTGTTTTGAATTTATAACACATACAGCTTAGGTCTGGTAGTCCCATTATCAGTGAAATCCCAATCCTCTGTTCCTTCCAAATATCAAAGACTTTTAGTTCAGGTTGATTGACATTTCAAAATAGTCCGGAGATGATTGAGTATGTCCTGCAATGGATTTGTGACCTGCACAGTACTGTTTTCTGTTCTGCTACAAACACAGGCTCTGGCTTTCTCTGATTGGATTAAGCAGGTTAAGAAAATGGATCGAAATTCTTCTGACATGTAGGTGATAGCCAGTCATGTATTTCACCTACTCATAAAGCTGGTACAATTACGGGATCACTTTGGAAGTCCTATTTTTCAATATAATGATGAAATAAAATTACAATAGACAAAGTGAATGTGAAGTTATTATTAAAAAAAAAAAAGTTAAGGTTAGGTTAAGGGAGTGCCTATGCTATGTCATACCTGTCTTCCTTATTGTAGCATAAGCTCAGGGGTAGAGACTTTAGATAATATACTAGATGTCTTTTTAGATGTCTTATTTTCTGGATAACAGTAACTGAACTACCTTCTCTCCTTCTCTAGCCTTCTTTTCACTTTCTTGATCTGTTTGCTTTCTCTCTTAATCCCTCTTATGTCACAGATTTGTATTGATAATTTATTTGTGTGAATTTCATCAAATGAAGCTCATTCCAATCAAACCTTGCTATGGCAATTAAATATTTACAAAATATAAAATGGCCTCCATTGCCTATTAAGATTTACATTTGTTAAAACAAATTCACATATTACTTTTGCCATAGCATCAGAACACTTGAGATGAGGTAAACTATAAAACTACTAAAAATACAATGTCAATGAAACTACTAGGCTCCAACAGACTGATAAGCAGAATGAATATTTATGAAACAAAGGAAACTGAACAAAATGAAGCAGACTATAAAATATTAAAATTAAAAAGCACACACACTGTACCAAGAGCTACCATGGAAATCTTTATTGTTAAGTTATTTCTTGAATCTGCCTATCCTAATATTTTTATCCTAGTGTTCTTTTCCGAGATATTCCTTTTTTGTAATCATTTGTGATACTTCCCATCAGCGTAATTGATATACAATATCAATATAATGGACGTGTGCCATTTTTAGTGTTTTCAAGAACATTACCTTTCTCTTACACTAAAACAACATGCTGTTAAGCTTAGTGAATTCTCTGGATTTCCCCTTTTTAAGTTTATTTGTGTTGTGATAAATCTGTTTGTCAGTTTCTGCTATGTAGCAATGCCCTAACAAATGTATTGTGTGGTCTTGCTAAGGTGCATCTATTAGTCATTTACTGCAATGTAATTTGACCTTAACAGAGGTTTTGGTTTGTTACATATCAGTAAATGACGCACAGGTGAACTATAGCAAGCCCATGCTAAAATGTTACTGAAATAAGAAAACTCCTACATACACAACAGTATGACACCTTTGTAGATGTAAAACCAGTTATTTATAAATTACCCTTGCATTTGCAAGTACCTATAGATATATGATGACTTTATTTTGTCCTTTGTGTTAGCTTGTTGTGTTGCACAGTTTGAACATCATGAAGGGGTTGCAGTTGCAGAGGTATAGCACTCTTCACTTAATGTGGGCTTAGGCCACTTTTACAAATTTACAACTATAATGCAATAAGTGTAAATTGCTAAACCTTTCAGCTTTAAGATACATGAGCACTGAAACAGCATTTAACTTATATTAAAGTATTTACAAGTTCATTATAATTGAAATATCACCACTTGACAACAAAACAAAATCTTGTCAAAACATACCTCTGGGTGTCCATGTTCGGGTATAGTTACAAAATCAGTCAAAATAAAAGTTGATCTAAGCTGTAACTTCTTCTAGCTCACCCACCCATCCTAGGCATTTAAAGTACATGATGAACAGTGTAAAAAGAAGACTTTTATTGCTGAACCGAAGAAGACTCTCAGTTTTTCTGTTTTCACCAACACTTACTCAAATATCACATTCCATGGGCTGGAGTCCTAATTTAGCAATTGTAAACAGCAGGACGACAGAACATGCCTAAAAGGGCAGTGGTGCCAATGGTAACCCTGTTTAAATGTGAAAAATGTAATGAGAAAAAAAAAGAAAATGACAGTAAGTCAACATCGATACACCTTCACGCTTCACTGTGTTATGATTTCAGTACTTTGAATTTTTTTTTCTCTTAAAATACTTTTTACAACAATATATTTCATGGGAATTTGGACTCCTAGCACCTTTCTGTGTGTTTTCTTTGCCTTTAAATGTTTCATAAATTTCACCGTATTCACCATGCCACAACTTTTGATTTGTTTTACACTCGGATGTTGCCATGTTATTATTCCTGTTACTGGCACTCTGCTCCCAGTTGCTATGGATGTACAAGGTGTGATCAGAAAATATGGTGAATGTTTTAAAAAAGAAACGTTTATTGCAGTAAAAGATTTACAACTGCTAGTCGCCCTCAAAATACTCTCCTCCACTTCCTGCCACTTTGCGAAGCAGTTCTGGAAGTTTTCTTTTAAGAGTGTCTTTAGTTGGGCTGTCGTGGCTGACTGGATGTCCTCAATGGATTAAAATTGTTTGCCTTTCATGGTCATTTTCAATTTAGGGAACAGCCAGAAGAAGCACGGTGCCAGATCCGGCAAATAAGGTGGATACGGACACAGCGTAATGTTTTTATTTGACAGAAATTGCCTTATCTGGATGGGATGTGTGATAAGAAGTGTTGTCATGATGAAGAATGAAACCGTTTCAACACTTTCCTCGGTTATTGATGATGAAGGACATCCTGATCTTTTCTCGTCTTCAACCGAGTGAAATCCATTGCGAAATTAATCAAACCACTTGTAAACAGTCTTAATTGTCGGTGCAGTGTCACCATAAACCGATTTTAACATCTGATGGGTTTTCTGAGCTTTTTGCAATTTGAAACAAAATTTCATGTTAATGCATTACTCGATATCCTTTATTAACGACACACTTTAAAAACACATTTCAACTCAACAGTGGCTCACAAACGACTGACAGTATCAAACAAGTTGAAACTTGTCACAAACTAGGCTTTAGGATGGACATGTCAGAACCTGCATTGAATTGTTTTGCCTTGGTCTTGGATGGTGCTCTGTATCAACATTCACCGTACTTTTTGATCACACCTCGTAGTGTAGCATGACACTGCACCTTTTATCATCAGTGCAACCTTTTAAATCCAACGCAAAGATTCACTCTGCATCTGCGATTGAGATAACACCTCAATCAAAAGAAAATTGTATTTCTTTCTGGTTTCCGATTTTACCGTTTTTTACTCAGACTTTGCTTTCTGGTTAACGATTAGGGTTGGTGCTGAAAGGTTTTGTCTACTTTCTGGTTTTGATGACATTTTCATCTCCTGGTCCTCTTCTCACCTTCACGCAGAATGTCATCTAACAGCTAATGTAATTTTTAGTGACCAGCAGATCTTATCTGGTTTGTTTTATGACTTCTTTTAAATACAGAATTTTATTTTGTGTGTATTTTATGATTTTTTTTTTCATTTTGAACTTGATATTAAATTATCATAATTTTAAATCATTTATGTGTTAGAAGAGGAACTTTGAAGTCAGCCCTTAACTAGAAGCTAGTGTAATGACCTAACAGCAGGAGTTATGTGGTCATAATGTATGTGTGTCTGTGAATGGTCTAGAGTTTTAAGTCTTAGTCCCATTCCAGTCATTGCTTATATGAAAATTTCCACATTCTCTGTGTGTTTGTAAGAGATTCCTCCTGAGAACTTTCATTTTATATTGCTCAATAATCCTATATTGAAGTAAGCATGCATCCATTAATTGTTGAATGCAATTCCAACGGCATTTGTGCAGACAGCAGAAACTAACCCTCAACAGAACATCAGTCCGTGACAGGCTATTCTAACACACATAAATGTATAATCCATTGGAGTAATTTTGAGCCACCAGTTGACCTGCACATATATAGGATGTTGGAGGGAAACTAGAATACCAGAAGAAACTCCCTCAAAAGAGGATGTAACAAATTCAAGTGCACATACATACTGACACTATAGAGGTTCAGTTGTGCAAACCAATAGAATTTCTTTGGAAAACTGAAAGAACCTCACACAAAAGCTGCTAACTCTTCAAAGAATGCTCCCTAACAGAGTCAAATATAAGCCACTACGGCTATCAGTGCTTTTTCTGCCAAACAAAAAAATCTGTCTTTTTTTTCTGTAAACCACCTTTCATTTAGTGTGTGGGGTAGTGGAGAAGCTACAGGCATTGCTGCTTCACTGAGACAGGGTGCCTGCTATTTAAAGGCTGCATTTCCACAAATATGTTGTTGTAGTTCTTAGTGTTTTCTTCCTGATAGAGATTAATTTTTACCTCATTTTCAAAGTAATTGTCTTGATACAGTTCTGTGATGGAGTTCAACCTGTGATGAACAGACACACTATCTAGGACTAGTTCCTGCCTTTTTTAATTGTTAGTAGGACAGCACAAAACTGAATTTTAAAAAAGTTGATTGTTGTAAAGTGGGCTTGAATCATATAAATTGATAAAATGATAACCAGCACCCAGTCACCCACTTTTTTTTTTATAAATTATACTTTGTAAATTCAAAACTTACTTAGTAAGACGTAACGGAAAATGATTCTTTACTGGAACCTACACAAGGAAATAACCACTAAATTCAAATTATAAGGGCTCATGAACAGCCATTAAATGTTAATTTCATCTTGCCTATTGGTTTATTCCCACAACAATGTTATTCATATTTTGTTACCCATTCTTACAAGCTTTAAAAATCTGGGTTGGCCATATGTGTTTTTCTATAAGTCAGGAAAGAAAATGTGACCTTCTCAGCACTGGATGCATAACAACATCCTGCACAGCTGCAGTAGCCAGCTGCTGTGCCATTTTCTGTCCTTGATAACTACTTACACCCATACCACTTACACTTAAACACACAGGCCTTAACATGCCATTTATGTGATTAACAAAAGATGTGCAGCATACTGTAGTTTCTGATGAGTGACTTTTTTATTTTTATACAAACGGCATACTAATCAAGGAAAATGGAAATACAGCAGTTCCTACAATTTATAAAAAAGTTAAGACTTTGCAAATGTGCAATATAATTTTTTTTTTAATTTTGCATATTTCAAGATGATGCTTATAGTATATATTTTAAGAGATGCATAATATTATGGGTTATGTTATAATATTAGTCTGCATGGCATCTTTACGTTTCACTCATCCATAATTTACCAAACTTCCTTCATCTAGTTCTAGGATCATTGGCAGGTTTGGGTGCCAGGTAGGAAACAATGCTAAATGAAACATTAGTCCACTGCCAAGCATACTGATGCACACATCCAGCTCAGATATCATCTGTGTGGGGTTTACACATTCTTTCCATCTGCGTAGGTAACATCTACATACATCTCAGATCATTCAGTTTACATTTACTGGTGGCTACAAATTGGCCCTGTGTGGGTGAGTGTGATTCTGTATCCCCTTAGCTTTGTCGGCATACCATCCATGCCTGGTTTATGCCTTACCTCATAAATGGATGGGATAGGCTCTTCATCTTAGGATTCTGTACTGGTATAAGAGTACTTAAAATAGATAAATTAATGAAAGATGGGATTAATTTGAAATCTCCCCCCTGACTTACTGTGTATATTCAATGTACTGCTTTACAAATGCCAGTACAAAATGTAATTAGTGACTCCTTTAAAGAAGCTTAAAATTATTAGTGGTTCTCTTTGTATTACTGTAAATTCCTGGAAAACACAAGCAATATTGCAGAATAATTTATGACCTGTCTGTAAGTGTTCCAAAACTCAATTGTAGGTGTAACTAGTTGCCTTTATTTAAAAAAGCTAGCTGGAGCTGGCAGGAAGGTATAAGCAAAGCTGGACCTTAATGATGTCTGCAAAGCATGCACATACAAAGGGTGTTTGAGGTCATGACCCTCTGTGATATCCCATATAACCTCTTCACATAATAAGCCAGGGTGGCATGGTGGCGCAGTGTTAGGGCTGCTGCCTTGCAGTAAGGAGACCCGGGTTCGCCTTCCGGGTCCTCCCTTGCGTGGAGTTTGCATGTTCTACCCGTGTCTGCGTGGGTTTCCTTCGGGTGCTCCGGTTTCCTCCCACAGTTCAAAGACATGTAGGTTAGGTGCATTGGCGATCCTAAATTGTCCCTAGTGTGTGCTTGGTGTGTGTGTGTGTGTGCCCTGCAGTGGGCTGGCACCCTGCCTGGGGATTTGTTCCTGCCTTGCACCCTGTGTTGGCTGGGATTGGCTCCAACAGACCCCCGTGACCCTGTATTAGGATATAGCAGTTTGGATACTGACTGACTGACATAATAAGCCACATTTATTGTTTGGTGTTAGTGATGGGCTGCATCAGCATGCATTTACAAATGATAAAATTAAAGGTTATTCACACAATGGAAAAAAAACAAGGCTATAGCTGAAATGTTGTCTTAAACCTTCTTTTTTATATTTCTTTAGTATGAAAGAAACGTTTACCTTCTTTACTTTTGTTGTTTTTACCATTGAGTTCAAGATGTCAACTGGTTGCTTATATTTTTATGGATCTATATCTACCTGTATCCAATTAATACTACCAATAATAGTAATAATAATATTAATTATAATAATGAGATGAATGACCTAGCACATTGCTCCACTTTGGTTTCTACCTTGCACCTAATGTTTTCTGGAAAAAAAACCTCCAGCTTTTCTAAACTGGACTACACAGGTTCAGCAAATGAATGGATGAATGAACACTAATAGCAGGCAATAATAATTTTGTAGAATGAACTTGATGACTAAATAAAGCTTTGATATTACAAATGAATGACAGCTGGCAATACACATTTGTGCTGTGCAACAGAATTTAGAGACATACTGTTATGTGCCATTAGGGGCTGTTTGAGAAGTATGGTATTTAAACGCATTAGACCAGATGCTTATTACTTCAATACAGTATATGTGCATCAGTACCAAAGTTGTAGAATGTGTTTGTTGACCAACAGTGCATTGAAAAGCACTGAGAATTTGTATGTTAAATAGAAAAAGAAAAAGGCATCAATGGTCTTAATAATAAATCTACACGGCAATGATGTGTTCAGCATGCTGTAATAATGATGCTGTGCAAGACAGTGGGGGCAGACACAGAGAGAGATCAGCTGATGTCACCAGGAGGCGCACCGCTTACAGTCATCAGAGACAGGCTCTGCATGAAGGACTAAATGAGCTCTCCATTTAGCTCATGCTGCAAAGTGCTTGCCTCTATGCTGGAGATTGTGGGTTCACGACTGGCCACCCACTCAGGTCCGAAGACAACCGTTTGGTCCGCTTGTGCAGAGCTAGAAAGTCTCTTTGCTTTAGGCAGCTGTCCACGTGCAGTTGAGGCTGTACACATGGGATACTATGAAGCAGATGCCTAACACTCATGTAAACAATATTAGCTAACAGTAACTATAGTATAGGCAAATCAAAATAACAAACACAGAAACCTTTATAATAATATATTTAAGGTATAGTGATAAGAGCAACTGGTGTGGGTGACTGCCATAATTTCCCACATGGGTAAGCACCTGAGGAAAAGAAGTGTTCCAATAGTAGCAGCACGATGAAAAGTCACCTGCTTTGATGAATTCACAGTTGTAGCTTAACCATTTGTTCTGCTTACGCTAAGCTAGTAAGTCTGTTTGCTTAAAGCAACTGTCCATGTTAAGATAAGACTGCACACGTGGGCCACTATGAAGCAACTATTAAGGCAAAATTCCTCGATAATACACATGCTAAATAAGCAGGCATTTCTTACGTACATACAGTGGCTTGCAAAAGTATTCGGCCCCCTTGAACTTTTCCACATTTTGTCACATTACAGCCACAAACACGAATCAATTTTATTGGAATTCCACGTGAAAGACCAATACAAAGTGGTGTACACGTGAGAAGTGGAACGAAAATCATACATGATTCCAAACATTTTTTACAAATAAATAACTGAAAAGTGGGGTGTGCGTAATTATTCAGCCCCCTGAGTCAATACTTTGTAGAACCACCTTTTGCTGCAATTACAGCTGCCAGTCTTTTAGGGTATGTCTCTACCAGCTTTGCACATCTAGAGACTGAAATCCTTGCCCATTCTTCTTTGCAAAACAGCTCCAGCTCAGTCAGATTAGATGGACAGCGTTTGTGAACAGCAGTTTTCAGATCTTGCCACAGATTCTCGATTGGATTTAGATCTGGACTTTGACTGGGCCATTCTAACACATGGATATGTTTTGTTTTAAACCATTCCATTGTTGCCCTGGCTTTATGTTTAGGGACGTTGTCCTGCTGGAAGGTGAACCTCCGCCCCAGTCTCAAGTCTTTTGCAGACTCCAAGAGGTTTTCTTCCAAGATTGCCCTGTATTTGGCTCCATCCATTTTACCATCAACTCTGACCAGCTTCCCTGGCCCTGCTGAAGAGAAGCACCCCCAGAGCATGATGCTGCCACCACCATATTTGACAGTGGGGATGGTGTGTTCAGAGTGATGTGCAGTGTTAATTTTCCGCCACACATAGCGTTTTGCATTTTGGCTAAAAAGTTCCATTTTGGTCTCATCTGACCAGAGCACCTTCTTCCACATGTTTGCTGTGTCCCCCACATGGCTTGTGGCAAACTGCAAACGGGACTTCTTATGGTTTTCTGTTAACTATGGCTTTCTTCTTGCCACTCTTCCATAAAGGCCAACTTTGTGCAGTGCACGACTAATAGTTGTCCTATGGACAGATTCCCCCACCTGAGCTGTAGATCTCTGCAGCTCGTCCAGAGTCACCATGGGCCTCTTGGCTGCATTTCTGATCAGCGCTCTCCTTGTTCGGCCTGTGAGTTTAGGTGGACGGCCTTGTCTTGGTAGGTTTACAGTTGTGCCATACTCCTTCCATTTCTGAATGATCGCTTGAACAGTGCTCCGTGGGATATATTTTTGTAGCCTAAGCCTGCTTTAAATTTCTCAGTAACTTTATCCCTGACCTGTCTGGTGTGTTCTTTGGACTTCATGGTGTTGTTGCTCCCAATATTCTCTTAGACAACCTCTGAGGCCGTCACAGAGCAGCTGTATTTGTACTGACATTAGATTACACACAGGTGCACTCTATTTAGTCATTGGCACTCATCAGGCAATGTCTAAGGGCAACTGACTGCACTCAGACCAAAGGGGGCTGAATAATTACGCACACCCCACTTTGCAGTTATTTATTTGTAAAAAATGTTTGGAATCATGTATGATTTTCGTTCCACTTCTCAAATGTACACCACTTTGTATTGGTCTTTCACGTAGAATTCCAATGAAATTGATTCATGTTTGTGGCTGTAATGTGACAAAATGTGGAAAAGTTCAAGGGGGCCGAATACTTTTGCAAGCCACTGTATTGCAAGTAACATGCAGTACATATAAAATATATTTTAAGCTTTTTAACAATTAAAAGGTCAACAGTCAGTTAAAATGTTTCTCATTTTAGAAACTGTATGACATAGGAACATATTGATAAATGTTTCTGGTTTTTGCAATATAAAATGCAAATGTTTCTTTTGGCACAAAATACATTTTTTGAATCGGCTGCTATAGATCTTGAATGTAACCATGTTTTTTTAAATTTACCATGCAGAGAAAAAGAACAAATGCTTTTACTGGAAGCAAGAGTTTATGTAATAAACTGCTCAAAAATATTAAAGGAACGCTTTGAAAAAACATCAGATCTCAATGGGAAAAAAAATCCTGCTGGATATCAATACTCATAGGGACTGGATAATGTGTTAAGAACGAAAGGATGCCACATCGTTTGATAGAAATTAAAATTATCAACCTACAGAGGGCTGAATTCAAAGATACCCTGAAAATCAAAGTGAAAAAAAGTTTTCAGCAAATGTATTTAATGTATTACTTGTTACAGATTATTTATGCAAGAAGATAAAGGAATGTGTTTTACACTTTAATTAGAATGGTATACTATTTCTAAGAAGGAAAGAATAACTTTAAAGACATAGTAATAACAGCAAATGGTTATATGGGTAACCATGAGAAAGTTTTGGTAATACAGTTTACTTTTACTATGTATTGTGTGGTATCTATTGACTTCAAACAACAAACAGAGAATATTTTTATTAATTCAGCATTTCCTGAAATTTTACAAGCATGATATGATATGAAGTCCCATCCTAAAAGTAGTGACACTTAGGAAGCTCCAATTTAATAGCTGGTATTTGTAATTACTTCTTTTTCTTTAAGCTATAAATGTTAAACCTAACGACCAAATACAGCATGAAATGCTCAAAGTTCTCCTCAAACAGAAGTAATCGAGCATGTTGATTTGGTAACTGGGCAGTAGCATATACATTCTTGAAAGTTTTAAAAACCAACTGAGGCTCAGATGATCAGGTAATATTTCATGAGACTTTTCTCACTCTCAAAGTCGTGATTAGCACTATTATTAAAGGGTTATTAGTCCTTTTTTAAAAATACTTATAGCCTGCAGTATTTTATTAATAATTGTATCTGCTCATTTTCTACAGTCTCTACATTTTTTAAAATGTTTGCAAATATTGTTTTCTGTGACATTAATATGCTAAATATAGACCTGGTAATTTCTTGAAAAAAATCAGAATATTGCCTGTAACTACAATTGAAATTAATCAAGTGAATCATGAAATCATTGTAAGTGATTTAGCCAATATTTATAAAACTCAACTAATGTGTTACAAAGTGGCCTTTCATTTATCTGTCTCTAATATGGATGAAACTATAAATGCTGTACAAGTCCAGAGAGGCTGATGATTACTAAAGTCTTATAAAGACCATAGGGATTCATGAGCAATTGTCTTTGCAATATTTAATAATCATAGCATGTTTGAAAAAAAAAAATATCTGCTTCATATTAGAGAAGTGGATGAGAAATTACAACAGTTATCCCAAGGTTTCCTAAGTAGTTCATCGTAGTTTTATCATTAAAGATACAGTATTAATACCACTCTTTTACAGAACACCAGATAATAATTAAACACAACAATGGCAGCCATGTTATAGGAAAAACATGAGTTCTTTCAAATTTTCAGACACAATTTGCATAGAAACTCAATGTTAAATAATTTTCAAGGAAGGACTATTTTACTGAGCTTACCTGAGCTTACGTGTTTAAAATGTTCACTCTTAAATTAACTGGGGTAGCTATCTACTTAATTAATAATGTAACTATGGAATTTCTATCTTAAGCTTGTGCAAAAATTACATTTCACATGTATTTGTTAAACTAACTATACTGCCCATATAGTTTATGCTGTCTAAAAGCACACATCAGAAATTCTTGTTTTATAAGACTTTCTGGGGGGTTTGGAATATGAAAAAAAGTATATTTATGGTTTATTTTGTGCTAAAGGCACTTGTTAAAATTATTTTAAAAAATGTTAACTTCTTTATTACAACACCATTGTGTTTCTTGTGGGTGCCACCTTTTCAGTTACGAACCACATTGCCATGCAGAACAATTACAGGTCAGAACCATGTGTTGTCAATGAACAGCACATGTAAAGATCTGGTGTGATGCACTCAAAGAGAAACCTAAACACTTTGAGGATTTGTATAGTTATAGTCTTATTGGTTTTAGGATTTGTGTAAGAGTATTTTGACTACATGTTTGTGATTTTAGTGCAATGAATGATAGGAAAGATTCACAGCTCTGACATTTGTTCGTTTTATGACTTATGATCTCCATTTAAAAAGTATCTTTGCCTTTTCTCTCTTGAGGCATTACTACAAGGGACACAACTGGAAAGGATTTAAACAATCAGAAAAGAAACCCAGTCATGTACTGAGTTGTGTTTATAATGCCCTGGCAAAGAAAATTACAATTTTTACTAACATTTTTAACTTCCAATTGGCAGAAGTACTTTGCATTGGAAATGTCTGTAAATGCAGTTTTCATTCTGAAGCAAAAGGGCTGCATTTAAAGATGCAAATGTTTGCTATATGTCTTTACTGAAGTAAAGATGTAGTTAAAAGAACAGCTCATCTGCTAATTGCTATGGAAATATTTTCAGCCACTGTTGGGTCCAATCCTTGTGTGACAAGGCTTCCATAATTTCTTTTTATATGTCATGGTAAAGTCATATCAAAAACTGCAATTTGAAAGGGGATGAGCAAAAGATATGGTTAAAGCAGGCCAGGTAAGTAACATGATAAGAAAAACTGTTACAGAGCTAAACTATCCTTGAGTAAACATAGAAAAGGGGCAAACTAGAAATTCTAAAGACACTAAAAATTCTAATTATGTAAGATGGCTTCAAGACTAAGCCATGTCTGTCACATGTGTTCTCTCTTACATACTGACTCCAGACAAGAAGAATACTTCTTGAGTCAAAAGGTCATTGCTGTACTCCAGAGTAGACAAAGGGATGTGGGCTTAACAGTCACTTGGTTAAGTGGTGGGTAACCTTCTCTCTTTGCGTTCAGAAAGACTCAAATATTTTCAGTTTCAACCATGGCACACTGAAAAAGTAAATTCCTGTATATTCACACAGAAGTACTTAGTCTTAGTTTTACAGAAGTATTTAGACATATACGTTGTAACAGAAGGTTTAGTCAATTTTATTTTTAGTCAATAATATTTTTGCCTTTTCTGTAAAGAATTTTGCCTTTCAGGCTCAACCAAAGCACAACATTGATCAGTATAAAGGTAATTGATCAGTAATAGAAGAATAAGAGGTTTTTCTTTCATCTATTACATTACCGATTAGAGAACAAAACATCTATTAGGAAGATATATTAGTTGCTGATGTGGTGCTGATTCATAGCTTGGAATTTTAATTATATTACTTCAGGTTTGTCAACAATTTACTGTGTGGTTGATTCATTTTCATATGATTTAATTGATAATGAGTTGCTATACGCACCATTCCAGATTTACTTAGAAACATAAATTCTCCTTTCTTTGACCTATCAAAATAACGAACATCCTTTGATAGATAGAGAGAAATGGTTGTAGAATTCAGGAATGTGCTTTACCCCAACTATAATGTCACAATGCATTATAAATTTGAGATTCATTAAATATTTGAGATGCATTATTTATCTGAGAGATTCCAGTCTGGCTTCCACACTGGTCATAGTACAGAAACAGCACTAATGCGTGTTGTAAACGACATTCTGATATCCTCTGATGAAGGAAACTCCACTGTAATTATGTTGTTAGACTTAAGCGCAGTGTTTGACACCAGTGACCATTCTATTTTACTGCACAGGCTAGAAAATGATGTTGGGCTTACAGGCACTGTCCTTGCCTTGTTTTGCTCGTATTTATCTAATAGATAATTGCAGTAGGTACAAAAATGTGCTGACAGTACTCCATCATTATACGCTGAACTGAGATATGGTATCCTGCAAGGCTCAGTACTGGGACCTTTACTGTTTTCACTTTACATGCTTCCACTGGGATCTATCATTAGAAAATATAATTTAAATTTTCACTTTTACACAGATAACACCCAGTTATACCTTTATTTTAAACCAAATAAAGTTTCTCCACTGTTGTCTTTAATTAGTTGTGTTAGTAAATTAAAGGAGTGGATGGAAGAAAACTACTTTTCTTTAAACACTGATAAAACAAAGATGTTAATCATTGGAAGGAATAATGCTGATCGCAACAATATTTTGTCATCATTTAACTCAGCTGGAATCACCTTTAATTTTACTGAATCAGCCCGCAGTCTATGGGTTATCTTTGACTCTAGCATGTCATTTAAAGCGTACATTACTAAATTATCTAAATCATGTTTCTTCCATCTTAAAAATGTTGGGAAATAAAGGCGTTTTTCTAAATAAGCAAGATTCTAAGAAATTAATTCCTTTATTTCTAGTAGGATTGACTACTGCAATGCAGTGTTCACTGGATGTTCAAACTGTTCTTTATACAGCCTCCAGTTAATCCAAAATGCTGTTGCAAGAATTATTACAAGAACAAGAAAATACGAACACATAATTCCACTTCTTAAATCCTTACACTGGCTCCCAGTTAAGTTTAGGGCAGATTTCAACATCCTCCTTTTAACAGATAAAGCCTTAAAATGGCCAAGGTCCAGCTTACTTATCTGATCTTATCATGACCTACAAACAAGAATGCGCTTTAAGATCTCAAGATGCTGGTCTGCTTATGATTCCAAGGATTAATAAAATAACAGTGGGAGGTTCAGCTTTTAGTTTAGGGGTCCCTAAACTGTGGAATGGTCTGCCGGCTACTATAAGAGATGCCCCTTCGGTCTCAGCTTTTAAATCCTGGCTGAAGACTCACTACTTCAGTTTAGCATATCCTGACTAAAGCTGCTGATTAACTGTACAGACTGCATCTCTGTTGTTAGTCATTCGCAGTAAAGCATAAATAACATGATAGTTATAGTTTGTTACAAAACCTCACCTATTCTGTTTCTCTTGTCGGTACTCAAATGTGGCACTTGGTGCAACTACCCTACTGCCAAGTTTTTTTGCCTGCCTAAGGAAAAGTCATTTCTGATGGAGGATCGCAGGAATCATTGTTTAGAGGCCCAGTGCTGACTCACCTGTTGAATGGCCAATATGGGGTGGCAGCTTGATTGCCTTGGACTACAGGACTCTGAACAAATCAGAATCCTATTATGTCATTTCATCTACATGTTGAATTCTGCTCTGTATTCTATTTTACTATTATATTGTATTGAGGATTACTTGTGTTCTGTTCTGTTCTGTGTATTGTATTTTATTCATCCCCTTTTTATGACATACACTGCACATCCAACCTACTTGGAAAGAGGTCTCTCTTGAACTGCCTTTCCCAATGTTTCTTTCATTTTCTTTCCTCTACAAGGTACTTTTTTGAGAGTTTTTTCTTGTCTTCTTAGAGAATCAAGACTGGGGGGGCTGTCAAAAGGCAGGACCTGTTAAAGCTAATTGCGGCACTCCTTGTGTGTGTTTGGGCTATACAAAAATAAACTGTGACAGCCGGCCAGAACTGGGGGAAAGACTATGTTCAGGGCATTACCTTCCCCGGAATACTAGAGGGCAGCCCCCCTGGCTTGTTGTAGGGCCATGGTTTTGGAGCTTGGAAGTTCCACCCTGCTGGGGCCCATGGACACTGCCAGAGGGAGCTTGGACATTGTCAGAGCCCTGGGTTGCAGAGCTTCCACCGCACCTGGAGCACTTGCGTGGAATATAGTGGAATATGGTCATCCCGGCCAATGCCCCCAGGCCGCCAGGTGGAGCCCTCCCTGTAGCATGGAGGTGCCCCGAATGTCAGCAGGGAATTATGGGCATTGGAGTTTTCATCCACAGACCTGCTGGATACCACAGGGGCCCCTAGAGGATGCTGCAGGGAGGCCCAAGAACTGTTACGTGCCCTATAACCCAGAAGTACATCTTAGTCACAGCAACAGGGGAAATGACGTACTTCCAGGATGAAAAGAAGACTTTTTGATCTGACCCGGAAGTGCTAGAAATCACATGGACTGAGGGTTCGGAAGCACTTCCGGGCCATGGACTATAAAGACTGTGAGAGATCCCAGACGAGTTAGCTGAGCTGGGTGGCAACGCGTCTGGGAGTGGAGGATTATTGTTATTGTGGAGTATTATTGTAGAGATAAGGAACGCGGTATACAGTAGAAGTGCCAGAGAGCTGGCTGCATCGTAACTATCAAATGACATTTGGGCATGAGCTTAAAATCATGCCGTACAATGACAGGATGCATTATATAGCTGCCCAAAAAATGGTTGAATATGATGTGCTCTGGGGAACACTCCAAAAGGTTTCATATACTTTATGTATGTAAAGACACTCACTCCGATCTGTCAAAAAAAGTAGTGAATCATTTAAAGTTAAAGGGGCAACACCACAAGCAGTGGAAACATAAGATGATTTTAATACTTTCTCACAGTACTATACCTTATAGATTGTGAGCAATTACCTTGCTTCTTGTTTAGAAACTTAAGATAAATAATAAAATGTTTAGAATGTAGAAATACATAGAATGTTTTCTAGGATAAGCGGAAGAGGATGGATGGATGGATGAATAAAATGTTTATGGAATGCCCTTGATTTTACTAATGTAATGAGATTGTTTTTTATGGATATAACTGTTCATGCTGTGAATAAAGCTCAGTCACACTTAAGTAAAATGTTTCAAGATTTTAGACTTGAATACTAGAAAATAAAAGAAACTCTTAAAAAATGTGACAGATCTAAGGAACACTTACTGAAAAATGTAAAACAAATGGTATATTTTTATTATTTGATTGCATCCTAAACATAAATAAAGGGCTAAGGCGCATTCATAGAGAAGAAAATGCAATTATAAAATGTTAACATATATCTGCAGTGTATTATGTGATAGTAAAAAAAAGAAAGATAGAAAGACAAATATATTAATTAACTTTATAGCTTTGCTGTCTAGCTGTTATGAATACTTGTGAGTGGAGGTGTCCTGGAGGAATTTAAAAAAATGAGCAGGCAAGGGTGTAAGGAAAAATCACAGGCTGGGGTCAAAATACTAAAAGAAACAAGGAAGATGATCATCAATGCCAGAACACTAAACATTACAAAAGAAGTCAAAATCCTGAGCACTCACTCGGACTAGCACTGAATCCTCTAACTACAGTCATTCATCTTTAGCAGGCAGAGTGTGTCTTGTGACCTTCTTATTATTTAACTGGCAACCAACAGAATAACACTAAATGATACGGCCCTGGCCATGCAGGAGCTGACAGAAAATGGCAGTGACCACAGAACTAAAAAAAAAACTAAATGGCATTGACATTATAACAATGAAAAGTATAAACTATCAGAAAAAAACTAATATGATAATCTGCATAATATACTGTAGTTTCAGAAATGAATTGAACTGATTGCAGAGACATCAGAACCCAGATTCATGACATTGGCAAACTGAATTTAAAGTGAGTTCAGTTTTAAGCTTAACCTTTCTTAAAAGCTTCTTGGGAGTGAAAAGAAGTTTAAAATGCTTCTATATATGCTAGTGGCTAAGAAGAGAAAACTTGCATTGTGGCAAAATACGCACAATAATGTTACTTTCCTCACCGTCATAGAAAAAAATTCCGTTACCTCAGTATTATGTCCCCAGTCAACTGAATAAAGAACATACAACGACTGAGCCAATGAACGAAATTATGTTGAACAATGCACTGTTTTACCAATTTGCTGAAGACAAAAACATAGCCTCCATTTTTTTTATTTCACTGTATTTCCTAAAGATTGATTTAATACTATCTACCATATGCTGATGGAAGTAATTAAAGAAACCATATACAGTAGGCCACCACATTCATATTCCTTTATACTTACCTTATTGCACAAAAAGCTTAAATCTTTCCACAACACTTTCTAACTTTCTTTATTAAAGTGTCTACATTCTCCGGTTAACACACACATTGTTTTAGTTTTCTTAATCTCCCTAGTTGCACTATACTTACAGTATCTGTTACTACTAGCTGTGCTACTCATCTAAGACAGGTTGAAATCTAAGTAATCAACATTAACCTCCTGTTTTTATTTGATCACATGGGTTGTCCATTTGGTCATGTATAATATGCACCCATCCCCTTTCCCTCACTGTGGCCTTTACCTCTTTTGATTAAGCCACCTGTTTTTTCCGCTCACTCTCTGCGTCACGTAATGAACTGACCACTCTGAGATGAAGTGCATAGCTAGGAAAATGTGGCAGTGGTTGTAACTGCCATAGCCTGGTTTAGTTACTTTAGCCTAGTAGTGTCAGGGCTTTAGTTTCCTGACATGCACATTGATTTATCGCTATTTTCACTCATCCATTGCTCACCACTCAAAGTTATCAGTCATTATAATTACAGCTATAAACCTTGTCCATGTGGCCTGAGTGGGTGCAAGAAAATCGATATAACACTGCTGTTTTCAGTGTAAAACACTGGACTGCAGCATAAGCCAATCAGACCACTTTTCTCATTTTTAGACCCTTATGTGGTATTTTTATTATCATTTTTGATTTTTCTACATGTTTTAACTGTTTAAAAAATGTTCTTCCTAACCCAAGCAACCAGATGGACACACGGACGTGAATTCACGCATGCACACACACACCTACGCCCACCCACACACACAGACACTTATCCTTTTATTAAAAGTAAGCAAGCAAATTTTATCAGAAAAGACAGAGGTTTGAAAATAAATAGGAAGAAGACAGCGTATATGAGGTTTAGCGATAGTCAGAATTCATAAGTAAGGATGCAGGAAGAGCTATGAAAAGAGTGGAAATTTTAAAATATTTAGAATCAGTGACAGATCAACATGGAAAATTAGATGCAGAGATAACTCACAGAGTGCAGTGTGGATGGAACAATAGTAAGAAGGTATTGTGTGAAGAATTAAGGTGAAGGTTGAAGGTAAGGTTTTTAAGACAGTGGTATGACCAGCAATGGTGAATGGAACTGCGACTGTGATGGTGTGGGTCTGCCCCACACTACCAGGTCCTTCCGGGGAGCCTCTTGAATTCACTACTGCTGATAGCCTACCCAATGGATGAGCCTAGCAGATGAGGTCACAACACACAAAGCAAGGGGTTGGTGCAAAATTGTTCCAGTGCTTGTATTTAAACGGCCAAATCAAGTTTCAAAGTGCAGTGCTCAATCCATAATAAATAAATAATCCCATAAAAACAAGTGATCTGTGGAGTTTAAAATCAAAATAAATACATCCATAAAAATAAGGTGAAAATCTCACAAACAGGAATCTGTCCTTTAAAATCAAGTCTCTGGTGCTTCCCTTTTAAAATGGTCAGCCCGGAGAGATGTCAAACAGGCACAGCTGAACGTTTTCCACAGGTTCGGGTCTCTGCTGTCCTATGACTGCAACAGGGCTCCCCATCTGAGTTTCACCAACTCCTGCTGCCTTACCGGATTTATGAGGTGAGTCAAACCATCCAGTACCAGATCACTCCTAACAGCTCAGCCTGGGTGATTCATTTCAATAGCCCCCGAGCATCGGCCATATGCTTCCCTTTGGGTTCTTCTCATGGCTGCCTGCTTCCTCTCTCTTGCTCCCTCCCACTGGCACTCCCCCTTCTTACTGCCTCACGAAATGGTTCATTCTTCTCAGTCTGTCCAGTCCAGTGTTGTGAAAGGTAACACCAGCAGGGTGTCTTTATTTAAAAATTTAGTATTGTTTTATTAAAACTACATAAACAGTATGTAGTTTTGCAATTAGTTATTATAGCATTATCATCGTGCCTGAGGATCTTTAGCTTAGGTTTTAATAGGATCTTGTGGACATTGAATAGTCTGCATAACAATAAGAGAGCCAAACCCAGCATGTGCTGGAAGCAAAAAAGGTGTAGTTACTGCAGAAAAAGCAGTGTCAAAAAGTGAAAATAAATACTTCAGACTGAAATGATTGGGTCTGACCTTCTCTTAAAGTCTAAACTGAACTGCCTCAGGCTACCAAAGACACTGGCTTTTGTTCTGGGTCAAAACATAACCTGACCAAAGTCCAACACCTCTCTCCTTGATTGTATGCCTAAAATGGCCTTAATTTTGAGTATTGCTCCACACATAAACACATTTAGCAGATTTCCAGCAGCAACCCACATCTGAATTTTGATCTCATCACACATGGTCAGTGCCCTTTCTGCAGCACCACAATTCAGAAACCTGACAGCTGCACCAGGTTTCTGAACTATGAAGAAGAACACCAGGATGAAGCTGACATATGCTTGGCATGCATATCTACTCAAGGACCCATCGAATGGAAAGCCGGCCACCTCAAACACAACAAAGCCAAGCCTTATTAAGAGGTACATGGACACCACAATTCATTGTGAGAAAAAAGTAGGATGAAGGTTGGTGTCGTAAGACGTAAGGGGAGAGAGAGTGACCAGATGTGAGTAGGAAGACTGCTCTGGAATTGAATTAATCACACACCATATAGGCCAGGGTTTGTGTCCACACAAGAAAGCATGGGCCATCACGACTCTGTTTTATCTTTTTTTGCTACTTGGCATCCTTCTCATTCTTGTAAATATCTGGATTCCTTGGCTTTGTTCCAATCATGAATGGGTACTAGGCAAGTGCTCCTTTCTATTATGCTCTATATATGTATAAATATTGTATACATATGCACCTTGTAAGTAGTGTTCGGCTGTAAAGCATGTTTCATGAATGAAGCTATATGAAATAAAGATATATGATCTACAGAAAAAAATTAGTATGAATAAAACATTACTTGCACACATGCAAACATTCATTAATGAATTAATTTAGTGTGAAAAGCCAGAATTTAGTTTCCATGGAAACCGACACCATAGTCTGATATTAAAAGACTGTGTCTTTTTGTATTGTTGGTATCTGAGATTTGTGAACTGCAGTTGTTAATTAAGCATACAATGGGAAAATATGAACCATCCACTGCTTCACTTCACGCTTATATAACTTATGCAGCTACATTTAAGATGACACTTCTCATTTTGAAACTACGTTGATTTCTGTTATTGCAGCTGGACAGGCCAGTTTAAATTGTATTTGCCTAACAGAAACCTGCCAAGCCATATGATATATGTTAGATTTCAGGCAATTATTAATGGGCACATTGTTAAGAGCCAAGGTTTTAAATATTTACATAACATTCAGAAAATTATATTATATTATTGCCTTAAAAAATTGTATAAAATACATTGTTTGAGGATTGAGAACATATTGCACTCTGATCACTCGATTGCACAGAAGACCCTTTTATTGCCGCTTTGAAGTTGCTAGGGTAACAAGGTGGTCATTCTTGCTCAAGTCAAGGTTGGCTGTATTTAGGAAAGTGACATGAGTAAGACACCCGTATATCCATTTTCGGAATCAAATTTTTCCATTACAGCGTTGTGAGAGGTCAGAGCTTGTCCCAGCAACACTAGGCTCAATGCAAAAAATTATGGTAGATAGGCCATGGTCAATCACAGGGCAAACAGTAATCTCACTCCCCACACTTACTTTTACAGTTGACAGTTGACATTCACCATAAAAGTTCAGTCTTTGGAAGAAAAAACATCCATAGTCTCAGACAAAATGTGTAGATTACACACAGAATCAAACACTGATGCCTGAAGCTGTAAAGCAGTACCACTAACCACTGTACTACCATAGCACAAATAATATGTGGATTGCAAAACCAACAATGAATAGTACCTTTTTAGGAAAGAGATAATTTTTAGGATCAAAACACCACCCATGAGAGGACACATCATAAAATAGTATTGCTTCTCAAAAAGCAAGTTTGTTCCATTTATTGCCGAACTTAATAATGCCCAGCTGACCCTGAGATGTTCTGTGATTGCTTCATTAAGCTGCTTAGGCATTGTATATGCTGAAATCTTGTGCAGATAAGTAATTGTTGAGTGCTTTTGATTACTGAATTATGTTAGTTATACCTGTATTGTGTCAAAAATGTTATGTAGTATTAGGTCAATTGATAGGTGAACAGAATTTGTTTTGCCCCTTTAGGTTTTCACATTTCTTTGATTAATGTAGATCTCAAGCTAACCTAATTAAAATGTAAAACAAAGAAATTATTGATTTACTTTTTTTCTAAATCCATGTGCTATAATGTTAAATTGATTATACATTAAAATATTTTCCAATGTTGCACTAGGACTGCAGATTCAATTTGTTTATTTTTCAGTAAATATTAAAAGTCTACAAACCTTTATTGAAAACTGAGATGTTGTTACTGTAAAAACTGGAATCAAGACAAATCATCGCAGACCTTGTTTCACATTTAACATGATCATATAATCAACAAATATTTGAGTGAAAACGGATTATGTTTATGAAAAATAATAATAAACCTACGATAGTTACATGCAGATACTTGATTTTCTGGGGGGCTGTAACTTCAGATTCAACCAATCACATTCCAAATCATGTATAAAGGTAGCTGGATTTAACCTAGACATCAACTAAAGTATTTCTGATTAGACCAAAGTAAAAACAGATGATTCACAAAACAATTTCCTGAGGACATCTTGGTTGCATAATGCAGAAATGACCACTGTCCACAAAGAGCCAAGTATTAAAGAGTGGAGTGAATCTGGCACCTCCTGGACATTACAAACATGATGCCCTTCTAAAATGAATCATTGACAAGGAGAATGCTAGTAACAAAGACCACAAAAAGGCAAAGAGAAACTTTATAGGGATTGTAGGAATTCATGCCTGGGCTATGGGTGACAAAACAGAAGCCACTTCTCACAAAAAAGAACACCCAGACGCTCAATTTTATAAGAAAACACATGCACAATATAATTTGAGAAACACTGCATAGTCTGAGGAAATGAAGTCTGAACCTTTTAATTTAGCCCTGCGGTGGGCTGGTGCCCTGCCCGGGGTTTGTTTCCTGCCTTGCGCCCTGTGTTGGCTGGGATTGGCTCCAGTAGACCCCCGTGACCCTGTAGTTAGGCTATAGCGGGTTGGATAATGGATGGATGGACCTTTTAATTTAATTCCAAAAGATATGGTTAGGTTCAAAGCCAACACAGCTCATCATTCAAAGAAAACCAGTACCTACTGTCAAGCAAGGTGGTGGCAACATCAGGCTATGTGGCTGCTTCTCTTAGCAAGGACAATGGATCTGTTTATGGTAGAGGGAAATATGAATAACTTTAATATATTATAGTCCAAAACCTATAAACACATATACAATTTAAGCAATGTATGGCTTAAAAGAGGAAGATTAATGTCCTAGAATGCTCCAGTTAGCAACTGGAACTTAATCCTATAGAAAATTTAAAGACTCACCAAAGGATGACTGTGGACGGGAAGACTTTTGCCAATCTGAATAATCTTGACCTCTTCTACAGAGAAGAGTTAGGTAAAACTAAAAGATACTAAGTGGATTGAGATCTACAGTAGTTACAGAGCATTATGGCGAAAATCAACACTAAAGGTGTTACCAGTCAAATGGTGCACATGCTTATGGAACTACAGCATTGAAAGATGTCCTATAAATTAATGATCCGCATGGATTGTTGTTTACAAGAATTTATTAAAGTTGGAGATGATCGAGCATGGTTTGTCTCGATTACAGCCTTTTCATCAAGAAAAGGTGAAATTTGAAATAGAGGGGTCTACACTTTTAATATGGCTCAATTACATACTGTACTTCCAAGTGGGGGACAATAAGTAAATAATTAGATAGCTTTGTATATGTTTAAAGTAAATAAGTGAGTGGGCTTCCATGTAATGAAGGAAGTAAAAGAAAATTATTTAACTCGGATACATTAAGCACAAGCTGGTGAGCGTTGATGGTAGGAGGGGGGTTAAAGAGCACATTTAAAAAGAAGGGTGTTTAAACAGTCATAGTATGTATAGTGGCATTAGGTAGAAAACAAAAGAAAGCTGTGAAGAGAGAGTTTCCTGAGGAATCGGATAGGCTTAAGGAAAAATCTAATAAGAAATAACAATTTCAGCATGCAGCTTTAAGTCAGACAGCAGTAGAAAGTTGAAAACTTTTACTAATGAGAGCACCTTAAACAGTTAATACAAGGAATTACAGAGGACCACTATGTACTGTATTAAGCAGCTCCTGCAGTTTGTTAAAATTTTATGAGGGTTTAACTTAATGTTAATCTTAAGACCAGTACAAAGCAAATGGTGTATGATGCTGGACTTTTTAGAAGCTGTTCTTGGCAAAGTCAGCTTCCAGGATTCTTACATCTCTGGGAGATATTGACTGACCCAGTACTTTGAGCTCAGGGTTGCTGAATGTAAGGAGGAGGTGGCATCTAACCAGCATTGTAGAAAAGAATTGTCGGATCTTCCCCAGATATCCTTTAGTATGCTAAAAGAGACGTGAGAGGAGACTCCAGGTAAAAGAGCAGTTAAAATAGGTGGGTCATGGCAGGACAAAAGTGCAAGTAAGAAGAACACACTGTCAGGAGCCATCATCTTGGAGGTAATCCCTTGCCTTGCTGATGTGTAGAGCATATTTTCATTCTAAGTGTTTATGATGCTGTTGATTTCAAGGGATATGAAGAAAAAATGTATGCATTTTTAAAGGGTGATTGCTGTTGTGATATATGTTCTTAAAGTCTGCACAAGTTCTCCAAACATAGCAGAAGTTTCAAGATCTGGCTTGCTGGACTGCAGGGAAGATTTCCTTACAGACTTATCAAAATGTATTTAATCTGAATCTTGCTTAGACCATTTTAGTGATATCTACATGAAAGACATATGCTTAACTTTCGAAGATTCTATATACAGTATTATTTATCCCAACAAGCACCATCCATCGTAGACCTTTATGCAAATCAAACAAGAAAACATCATTCAAAAAATGTATTAAGAAATTATTAACCAGTATTTGCCTGCACACATGGAACAAACAAATGTTAACCAAAATTAGGTGTTTTGCTTTTTTTAGAAATAAAGTAATCTGCATCAGAAGCGATTTTGTTTTGCATTTTCAGGTTACAGCAGGGTTGCACTTTAAACCACAATTATACATTTTTTCAATGTTTTATTATCTTATTTCATGGGTGCTATCTGTGTAAAGCTTTCATGCCTTCATATTTTTGTATGGATTTCATATGGTTTTCTTCATGGTGCATCAATTTCTATCCACATCCTAAAGATTTGATGTTCTCTTTGACCCTTTGTACAGTAGGTTTGCTTATCTGCAGTCAAAAGATGAATTGATGGCCTGCTATGAGGGAGTGAAGTTATATATGTGGGTATGACCTGCGAGAGGGTCACTTCAATTGCTTGTGTCAGGTGTCACCACCTTTAACTGGATTACGTGGCTTTGAAAATGAATGGATGATTGGATTACCTCTTTTCTTGGGGTACATTTACACATACAGTAGCTGTGAGCATTCCATATTTTTTTCCAGTATCCTTCCAAGTGTAATAAATCGTATATTGACCCTACCAAGAAAAACCTGACCTAAGAAATAAATTTCTTTGGTGCATTCCAGGTTAAGCTAATTACAAAAAAATAATGTAATCTAATATTGCATGCAAATACATTCTGCCAGGTTATCTCTCTGTAAAGTATATCAAGTATCAAAAGGCTTAGAGAATCCCTCTGCTGTTTTAGCCATGGATAAGCAGCAAATATCTGAGAATTCACAATTACATCATTTGCTAGGTATGCCAATAACAATCCAGGTGGGGAACACAGGAGGAGGCCCCGTAGCCTCAGTGGATTCTTAGACAGAGGCGACTACAAGGGAAGCTCCACCTCCCCTAAAATGTCACAAAAATTCATCAAATATGTACTGTTGTATTTACATTGCTTTTACAAAGAGTGTGTTAGAATGTGTTCAACTTCATGGCTAATTCATTCAGAATCAGCAATAATTTCTCGCAGGTTGACTAATGTGATTTTTTTTTCTTCACACATCTCCTTGGCAGCACGATCCATTAAAACCGATTGAAGTGACGCTTCACTGGACTTCAATGACACTTCAGAATATGCTTTGTTGCTTTGTTTTTAGTGCATTAGTAAACATGAATTGGACAAATGCTTCAAAATGTCATTTCCAGGGAAGTTCAGCGCCTCTGGGTGTAAATGGGGTAGTGGGCTGGCCAGGATGCTGGGCTGCTTCATGATGATTGGAGGAACTGTCAAAATGGCTGGACTTGTTTTTGATTGCCAGCATTTTGGCATCGGAGCATTTCAAGTTCAGTCCCATGTGGATTTTTGGCAAGTGAAGTCTTGAGATATACTGCTGCTCTTAGTTTGTTATTTGCTAGTGATATAGCCCTCTATTTTTAATTTTACATATCCTACTATACACAAAAACATATATATAGCGTTCTTGAGATTTGTTTCTTGTTTCAGTTTAATAAAGAATGTTCTTTTTTTTCAAACTGGGTCGTAGCAGCTTTGGACTAGCCAGGACGCTAGCTAGCTATGCATAATGACAGACAGTAGTAATATTTTACATATATATAACATGATGCAATAATTGAGTAATTTTATGATGTAGGCCTAAATTGTGCTTCTCTTATTTGAAAAACCACCAGCAACCACTGTTTCTGGGTGAATGTTCCTTTAATTGATATGCAAAGGTCAAAAGAAGAATGGTTGGATTTTTATGAAGTGTTTGTGCTCCTCCCTACATTCATTCACTAGTGTGTGGGTGTTTGTGTATAGGAGTAAGAGGCACATACACATAAAAATAAAAGCACTCTGAATATTAGTCTCTGGTGATAATTTCACTGTGTTGGTTGAACTGGTAACAAGGCCACACTATCATATTTGTTTAAGTGAACAAATAAAGCTTCAAATGTGATCTTTATTTACAAGCACAAGTAAGTCATTTAAAGGTAGAAATACAATTATACAATAGGAAAAGCTCATCCTCTCAGAACTTCTGATTTTGAAAATGAAAAAGACATGTAAAATATGCAATTTGTTAAGTTACTTAATGTCACTGAAGTACTTTGCGACAGGGCGCACAGTGGAACACAATATATAGAATTAAGATTAATTAAGAAGCATAAATTAATATCTGGTTGTGAGGATATACCGATTAAATATGATTTCTGATATCATAATAGCAAAGCATATCAAATAAAAAAATCTAATATTTGCCCATTGATTGCAAACAGCTGAGTCATCACATGATATGTATCTTGGTATAAATAATTACAGATCAATACTAAAAACTGTTCTTTCATCCATAAAAACTAACCAAAGCATTATTAGTATGTTTTGTACAAACAGTGTGTGTGTGTGTCACAACCCACCTGCAAGTGCAGGAGTACTGCTAGTAGTTCGGGACCACCCAGGATAATGGATAACCAGAAAAGACAGTCAGTAATGTCAAGATGGTGTTAAAAGGAGATTATGTTTTATTTACAGGCATCCTTTGTATTTCTTGAGCAGGGTGCAAAAATATATACAGTGAAAAAATGAAAAAAAAAGTCCCAGAAACACTAAACCTGTGTCTCTAATGAAAATGAATCCAAGTCAAAAACAAAAACGTGGATGGAAAAATCCCATAAAATATTAAGGACATCCTCCTGTAAACTCCAAGGGTGGTAACTGTGTTGAACACTACTTACTAAAAAAAAGCAGTTTATGCTCTGGCACAGAACTAAAATAAAGTTCCTCTAAGAAAAAAGAAACACAGGAGCTAACAACAGCTTACAGGAGTAAAAGATGCTCTTACTGGCAGCCAATCACTGAGCCACACAGCTATTTTATCCCCTGTGCTCTCAGCCTCTTGCCAAACAATCATTTTCCCTTCTAGGCACTATAATTGCCTGCTTTAGTTCTTATTTATCTAATCTATTTCAGGAAATATGCATACAGTACTACGTTATTATGTGCAGAATGTTAAATATGGTGCCCCCGCAGGGCTCAGTACTTGAGCCTTTACTGTCCTCACTTTGCACGCTCCTATTAGGACCTGTCATTAGAAAATATAACATTCATTTTCACATGTATGCAGATGACACCCGATTATACCTTTTCTTTTTTTTTTAGACAAAATAAAGTTTCTGCTATGGTGTCATTAATTGTGTCAGTGGGTGGAGGAATGAGAACTACTTTTCTCTGAATCCAGAAAACACCGAAATGTTAATAATTGGAAGGAATGATGCTGACCCCAACAACATTCTGTCACTTTTTCACCATTAGCTTTCTGAATCAGTTCAAAATTTTGGTATTATTTTGAAAACAAACATGTCATTTACAACACACATTAGAAAAAAAAAACATGTTAAAATATTGGAAAAATAAATATGAAGGATAGTGAAAAATTAATTCCTGTATTTATTTATAGTAGGATTGACTACAACAATGTGTTATTCACAGGCAGTTCAAATTGCTGTTTATTTACCTTTCAGTTAATCCAAAATGCTGCTGCAAGACTTATTACAAGAACCAGAAAGTACAACCTCATAACTCCAGATTGCAAGTCTTTGCACTTGCTCCCAGTTAAGCTTACAGCTAATTTCAAAAGTCTCCATCTTACATATAAAGACTTAAGTGGTCAAGACCCTGCGTATTCTTCTGAACTTGTCTAAAATATAAAGATTCTGGGTTACTAAACATTTCAAAGTTTAATTTAAGAAAAGTGGGAGACTGAGCTTTAAATTATAGAGTCCTAAGGCTATGGAGCGAGCTGCCTGCTTACATAAGAAATACCCCTTCAGTCTCAGCTATTAAATGCAGGATGAAGATTCGCATACCATGACTAGAGCTGCTTATTATCTGTGTGCATGTTTTTTTGGTTTGTTAGTCATTTGTGCAAAAATACAGGCTTTACCATAATTACAGTATGAACTGTTAGTAACACTCATCAATTCTGTTTCTCATTCAGTATCTTGATATTGTACTAGGTGTCACTGCTCTACTGCCAAGCTGTTCTCCTGACCATGGAAAAGTCACCTGAGAATATTGGAAGCCTTGGAATCAATAGATAGAAAGATTCAGTCGTAAAATTAGTGCTTCCAGCACAGACTACTATACAATGCCAAGGAGGGAGTGTGTGGTCATTTGTTGTAGGTCTCCAGGACTGTGACTGTGTTTGACTTTGTCTTAAACTTTCTCTGTTATAACTGATCTTTGAACCACCAGTGGTTTATTTTCTCAATGAATGCTACTTAGTTTTTTTTCCCTCCTGATGTCCATTGGCCATAGTTCAAGAATTATTTAATGTATAGGTCATGTTGGGCTCAATTTATGTTAATCAGTTTCAGACTACTTTGAGTCTTTATGTACTCATTATAAGTAGCAAACTAAGGTGGTGATTGCTTTTTACCATGCAGTCTGTGCCTGCACTAACTGACGATAACTATATAAAGGTAAATTGAATTGAATTGAATAAACACCTGGAAAATACAACTTGGGGGTATATGAAAAAAGTCAGAATTTCAGACTGCAACTTGTCTAAAGAAGGGCCCTGAGCTGCCTTGAAAGCTTTCTGTACTGTAATCTGTTTAGTTAGCCAATAAAAGGTGTCATTTTACTTGACTTGTCATTGCATTCATAATGGTTAATATTGTATAACATCCTATTACTACAGTCCTGTCTCCTGGAGTCGTGAAGTACCAGCACTTGCCAAAAACTTCAGAAAACTATTAACGTTATTAACGTTAAATTATTAAGTATCTTAAATAAAATAGGCAACTCCTCACATTATTTTTGAAACTGAGATTTTGCTATAGAGTTATAAAATTTGAAACAAAACATTCTCAAACCCACAAAATTCAGATCGGTGCCATTGCCAAAACCATTGGGCATAAAGCAGGGAAAACCTCTGGAAATCACAATGCATAGTAACACACATGTTGGGATAATTTGGAATCCACAATTAACCATGTCTTTGGGGAATTAGGAAGAAAATCCAGGAAGATATGGAAAGAATATGCAAACTTATTACGCTGAATGTGTGAGGCAGCAGTGAAACTTACTGCACTGCCTATACCAAAGACCTGAAATCATGAAATCAAGTCAAATATTTTGCCCATGGTCATTTTTTATTAATGTTTTGGAACATCCTCATAATGATTTCTCAAAAACATACCAAAAAGATCACATCTTTCAATCTTCACAAGAACGCATATCTAATTTGACCAAACTATTTTGAAACCTCATGTCAAGAGCTGATTAGATTTTAACAATTCCAATTACTTCTTTCTGGTTGTTGACATATAAAACTATCCAGAAACTGAAACAAAATTAGTGATTTTTCATTTAAGAAAAGAAAAGAAACACATTAAACACTTACATATTTGGCATATGTAAAAATGGAAAAGTGACAATAGTTTGCAAAAAATATAATTATCTTGCCTTTTTCCACCAAAGTTAAACTGCTGTAGATATTTCAAATGAGGCAGTCATTGGTAGGATGCTAGTATATACTGTATGTATCTTATCCAATTGCATTCATTTTATTTACTGGCAAGAAAATATCCAAAATGCAAACCACCTGTTTTGGTTTCTATACAAGTCACCTTTGTTAGGTTGACTCAACACTATAAGCCTTCACTTGTATCAGGAAAGAAAGAAAGCAGGAATGGAAACTTCAACCAATAGTTTAATCTTCTCCCTTGTCAACCTTTCACTTTATAAAACATATGGATAGATGTTATCAGTTAAATGCTTTTTTTTGTACCAGGTAATAATATTTCCATGAGTTTTGTAGAGTTCCACACCTCATGGTGACTGACCAATGCTCATAACATAATATTCTACTCAATTTTGTATTGGTAATCTGCAATGACATGCAATGTTTGGTAAATTGCTCAGTCTAAATAAGTGCATTCTGGGTGTATTTTGTGAACACGGTGATTGTGGCCCCAAGAAGACCCTCTTAAGCAGTGATACAATGGAGAAAAAACACAGCTTTTCGTCTCATCTTTGTGGGATCAGCTGCTAGCCTGCTGTTGTGATCTGCATGTCGCGTGGGGCTTTGAACATTTAAAAGACCGTACCGCGGCTGTCCTAGTGTCTCACTGATTTGACTCTCTTCCCCCAGACATGCTCTGCTCCAGTTGGCGCTCCCGAGCCGCCGCACCCCTTTGAGGGGAAAGATTTTGTGCTCTTTTGATAAAGAGGTGGAGCTGTGACAACCGGTTTGACAGTGTGCTTGGAACGCTCTTGAAAGAGACTTGTGTTTGTTTCGCCTGTATTCGAATAAAGTTTCTGTCTCTTGAAAACCCAGAGTGAACCTGTGCAATTTTGTGACCCAAGTGTGACAATGTGTGTGTCTCAAGACAGACTCGTGGTTGTTGCTTAGGCCTACTTGGATAGTTCAGCACCAAATAACTGCGTACTGAAATAAACAGGGTCAGAAGATGCATGTATATTTTTTCATAAGAGATATCTGACTAAATAAGACAACTTTGCTTTTGAAAAGAAATCAAACTTTAGTCAGTTTTAACACCTAAATAGTGTTTAACTATAGCAAAATATATTCTCAGTTTTCCATAGCATAACAGAAGATGCATGCTTGTTCACTTTTCATATTTCATTGGCTGAGTAATCCATGTTTTATCAAAGTTCTTTTTGCTGCTTTTGTGAGGGTCCTCTTGTTGAATTAAGGAGCACAGACAGCTTCAGCGTCTGCAAATCAATCTTTACTAGACCACAGTTCATTTGTGGTAATATTATTTTTTTGGAGATATAATGACAATGACAAATTGCTACAGACCTTTTTTATCACTAATTATAAAAAAATCTATGTCAACATATATATTATTTTGTGTGGTTTAATGAACACATTTAAATATTAGCATTGTATATTTTTGTTAACAGCTATTAAAATGTACTAATGTACATAATAACATAATATAATATTTAATATATATATATAATATAACATTATAATATAATGTAATAATAACATATTTTTAAAGTAAATGTTTATGAGCATTTGTAGTTATGCAAGTTTAATATTTTGATATAAACCATGAAGTTATTAACATAAATGCACATAAAATGTCATATTCAGTAAACACATATTGTTTACTCTATAGCATCATCTATAGTAATCATTATTTCTAATCCTTCTAAAAAAACCAACAAGATTTATATATTACCAGTTAACCAAATGTCCTTTTCAAGTGGTTCCGTTGGATGGCTAAGTGGATTGCAGTTTAAAGAGAAAAAATAAATAAATAAACCAGGAATAAGAAAGCAGAATCCCTAGAGACAAGAGTCTACTGATAGGCTGGCAGGAAGAGCCCTGGCACTTTATAATTTCAATGCGATGGTCTCCAGCTGCTTCTTGAAACACTTAATATTCTAAAAAATCATTTTTGACCTCAGATCAGATGTTTTTAAGTCTGAGGTGACATAAAAAAGAAATGTTTCACACATAACAGCCAATTTTTTTCTGCCTGTCTTATTTCAAGCAAGCGTGCCATATGATATAAAGGTCAGCGAAGGACTTGAAACACTTACTTGGTACATTAGAAATTGCTTGATGTTGCATTGAAGAAAGCACTATGAACTCTTCAACATATGCTGTACATGAAGAACAGTTAATAATGAGTAGCTGTGAAAGTTTGTAATATCACTGACAACACTTTAAAAAGATGACACTTTTTCAGATGTAGCATTTTCACTCTTGATAACAACCCCTACAAAAGTCGAGAAATTGTAATGTGGGTTGCAGAAAAATAAACACTCATAAATATGAATGGCACAAAACTAAACTGTTTTACTACTTCCAAGAAGTTAAATCCAGAAATGACACAGAAAATTTCTGATAAGGGATTTACTGTTCACTTTGACAGCTTTGAACTTTTCCACAACCATTTTTGCTTTTGCCTTTTTCATGCTACTCACTTCTAACCTTGCACTTTTAATTGAGTTAGTCTGGTGGCACTAATCATACAGCTGTCATGTAGTAGAAGGGACAGAGGAAAGATTGCACTAGTCATAATTAAAATTCTAACATTATGCTTTGTCAGC
Organism: Polypterus bichir lapradei; assembly: GCA_026402145.1. Classification (NCBI taxonomy): domain Eukaryota; kingdom Metazoa; phylum Chordata; class Cladistia; order Polypteriformes; family Polypteridae; genus Polypterus; species Polypterus bichir. Next base: position 85,519,907 of record JANRMT010062791.1, on the reverse strand, counting down.
CTGTGGTATTTAAAATCCAAATAAGCAAAGCAATATTAACGGTGTTTAAAACTTGAATAGGCAAGAACAGGAAAATCCATTGGTATGTGCCTGCCGAATTGCATCACCACTTTACCATATGATACAGAGCCTGTCTTGAGAGGGAAACATTGAGAAAGAAGCTATGAGCAGATGACCACTTCACAGGCTGTGTGTTAGTTAATTTGAACTCAACAAATCTGAATAACAAATCTCAGTTTTCTCAATAACGTCCACCTGCTATACTAAATCTATATATATAAAAGCCAAATATCACTGACATCACAAAATCTCCCGAACCATGAGGACATGGGACTTGAAATTTGGAATGTACGTTATCCTTAGCCCATAGGGACTCACTAAGAAACGGTTTTAAAAATTTTGTGGTCCAAGCATAAAATTTCTTATTCTTTTTTGGACCCGTTTGTTTGTCTGTGTGATTTTCACAATAGAACTACTTAACGGATTTAGAGCAGGTTTTTGTTCTATAATTTGCTTGAACATTCCGTTGATTTTGCGATTTTCTCATCACGCTAAGTATCATAGTTCACTTGCGGTACCGATTTATTAGCGCGAATCCAAGAGAGACTCATCGGGCTGCAGGGAAGGGGGCGGGGCCCTCCTCACTCACACATCTGCCTCGGAGCGTAACCGGAGATCTTTTTTTTTCTATAATTTGCTTGAACATTCTGGTTGATTTTGCGACTTCTCTCATTGCGCTAAGAATCATAGTTTGCTTGCAGAAGCGATATATTTGCGCTAATCTAAGACAGAGACTGCGGGCCGAGGGGAGGGAGAAGAGTAACATCAGGAATAGAGAGCTGGGCAGGGCCTTCCTCACTGTCCTGTTTCACTACTCCGAGGGTGAAGTCGTGGGGGGTGGCTAGTTCAATATATAGCCCTGCAACTGATGTCTTTTGTTGTCCACATGTTCACCACTCACCACTGCTTGTGGTGTTTAGTTTCAACTTTCATAGCTCTGTACTTGCACTTCTGCCCTTCATTATTTACATACTTTCACTGAGGTGACACATACTTCAACATGAATTAGTGCTCCATGTATGGACTCTGATCTGTCAGCTTTATCCAAACATCACACCCAGTTGTGCAGCAGCTATAGATAGACATGATGTGTGATTGAATTAGTCTAGTGTTTGGACACATGCAGGCCATTGATTCAGAAAAGCTTTAGAACTTCACTCTACCACTTGCCTAATTTCAACAGAGCCCATTCGTTATTAGTGTCATCTTGCAATGCTTACTTTGTATTTCTATATTTCTGTCTTTAACAGTTTTTCTCTCAATAGGTATCAGCAGAGTAAATACTCAAAATGCAGGATGGTAGAGTCCTGATGTCCTGATTCACACAAAATTCACGCATCACATTTCACCACCACTGACTTCCTGTGAGCTATAGAATCATCAAACAAGCTGTCAAGACCCACTTTCCACAATAGTTGCCTGCATTGCCTACCATATATAAGAGTGTGACAAAGGTAAGATTTCCTGACACCAGACTTTACAATATCTAAAAGATCCACTAAAAAACAGCTTGTGATTGTTCTTTAATTTTAAGGTTTGCGTTCTATGGATTCTTGTCTGTTTGGAAGGCTGTATTTCAGTTTTCAAATGCTTGTGGTTTTTAAGTGTTACATCCAGTGGTGTTTTAGCATGAAAAGTCTGGTGGGGCCATATCAAAATTATCCTTTATGTGTACAGACTTCTCTAACATTAACATTAACTTACCAAATAGCATCTGCCCCTTTTTTTGCTAATGTCTAACAAAATTGAAAGTCCACTCATTTTTCGCTCCACAAAATACATCTAGTGTGTGGTCTGTCTCAACTGGCATCTAATCACAACTACACGCACTATGCAACTCGAAGACAAGACTCTGGGGCTCTCCAATAGCAGCATTCACTACTGTGAGGTCAAGTGTTTCCTGGACAGTGGGAGGTTCATAAACAACTAAAAAGTTATTTTCTAAATGCCTCTTATTTCTGTACCAGGGGCCTCATTTATAAAGCTTGTATATACACAAAAAGAGGCCTGAAATGTGTGTACAGAACTTACCATGCAAACATCTGGATTTCTAAAAGAAAATTTGACATGAAAGGTTGCGTATGTTTATGGCAACTCTGACCCATGTGTACTCAAGATTTCGGAGAAACTGAAAAATGACAACACCCTTGATCAAGTAGGTAAATGCAGTTAGATCACCTAAATAAAGACTATATTGACATTATAATCCATACCACTGAGCCATTATTATGAATGTGTGGTGATGTGACAAATACATACATCTCAAAGTTGATGAACATGATGTATAGACTATATTAATTCCCTTTTAACACGGCCAATGTGATGTATTTGCACTGAAGAAATTGTTTGTTTTTTCATCAGTCTCTATCAAATACTTGTCACTTCTCAGGGAACTGGCTGACAGGTCACAAATATCTCTGCCAAGTTACACTTCATCATACCTGCTGTGCTGGAAGCCATTAACCGACTGGAGAGGCACTACATCCAGTTTTCATATGGCGTGGGTGAATATACAAAAAAAAACAAGTTTGCCAATATACAGTAAAAAGTCAATCTGCAGCAATGTCTGGTTCTCCAAACATAACTGGAACTCTTTACAGCACTTAACTTGTAATAAGGGCATCTAGTGAGAATGAAGCTACTTTTGCTAACTGTAAGAAGTTACATTTGATTAATGCACAATTCATCCAAGATGAGACTGGCAAACACTGTGTCTAGATGGCCTGGGTCAAACTCGTGATTCATTTATTTTGAGGCAAAGTAGCTTTGATGGATATGATGGTGCTATATGTGGTGGCTGACTTGTTGGTAAGATAACTGGCTGAACCCTTGATGTTTCACATGGCCAGTAGTATTCATTGTAACAGCAATCATGTGCCAGTTAATACTGGCTACCTACTCAGGTCATAGTGCCTGACATTACCAGATCCCTAGAGCGCAGAAGAGAGGCACTATAATGCCACACATTCTCAATTGCGGAGAATGGCCAGATAATCTTGAGTGCAGGTGGCGAGGTCGCAATGCGTCAGGAGGGAGAGGTTGCTTTACTAGTTCTGCAGCATTGTGATTGCATATGTATGGGGTTAATTAGCATACTTCATATATGTACATTTCGGGTCAGCATTTAAGGCACGCTCATGTAAACATATCTACAAGGTGATTGTAACTTATAAACGATAAATTACATATAAATGTGTGTATGCCAGGTTTCATAAATCTTATTTTTTTGTAGTACACATTCTCCTTTTTATGCACATATTTTCACACTCCAATTCATGCAAAAGTATTATAAGCGCTTTTTTAAAATAGGGCCATCAAACTGCTGACTTCTTTTCCATAAAGTGGAAGAAGAACATATAAAAGGTTCTTGGTGGTCTTCTTGAAAGGTGAAAGAAGGTCAAGATGTCCCTCAGTCCCATCAATAATGTTCTTTACTTGATGCAGTCCTGATGTTGAACTATTTTCATTTTTTTCAAATTAAAGTTGCTAACTTTAAAAGATTACAAGGAGTATGGATTACGCTGCATAGCCTGGACAGAAAAATGTTTGAACTGAAATTGCAAAGGCAAAATTACAAACAGATAAAGGCTCTTTGTGCTGAAGCCTTCAAGCCCCATTACTAACACACACCCCGAATTGGGCGTAACAGACTATTAACACAGAAAGGCCACTGGTTACATGTTCTCTAGCTTTAATCAGCCCCTTTGTTTCTTGAGTGCAATATTTTATATCCCTTTATGATGTCTCTCTTCAAACTTCTCCTAATGTTAGGCAATATTGTATTCTCTTCTCTTGTAATCTCTGTTTTTAATTCAGTTCAGTTCATTCATATGTAGCACTCTTTACTGAGGGCACATTTTCTATCTCAGGGTGAGACAGTACAGTTTTAATGGAAATGACTGGAAGATGAACATAGTCACAACAAGCCAAGGTCAAAGCCAGAAGTCAAAAAGATTAGAAAGTTAAAACTGAAATCACAAACCAGAACTCAAAGACCAATACCAGAAGTTAGAATCTGAACACCAGGGGCCTCATGCATAAACGGTGCGTACGCACAGAAATGTTGCATACGAACGTTTCCACGTTCAAATCACAATGTATAAAACCTACACTTGGCGGGAATAACCATAGTATTCCAAATACCATAACTGCTTTAGCGTTGTTACTCTCACTGCACCATTTTCTTCTTCTTCTTCTTTTTCTTCTTTCATCTGCTCTCTTTAAGGGTTAAGCGGATCATCTTTTTCATATTACTCTTACTGCACCACTTGGAGTATTTATATGACTGTATCTGAGTGGGAAATCACAGCAGCAACTGATCGGAAAGAGAATTATCAGTATACAGCATCAAGCCCATGCTGCCCCAGCCATGGCAAAACGTTTCAAAGCCTTTCTTGTACGGACCTCGTGGTTCAGAAACAGTTTCATCCCAAGAACTATAAACGCACTCAATCAATTGCTCCTTGTAGAACTGTTTGTTCTTATAAGTACAATTACCCCACTGTAAACTTGCACTACAGTTATAATATTGCACAACATGCGCCACTTTATAAAGCGCGTATTTACATATGATGACGGTATCATTTGTAAGATGAAATGCAGCAAAATATGTTAATTTTATTATACAGATAAAACTTTAACTTCATTCAAATAATCTGTATTGTTAATAATTAAACATGTGAGGCCGCGGTGCCGCAGCGCTAGCAAGTTCAAGTATTGTTCCTGCCTTGCGCTGTATATTTGCTGAGGCTGGCGCGACACTGGAAGGAGAGATGGATAGAATAATTAAATACGTACTATGAAGATATTTCAATGTTCCTTAAAAGTTTTGAAGAATCGTCGTTGTAAGCTTACAGATGGCTTAACGTCTATCACAGAGCTGATTGTGTGGCGATTGGGTATTTGGGGAAATAAAAGTAAGGACAGGAATTGAAGGTTAGTACGTTTGAAAAAGACAGTACTGCTACAATAAATTATTTCATCGAAGGTCGCGCATGGCGCTGCAGTATCTTGTGTGAGACATAAGCAATCACTGCGCGATCATGTTCTTAATAACATGCTTTCATTCCAATTATCACGAAAATGATACCACGTATACATCTCAGTATTTTAATTATTCAGAGAGCTGTAATATCACGAATGTAATGGATTCTGTGTCCTGTCAGAGAAAGAGAAAGAAAGGAAGCACGTAGTGATTCACACACATTGAGCACATTGAAGATCAAATACAAAACAAAGCATTTAACATGCTAGTTTAGTTATGATGGGATTTGAGAAACTAGTAAATTAAATGATTTTAGGATGAAGTTTATGATGTTCTACTTTAATGATGAAATAAACTATGTGATTAAAGTGGAAATTTTGAGATTAAAGTTGACCTTTCGTGCTTTTTTCCCACTGTGTGCCTATTTTTATTGTCTGAACCCTGATAAGCTCAGACGGTGGGCTACAACTCGCCTTTTCACGGCGACTTTGACTTCTTTTTTATTTTGGCACTGTGCAACTTTGTGAACTTGAGCTTTCGAGTTTCTCCGACACGCTATGTCACTCAATCAATTTCCTTTTGTTGATTATACCACTGTTTAAATCAACAAATAGTATTTTTTTCCTTTGCCTCCACTTGGTATTCGCTGAAATTCTTATATTTTCCCCCATGCTTTTCCCATTGTCTTTTCACAGAAGGCTGAGCTTAAGGGCGATTTATATTGATTTGCATATTCAAAGAGGCGAAATTCTGGGAGGAGTTGGGGCGGGACAGAAGACACGTGCACGAGCGTTACTTTTCACGCTGACCGGGATTTATAGAGCGGAAGAACGTGGAAGTTGGAGTACGCACAGATTCCTGCATCTAGATTTTTCTGTGCGTAAGCACATTTCGGCTTTTGTGCTTACGTCATGTTATAGTGCGAATTCTACGCATGGCATTATGCATGAGGCCCCATGAGACATAAGTAAAGTTTTCTAATGCACACATTTAGGTGTACATCTCCCAATATATTATATTTCAATAGCGATGATCAGCAAAATTTGTCAAAGTGTTTCGCACAGTAAATATTTTGTTCTTGCTGATGACCTTGTCAAAAATCTTCCTGAAAAATCGTTTGCAGCCAGCTTAGACAAACACTTTTTTTTCTAGCACTCCATAATGCTTTGCAAGGCCAGTGTGACATCATAGAACTATACCAGCCATGCTCAGAACTTTCATGCATGTGTAATTTTAGAACATTGCCAAACTACTTTGTACATGCAAGATATCATGACCCAATTCACACTCTAGCTGGATTTCCTCTCCAAATGTGTTTAAAAATAAAACCAAAAAAAACTTGCAGTATTTTCATTTGAGGACTACATTAGCTAAACATAAAGAGAATATTATGAATACTCCTACTGGGTATATAACACTAATCTCTGCACACTTGTAGTGCAGTGCTGCATGACTAGTTATGAATGCATAATTAGCCATGTGCTTCTGCTAAGAGTCAAAACAAGCCTTAAAGGCGCTATCCTTCTCTCCTTGTCAGAAAACACAGGAGAGCCTGTAAAATAATAATAACAAAAGACAATTACTATTTGCAAGGTGTTTTTTTTTCTTCTTGATGGAAAAAAGTACAAATAATCTGCACAACAATAGATTTGGAGTTGTCTGCCGCTCAGCTTAATGGTGCTTCCAGTAATGTAATTGAATCCTTGTCTACCAAGGCTGAATTGTGTAAATCTTGATTTGTACCTCCTTGACTATTTTTTTTTCCACCCATTGTCTCAGAAAGGGTGGGAGAGTGTGGGAGTCGGTGGTTTGGGTTCCATTGTATGGTATGCCCTTTAATTGATTATATTGTGTGATTTTTCTTTACTTAAAAAGTTGATCACAAAAAAAAAGAATCTGCACAGATGCATGGAAATCAAAAAAGACATTTCAGCTATGGCTGGAGCAGTGACTTCAATCAATGGAATGAGCCAGTGTCACGCCACCATTTCATGGTATGGACAAACTGGGCCCAAGTACTGGAACTCTCTGAGCACATTGACCTGTATGTAATTATTGCTAATTTATGACGGTTTGTTGCATTTTGTTTGTGGTATTGATTACACCTGTGTCATTTGTTGTTTGTGGTATGGTGCTGCAGTAGTTAGCACTTCTGCCTCACCACACAGACCACATTATTGGCAACAATAATCAGTCCAAAATAGATTCCAGACACTTCCCTAGCCCTCTGGGACAGTTAAAATATTGTGTGCACTTATTTACCACTTAAAATTTATTCAGCTCTTCCTTTCCAATTAACTACAATACATATAGAGTTCCCAAACATTCCCGTGATTCCATCAAACTCACCAAGCTAACACAGAGAACTCATCAATATTTGCCAGTAATGTGGCAAAAACTTCTTTACAAAATCACAGCAATTGTGACAAACAGAATGGCATGATGGAACACAAGGTAAAATAAATAAACTTTCTGAATTCATCCTAAAGCTAAAAACTAATGTTATTTTGGAATCATTGTCCCTAATACTCCCCAAGTTGATGTATGCCTTAAAAATATACACATCTATTTAAAAAATAGTTAAGTAAGTTTTCAATAAACTGTCATGAAAATATAATATAACTTATCCTTACAAGAGATCTGGTCACTTGGCAGTGAATGAAAGAGGCAAACAAATTCTAGTTAACATGATATTTTTATATATGTGTATTGTAATTGTAAACACTGTATAAAGTGCTTTTCGATGCTATGAAAAGTGTTACTTATAAAGATTGATTGATTAATTACATAAATAGAAATTGTCATGATTTTGTTTTTTTTTTACTCTTCAGAATTCACATCCATGGATGATTTAATGATTTGATTTGGTTTTGTTGTTATTGTAAATTTTTCTCAACATCTTTGTTTCCACACCAATGTTTTGTATCATGATTTGGATAGCAGGAATTGCCATTTTGTGGGTCTGTCTATTGTCAGTCATTTGATGTGTTGTGTCATTCAATTCTATTTACAGTATATATGATGGTGGCACACAGCTTACAGTGGTCAAGTTTCTAGAAATTCTAAAACTACTTTTTGTGTGTTTAGTTATTTTAAAATTATTTGAGGAGTGAGGAATTCTTGTGTTTTTCTTTTATTCTTTGTAATTGACCTTAGTTTCTGGCAAATATATGGCATTCTTTTCTTTTTATGACTTTTCTCCTTTTCCTTTTTCATTTTTTTTTTTTTTGCCCTCATCCTCTCTTGCATCTGTAAAACTTTAACCTTCTCTGTCACCCACTGAATGGTGTTGGAAGAGCTGAGATTAACAACACTGAAGTGATTTTAATACAATAATTTGAACATTCTGTAATGGACAAGCCAAAGCCCAGACTTGAATCCAACTTAAAGTCCATGAAGAGGTTTCAAAATAGTATTTTACCAAATTATCCATTTCATCTTGACAGGACCTGGGAAAGCTAAGAAGAATCATTGAAAATTCTCAAAACCAAATGTGATGGTCCTTTGAAGTATTACTGTAGAATAGTACATTAAAATTAACATCTTTGAATATTTTTATTTACAGCATTAAAATGCCATTGTAATGCAGAACACTGACATTAGATTGGTTTTAAGAAAAATGATCTCCTCTCTCAATCTTAACTGCCAGACACTCGGTTTAAAACTACTGCTAAACATTGACCATTATAATATGTAAAATGACAGAATGGGATACCAGCCTATTGGACTGCACGCATAAAACACAACCATATTTTCAGCAATATTCAGTCACCAGTTAGCCTAAAACATATCCTTTGTAAAGGAAAAGCAGGGTGACTGGAAAAAAATAATAATCGATTATTACTAACAGATGATTTGCATCTTATATAAAATAACTTTGAAAATCTACACATTCAAAACGCAAAAGAATTTCAATATAAAAAGACTTACTTAAATGTAAAACCATGTACTGCAAATCCATGTTTTTGGTCCCTTTGTCCTTTTCTCTTAAATTACTTTTTTCAGAAAGGGCATTTTGAAATTATTAGGAGTAGGAATGTCTACTATAATTGCATTCTAATAACACTGAAAGATATGTGTGTGAGTCTAGTCGATACGAGCAATTCAAACAGTCAGTTTGGCTTTGATGTGTCTTGTCATTTTGGTTTTGGTGATGCAATCGAAAGGAGAAGTGCAAGTGTGAGACAGAGTAAAGGCATAGGAGGCATGCTGAGAGTCATTTCAAAGACTGGAACATAAAAGCAGAGAGGAAGCAAGCAAAGTGACTCAAAATGACAGAGTCTGAGAATCAGACTTTAATGGGCACGCACTCAAAAGAGGGAGTGCTGGGCATGAGAGCCGAAATACACCTGGATACTGAGGGAAGGCGCTGAAGATACATGTATGGCAAGAGACATCAAATATTTCTAAATTTATTCTATTACCTGAAGCTATCATTTTAGAGATAATTTTTGATGGTGTCCTCACTGACCTCATCAATTTCCTGTTCTGAAATTGGACTCTCTATATTTTGCCTACTTTATTTTTGGAATTTTTAATGTATTTTATAGGTTGCTTATAAAAGTAATTGTTACTCTGTCATCATCAGTTTCTGTTTTGTTTGTTGGATGGTTCCCACCATTTTGTGGATGTCATAGTCATATTTTTATTATTGCTAGGCCCTGCTTCTGCCTGAACAGTGCAGCAACACTTTGTGTAGTTAGAGGCAAAAAAAATAGTTACTATGAGGACCTTTTTGCCTGTTTGCACAGTACTATTAATCCATGGTAGTTGCACAGTATAAAATACATGTATTTAATAGAATTCTGATCAATAGTACAGATAAAACAAAGGCTTGATAGCGTGATTCCCTATGGTGTATATCATCCCAGTTGACAAACTGCATCAAATCCGATGTCTTATCCACTAGTTAATAGTGCCTGTCTATATACATTACATGAGATATTTGTACAGTATTTATAAAGTTTCATTACAGTATCTTGCAAAACTTTATTGACATTGCATTATTCAGAAAAACATTATCTTCCCTTATCACACTAATAAAGAATTCATGGTTGGTAGTCATTCAGTTTGCTACCAGATTTATTTAACACATAATTCATACTGCTGCAATGGGATATCTCAAGGGAAGCAGAGGAGAAACCAAGTTTAGGACAAAGAGCCCATCTAGATGCAGTAATAGAAAATGTGTGCTCTCTGGGGTGTTTTTAACGTTTGTCATTGTCAGCTTTGATATAAGATGAGCTCCTAAATGAACAGATGGAAAAAGTAATTAGTTAGATTTGCATGCTAAACGTCATTACAAAAAAAAAAAAAAAGGATTTGCCATTGCTTATAGTTATGGATTCCAAAATAGTAAATGGGGTTATGTTAACAATGCAATTAATAATTTCAGAAACAAAACTACTGTACTATATATATATATATATATATATATATATATATATATATATATATACATACATACATAGAGAGAGAGAATGAGAGAGCGATATATATATATTTATATCTACTCTCTATATATAAAATCCTAAGCCTAAAGGTGCAACAATTTTGTGCAACGATTTTATGTATCGTTTTTATGCCACCTTTTTTGTCACATTTTAAATCAGGCTTATTTTAAAACTTACATATATATGTTTGGTATCATTCTTTTCAGAATTTATCGAACTTTAATGTGATGTTGTTAGATTTTCAGATTCTTATTCCATTTTTAAATGATAAACTAAACAATATCAAGAACTCACGTCCCGCAAGACAAGACTTTGTGCTAAGAGATTTAACCACGCCCGGGGCCAGAAATAAAAGACAAAGAGTAGGCAGCTGCTGTGCAGGCTTTTAAATGTTCGAAACGCCACATGAGATGCAGATCACATGGCACGGCGGCAACAGCAGCAGCAAGCCAGCAGCTGATCGAAAGAGGAGGTAAAAAAAAAAAAACTGTATTTGTTTCCATTGTATCAGCGTTTTAAGAGGTTTCAGAGGAGCAAATGCATGTCCTTGGGGCGCGTTCAGCCACCCTCTTCACAACGCGAGCAGCAGTGAGGTGAAGTGGCTGGCGCTTAGTGCAGGCCGGGGGGGTTGGCGAGCAGGGGCGTAAACCCCCTAGTATATATATAGGTTAGTTATTCAGTTCAACTTTTTGACAAGTATAATTTTATTTATTTGTTTATTACTGTTTATCAAGTATAAAATACTCTGGCCTAATTCAATAAATTGTCTTAAGCAATGTGTAATATATGCAATTTTGCAACACAATATGTAATAATACATACCTTTCCTTCACTTCAGTGTCAATTTCACCTAAATACGTTGGTCACCTCAGAATCATGCTTTTTTCCCCACAAATGTTTAAAACTAATGAGCATCAACAGTTTAAAAAAAACATATGTAACATTGCACATGAACCAGTTTAGGAATTACTTTTCTTTTAAGGTGCCGCATCGACTGAAATCCAGAAGCATTTTATTAGCAAAAAGGTATACTGACTGGAGTGGTTAGAAAGAATTTGTTTTCAAACCAGAAGATAAAATGTAGTCGTAATAACAGGCCAAGGCTGAAAACTGGGAGCCAAAACACTAAACCAGAATCTTAAAAGGAAAAACTGACACAAAGAAACACAACGACAAAGTCATTTGAGGAATCTGCAATCTTGGATAACAAAGAAGTGTATGACACTGACCTTCATGCCATCAGGATGGTGATATAATGTGTCACACATTTTGGGTGTTTCACAGCAATGCTATGCTAAAAAATATGCTGATAATAGCATTGACTATGGGAAAACAAAATGGTATCAGAAAAAAGCAATTTATTTTTAACCATTAAAAAACAAAACTGTAAACTAATGTCAAATGTGGATGCAGCAACCCAAAACACCAAAGTGCTTCTACAGAACCTAAAATAGTCCTCCATTACTATGATAAAAAAATTAAAATCATATTTTATTCTTAAAAATAGGGGAATTTTGCAAAATATACACAATAACATTTTCCAGAGTGGTGAAAGTGACAATTTAGTCCTACCAATAGCAGAAGAACTGACCCATTAATCAGTGCAAGTTTCTTTCATTGTTAATAAAAAGTTTCAAAACATAAACATTAAGCAATATATTGAAAGAAAAGATGTCTCATATAAGTCCGCGGTATTTAAAGTGTTTCAGAACAAGGACAAATTTGTTAAAGTCAAAGATATAGCAGACCAGCTACAGGTAACCGCCACTTGTTGTCCACCTTCCAATTCCCACATGTGGCTGGCAGATTTGTTTTCCAACCAGTTTTACAATAAGTGACTCATTTTACATCTAATTGATCTTACCATTTAACTAGCTGGTCCGTTTTTTTCTTTTCTTGGTCTTTATTCAGAAAAGTATAGTAAGTGATTCATGTTTGTAATATGTTTGGAAATATTTATATTTTTGTGAAAGTTTTAAATGTTTAACCACTTCATCTTTTTTCTGGGTTTACTCTCTTAATTGTATTCGAGCAATGGTAATAAAGATGAGCAGAGGGGACACTAAAAGGCTCCAACTAAATAAAAGCCAAAATAACCTAAGCACCAGGAAAGGTGGAATGAGAATTATGATGATGATATTGAATATCTCATCAGGTAAGATAAGAAAACAATAAAAGTAGTATAGATAAGAATTTGGTACATTCCAATAAAAAATAACCAAACCCAGCTTTGCAATTTGAGATTTGATCCTAAAATATGCAAACCGGAAATAGCAGCTTACAGTTTAATTAAGGTGGCAGTCTAATGAAAAGCAAGAGGGCGGTTGGGACAAAATTCTTTCGCCACTGAACTTGAGAACCATTGAGATAGATGATGACCTGCTGGTTTCTTTGTCATTTGCATTACACTAATAGTTGACAGATGGCTAAAAAAACAAGAGGCAATTACAAAACTGAATAAAGCTGTTTAAAACTAATAGAAGCTATTAATGTTTGGGAATCTTAACTAAAATGAAAAAGCAAAATGTTTCTTGAACATAATTGCTTGAGCAGCAGTAATTGGCTTCACATTAAAAAAAACAAAAACCTGAAGCCACTGTGGCCCTCCAGGACCAAACTTTAGGACCCATTCTGCAGCATATGCATCTACATATGTATACACTGTATTATCAGTAACATAGCAGTGTACAGCTTACTAAAAGGAAGGAATGACGTTGAGTGTGAGTGCTAGCACCTGAAGAGGACATGTACACAATTTTCTTTTTGTTCATTAACTCTTTCAGGGCTGATGTCAACTTTTGTTAAAATTCAGGGGTAGAGGACAGTAATCAGCTGTAAACTGCAGTAGAACTCGCCCTTACGTTTTAGTTCGAAGGAAAGTTACATAGCTTTGTTGATCTGACCTTGATTCCAAATGCATGTGTGAGTAGCGAAGAGCAAACAGCCTCTAAAATGGCATTGACATCTGGCGAGAGGTCAAAGCGAATGTGCAAAGCATGGACATTTTACGTAATCGCGTTGAATAGGACTTGTGGGACTCAGAGTTTGATGCAAGTGATCTGGAGATGGATATCAAAAATGAATGTGAGGTACTGGCATCATCTGATCGGTCTCCAGCTGATCATGGTGCTGAACACTTTCGTGTAGCTGATGTGCCTACAGCAGTGTTCGCTTGGGAGGACCACCACTTATGATGACAAGAGGTACAAACTGTATTGCGTCACACTGTGACTGCAACTGCCAGCCACCTGCTGTGCAAACACAGCCAGGCTGCCGGCCCACCGTGCATTCCTGCTGACCATCGAGGTGCCCTTGTGCAGACACTGCCACCAGAGATGCCAAACGTGCACAAACAGCTGCCATGGCACATAGCAACAGATGTTTTATCTTGATTTATGTGTAAAAGCATTGCTTTCTGTGATTTTCAGAAAACTGAGTTTTTTGGGAAAAATATTCAGCTCTTAAAGAGTTAATGAAGTTCTCATTTGTTTATTACTTCTGTTGGTTCAGAGTGAATCATCTCCATGTGGCCACACATATTGAGCCACACTTTGAAATCCATTAATACAAGCTTCCAGTATGATATAGTGATGTAATGTTTTAGCTAGGACTAGCCTATTAAGTACCTTAATCAATCAATTCATAAACTATAATCATCAGAAAGATGATCTGTTACTCACTGTATGTCAGAAAGCCAAGTACAGTAGAGTCTCGCTTATCCTACCTTCGCTTATCCAACATTCCGTATTATCCGACGTCCCATTGCAAAAAAAAAAAACAAAAAAAAACGCATCAGTAGGCAACAAGAACTACAAGTTGTGAGCATAGTCTAGTTTTTGTTGCTCCCGACTCTACCGCAGCTAATTACAGTGGAACCTCGGTTTGCGAGCATAATTTGTTCTGGAAATATGCTCACAGTCCAAAGCACTCGTACAGTATATCAAAGCGAATTTCCCCAGAAGAAATAATGGAGACTCAGATGATTCATTCCACAACACAAAACTATTCATATTAAAATGATTAATACAAAATATAAAGTAAAAATACAGAAAGCAAATTAACCTGCACTTTACCTTTGAAAAGAATCATGGTTGGTGTGAATGAGTTTCTAAACTCTTGTGGGATTCCAGCCAACGGGACGACACGCGGAAGAGCGTCCCAAAGCAATCACAGTCTCCCAGCGCTGTAGCAGTTCGCCATAAAAGCGAATCCGAAAAGATCGCGGACATGCTATAAGAGCCTGCCGTCGATGGGTGATACAAGGAACATTATAAATGCGCAGGGCACAGTATTACTTTCCCCCGACCCTGCCTGACTGCTGTGTCTGTGTATAGGAGAATGGCAGTTCTTCGCGACAATAAATAACCGTGCTGTTGCTGTTTCAAGCTTAATAAAGCTGGTGTTGCTAAAGTACTGAGACTCAGCTTCGTGTTTTCGGGTGCAAGACAGGGACTCGCACGTCACAGCACAAACACACACACACGCAGTCACAATGCTGTAGTAAACAGTATACGCTCGTATGGATGTTGACTATATGAGTGACGGAGTTAAGGCTCTAGAAACTGCAATTAATTACATTAAGCAACAAGAAGAAGCTATAGGAATCGACATAATGGTGCTGCAAAGATGGCGAGACTTGACAGCGAAGAAACGGCACTCATCAGGAAAGTAGACTTCGATCAAAAATGTCTTTAAATCATCACAGGACTGAACTTTTTAAGTACAGTACATACTGTATTTAACTTCAGACAATTCTGTAACTGTAAGTTCATTTTTTCAGTTAATTTATTCTGTTGTTTTGTTGTAAAACATGATTATTAGGTTCGTAATGTGTAAAATTATAACATAGTTTGATGTTTAATAGGCTTTTTCTTAACACCTGCCATTATCCAACATTTTTGCTTATCCGACGTTCTGCCGGCCCGTTTATGTCGGATAAGCGAGACTCTACTGTATTTTTTTTAAGTTTTCAACACCCTTCACAAAATCACCAGCACCAGTTGAGCCATCATCAGGGAAATTTGGAAAGGCTTGCAATACATTTGAGGTATTTTATTTAACATGCATTTCTGATTCAAGCCATTGTTACGTCCAGCATTTGGTAGTTGGTAGACTGGCCAAGTTAATAGTTAACAGCTTGTCTTATAATGAAGCAGCGCATTTTACAAATGTAGAATGTTTATATGATCAGCACACAGAGGTGGTAGAGGTAGAAGTAGTAAAAAAATAAGCCATAACATTATATGAAATCGGAATGACAAAGCCCAGTTTTGCTTTGACAGTGACTGTAATACATGTTAATTATAAATAATTTTGGGGGCATTTTTTGACCCTGCCCTTGTGTTTTATGGGTCAAACTGATCTAATTTGGGAACATTTTTTGCCCATTTTTCTTAATTATTTTCAACAGAGATAAATGGACCATAAATTAAAATAATAAAAAAAAAATCAGCAAATATTTTGATGTTAAATTGGAGTTAAGTTACTTAAGAGCTGACTTCAACACTTTAGATTTGTTGGCTAAAGAGGTGATACTGTGAATTTGACTGCCAGGTTGAGTTAGATCTAGCTTGTGTGTATGATAGTAAAAAAGCATCCCCACCATTGGCACGAAAGAAAAGAAAACCATTACAGTTCTTCCTCTCTATCTTCATCTCTATTCTTTCCTAGATGTCATAAATAGTTCATAGCTTTTTAGTGCTGTTTGCCTGTTCATGTATAACTATACTTAGCACTTAAGCAGGGCCTGTTGCAGTTGGAGTCACACTTGCAGAGCTGAGAATTCTCGACATCCCTCATGAATACCGAGAGTCTTCATTGTGGTGGCCATGGCAATGTGTTAAAATCTTTAGAATTTCAGGTTACAGTACATTTAAATATATCACGCTAGCACTAATATTAACATCACAATCCTAAAGCTCTGAAATGGATTAAGTGGGTTGAAGAATGTGATGTTCTGTTACGTTACACTAGTACGACAAATCCAGCAGCAAATGTTGTGTGTATATTGGCACAAGTGCCAGTACAGAACGAATAACAACATTGCTGACTAAGAATTTGACAAACAGATATGTCATATTGGGATTGTTTATAGAGATTTACTTAAGCTACACTAGATGTGGAAGGATTTGCCTCAGATACTCAAGTCTGATTTTTACAGTTTTGATAAAGTGCCATTATGCTTTAAATCGTTTCAATTTTAGGAAATAACTGGATGGTACAGGGAGCAAACTTTTGTATTTCCTTTGCATGAGGTCAAAACTCCATGGCCTACAGGATTAATTCTTTTGTTCTGATCTTTAAAAACACATTTTCAATGGGCATCTTTATGAAACTAACACAAGTTTACTGACTATGTGCTTTAAATGACTTTATTACAATTATGAACATGCAAGTTTTTCACACAAAGGTTTCATGAACTTTTGTGTAATTCATGAATTGGCTATAGATATTTCTATTTTTCTTATACTGTATGTCATAACAAAAAGAGTAAAATGGTTATATCAACAGTAAAAATAAATTAATTCATTAAGAAAAAGTTTTTCAAGAAGTAAGCCACGATGTTAAGATGGATGGTATGTGCTCTAAGTTTAAGTTTAAGACGTAGTATTAATTTAAAAGTTGGTTCCTGTCTTGCACTCATTGCTATTGGGAATAGACCATATTCTCACATGGGCCTCAGTTTGGTTGAGGAGATGAATGAATGGATGAATAGAGACATAAAGACAAGGAAAAATGTACCAGCCTTGCCAAGTGCCACAGGGGCCAAGCTGCAAGCAGGCTGCCAATGGCTCAGCTACTTGAGGGCTGCTGATCTGGCACCCTGAAGGAGGATTCAGCGACAAGAGTCACTTGTATACTTGGGCTCTCTGCCAGGAAAGATTATTGGATTAACTCAATCCAGTTTTTACAAAATGGATTTATGACTATGAGCTTTGGTTTGTGTATAGATATGTTTTCAAGTGTTATACATTACACACTCAAACAAACCTGCATATTTCATTTAGAGCAAATAGATTGTTCTACAAGTAGAAATGAATATGTAACAAGAGCTTCCTACCCTTTAGTTATTGATATGCAAGTCAGTCATAACAACAACTATCAGTAAAAGCAATTTTAAAGTTTGCTCAAAATTTTTAAAATTCAAAATTTTTAAAACAATGTTGTCATTTTTGGGATATTTGTCAGATGGACTCCAACATGTAATAATTATACCCTGTGGACTCACTTGTTAGCAAGTTTGAGTCATGTAATTGTGAGGTAGTTAGACTACATAGTAACCATACGCACTATAACTGAAAACCAAAACTGAAAAAACAGAAATGTCTTCCACTGTTGTCGTTGAATGTCAAGCATAAAAGCTTTAAGAAACAGTAATAAGGATGGGTGACTGTGCATTAGAAATAGAGTGTGAAAGCAGAAGCTAAGCCTATGAAGCAAAAGCAAGCATGCAAATTTAGAAGCTGAGAGACAGCTCAATTCTAAGTGTTGGTCTCTGCAAACGCAATTCATTTTATGTGTAATGAATCTGCATTTTGGCATTCTCATATTCAGTTTGTGTAACTTTTGAATATATTGTGTGATATATTGATGCTATATTGCGCCCGACCCAGCACAGACTCGCACAGAGGCACGTGTAAAACACACAAAACACTTTTATTTTCTCTTCAGCCGTGGAGCATGTCTTCCGCGTGAACCCCACAGGCCCAACACAGTCCCAAAAGCACTCACAGTAAATCACACAATACATTTTCTTCTGGCACCACCACTCCTCCCGTCAAGCTTCATCCTCCTCTTCCCGACTCTGGCCCCTGAGTGGTGGTTGTTGGCCCCTTTTATAGTCCCCCCCGGAAGTGCTTCAGGTGCTTGATCACCTGTTTCCAAATGCACTTCCGGGAGGGGCTGCAGAGTCGTCCATGCAGGCTCAGGGACCCATGCAGCACCCTCTGGCAGCCACCCCAGATTCCAACAGGGCTGTGGAGAACTCCATCTCCAATGGAGCCCTGCGGGAAACTGAGGCACCATCGTCAGCCAGGGAGGCTGCCACCGAGCGTCCTGGGGGAGGTACTGAGTAGCCCATGGTTGCAACCCTGGAACATACGTTGAAGGGGTGTCCCGGCTGGGCATGGGACACAGCCGCCCACCACAATTGTTATTCTGTCTGCTATTAAAGATGGCGATGCACAGCTTGTGGCATTCAAGCAATTGGATATGTAGCTAAAACAAACATAATCATTAGTGTCAGTCAGAGGCAATTAGATCAAGATAGTATAAGAACCATTTTTCTACAGTGTTTTGATGTTGGTATGGTGTTTCTGCCTTTGATTGCTTGTTTCTATCTCTTTTGGTATTCTTACCCCTGCCTGTTATTAGATTATGATTTTGCCTGCTTCTTCTATCTCCTGGTCATTTCTTGCTCTCCTGATCCATTGAGCACCTTCCTATTCAAAAGGTTTTCATAATAAAAGGAAGCATTTCTACTATGATTTTTTATTTAAGTTGCAACTTAAACAATATTGATATACTTTAAATCTCAAAACGAAAATAATTCAAGCTAAGACTTTGAACCACGCTTCGACCTTATCCTTAATCATCCTATAGTTTTTGAGAATGATACAGGACGCCATGGATCTGGAAAAAGAAAAATACTGACATAAAATCCGCCACTAACTGACAATTGTGAGACATGTGCTATTTCTACTGAGGAATTACTTGAGATGTTGCTCCAGCCCTCTGAGATGGCGGTGCTGGGATGCATGCTATACTTATGACACTGCAAATTCAAGTACAAGCAGAAGATTCTACTACTCTGCTATCTGATCAGCTGCCAATCTGACTGATTATTACAAGGCTGCACACACCACTGGTCACATTTGGAAATCTGCCTTGTGTTAGCATGAATTTTCTTCCCACAGACATATATACAGTATGTGCAAATGGTAATATTGACACTAAATCGATTGATTATGAGAGAGTGCAGTTAGGATCATGAGTGTGCCCCATGATTAACTGGCACCCCATCCCATTATGGTTCCTTCTTTAAGCACTTGACCGATGAGATAGCCCTCACCCATAATCGTCCCACAAATCTTAAACAGGTTCAATACTGGATGCATGTATGCTTTATCAGCCTTAACGTGTCATATCTAAAATTTACTGAACTACTAAAGCACTCTGCCTATATTTTAGGGACTCTGCTGTATGTATGCTCCTGAACTTGATTTACAACTTGTTTGAGATAAACGTGAGTCGTTAATAAATCCAATGTCCTAACACAAATCCATTCCCATTACTGTCAGTAGGGACTCAAATGGAAAAAAATATGTACTGTATTATTCCATCTAAAACAGAGCAAAATTACAATTATTCCCCTAACAAGTTCCAGTCAGTAATGGTGAACTATTTGCTCCTTTACTCAACAGTTTAACTGCGTCAATATTGTAAGTGTGTCCAGCACCACTGTATAATTGAGATGCTACATATGTCAGTTGTCTGTAGAGAGTGTGATTGAGCCAAACTCAAATGTTGCCTGTGAGGTAAAAAAATAACTAACAAGAAAAATCTAGTTCTTTATGCAAGAGTTTCACTGGCTCTGTAAGTATTTCTGATACCTCCATGTCAGATAGATCATACATACATTACTACTGCTTGATGTGTATTACTCACATTGCATCTCTCATCTTGCCTCAATGTATGTACAGTATTTATGAACAGCAAGCATCACACAAGCAAATGCATTATATATGTGAGTGCACTTCAGTGAACGTCAATGCAGAAAAAAATTGCTTACATTCAATCAGCTAAATGACTGCAGGTCACAAACAGTCAGTAGTAATTGCTTCAGGAAGAATCAATAGTTTTTCCAAAATAAAACCTTTATTAATTCAGGTCCATGTACACTGCCCTGGTTAATTCTTTGGAATTAGCTCATGCCTCTGCAATCTATGCATGTTTGACTAGTTGAGATTAGCTGAAAATAAACCTTTGTCATTAACATAAAATAAGAATGATAAATTTGTCCATTTCAAAATTTCAGTAAACTGTAGAACGATCATTGACAAGGATGGATAAGATTAGAAATGAGTACATTACAGGGTCAGCTCAAGTTGGACGGTTTGCAGACAAAGTCAGAGAGGAGAGATTGTGTTGGTTTGAACATGTGCAGAGGAGAGATGCTGGGTATATTGGGAGAAGGATGTTAAGGATAGATCTGCCAGGGAAGAGGAAAAGAGGAAGGCCTAAGAGAAGGTTTATGGATGTGGTGAGAGAGGACTTGCAGGTGATGGGTGTAACAGAGCAAGATGTAGAGGACAGAAAGAAATGGAAGAAGATGATCCGTTGTAGCAACCCCTAACGGGAGCAGCCAAAAGAGAATGAAGAAGTAGAACGATCATTAGACCGAGCATCCATAGAAATTGTGAAAGATTGTTCATTCGTGCCTTCCATATTGAACTCAAAAAAATGAAAGGGGCTCAATTGAATACATCATCGTGTAAAAACCTAGACTAAGATGCTGCTTATAATTAGCATTTCATTTCTGTTGAGTTTATTTTTTGTCTTTTTATGCATCTATTCATATTCAGATGTCACTTTATTGATTATTCAGCATCAAGGAGCTACAAACTCAGTATCATCTAACACTAGTCAAGACCTCACTGTGGATGGGATGTCAGTACTTGACAGGACACACTCACACAGTACATCAACACTTGTCTGTAGTAGGACTCTTTACAATAAGTGGAAAGTGGAAGGAAACTAGACACATTGTCAAGGAGATCCTTAAAACTCAACACAGAGAGCAACCAGGACAGGAATTGAACCCCAATGTCTGAATTCTACAGGACAGCACTGCTAAGCATTGTGGCATCTGATTAGTTTCAAACTATATATATTATAATATAACCAAGCAATTAGAAACACCATGATATAAAATTCACACTAAAATCTATTAAACAAAATCCAGTCAAATATATAATCAATGCCAAGTGCCATAGCATATAAACAAAACTGGAACATGTTTCTGGTGGACAGCACATTGAAAAAAATGAATGAAGATATTTGACTGAATGCCATTTGGTTTATGGCGGGTTAATTTTACTCTCACAATTAGTATTGCTGTGTTAACACATTTACATCCATTTCTTTTGTCATTTTTCTCCAGTGGCATGCTGTGGGCTTCACAGTACTAGAAACTGCATTTTTCTTTAGTTTTCAAAGCCTCTGATTCAAATTACACCTACAAAAGCACTATTAGCCTGACCCTAGGCATTTTGAAATATTCCAAAGCCCCCATCAGATTCAAAGCTTGGCATTGTGCCGTCTTTTCTAATGTGTGGGTAGTTTTTGGAGACCTTTGTTAAAAAGGTTTTCTCTTAATGACAACATTAATACAATAGATTACACATTTTGTTCTGGAGCTTGAGGATATACAGACTCATTAGATTAAATCCTTTTTGTTTTTTTAGCAAGAGGGAAAATATATGGATATGAATACAGTTTAGGCTGTGAATTTGTGTCTTTAAGTAGCAGAAACTTTTTTTTTTGGTATTACAGAGATATGCAAAGTATTATAATTATAAACATTTTATTCAGATCAGTTCACCTGATTTACAGTAAATTCAACCAACAGTAATCAGAAAAATGTTCAGTTATACGGCATTGTTTTCAGCTACATTGTGAATGATGTAACCACTACACTACACTTTAGCTTTGATTTTATAATGTACTCAATAAAAGCTACACTAATATGCATATATGTCACAGCAAACAATGAAAGGAACTGATTTTTTTAAAGGCCATATGCAAAATAATTTGTGTTAGCTGTCTATAAATTACAACCACTTAACTGTTTTGTTTGTAATCAATTAATTAATAGTGCCTCAGTGGTATTTGACTCAATGGTTCAAGTATAGGAACTAAGTCCTTTTTATTTGAGCTTCTGTTTCATGTGCTTGGTTGATTTTTCATGTCTCCATTACAAATCCTACAAAAGTCCTACAATACAAAATTACAAATAGGACTGGCACTCCAGCCACTGTAAAAAAAACCTCACACTGTTCCAGTGTGGTGCTGAGGTGTCACCCGTTGCATGGCTGCACTCGAGTCCCAAGCCGGGTGGTCCGTCATGTGGTTGGTCCGAAGTTCACCTCAAAAGTAACAGATTCTCAATAATTCAGAAAAATTCTAATAAAATATGTTAATGCAAAGACTTCATGATTAATTTCTGGGTCTCCTTTTCATTGTCTGAATGTTACTGGGGCCTGAAGCCTATTAGTTTTTCTTTATATCAGGCTTATGTCTTTACTCAAGACAGCTTACATACAGTACAGACATTTACAGGTAATCATTTCTTTCAAAGCTTAGTGTCGCATAATTAGTTAAAAGAGGAAACTAAACCTGCAACCGTAGGATTAAAGTCCAGTGCCTTACCCACAACACAACACTGCCAGCATCCTAGCAAGCAAGGCAGAAAAGAGCCTTGGATGTTACACCAGTGCGTCGCAGAGCATAGCAATGCAAACACTCACACCCACTTATATAGGACACTTAAGAGTTGACCAAATCTAAACTGCACATCTTTGGGCTGAGGGTGGCAAGCACAGTAAGAAAGAACAGACACTGGGAGAATGTGCCAACACAGAGGGCCAGGGTTTGACTCCAGGAAGCAATGCTATCCCCTGCTCCACCGCTATGTCACCTTATCAATAGCTGTTTTGTAGCTATTCTGTCAATGTAAAACATAGTAAGAATGTGTTCATTAAATATGACTTTTTATATTCACCTGCCAATTGTCTGAAAGTGATAAGGTATAGAAATTCAGAGCCTTTTACAGTATCCCTGGGGGAAAATTAGGAGCCAACTTACGTTTTGACACAAAGGGCAAATTTAGAGTTTCCAGTTTACTTAACAGGCATCTTTTGAACATGGGAGGAAACCAGAACACGCAACAACAAAAAAAAAGCAACATAGGCATGATAGACTGTCTTCACAAATAGAGTGGCAGGTTCAGGAACTGAAAATCTCAAAGGAATTTATAAGAGCATGGCTTTGTTTAAATTTAGCTAGTGAGAATGATTTCTGTATTGTTTACTTTGGTATGTGTGTTTATGAACTATATGCAAATGTTAGCACATTACGTACTTTACTGTTATATTTGTAAATCTGTGTAAGCTCTACAAGTCTGTGCTCTGTGAAGAATGTTATAAGAAAATGAATTAAATTCAATTGAATTGGCTGTCAGTAGTAATAAATATATAAACAGTTTTATACTATGATGGATGGCACCCAAGAGCTGGCTTTCCTGACAGTATGGGTTCTAATTCCTTAACCAGCAGGGAAGACAACCTGGCAGGGCAACATGCTCCTCAAACACCCTAGGTGGCAGCATTCTGTGATGACATTACTTCTATAGACACTCGTAAGGCATGCTGGGAGCTGTAGTCCCTTAGGACAACCTTTTTGGGTTTCATGAGTGCTACCAGGGAGTGCTGCATGGATATGTGATCACTACTTTGTGAGGCTTCAGTTTGACCCGGAAGTGTTTGAATAGGCTGTGCTGTATCACCGGAAGTGCTCCCGAGTCTGAGATAAAAGAATCTGCTCAACCTTATCTGGGGAGTTGGAGTCAGGTGGAAGACAGACAAAGCTCACCTGGAGGATTGGAAGTAAAGGGAAAAGAGAAAAGTAGAGGAATACTTGGGTCACTTTCAAAGCCTTTTTGTAAGGTACTGTATTTGTGTTAATAAACCTTTTCTTTAAACTCAGGACTTGTGTCTGGGCAGCTTTGTCTGGGGATAGGGGTGCTGAAATACCCCCTAGTTGTCACATATTTATATGCATTATCATATAAATTGCTATTATAGAACAAATGATTTCTTTTTACCATCACCTAAAATGTGGTGTGGCTTCAATAATGTAATAAATTGCATACTTTTAGTTTGTAACTTTCTTACTAACTAACTGCATGATGGCCTGGTACAACAGCTGCACCAAGGCTGCTAAAGAAGCCCTGCAGTGGGTCGTAAAAACAGCAGATGCCATTTTTGGGACTGAACAGCCATCATTCGAACTCTTGTATAAAACACACTGTGTGAGAAGGGCCAAAAACATTCCCAAGGACAAAACTCATCCTGGAAATTCTTTGTTTGAGCTCCTCCCATCAGGAAGACACTTTAGGTCAATCCATGTATGCACAAACAGACTAAAAAATAGCCTTTTCCCATTTGCCAACAACTTTCTGAACTCTGAATCTCCTCAGTCTGAGATTATTTTAATTGAACATGTGCAATAGGCTATATTGGTAATGTGCAATATACTAATGTAATACAATATATATGTCATGTACTATTCATTAACAGATGCAATAGCAATTTATGCTGCTGCACTTTCAGCAATAATAATTTGCTCTGGTTACTTGATCACTTAACACTGTATACGACACATTTGGAATTATTTGACTTTTCTTTAAATGCACCTTGGGACTGTCATAAAAAGTAATTTTGTTGTGTTACACAATGAAAATAAAGCGCTTGAACTTGAACCACTAACTTTCCACAGTCTAAAGGATGATTTGCTACTTGTTAGCTGTCTTCCTTAAGTATGTCTGTATAAGTCTAAGAATCTTTTAGATAGATAGATAGATAGATAGATAGATAGATAGATAGATAGATACAGTAATCCCTCGCTATATCGCGCTTCGACTTTCGCGGCTTCACTCTATTGCGGATTTTAAATGTAAGCATATCTAAATATATATCACGGATTTTTCGCTGGTTCGTGGATTTCTGCGGACAATGGGTCTTTTAATTTATGGTACATGCTTCCTCAGTTTGTTTGCCCAGTTGATTTCATACAAGGGACGCTATTGGCGGATGGCTTAGAAGCTACCCAATCAGAGCACGTATTACATATTAACTAAAACTCCTCAATGATATACGATATGCTTCCCGCGCGGTGCTTGATTGTTTGCTTTTCTCTCTCTCTCACCCTCTCTGACGTTCTCTGCGCCTGACGGAGGGGGTGTGAGCAGATGGGCAGTTTGCACAGAGGCTGTTTGCCTAGAGGATACGGACGCTCCTCTACAAAATGGCGCTTTATCGCGGTGCTTCGGCATACTTAAAGGCATGTATTGATTTTTTGATTGTTTGCTTTTATCCCGCTCTCTCTCTCTCTGACATTCTCTGCTCCTGACAGCGCTCCTTTGAAGAGAAGATATGTTTGCATTCTTTTAATTGTGAGAAAGAACTGTCATCTCTGTCTTGTCATGGAGCACAGTTTAAACTTTTGACTAAAGGGTGTTATTTCATGTCTAGAGGGCTCTAATAATGTTAACAGTGTGGGAGAGTTTATAAGGGCTTAAAATATATAAAAATAACCATACAAACATATGGTTTCTACTTCGCAGATTTTCATCTATCGCGGGGGGTTCTGGAACGCAACCCCCGCGATCGAGGAGGGATTACTGTAGATAGATAGATAGATGGTGATCACCTCGATAGACATCTCACTACCCAAATCGCTACTCGTGAATCTAAGATGTTTAACAGGGATTCCTGGTATTAACTTGTGGATTTGCCTGCGAATATTTAGCGGCAGCGTTTCCATTAAGTTGTGGATTGGCCTGCGAGTATTTAGCGACAGCATGTCTATTAACTTGTGTATTTTTCTGCAAGCATTTAGCGACAGCATTTCTATGAACTTGTGGATTTTTGTGCTAGTATTTGGCGGCAGCGTCACAAAGTTGTTTCCGTCTAGCTGCATCAGAAAATGTACCACGACGTCTGACACGCCTCCTTTTTACTGTTTTCTCACAGCTTGGATTGCTGCTGTCATAATCGGTTTGAGTTTCATGGTTTTTTTAAATTACATTAGTATTTGCAGGACTTGTGTTGAAGTGACATTCGGCCTCTGTCAAGCGTTGTAAGCATTCAACCGCCCTCATCGATAACTTCGCATCGTAATAAACGAACAATAAAACAGCGGAGAAGCCGTGGATTAAATAAAAAGGCTGCAGTTATCAGCAGGGAGATGTGAATACCATGGCGAAGCAAAGAAGGGAATGAAGAGATCGGAGCGATGGACGGCCTTATATGGGCAGGCAGCCAACTATGTGGGAGGCGTGGTGATGGGGGACGCAACGCCGCCTCACACGGCGACCGAGCTGCAGGCTATGGACGTATATATGTACGTAAGTAGGATTCAATTATGACCGTTACGTGTAGAATTTCGAAATGAAACCTGCTTAACCTTTGTAAGTAACCTGTAAGGAATGAGCCTGCCAAATTTCAGCCTTCTACCTACACGGGAAGTTGGAGAATTAGTGATGAGTGAGTGAGTCAGTCAGTCAGTCAGCGAGGGCTTTGCCTTTTATTAGTATAGATTGGGTTGGAACAAAAACCTGCAGCCACTGCGGCCCTCCAGGAACGACTTTGCCCACCCCTGGTCTAGAACTATACACACAATATACCCTGTCATGAGGATGGTGTAATAGGTATTATGATAAAAATATGTACTGTACTTAAAAAAAATAATACTTTTAGGAACCAGTTCTTATACCTATACTAGGCCAGAACTAATATAGATAAGATCTTAGGAAAGAATTGCTAAAAAACAGGTTTGTTTTAACCACAAGGTAAAGCGAAAAAGCTGAGTCAGTAATAAATATACTACAAACCCATTGGAACAAGAGATGCATCAAGGAAGCACAAGAGCAGTATAAATTCAGGCTAACAAAGCAGCCCAGTGTCCCTGCCATTCAATCCATTCATAGGATCAGAAACCTGGAGTCTCTGTCATTCCATCCAATCAGAGACCATGTTGGATCAAGTTTTAAGACAAACAGCCACACGGTAGTCTACTGAAAGTTAAAACCTCTAACACGATGAACTGCTACGTATCCAGGTTGTACTGGTATTATGCTGCTGTACACATTTACTTCTTTTTTGGCATATATAGAATTCATAAGTTAATCTTTAAGGTAAAGTATAAGTCTTCTCTCCTGCTTGTTTTGGTATTCTATCTAGTCCTAGATATAAAAGAAAAGGAGAACATATTTAGCCACAGTAGCAGTCAACTCTTATAGTGCCCGGTGGTAAGAATAAACAAACAATCGCTACAGTATAGTTAAATTATGGCACATTCAGTTTAGATATATATAGTAAAGAGTATAGTAAAGAGTTTGAAAATTAGAATATGGTCATACTAAGACCGTACAATGATAAAGCATACCGCATGTACATTACATATGTAGTGTTCCCAAAGAAATAATTTATGTTTAAACGTGAGAGAACTTTCTATTCCTATCACAGTTATAGACGTTGTCATATATTCCTTCTAGTCATCTGGATATGGAAAAGTGAAAGAGACCTCATGATGTTATGTTATGCCTGTAACTGAGGTTGGGATCAGAAACATTTTGACTTGTCTTCACACCTCAACAATATTATATGGTCTGCAAATAAGCCATAAGAATACAGACAGGAATTTTTGCATTCTTTTTCCATTACGAAATAAAGCAGCAGATATTTTAACCTCAACAGAGTTTACAGCACTAAATCTTACAACCATAATATATACAGTAGACTTTGTTTGAGTTGCATACAGGAGGCAGTCATGTCAGACAATGGCCACCAACATGCATAAAGAATTTGGCTCTTTTTACATTCAATGGGAATGCAGAACACCAATTACATTAGCGTTTTAATGTATTACACCACAACACTCCAGTGGACAGTTTCAGTTTTCCAACACAGCTGTTCTTGAGCTACTTCCTATACTTAGTCCTCTTAAGTCTGAACCATTAGCTTCAACCACAAATCTTTAGCTATGGAGAAGGACATGCAAAAAGGACACTGAGGAAACAACACAGAAAGAGCCAAAGGTCTATTACAGCTCAGGATTCAGATGTATGACTGCTGGAAACAAACTATGTATTCACTCAGTTGGCACAGATTGATTGAATTGTGTGTGCAACCCAAAGAAAACAGAACAGAAACTGTTGGCATTAGCACAACACTAAACAAGAACAGCATAAGACACACTAATGCAAGGTCCAATTGTGAAGGACAATATAATACAGAGAACATAGCTACTACACTACCAACTCCAGAGTAATCAAAAGAGGCAGACTCACCATCTGTCCCTCACTACACAGGATAAAGTTATTCTTCCACAACTGACAAAATCACACACCCGATATATTCAGGGTGTAAGGAGTTTAACAGACTGTAAAGCTCGTTACTATGTTCCTGATGCAGTATTCTCCTGCACATAGCTTATCATGCAACTAGAAGACAACAGGTTCAAGGTCAATTGAGAGCTCAGGAGCATATAGGCAACTATTTATTTAACTGTTCACTTAGTGCAAGTCATTCTTTTGCGTGATCAACAAGCCTTGAATATTTTTCGAGTATTTTCAATCATTCAGTAGTCCTTATGATTACAGTAAACTAGTATTTTTAAGATCATTAAGGTATCAGCCTGCTTTAAACTGCATAGTGGACTGACACACTTGTGAGGCGCTTATTTAAGAGTATGCACATGCGCTCCGCATTCTGTTTGTCAAAGTAATTGGTTGCCAGGCAACAGCATTCCTTCCAGCTTGTTACTCCAGAGCCTCCTGTTTCATAATAACCCTTTCTGTTTGTTTTTAATAGCACACCAATAATTAATTTCCATGTCAGAAAAATTATATCCCTTATTGAGTGTTTCAGAGCCTTTCTTATGTGTTTGATATAGCATTTCTCATAATACAAAATCCTCACAGTATAATATCCTCAGTATTGTATGGGTTTTTTCAAAGACATGTTAAAATAGTAATTACTGCGGACAAAGCTGTACTTTAAGATAATGTGGCGTTCATTGACAATTATTACGTGAACCTTGTTTTACTTTTGCATATACATATGCAAAATGATGCAAAATACTATGCACACTAAATTTTAATATGTATGTACTTTCGATAAATCAGAGACTTAGTATTTGGAATATATGGTGAAGGAAAAGAAAATAGAGGAAAGCCTAGCAAATCCCAAAACAGAAAGCACAGCATCAAAAAGTAAGCATAATCCTGAGGCACTACCCTAAGTAAACTATTAGAACACTAGCAACCATAAGAGTTGAGATATTTTCCCCATCTAAACAGCTTTGCTACTGTGTATTGCCAGTGGGCACCATGTTCTTTTACTGTTTTATAGAAGGCTTGATCTGTTGCTAGGCAATGAGTTTTTCAACTGACTGATCTCTTGACTTCCTTTGCTTGTAAATGCACACTAGAAAAGGATGCTGCACAATATGAATAGGTTCAGTCTTAAAGTATTTTTAATCAAATTCCTTCACTACAAATGTATCTTGTCTTTCTAAATGCTTCACTTTACAGTGTTCCCTTTGTATCTGTTAAAGCTACTCACTTTTCTAAATATTTTGCCTGACTTTCTGTAACAATTTGTCATCACACCTGTGCATATATACTTACCTGTTTTGTGTACAGACCCCTGCCTGTTCCTGAACATGCCTCAGCTGTCCTGAGTTGAAACGCTGCTATCCTGGATCCGTATTAAACCATTCCGAAGTCAGGTCTCGTTATACACCAGGTCCAGCTGGTCTTGGTGGTCACACAGTGCTCGATGTTTTACCAATGGTATCTGCTGGGTGCTATAGGCCAAAGACAATGCACTTAGACTTGGATAGCATTTTTACATCTCTGCTCCATCAGTAAATGCACACCCAGTGTGCCACAAAAGGTTTTCAACAACCATTGTATAGCTTAGGTTAACAACTTGCTTCATTCATGAACCTATCTTCAACTGTGAAATAATTATAATATATTGCACTACTTGAGATAGTGATACTCTGCTTACACTCTGATCCAGGACCATAGGATTATTGGGCCATGAGTTTTAAAATGTAGTCATGATATTAACGATGAGAGCCAGAAAACTGATCCAGACCTCTGGGTACTGTAATGAAGTGTTACAGTCCTCTATTGTGTATACAATAACACACACACACATATACTGTGTATATACATATAAACAAAACAACCCCAATTCCAAAAAAGTTTGGATGCTGTGTAAAATATAATTAAAAACAGAATGCAGTGATTAGCAAATCTCATAAACCCATATTTTATTTACAATAAAATATAGAAAACATATCAAATGTTGAAAGTGAGACATTTTCCTGTTTCATGAAAAGTATTAGCTCTTTTTGAATTTGATAGCAGCGACATTTCTCAAAAAAGTTGGAACAAGGGTAGCAAAAGGCTGGAAAAATGAGTGGTATTAAAAAGAAATAGCTGCTGAAGAAACATTTTGCAACTCATCAGGTTAATTGGCAATATGATTAGGTATAAAAAGAGCATCTTAGAGAGGTAGAGTCTCTCAGAAGTAAAGATGGACAGAGGTTTACCAATCTGCAGAAAACTGACTCTACAGACTGTGGAACAATTTCAGAATAATGTTCCTCAAAACAAACCTGTGAAGACTTTGAATATTTCTCCATCTACAGTACATAATATCAACAAAAGATTCCAGGAATCTGGAAAAAAACTTTGTGTGCACAGGACAAGGCCAAAATTCTTTGGGTCCTTGGGTGGCACTATATTAAAAACAGGCATGATTCCATCATGGAAATCACTGCATGGGCTCAGGAACACTTCCAGAAATCACTGTCTGTGAATACAGTTCGCCGTGCCATCCACAAATGCAGGGTAAAGCTCTATCATGCAAAAAAGAAGCCATATGTTAACATGGTCCAGAAATGCCACTGCCTTCTCTGGGTCAAAACTTATTTAAAATGGACTTAGGCAAAGTGGAAAACTCTTCTGCGGTTAGACTAAACGAAATTTGAAATTATTTTTTAAAAACATAGATGCCGCGTCCTCTGGACTAGAGAGGAGAGGAACCATCTGGCTTGTTATCAGCACTCAGTTCAAAAGCCTGCATCTCTGATGGTATGGAGGTGTATTAGTGCCTATGGAATTGGCAGCTTGCACATCTGGAAAGGCACGATCAATGCTGAAAGGTATACAGGTTTTAGAGTAACATGTGCTCCCATCCTGATGACATCTTTTTCAGGGAAGGCCTTGCATATTTCACCACAACAATGCCAAACTGCATAGTGCATCTATTGCAACAGCATGGCTTCTTAGTAGAAGAGTTTGGGTGCTGAACCTGACCTTTCACCAATTGAAAACATTTGGGGCATCATGAAACAA
>JANRMT010062791.1:85467953-85483196 GCA_026402145.1 Polypterus bichir lapradei | reverse complement strand
GTAGGCACGTACCTTTTATCTTCGGCAATCTCATTCTCTAACCAGGCCTCAGGAGCTAACCAGCGTAACACTGTCCACCACCCCTTTCGTTATTCCGGCACATTGTTGACATCCGTGAGTAACAACAACGTACTAAACTGGAAGGTGGTCTACGCATGCGTGGAATTCGCGGACAAACAAAGATCAAGATCTAAATGAAGATCTCTTTAGTTAATTTAAAGCACAACAATTTGTTTAGTTTGAATGTCTGTGTTTTGAGGTGTAACTGGAGTACTACAGTCTTCAGTAGTATAAGCCTGGAGGAGATTCTTAATGCAATGCCTATGTTTTAGCTGTCTCTCTACTGCCATCTAGTGCTTTTTCTTCTAATTCATTCGCGGACAAACAAAGATCAAGATCCAAATGAAGATTATATATAGAGATAATATCAGTATACATTTTACTATTGTCCATTTTTATCTATATATGCTTATATACTGCTCAAAAAAATTAAAGGAACACTTTGAAAACACATCAGATGTTAATGGGACAAAAAAACCCTGCTGGCTATCTGTACCAATATGGAGTGGGTAATGTGTTAGGAACGAAAGGATGCCACATCGTTTGATGGAAATGAAACGCAACCTAGAGAGGGCTGAATTTAAAGACACCCTGAAAATCAAAATGAAAAAATGATGCAACAGGCTAGTCCATTTTGTCAAAATTTCATTGCAGCACCTCAAAATCGTACTCAGTAGTTTGAATGGCACCCACATGCTTGTATGCATACCTGACAACATCGGGAGGCTGCTCTTAATGAGACAACGGATAGTGTCCTAGGGGATCTCGTCCCAGATCTAAACCAGGGCATCAATGAGCTCCTGGACAGTCTGAGGTGCAACCTTGCGGTGTCGGATGGACCAAACATAATGTCCCAGAGATGTTCTATTGGATTTAGGTCAGGCGATCATGGGAGCCAGTCAATGGTATCAATTCCTTCATCCTCCAGGAACTGCCAGCATACTCTCGCCACATGAGGCCAGGCATTGTAGTGCACCAGGAGGAACCCAGGACATACTGTACCAGCACAGGGTCTGACAATGGGTTCAAGGATTTCATCCCGATACCTAATGGCAGTCAAAGTGCCGTTGTCTAGCCTGTAGAGGTCTGTGCATCCCTTCATGGATATGCCTCCCCATACCATCACTGGCTCACCACCAAACCGGTTATGCTGAATGATGTTACAGGCAGTATAACGTTCTCCACGGCTTCTCCAGACCCTTTCACGTCTGTCACATGTGTTTAGGGTGAACCTGCTCTCATCTGTGAAAAGCACAGGGCACCAATGGTGGACCTGCCAATTCTAATAGTCTATGGCAAATGGCAATTGAGCTCCACGGTGCCGGGCAGTGAGCATAGGGCCCACTAGAGGACGTCAGGCCACCCTCATGAAGTCTGTTTCTGATTGCTTTGTCAGAGACATTCACACCAGTGGCAGGCTGGAGGTCATTTTGTAGGGCATTGGCAGTGCTCATCCTATTCCTTCTTGCCCAAAGGAGCAGATACTGGTCCTGCTGATGGGTTAAGGACCTTCTACGGCCATGTCCAGCTCTCCTAGAGTAACTGCCTGTCTCCTGGGATCTCCTCCATGCCTTTGAGACTGTGCAGGGAGACACAGCAAACCTTCTGGCAATGGCACATATTGATGTGCCATCCTGGAGAAGTTGGACTACCTGTGCAACCTCTGTGGGGTTCAGGTATCGCCTCATGCTACCAGTAGTGACACTGACTGTAGCCAAATGCAAAACTAGTGAAAAAAACAGTCAGAAAAGATGAGGAGGGAAAAATGTCAGTGGCCTCCACCTGTTAAACCATTCCTGTTAACGGGGTTGTCTCATTGTTGCCCCTCTAGTGCACCTGTTGTTAATTTCAGTAACACCAAAGCAACTGAAACTGATTAACAACCCCCTCTGCTACTTACAGTAACTGACCAGATCAATATCCCAGAAGTTTCATTGACTTGATGCTATACTCTGATTAAAAAGTGTTCCTTTAATTTTTTTGAGCAGTTTATATATAGAGTTACCAGCATTTAAATGAAACTTAATATCAGGGCGGTCTTAATGCATGGACACACTGGGCAGTTGGCCGGGGGGCCCCCACAAGCATTGGGCCCTCGATGCTAATCTATGTATGTTGTGACTTGCTGAGTGGTTGTGTAGGTAGGGGCCCCAGTGCACTGATTTGCCTGGGGGCCTATACTGCTGTTAAAATGGCCCTGCTTAATATGCCTCATAATGGTATATACTGTAATACTGTAAACTGTGTTATGAGATTTTTCAGTAAAGGAAATAGGAAATGTCAAGGTAAAGTAGTTATACTCATTAATCATGGCACCAGAGAGTGAAAACATGTTGCGTGTTGATGAGCATCTACAAGTTAGAATTTCACTGTACTCTGCCCATGTGACAATAATGACCCTATAATTTACTGAATCTGCCTTTTCCATCACAAAAAGACCATCTCAGCAACATCAGGCACGAGGAAGGAAACAACTCTACATGGAGTGGAAGTTGCTCACTGGGTACACCCACACTCACGCCCACACACTCATTCATGCTCTTGCTCTCTCTTTACTGGAATAGAGCCACTTCATCCTGGCAGAGCTCCCAGCAAACGCTTCTCCAGAATGCAGCTGCTTGACAGATTTTCTCTGATTCTCTATTCACTCACACATCACCTCGACACCACTTTCTCCACTGGCTTTCAGCTGCATCAAGCAGTCATTTCAAGCGCCAGCCCACCTTTCAAGCATCATAATGGACTCTCTATCTTGTCCGTCATCTCAACTCCTACTCTGTTCCAAACAAATAATTTTTCTCAGCTTATGGTTTAGAAATTGCCCTAATGGTTTCTCATGTCCTTCTGTAACCTTGGAAGGGACATGTGTGTCAAGCAGTTTAGAAGCACATGCTCTAAAAGGGCAACACAGGCCCTCTCATTACATTTGGGGAATTATATGATAACCCTCCACATGCAGGAGTCCTTTCCCTTAGTATCTTGCCAGACTTCTTCAAAAGGGTAATATGGCCCCACCCAAGACAGTTTCAAACAATTGCCAGCAGTCTTTGGTTATCAATTAAGTCATTTCCAGTCTAGCCTTAAACTTCTTCCTGACATTTCCTGTATTCAAGAGTCAGTGGAGAGACCATAGAAATTTAAGCACTGAAGGGAGGATGGGCTTACATAGTTGAGGCTGATGTCACTGAATGAGCTTTTCATATTTTTTGTAACACTTACTATAGATGTTTAAATCTAAACAAATATGAATTAAACAATATAGTAATTTGTAGATTCCCAAAAGAATATGCATTCTCATTTAAAATGGTATACTTAATATTTCAGTAAAAGTTGAATTCTTAGAAGGAGGAAAGACAAATACTTTAACATGTTCTTTGTAAGTGAATTCTAAACCGTAGTTAAATCCAGAAGTGGGTAGAGTAGCCAAAAATTGTACTCAAGTAAGAGTAGCATTACTTCAAAATAATATTACTCAAGTAGAAGCAAAAAGTAGTCATCCAAAAAATTACTCAAGTAAGAGTAAAAAAGTATTGGGTGAAAAGACTACTCAAGTACTGAGTAAATGTTTGATCATAATAAATGATTTATTTTTTAGAAATGTAATAAGACAGACAAAAATATAAAATAATGTGCAAATTCTGCTGTTACCAAATAATAAAATAAAAAATGAGTAAAAATAAATAACATGTTTACAAAATAATGCACGAATAATACAAAGATCCAAATCTCAGTTTTTCACAACAAAGCTTTTGAAGCCAATACCTACAGTAGGTAACATGTATATCTGAACAGTGCAAACTACTTACAGTGACAAGATATACTGTACACTGACAGTATGATACTGTATATTCACTTGCCCTCCAAATAGCACAGCTGATAGAAAATAACATTAGAACAAGGCAGCTGTGCATGTACAAGAAGTCTCACTTTACCTTGACTGTCTGTGTCTGTGCATGTTTGGTTAAAATGTGCTTGATCTTCACTCAGTGAAGTGATGGTTAAGCTTCAGCAGGAGTTGGTTCTCATTTTTCATGTACAGTGGAATCTTGAATTGCGAGTAACTTGGTTTGCGAGTGTTATGCAAGACAAGCTAAAATTTTTAATCATTTTTGACTTGAAAAACAAGCAAGGTCTTGCAATACGAGTAGTCCATATACACTTTGTCTGCCGAGCATCACATGATCACAAATGAGCTGATGGTTCTTCTCTCTCTCGCTGCGGGATTGTGGGCAATCATCAGTCAGCGTGCCTCACTCATATAGTCAACATCTGTACGAGCGTATACTGTTTACTACAGCATTGTGATCATGTGTGTGTGCTGTGACGTGTGAGTCCCTGTCTTGCACCCCAAAACACGAAGCTGAGTCTCAATACTTTAGCAACACCGTCTTTATTCAGTTTGAAACAGGAACAGCGTGGTTATTTATTGTAGTGGGATTTGTCACTCTCCTATACACAGACACAGCAGTCAGGCAGGGTCATACCCAGGTTAGTGGCCAAGTAATACTGTGCCCTGCACATTTATAATGTTCCTTGTTCCTTGTATCGGCTATCAACGGCAGGTGCTTATAGCATGACTGTGATCTTTTCAGATTCGCTTTTACGGCAAACTGCTACAGCGCTGGGTGCCTGCAGTCACTTCTGGGATGCTCTTCCGCGTGTAGTCCTGTTGGGTGAAATCCCACAAGAGTTTAGAAACTCACTCACACCAGTCATGATTCTTTTCAAAGGTAAAGTACAGGTTAATTTGTTTTATGTATTTTTACTTTATATTTTGTATTAATCATTTTTATATGAAAAGTTTTGGGTTGTGGAACGAATCATCTGAGTTTCCATTATTTCTTATGGGGAAATTCGCTTTGATATACGAGTGCTTTGGATTGCAAGCACGTTTCCGGAACGAATTATGCTCGCAAACCGAGGTTCCACTTGTATTCTTTCTTTCCCTGTCAGTTGTCTGTGAGGAGTTTGTGCCGTTATGCTACCACAGTTTGTGTGTGGTCATGTGACTGCATGTGATGTCTGATTTGTGAAACAGAGCCATGTGATTATTATTGCTACCTCTGATTGGTGAAACAGTCATGCAGTAGATCCATTGGCTTCTAGTGGTGTGCGATACTACAAGATTTGATATCGATCCGATACCAAGTAAATACAGGGCCATTATCACCGATACCGATATTAATACTTTTTAATAATTAAGGTGGATGCATCATTAAATTGCAAAAGCTGAATTAATTTTTATTAACTTTAAGTGTATTGTGATTTTTTTATTAATTAGTTAAAACCCAGGACAGAATTTGGGTAAAGTAAATAAATACTTTATTATAAAACACAAATAACACAAAATGTCTTTTTCTTAAATAAAGTGCACAAAATTAGAGAACCGCCTTTGAAAAAAATTAAAAATAAAAAATAATTAGTGGGAATACAATAAAGAAAGTACAACAAAAAATACAATAAAGTGTAAACATGCTCAAAGAAATATCCCCCCACCCCCCTGTGCAGAACAGATTAAAGGTTTTTGTTCAGGAACAGTATCATGTTCACGTTTTTTGATTTTATTGCACTTCGCCTGGTACTTAGTAACTGTCCTCTCATTGAAAAAATCCTTGCAGTTGGCACTGAGTTTGCAGCCACTCCCAGGTGCTTCTTGGGAATTTTGCTCAAAGAGGGGAATGTTGAGGAATTTTTTTTCCACCAACGTAGTGGATCCTGATCCCGAGGAATTGGCCTTTCTTCTGAGTACCTGCACATTTCAATTAGGACATCAGTGCCAGTTGTCCGATGCTGCCGAGATTCAAGGACTTCAGCATTCTGTCCATATCCCACCTTTTGCTGCAGGTGGGGATCCAGCAGCCCCTGCAGATGAGCTTGAAGTAGTTGCAGGAGCTGGGGCAGAGCTGGTGGCAAAGCCTGAGCTTGGCACAGATGATGAAGGTGCTGAGGTCTGACTCACTGATTGCATTTCGGTGACAAGTCAAGCTTTTACAGGTTTTTAAATCTAATGTCCAGGTAGGTGCTGACAGCAAGACCACAAAATGTTTCAACAGCCTTGAAGCAACGGTGACACTGCACTGATAGTTCAGCAGGTAGCTTGCTACCTTTGCGCTCAGAAGTTGCAGTAGTTCTGTGAAGCAGTGACACCAGTGGAATCACCTTTGAAAGTGAAACATGTTTTTCAGTTGACATCTGTCTGGTTGCTTCCTCAAATTGTCTCAGTGCATTGATGGAGAGACTGATGACAGACCATTCTTCCTCGCTTAAGCAAAGTGAGCTCTTTCCAAGGAGACAGAGGACTGTGGCAACTGCCTCCTTTTGCTCGGACAATCTCTCCCACATGTAGAATACAGAGTTCCACCTTGTCTCAACTGCTTGAATTAGTTTGTGTTCAGGGAACTTCTGCTGCTTCTGAATTTCTTTCAGCTTGTCTACAGCTTTAGTGCTGTGGTGAAAGAAAGCAACAATAACACTGTTTTTTTGCTGAATCTCAAGCAAGCCAGGGTGAGCCTTGAAAGAGTCTTTCACCACTAAATTCAAAGTGTGTGCAAAACATGGATAGTGTGCCCAGCCTGCTTTGCGCACAGCAGCAACCATGTTGGCGCGATTATCGGTTACAACAGCCAGAATCTTGTCTGTTATGCCCCATTCTTCCACGATTCTGGTTAACTGTGAACAAATATTGTCTGCAGTGTGTTGTCCAGGAACACAACACGTTTCTAGCACATATGCCAGCATTTGCCAGTTTTCATCTATGATGTGGCATGAGACTGTTAAACATGCCTCTGTGGCTCTTGATGTCCATATGTCAGTTGTAAGCTCAACACTGTCCACACTACTCAGTTCCTTTCTGACCTTAGAGCAGCAATCTTCATAAAGAGCTTCTAGTTTCCTCTCCATTAAAGATTTTCTACTTGGAATTTTTTACCGTGGGTCAAGTGACCTCACAAAATTTCTAAAGAAGCTCCACCATGGAAAGAGGTTGAAGGTCCTTCACTATCATTTCTGCAAGGCCCCTCGTAATCTCCATTGTTCTTGGGGAATCAGCTACGTGAAATAATAAAATAATTAAGTGTGTAGTATATCTTGTAGTTTAAGTACAGTAGTCATCACAGTTAACACAAAAGGGTAATTATATTTAATCAAATATGAGCTATATTATATTCAGTATAATTGTTTTAATTCCAGTAAATGTATTTAATTTTACAACATGTGGCAATGGGATAATATTGTATCAAATAACACGTTAATTTTGATTAATTAATCACAGAAAAAATAATGACTTAAAAAATAACTTTGATTAACCGCATTCCGTGGTTCTGTTCATGGTGACTTTGAAAAATGATCACGTAAACCCAAACTATTTACCTATTTGACCCTGATGCTAGCACTAGCATCCATAATATAAAGGTCTTAGCATAATTTATACATTTTGAGTTTTAACCACTTGTACTTTGAAAATTTAAAATTAACTAATGCTGAAGATGACTAAAATATTACTTTCACCACTATAATTTACCTGGATATTCTCTGCCAAATTGAAAGCCCTCAGCCAATGTCCGCTGCCTCTGGGTTGGGGGTCTGCTTTTGTCAGGGCCAGGTTGTGTTAGATTTATCACCTCCTCTCTCCGTTTGTGTAGCTCTGCATTTTCTTTTGAATGATTTCACATATGCTTGTATAAATTAGTTGTATTACCACTGTATTTGACAGCCTTTTTACAAATAATACAACTTGATTGATCTTCGGCTTGAAAATAAAGCCACACACCACTCCTCTTTCTCTCTGTCATAATTTCTTATGCTCCGTACTGTGTGTGTGTGCATGCAAGTGAGCCTGTTTGCTTGCCTGGCACCGCTGAGTCACGTGATGGTACATCATCAAAACACAAGAAAGAGGAGGAGCAAAGCCTGCTCTGTGCTGTGACAGCCGTGAGAGCAGCAGCGCTTACCCAGACAGCTGCAGTACTGTACATTCAGGAGAGAAATTGAAACTAAAGTAGCGATGGTATTGATCAATATCAATACCAACATTATTATCGATACTTGGATCGATCCACCCACCACTACTGGCTTCTCTCTGGCAAAAATACAGTATAGCGTATCTAATAGAAAAAAAGTAATGATTCGAGTGTTGCCCAATGTAGTGGAGTAAGAGTAGTGTTTCTTCTTCACAAACGTACTCAAGTAAAAGTAAAAAGTATGGTGCAGTAAAACTACTCTTAGAAGTACATTTTTTTTTTAAAGTTGCTCAAGTAAATGTAACGGAGTAAATGTAACTTGTTAGTACCCACCTCTGGTTAAATCACATTCACATTTGTTTCAGTTTTTGACAGTCCATTAAATTGGCTTATGAAGAAGCCACTGGCATGACTTCCAGCTCCAGGCAGTCTCTGTTGCACTGATGGTTCAGCAGACATGACAGTCTGAAAGATCAATGCCTCAGGAGATGGAAATTAAGGTGTAGGGTGGAACAT
This sequence comes from Polypterus bichir lapradei, assembly GCA_026402145.1. NCBI lineage: Eukaryota > Metazoa > Chordata > Cladistia > Polypteriformes > Polypteridae > Polypterus > Polypterus bichir. The sequence goes on along the minus strand of JANRMT010062791.1, from coordinate 85,474,662 downwards.
CTGTTCTGTGTCAATCATCATATGAACCTTGCAAGGCATGGAAGACATGAGGCATGCAAGCCTTCAGTACTCTCCCACTTACCCAGCAATCCTGGTAAATCTCTCTAGAACAGTCTCTCAGTAACTTCTCAATAGAACAGGTCTTCTTTTTTGAATAATTCAATATTTAGTTAGGAAAAAGAGCTAAACAACAAATGCAACCGAGCAGCTTTTCAAATATATATACAGGATAATGGGGTACTCTTGGTATGCTGGAATGATTAATAAACACCTTTTTTATTTGAAGCTCTTGACTGGTGCTTACAATCTATTATCTAGAGTAACCTGCCCACCTGAAATCCTCAAACAACCACATAACACAGCAAAGCTCACGTTCCATCTGTCTCTTCATCCTTAATATAACTTACTTCATACTTCACTTTCCCCACCACCAGTCAAACCTGTGTCCTAACTCGCCTCCCGGCTTTATAATCATTTAGCTTTTGGTGGTGTTAAAAACAACACTACTCTAGCTACAGTGGAAGCCAAAATAGGAGTTCCTCAGCTGAACTCTGTCCTCCTTGCACCAGTAAATCATCAGATACTGCCAATACTATCTGCCGAGGCAGCCAGTAAGACATTTAGAGAGTGGGGAAAGGAGAACAAAGTCAAGTAAAGATAGCGCAGATCAAAACCAGAAGATTAAATTGATCATAAAAATACAAGGGCAAAATCAAAAATCATAGTCAAAGAAACATGCAAGGGTCAATAGTTGTAACGATGATATCATCACTGCTCCATTCCAGTACATCCTGGGATACAATGTCATGGAAATAGCTAACACGAAACTTACAACATAGCAGCACTTAAAGATAAGAAAAAGTGGCATCCAAAAATAAGTAAAATAAAAGTGATCTAATAAGCAGAGGCTACAATCCTGAAATTAATAAGATTCCCTGGGTAAACACAATCCCAAAAATGATACCAAGAACATTCTTATACCTCAGGAAAAATGATTTAAAAAACTAAATTATAATAGATAACTATAATTGTTATGAAGTTGGAGCTCAAAGCACCAAAGAATTCCAAAAATTCCCACTTTACTCTTTATAAAATAAAAGGTTTATTTCACAAAAGGCTTTGTTACATTGTGAAGCTCCTAAGACCGCAAAAAAAACATATAATGCCTGCAAAATGCAATTCCAAAAGCAACCAAGTTGAAATACAGAAATCCAGGGAATGGTCAAAAAAGTAGCAAAAGGTCAAGAAAATCCCAAAAATCCCAAAAGCACAGTAGGAGAACACAAGAACACTCACCACTCCTTTGGGCATTCAAGATGAACTGCCCAGAAATATGGGAAACCCTCGTCTTTCGAGGGCTGAGAGCAACCACTAGCAGAGATGAGCAGGTAGCCTCACCTCTTATGGAACCACCCATAAGATACAAAGCACAAAACATGGGAACAGAAAACAAAGCAGATAATTAACAAAAATAACATTAACATAAATAAATGACACAGAAATGAATAAAAATAACATAAAACAAGGAACTGAACCCCAGCCATGGAAGGAATCCTGGCTGAAATATAATAATAACTCCTTCAAAGTGTCTTTGTGTCACCAGTTACCGGATCAATTCAGTTCCAGCCTGGGACGCTGTGCTGCCCACTGTTAGGCTGAAGGATTCTAACCTTCTCCCAGTCCCACATAGCTTATTTTTGCCTCTAGAAGAATGGTCAAGCATTACTGGCCGATGCTAGAAACATTATATTTCTTTGTCCAAGCCGCATCTCACCATGTAGATAATGAGTGCCCCTGTCTTACATGCATCCATCATTAGGCATTCATGCGTTGTCCCCTTCTTTTATTAAGGCCAAAAGCTGCATGCTAAAGATTAAATTATCCTGTCCAGTTACACTTCAGAAAACAGAAATTAAATTTGCAGTGCTTACATGAAATTCATTAAATTGGATAAAATACAGATATGTGTCTGCCTCTCTAACTTACGTCTGGATCCGAAGCTGCAAGGATTTCAGGAAGTTCCACCTCTTTTTTGTCACACCATCCCGGAGTGTGCTGCCGTGCTACATGCTGGACAGGCATTCAGGTAGAGTAAGAGTTTTGTCGTACTTATTTAAAGTGACAACACTACTACTATACTTCAGGGTGTCCATGCCATAGCACTAATGGTGATGACATGCATTGCCTTTCATGTGCATTATTCTCTTTCTTCTGCAGGACTTTGTTGGGACCAATCCCTACCCAGTGCCTGTGTGCAATTCCCCTGCTGACAGTGCCGCCCATGCGTGCTGTTGGTGATTTGTGGCTTGTGATTTTCAGTTGCTTCGCATTTTAAAACAGGTATTTTCCATCATGAAGCATTGTGATCATTTAGCAGCCTAGCAGAACTCTAGCTCTTGACTGCCCTGATCTTTTCTTCCCCATTGTCCAGATTTCTGCTGCAGTCCAGCTAGTCACAGTGAGTGCTGTTTGCTGACAGCTTTGGGAGTCTATTGGTTTGATTCTCTTCAGCTTGCATAATGCTGCAGAGTTTCACCGGGGCACCTATTAGACTTAATTATCATCAGCACTGCGCCTGCCTCTGATCTGCAGGTACTTGAGCAGGAATTACAGATCACAGGGCTGTTCTTTTAGGCTTGATTATTCCTTTTTCTTTCAGCTAATGCTGCGTCTCTTATGGGTTATGTCATTTGAAATGAATGAATGCAGCTTAGTTTGTGGCTACTGCTGTTAAGCTCAGACTTTCCACCAGATTTCATTCCGCTTGTGCTGAATAAAATGAGATCTATAGCTGCATTCAAAGTGACACTCTGAACTGTTTTGCTATAAAAAAAAACACTGCTAACAAGCCATAGCTTCTAGATCTTCACCTTGGTTCCCCTGATATAAAAAGACATATTTGTTACAGAAAAAATACAATTGCTTTTATACAGTTCAGTATCTTGTGAATAATAGCAATAATACCAAAACAAAATTGTTTTAATGATCCTTGACTTTGATCAAATGATTCCCTCTAGTTGTATTAAAGGGGCGGCATTAGCAGTACAGAGAAACAGAAGTTGATATGAAATGAGTGAATAACTCAACAAGGAAGGTGTTTTTTTTTGGATAGCACCTTTCATACTAGGGATCACAGTGGTTAACTCTGCTGGCTTACTGCTCTAAGGACGAGAAACAAATGTCAGCCAGGCATCTGAAGAGGTTCTCAGGTTTTTTATTACATTCCAAAGACAAGTATGTTTCTCTAATTTACGACTTTCATTTTTTTCAAAGTACATGATTATGCCCTCTGTTGACCTTACAATCTAATAATGACTTTCCTGTGACTCTGCAAAATAGAAGGTAGTTACCAAGAATTAATGAATGGATGAACCTTATATAATGAACACCATCTCAAAGGTCTTTATATGAATAGTGGAGACATATTCATTTTTTGTTTGTTTATTTACATTTACTTATTTGGCTGATGCCTTTATCCAAGGCAACTTACAACATTTTTGATACAATTGGTTACATTTCTTTTTGTTTTTCCCAATTAGAACACAGGCAGGTCAAGTGACTTGCTCAGGTCACTCAGGGTTTATGGTCCACACCCTTAACCACTACATCACAGAGGTTAGTGCTGCTGCCTCTCATCTCCTGTGTCCTGGTTTTGAATATCAAGTTAGTCACTGCCTATGTGGACTTTGCACATTCTTTCCAAAGCTTGCAAATAACACAATAATGGTGTAATAATGTCATCAACAATGGGGATGAGTCAGCTTACAGAATGGAGAAACAATGATTGGGAGGCTGGTGCAATTGCAACAATCTGTCTTTAAATGCAGACAGGACAGAAGAAATGATTGCTGTCCTCACTGCACATCAAGAGCTCCGTGATGGAATTGGCCAAGAGCACCACATTCCTTGGTGTGCACCTGGCAGCTGACCTTATTTAATCAATTAAATCCACCTTAATAGCTGAGAAGATTCAGCAGTGTCTTCACTCACTTTGACAGCTAAAGAAGGCAAGCCTACCTCCCCACATTCTCACCACATTCTACGGGGTCACCATTGAGAGTGTTCTGACCAGCTGCATCACTGTCTGGTTTGGAAACTGCAAGGTCTCCATCTGTAAGGTCTTACAATGGATAGTGCAAGCAACAGAAAAGATCACTAGGACCTCACTATCCTCCATTAAAGACATCTTTATAAAGAGTTGCATTCACAAAGCCTATAGGATTATAATGAACTGCTCCCACACTGCATGGTCTGTTTGCCCCATTTTCCTGTGGCAGAAAGCCAGGTTCTGTGGCAGCTTCTGCTCCTTGGCTGCCTCTGAACTCTGTGCTGCCCCCCTGTCCTCAGATCTGATCCTAGTTACTTATTTATATGCAGTACATTTGTTACACTTGTTACTACTGTTTTTTGTTATTAATTGTTGTTATTTATTTAGTTATTACTATCTATTTCAAATTATTATTAACTATTCACTTATTGTACCTATTTATCAATTTATAGTATAGCATAGTTCTTTACCTTTCTTGTACTTGTCCTGTGTTTATCTATATGTTGCACCGCAGTTCTAGGGAATTTTATTTTGTGCCACTGTATGCCTCAACACTGTGTATGGGTGGTATGACAATAAAGCCACTTGACTTGAGTTGACTAATCTGTGTTACGTAAGAATTATTGTGGTAGTATGCCGTGTTCTCTTCTGTTTGTGGCTCCCTGTGACCCCAAATGGGATAATTGGGCTAGAAATTAGATTTGTTTAATATCTAAAAATCATACTGTGTGTTGTGAATGTGGGCAGACCCTGTGACTTCCAGCATCAAACCTAGAGCATTACTAATCTTACAGCATTCTCGGTGCTTTTTATTTTTCAGACAGTCTGCTCTGTTTTGCCGGTGTTACTCACTGAATTACTCCATAATAGCTTTTCATCTTTTCAGCTTGATCTTGTTGAAAAACATGTTTAGGTCATTTGGCTTTTTGTTCTCTCTTGACCACTGCTGTTGTATTTAATTTTTCTGACCAGCCTTTAGAAAAATGTCTCTCTGGTTTTGGAATGACCCTTTGTCTTAAATCTATTTTCCTTTAGCCAAGTCTGAATAACAAATGGCTTATTAGCAGACATTAAGTGCATTTATGCATTTATGAGCTGCTTGTGATATGCTCTACTTCTGATACTGTTATTCACTCCATGCTGATTTAAAAAGCAGTTTTTATGTCAATAAACTATCGACTGTCTGACAAAAGGCAAAAACGAACAGAATTAATTTGTTGAAATGTGTACGAACTGGAGAAATCTCACAGGTATCTGTTTTTGAGTTCATTTGTATTTAATATTTACTGTATTTGCTCCCCTGAGTAATGTTAGTCATCCTATTTTCCACAGATAAGCAGATGCCACCCACATATAACTGAGTTGTAAATCTTATGTTTTCTTTAACTTAGAATAAAAAAGTCACAAAATATACAAAGTAGGACATAGTTTAATAATTTCACAATGTTTATATGTTTGGTTGTGCATAAACAAAACAGAAGGATATAATATAGACAAGTAACACAAACACTATTGGTATGTGTAACAAAAGCTGATTCATAATCACTTTTTCTCCAGATCCTAAAGACAAAACATCACATTAAAGAAGTGTTTTTTAGCATCCTTAGCTGCTGAGTGATTGGAGTGACAGATTCACCGGGTCATCAATAGAGAGTTCTAGAATATAGCACCACCGCCCTCCATCCCCCTGAAAATTACTTGCTAAAATCTTTATTATGTTTGTGATACAGGATAAAATATAATGTATTTCTTACTGTTAATTCTTTGACAACAGAGTGTTAATTTCATCATCTGGGGTTGCAGCACATTTCCTGCTTTTTGAGATTTGAACTGGAATTCAACGCACAAATTTTAATAATAATTTAGTACACACTTTTAATATGTTAAGATATTCAGTACTTCAGTTTCTAAAGAGCATGGTGTGAATTCAGTTTAAAATGGTGGGGCAATATAGGTAACTCACTTTTTTCAAGCAGCATGTCAATGAGGGAAACAAAGTGAGTTTAGCCAAGCAAATAAAGTATACTGAGATAGTCAAGACGTGCCTGTGGATTATGGTGAGTGCATCTGGAGATACTTTTTGATATTGATATTTTGTTGGAAAAGTTGGAGTAATACCTTAAATTAAAAACACATTTAGGATATGCATGGTCTTTTTAGTTCTCATTAGCTATTGATGGAGAATACTAATAATGGGGCAGTAGTTTGCTATGCCTTACTTTACCACATTTGCCCTGATAGCACTAAATTTATTTTTACCCTTATGGGTTTCATCTATTCATTGATCTATTTTCAGAACCTATATTTTCCATTGTAGCTGAAAGAAACTAAGGCCTATCCTGCCAGCCATGGGGATGAGTTAGAAATTAGGCATATCTAGGATGGCACCTTTACTTATACACTAACTAACACTAAGGCAGTTTAAAGTCACCAATTAAAACAAAATGAAAGCCAGTGAGGTGAATTTAGAATTCTTGCACAAACTTCAAACTCTACACAGATGGTGACAAAGACAAGATTTCTGTCTGAAGAAGGTGACACACCAGCAGAGTTTCTTTCTCAAAAGTTAAACATTAACAATAATAAGAATTATACTACTACTAATAATAAAAATAATAATAATAATAATAATAATAATAATAATAATAATAATAATAATAA
>JANRMT010062791.1:85428431-85467943 GCA_026402145.1 Polypterus bichir lapradei | reverse complement strand
AATAATAATAATAATAATAATAATAATAATAATAATAATAATAATAAGTACAGCACAATGTTAGTGAGTTGATAGTGTAACATCCTTGTAATACTTTGGTCTCATGTTTAGATGCAAGCTGGAATGTCCTCTGTGTAAAATCCTCTGGGTTTTTCTCTACAGATATGCTGTCAGATTAATTGCTGTTGCTGATTTTTGCCAGTGTGTTTTTCCTGAAACTGTCTGTTTGATCTACAGCATACTGCTTAACCATCCAGGGATACATCCTGACTTGTTCCCACTTCTAGTGTCTGGTTCTGTGGTGACCACAGATGGAACAAGTAGTGTAAAGGATGCATTTTCAGATTTACTATTTGTTCATTCATTTATTTTTGATAACACACTTTTTTCTTTTGCAAATTTGCAAGTAGTGATACCAACCCAGTTGGACATCAATCAAGGTGAGTATAAAATGTCTGGAAGTACTACTGTATTGATTGCAATGGCTGATCACCTCATAAAATTATTTCACTGTATGAATCAAAAAACTGTTTATATATTAATTTAGGTATATGGTGTCTATTTTATATTGATTTAAAATGAATCACAATTCAGAAAATTACTTGAATACTTGCCAAGTACTGTATATTGCTTTAGAGTTCAACAAGGACCTCTAACTTGGTTTTATGGATTACTTCAAATATGTTACTTACATTACAATATTTGGTATTTTTTAAATCTAAGTTATTTCTTCAAAGTCACAGTATATATTAATTTGCCAATAAACTTCTGTTCTAAAATGAATCAATTATTCTAAATTATAAAAAAGTACATAGCCCATTCTTTTATTTTAAAATTTAAGTGGAGGGTAACAGGGTCCGAACATAAAAAGAAAAGCTTTAAAACTTACCAAATATATGTACATTGAAACACATTTGATTTAAGGAAATGTGTCTTCTGTGTTTCTGTGGCTTGTTTATGACAACAGTAGTCAACTGGACTGCGGTGGGCTGGCACCCTGTCTGGGGTTTGTTCCCTGCCTTGCGCCCTGTGTTGGCTGGGATTGGCTCCAGTAGACCCCCGTGAGCCTGTAGTTAGGATATAGCAGGTTGGATAATGGATGGATGGATGGATAGTCAACTGGAAGTAATGGAAGTAATTACAGATTCTTGGGTCAGATTTCCTTAAGGTAAGGTTATGTTTTCAGCTTGCTTGTCTGATTGCAGTTGCCGTTATGTGTAGAGTTTTGGACAGCGTCCCCCCACCCCCCCATTTTGCCAAATTTTTGTAGCTCCAGGGTGCATATTATCTTACTTTTTGCTCTGCAGTTTTGTTACTTTAATGATTATATTCTGCCATTGCCACTGCAAAATGATGCTCTGTGTGGAAGATGTGTTGAGTGTCTGATAAATCAGTATGCTTTGAAGTATTCTGATTTCAGTACACATCTGCCATGATTCAAGACGTGCGTCAGCAATGGTGGCACATGTATTCTCAAATCATACTACTTTTTAATGCCATATGTACTGAAGTCACATTACTCTTTAATAGGCAATGCTGGCATACATTCTCTATCACATAACGGCAGATACTCTCTGAAATTCTATATATTTTTTCCTAAACAGTGCCTGCATTTTGCCTATTAGATTCTGTCTTGTTGCACATAGCTGACAGAGCGTGATTCATGTCATGTGGCCTGGTGATGCGTGTTTCACTGTACTTTTTACATATAACAATCAATTGGAACTGACCAGATGACACTGAATTACATTTTTACAAAAACCTTAGGTTTTTGAAAGAGTGTTGGTTCTGCTTGTGATGCCAATTTACAATCAGCATTACGTACTTTCTGTGATGTGTTGTGTGCATGCACAATAAGAAACATACTGAGAAAATGAAAAACGCGAATTGTATTACAGTGTTACCTTGGTATACGTCCTTAATCCGTTCCAGATCCTTGGACTTATACCAAACAGGACGTATACCAAACTAATTTTTTCCACAAGAAATAATGGGAAAATGATTAATCCGTTCCCATGAAAAAAAATCATAATGTTATTGGCATATTATACATTGATGGGGTTGTATAAAATTATTTAAACACTGCTTAATACTAAAATACATAAATACAAAAGCAATTAGATGAAATAAATGAAAATTTAACCTCACTTTACTTTTTAATAACGTCTTTGTTTTTCACAATCGTAGATACCGTCGTTCTCGGCAAACGGTATGCAACAGCCATGTCCCGGATACGCATGCCACCTTCATACTTTTCAACAATCAATTCAAATATTACGTGAAAAAACACAAAATCACGTTGTGACAATGCGGGTTTGCTGTATGCTCCCATCTGTTGTCGGGGAGCCCTTGAACCCTACACCGTCGGTAATGTGCCTCACTGCTAAGCTCATCGGTAACAACAAAGCAAGGGGATGGTGAAAAAGTGCAAAGTGCTTTTATTAAAACAATCAACAAAACTAGGTGTTCAAATTAAAGTGCAGTCTCCAAAGTTCCAATAAATAATCCATAATATCAGAAGTGAAACGCGGAGGTTAAGAACAATAGAAAAAAGTCTTCTTGAAAACAAGGTTAAAATACAGCAGGACACATTCTTTAAAAAAAAAAAAACAAGAAGCCTAGTGCTTCTCAACAGGGGAGTCGCCCTACTTGCAGCTGACCTTCACTCTGCCTACTTCAGCTGTTCAGTTCACCTCTCCGATCTCTGGCTCCGGTAGGCTCCTCCTGACAGCGACTTGGGATCCACAGCGACCAGGGCGCCTACGCTGGGGAATACACTCGCCCAAGTCCCGACTCCCGTGGCCTTATGGGGAGAGTCACCCTGCTTCCTGTCAATCCCGCTCCATGATCACTCAGCGGGAGTGACCACTACTATTATTCACCGGGTGTTGGACCAACACCCAGGCTCCCTGTTCAGCTGCAACGCGAGCCTGCACTGTCTCTCTCTCTCTCTCTCTCTCTCTCAACCTCCTGTCCGTTCTTTCTTTTTATTCCCCTTCTAGCCGACTCACACTTCTATTTATCAAGATAAGCAGCCCCAGGAACAATCACGAACGCGGATGGTCTCTCACCTGTGCACTTAGGTGAGAAACGCCCACATCGCGAATCGCCCTGACAACCGCTTCAGCCACACAACCACCACGCCCCCTCACCAAGCCACGAGCATGGTGATTATTTATTTTAAAACTGGAATTTGACAGGAGCTGTGGACCCGCTATACCACACACTTGAAAATTCACAGAGAGTTATAGCGTGGGTTGTTCACTGAATGCTAGCAACTGGCGCACTGACGCTCGCGGGCAGTCGTGGCTTTGTCTCGAGAGAGATAAACAAGGGTAGCACGTGAGTCGTATTCCAAACAAAGGACGTATACCAAGTTGGACATATTCCAAAGCGGACGTATACCGAGATACCACTGTATATAGTCAAGCCACAATTAAACAGAATAAAGCTTCATAAACCAATTATAGAATTTTACAGTGCATGCTGTGTCACTGTTGCTGACGATATGGCAATAAAAGAACTGAGGACAGTGTGTTTCCATGAGTAGATGTAATTAGTAAGTTTCATTGCTTATTCCTGGTAGACTGATACTCCTTACTATGATGAGATACTGTACTGTAGTTCTGAGTTGTGCTTCAAAGCAATTTTAAATCAACTTTCAATTATGTTTATCATGGGTAGTGAAAAACTATGAGTGATCATAAGTGTGACTTTCTTTAAGTGATTATTACCTGGTTGTCTACAGCACAGAGGCAGTCATTATTTTTACGCATTAATGTTCAAAAACGTCAAAAACAGCACTAAAAGACAACTTTTCAAAGTGCAATCAATCCCCTGGGGCTGAAAGGCTGCTACTGAAGTAGACAATCATAGAGGTGAAATACAAAACTGGTCGCCTTTTGAATCTCACAAAAATATTTTCCTTTTTTTAAAAGACATTAATACACTGCTTGACAATTGGTGATCAATCTCAAGATATAGGTCAATACTTCATAAAACCGTTAGCCTGAAAAATTGACATACAGTATTTGGTGAGTTTTAAGAATTTTTAAAAGTGGACTCCAGACTTGGCATCCTTATTTTAGAATGTAAGTATTGGCTAGGTATTTTTTAAATTTATAAAAAAATGCTTCACTTCAGAAAACAGCTTCATATGACAAATTAATATATACCATGATTGTGAAGAAATAACGGACCCGAAAAATACCAAACACCCTTTAAAATGGAGAAATAACAAAAATTTGAAACAAAATTCATATTTTTTATACTCTATTTTTGACAACCAAATTACTCAAACATAGGGACAAATCCACTTAGGTGATAAAAAAGGAGCAGCTTCATGCATAAAAAGTAAAATACATAAAGAAGAGAAAAGGACACCAGGAAGTACAGATTATAGGAAACGCTGATGATAGAGTTCTGATTCATATCAGTGTTCATGATAAAACAATGTGGTATACAGTAAATTCTCATCTTGCTTCTTCTATTCTGTAGAATCTTTTTATTAAGAGCCAAAGTTAATAAATCTCATTCACTAATATTTCCTGCGTGAATTTTTCAGGGTCTATGCATCTGCAGAACATTGGCCTCCAACTCCACTTCATAGGCCTTGATGCTTTTATCTCTGTGTAGGCCACAAGCTATACTGGCAGGCACTCGGAGACAAATAGTGCTGAACTTTAGTTTCTCATTACCACCCAGAATACATTGCACTGAAAAACATTACCATTTATGGAGTTATTCTACTTTATGATTTTAACAATTTAACACTGACCATTTTAATGACACAGTCTGAAACTAAGTAGGTAAAAAAGTAATTATTCTAACTGATCATGCTTTTAACGATAATACTATATTTAAAGAATAATCATTGTTAGTGATTAAACAATCATAACCTAAAAGTTAGCTATTTTAAAATGATATGTAAGCTCTTTCTTGTAGAGCTCTTTCTTGATGTTATCTAGCTCTTACAGTATATAGTGAGTAAGATATCTCTATAGGATATCCTTCCATTCTCCTACCCGCTATATCCTAACACAGGGTCATGGGGGTCTGCTGGAGCCAATCCCAGCCAACACAGGGCGCAAGGCAGGAACAAATCCCTGGCAGGGTGCCAGCCCACTGCAGGGCACACACACCCACACACCAAGCACACACTAGGGACAATTTAGGATCGCCATAGCACCTAACCTGCATGTCTTTGGATTGTGGGAGGAAACCGGAGAACCTGGAGGAAACCCATGCAGACACTGGGAGAACATGCACATTCTACGCAAGGGTGGACCTTGGAAACAAACCCAGGTTTCCTAACTGTGAGGCAGCAGTGCTACCACTGCGTTACAGTGCCGCCCTCTATATAGGATATTGTCTCGTTAATGTCACCATGACCATGTAAGTTTTCTCCAGTTTTTCTGGTTTCCTCCTACATATTAATGATGCAGAGGTTGGGTTTTGAGTGTGCTTTGTAAAATACCTGTGCCTAATCCATGACTAACCTTTGCCAACCTGTACAGGTTTGGAAAATGAATCAATGAGAAAATAACCCACTCAATAATTCAGGCATTCTATTGGTTAATGAATCAGACTTTAAAATACAGAGATGCCAGGTCAATTCCTACCTCTATCTTCCAGCATGACTCTCTTAACCTATATGATCTATTCAGTCAGCCATATATACAATTACAGTAGTAATGCAACACTTTGATTTAGAATGATTTCACATGTTGCATTTTTGTTGTATGTCTGGCAAGTAGTCTATCTATCTATCTATCTATCTATCTCATATAGTGTCTTTCATATCTATCTATCTATCTGTCTGTCTGTCTGTCTGTCTGTCTGTCTGTGTTCATTAGCCTTGAACAGGACACCATGGTAAACAGAAATCTAAACCATTGTGAGGAAATTACATAAAAGCCAAAGACTGAATTGATTCTGGGTTTCAATTACAGTGAATTGACAGTGATTAATGTTCCACCACACCATTTGTTTGTGTGGGTAGGTATTGTTTAATTTGAATGGTATTAATGTATGCACTGCATATATTGTGTATATCTAAGATATAACACTGAATGTCTGTGTGTTTGTTTGTTCAATATGAAAATCCACACTGTTAAACCTGTCTCTGCCAAATTTTGCACAGATTACCTACCTATATATGCAGAGAAAGACCATAGGCAATGCTTAATTTCAAAATTTGACAAGATCTGTGCTTTATTAAGGAAATACCCCTAGGAAGCGCTTTTGGGATTTGGCAGAGGTATGCAAAGTTGGTCCACCAAAGTGGGTTTAGTCTGTGAAATTTTGGTTTAGGGCCAAAATATGTCCCCTGGGGAATTTGTTTTAGCACCTGCACCTGAACCTTATTGAACCCAGGGAAGCAGTACTGGGTACCCCTGCTAATATATCCAGTATATTATATTTATAAATACTCTTATGGTTTGTCCTGTTTCTTCCAGTGAGATCATTGGCAGAACACAGAATATCACTGGGGAAGTGTATAAGATTTCTAAGAAGCTCTAATCTATATCCTCAGGAATGACAAAATGTCACATATCAGATGATAAATAGAGCAGCCTGACAAGGGTAAGCACAACCTAGTAAACTAGTATAACAGATAGCACACTCTCATTTCAGCATTGGCTCACTCAAACTGGGCTGACAGAATTGGGCGGTGGGGGGTGGGGTGGGGTTTAAGTACTGGCATCCCATTAAAAGTTTGCTTCTAGGAACACCTTGCAATTGAAAAATAAATGTATTAGAGAAATGGAAGAAAATCTATAAGCAAGAAACCTTGTGATTATATCAATAGTATTTTAGAAATATATCCTGCGCATAATCTCTCCATCCCTTTAGATAGATAGATAGATAGATAGATAGATAGATAGATAGATAGATAGATAGATAGATAGATAGATAGATAGATAGATAGATAGATAGATACCTTTTAAAACTTTTTTCAAATCCACCTTTCCTCTACAGATGATTTTTACTATTTTAACAAATGTTCTTTGCTTATAAAATGCAGATGAGATTCAGCACTTGCAAGCAAAGAGTCATATGACTATGGGTGGAAAAAGTCCCCACTGTGACATGCTGATGTGAAACAGTATACCCTGCTGTTTGATTAATAAGTGCATGTGTGATTTATACCATACATTCATCTCTCTGGAATACAAGCACACATCTTTTTCTCATTCCCCTGCTTTCAGCGAGAGAGAGCTGGCATACTGTGCAGCACCCAGAGACAGCGAGGGCTCAGCTTTGCTTCCTCAGCAGGGCAAACTAAAGTAAAACACTTTTAGCAATTTTAAAATAGTTAGTATTGAATGATTTGGGATTTTACCACATTTTATTTGTTTTTGTTTTTTTTTTCTCTAGTGATCTAACACCAGTAAATTTCTTACCACTAGCAGTCAGAATGAAATATTTTTCTTTTTAGATGTTAGTAATGGATAATTAAACAATAATATATAGTGCATACCGGAATACAGTAATGTGTTAATCCCATACCTTCAATAAGATATTCATATTGCAATACTCCCTCATGGAATCAAAAGTTAATCACTTTCTATTGACTATCCACTATTTCTGTTTAGTTCATGTTAACAATGCTTTGTCCTTTTTCTGGGATATTCTTGGTACAGATATACTCTTTGGTGTAATTCTGATATTGAATAGAAGGTTGGCAGTGAATATAAATATGGTGCAGTAACGTTTCTCAACAAAAAAGTCTGGGCTTACAAAGATTTTTCAGTGGGGTACATACTGTATTATTGTATACTGATGAGGAAAAATCATGAGTATACAGGATACAGATAATCCAGCAAAGAGTTTCGGTTTGGACACACCATAGACTTCGGGTCGTATTTACTTGAGCTGAGAACTTTCAGTAATGACTTGAAGTAATATTTTATTCCCTTAAAGCTTTGGATGTAGCTGGTATAAATAATAAGGTTGTATTTTGAAAGGCATCTAAATTTTTCTGTCAAATTAGAATACAGTGAAAACATGCATCCTGCAGTGGTACATCCAGAAAGTGATTCATATTTCAGAAGGGTAAAAAAAGTGAAATGAAAAAACATGAATAAGAGCAAAGAACAAGAACAGTTTGTTTCCAACAAGTTTAAACAGGCTCAATGCCACCAGCTAAGAGAGTTTAACAATGTGATGGCTTTTCATGTAATTAAAATGATTTAAATAGCACACATGTGTATTTCAATGCATTTCAATGTTCTTATTTTACTTCCTTGATTATTTAAATTATTTAAAATCAGAAACAGTTGAATTAAAACACACACATATGCATCTCCTTTAAATTTGCCTCAGAACTGCAGATCTTAACTGACAGTGACAGACTCAAGTTCACGTTTATTTGTGTGTATACACGGTGCAAAGAGATTATAGCATGTCTCTTTCAGACTACTCATATAATTGTAATAAAAACAACAGACAAATGATAGAACATTGTACATTTTTGGAACACTATGATATCTACTCACTCTATATATAAAATCCTAATCCTAAAAGTGCAACGATTTTGTGCAATGGTTTTATGTCACTTTTTTGTCACGCTTTAAATCGGGCTTATTTTAAAATCTTCATATATATGTTTGGTATCATTACTTTCAGATTTTATCGAACTTTAATGTGATGTTGTTAGATTTTCAGATTCTTATTCCACTTTTAAATTCTAAACTAAAAATTATCAAGAAGTCACATCCCGCAAGACGAGACTTTGTGCCAAGAGATTTAACCACACCCGGGGCCGGAAATAAAAGATAAAGAGTAGGACAGCTGCTGTGCAGGCTTTTAAAGGTTCAAAGCTCCACACGAGATGCAGATCACACGGCACGGCAGTAGTAGCAAGCCAGCAGCTGATCGAGCAAAGAGGAGGTAAAAAAAACTGTATTTGTTTCCCATTGTATCACCGTTTAAGACGGGGTTTCGGAGGAGCGACCGCGTCACCTTGGGGTGCTTTCATCCCCCCCTCTTCACAATACAAGCGGCAGAGATGCGAAGTGGCTGGTGCGTAGCGCAGGTGACAGGAGGGGGTTGGCAAGCAAAGCAAGCAGGGGGTAACCCCCTATAAATAAAAAACATGCAAACTTTGAAATACTGAAAATATATACTCTAAGAAGTACCGATAATTACTATTTAGTGTCTAGATAATGTTGCTGGGATACTATTTACACTACGGGTCATACTTCTAAATGAATTTGTGGCTTTTGTCTCTTTTGTGTTTTTTTTCTGTTTCTTAATGGTCTCAGTGCTAGCCTTCTAAGTTCAAGTGTATTCACCCCATTGGGTGTTTTCACAGTTTTGTCATCCAACATTGAATCACAGTAGATCTCATGTGGCTTTTTGACACCAGCCATCAGAAAAGACTCGTCAATCTCAAAGTTTAAACAGATTTCTGCAACGTGTACTAAATTAATCATAAATATAAAGCACAAAATAATTGTTCACATAAGTGTTCAGTTCCTTTAAGTCAGTATTTAATAGTTGAAGTTTTGACAGCCTTGAGTCTGTATGCACAAGTCTTTCCACATCTGGACAATGCCATTATTCCCTATTGTTCTTTGATAAACTGCTCAAGCCCAGTCAGGCTGCTTGGGGATCATGATTGAACAGCTATTTTCATGTCCAGCCACACATTCTCAATTGGATTGAAATGTGGACACTGATTTGGCCACTCTAGAACATTAACATTAACAGCCATCCATCCATCCATCCATTATCCAACCTGCTGAATCGAAACACAGGGTCACGGGGGTCTGCTGGAGCCAATCCCAGCCAACACAGGGCACAAGGCAGGAACTAATCCCGGGCAGGGCGCCAACCCACCGCAGCATTAACAGCCATTTTTAAGTAATTTCTGTGTAGCTCCCAAGGAGAAGCTTTCTTGCAGACTGCATCATTTTTTTTCTCCAGGATTGCCCTGAAATTTTGCTGCATTCATTTTACTCTACACTTACAAGCCTTTTAGGACCAGCTGGAGAAAAGCATCCCTACAACATGATGTTGCAATCACCATGCTTTACAGTGGGGATGGTGTGTTTTTGGTAACATCATTGTGTTTAGTCTAATGTCTAAAAAACTTAATTTTACAGTAGTTTCATCTAAATATAGAACCTTCTTCCAACTGACATCAGAGTCTGCCATATTCCTTTTAGCAAACTGTAGCTTTTTCTGTTTTGTTTTCCCTTTGCCACTCTGTCATAAAGCTGTGACTTGTGAAGCACCAGTCATTGTCTGACTAGTTACTCCAGTCTCCACCACTGTAGCTTGTAACTTCTTTAGAGTTCTCACAAATTTCTGGGTGTCCTCCTTCACTAGTCTTCTTACATGATCACTCAGATTTTGTGCACAGCCTGCTTTTGGCAGATTTACAGCTGTACTCTTTCTATTTCTTAATGATTGTTTAAATGGATTCCAAGGGATATTTAGTGACTTGAATATTTTCATGTATCCATCTCCTGACTTGCACTTTTCATTGAAGGAGGTGCTTGTTGTGCTCTTTTGTCTTCATTGTGTAGGTTAGTCCACCATACTGGCTCAGTAAAAGTTGGACCTTTCAGATAAGGTGCATTTATAATACAGTCAAGTGAAACCCTAGTTCATTTACACCACATTGCAATGATCTGACATTAAATTCCCCTTTTCTGTTGATCAGTCCCCAAAAAGCCCAATTAAATCCATCGTGATTCATGGTTGAGTAACAATTAAATGTGAAAACTTCCAAGGTGGTGATTACTTTTTATAGGCATTGAATTTTTGAAGGCAATGCAATAACACTGCATATGTCACAATATTTTTTCTACAAAGATATAAACCTATAATCTAGCCCTCTAATTTATAATCTATTTACTGTTACATATTCATGGGCAAAGTGAATAACAAAATAAACATTCAAATAGACACTGACAAAAAACTAAACTTGATGTAAACATACTATATAACATTTACTAAAGGGAGTTTGTTGGAGTTTGAGAAAGCTATCAGAAAGACATCTTTTCCAAACCAACCATTGAACCTATGATCCTTGCCAGAATACTTTAAATGTACTATGCAATAAGCTAAAAAAAACTAGCAGGGTTCCCAATCTGCCCAGGTTGTGGGCACCAAATAAAGTTTACAATGAAACACAGCCTTTGATGTTTGGTGTGGGTATGAGGATTGTGTACAAAATCTGGTGTAGATGGTTTTGAATGTGGGCATCTGCATGATCGACAAACAAAAAGAGGAGCAACCAATGCTGCCAATGCTTGGGGCAACAACTAACTTTTAGAATAAAACACCGGGTTAGAGAATTTTAAAGGAAAACAAGAGGATTCTGAGCATGGCCCCAAGTGTACCTCTGAGCAGTACACACGTAAAGTTTATGTGGCTTGACAGGACAATAAATAGAGACAAAAATTGTTCCATTGCGCTAAAGCCATGTTTTGTAATACTAAAAAAATCTGTTGAGTGGAAATTTCTTGATGTACTTGACACTAATAAAATATATATAAAACCATAGACACACATACTGAATTAAACTAACTTAAGTACAATTTAATATTCTAGTTCTAGTTATTTGTTATAATAGCCAAAAATTTAAAAGGAAAAAGAAAAGAATAGATGAAGTACAATATTTTGACACTAGTCTTCCATAAAGACATAGTATAAATGAAATGCATACAAAAATTAATTTAATTAGTAAATACGAAAAGGGCCCAAAATACAAAGAGACCACCCCCGCCAAATGAATGCTTAATGTATTGCCAACAAACCCAGTTAGGGTCTCTGTGAAAATAGTTGATGTCATTTGGAAAGCAAATTTTTTTTACACCATTATGCATTGAAATGGCCCACCATCTACCTTTGTGTCATGATAATCTTTTCTGGGGTAGACTTAGGCACTCTACCAACCCTGAATCAGACTTAAGTTTAAGAATGCTATGTTATGTTATTTTACTGTTTCTGATTTTGACTACCAAACATAATCTGTGCAACTTACTCTAAATAATAAATTGCATGACAGTTCATTTCTATCTCATGCACAAGTCTATACAAGCACCAAACACATGGCCAAAAGGCCATCTGATGGTGTTAGCATTGCTGATGGGAGTGTTTGCAGATAACATGCAATGCAATGCTTGAAATTTTAAAAATGGCAGATCTTTGTTCCCTACAAACCACTCTTCAGGGCCCCAGAAGTCATCTCCTTTGATCATTGCTGTGAGATAACTGAAGAACTACTTGGCAACCTACTGCATTTACCTTAAAATAATACAGCGTTTACATAATAGCAACTGGCAATTCTTCTAATTGTATTTTTATTATTTAGGGGTTACCCTTCTGAAAGAGTAAAATACCATCACAGAGGACAAATTGGGCTGTGTGCAAGTATGTTACAATGAGTGCCTTCTTAATGGAAATACATGCTATGCCAAAAAGGAAGGTGCAATTAAACCTCAAATTACATCATATTTTGTTGCCATTTAGGAATTTAGTCAGCTAAAAATATTCTGAGAGTAGACCATGGTGGGAGAACATCTTGCATGTGGCACTGTTGTATTCTTTTTCTTATAGAACTTCTTGAACATATATTTTGATCTTGTTTCCCGCCTCCTACATTGTTCTTGTCTGACATACACAGTGCCTTGGAAAAGTATTTAGATCTTTGATATATTCTCTAATTTTACCCAATAACACATCCTACACTTAAATTTCGTTCTCTTTGATATTTTTTATTCTAAGCAATGAAACTAATTCTTTCATTTTACATTGTTTTACAAGAAAAAAGGTTTTTTGAATAATAATTCAATTCTCACACTTTATTACTTTGTAGAGTAAATTTTTTCAGCAATAACAGTCTTTTGGGATAAATATACAGCAAGTTTCCACATTGATCAGCAGTGATTTTGACCAATTGTTCCTGGCAGGTTAGTGCAGATTTGTCAGATAATGCTCACACACCACAGTTTTCAAATAGATCTAAAAGTTTGCACTTGGTTTCAGGCTAGGGCTTTGATTGGACCATTGTAGGACATGCAACTTTTGTCCTTTCAATGATATGATAGAATATTACTGCTGGTTCCTTAGTCAGCTATCACCTGGCAAATCATTAAGTTTCAGATGCCCTTCTGTCAGAATTTTTAATAACTGTTGATTTACAACCTCCATAGTCATTACGATGAAACAGCCACTATATTAAAATGTACAATTCCCAGGTCCTGATGATTGTATGTAAATATGAAAAACCAAGCTTGTGATGAGATTGATCAACTAAAAATAGTTACATTTCCACCAAAGGCTCTGAAGGCAGTGAATCTCCTGGGGAAGGTTTCGATGTTTGTTCTATCTTCAACTAATTCGATTAAAGACGATGAAGTGGGTGTGAAAATGATAACAGTATTTTTAACCAAACAGTCCTATGCTTGCTTCTGTTGGGACGATCAGTTTACATTTCCAGTACCAAAACTATAACATCTGGGACAATTCCACAATCTAGGAGAATAGCTAGAATCCCCTTGATGGAAAATAATTCTGTATATAAGTAATGCATTTCTTGATACAATAGTACATCCCTTTACTACAGTGTTGATTGCAAATCATAATGTCAGAAAAAACATACGTTATTTTACTGTATAATGTATAACCCATGCATCCATCTATTTTTAAACCCTAAGAGCCCAACTATATTGAAACCATGATGTTTTCAATACACTTTTTTTAAGCATTATTCATTAAAGATTGGTTTGAGATATCAAGACACTTCTTCCACATGAAAAAAAAAAGAACAGGGGCTTTCCAATGATACTGTATATATCACTTATCTATGTGGCATTGGCCTCCCATTAATATCTGCATGTTTAGATAATCTATCCTATTTCCTTGTTCAACAGATTGTACAGAACGGACCACTACTATGTATATTGTTGCAATCCTTGCCTGTCAAAGAATTTATTTCAAATAATTCTAGCCAATCAGAGGCTTAATTACTAACCCACCACAGCAATCAAGAGCATTGTTTAAAATCCATCAGAACCAGTAAAAGCACTGGACATAAATCCATGGCAGTTTCAAGCTGTATAAATGGATACTTTACAGTCTGAAATACCAAGGTATGCCAACACAGATTTTTGGGATCTCGGCCCTGAAGGGTTCATTTCAGATTATCATTTTTTCCTTTTAATGTATGAGCATTGCATTCAGCAAGATGGTTCTGCTCTAATTTCCAATTAGATTTCTTCTAACATTTGCTATCCATGCCGTACTACTGGAAAATATGCAATAAAAATTTATGTTCCTTGTTAACCATTCAAGCCACTAACTAAAGTTGAACTGTTTTACTTAACTTACATATGAAGTTTTGCAATGATTGCATATTTCATTATTTTTTAATGGATATACTGTATATATTTATTTACTTTACATTAAACTAATCTAACCACACAGCAGGAGATGATACAGTATATGCACAATAATTACAATTAAGATAATTCTAAGTGTGTTCTGAGATTTTTCCAGTTATAAAAGACAAGATAAGCTAGTTAAATTCACTAATCATAGTGTGGGAGAGTATCAAAATAACAAAAAATATATTTTTGTAGTAAAGAGTAAAACAGGCAAGTTTCAATTGCATACAGTTTTGTGAAATTGAATCTAAAAATCTTTTCTGCAGCTGTGTAAAACATGTAATCCATACCACACTGGTAAAATCAGTTTGGTTTATGCCTCTTGTTTTTACCAATGCAGAGGAGCGCACCACATTTTAAAAAAAATATGATATGCTGTACATTTCTCACATGAATACACACTAAAATATACCATTGTGAACATTACTGTGTTTTCTCGACAGGAAAATCTCACTACATGAAAAGTCACTGCTGCCAACTTCCAAAACCATTACTTAGCACCCACCTTATCCTAGCTGAGAATATGCACAATTATGTTTTTCTTTTCATTAGAGATCTTATTTTTAAATATTAAAACATAAGTAGATACATGTAAATCAATACATGAAAACACTTTCAAACAGGACCCAAACCAGTTTCTTCTTTTGTGAATGGCATACATTTCACTAGACGTGAAACATGATTTCATTTACTATTTTCTTTGGGAAAGTGAATTTTGCACTGAATTCAATTTCATGCATATTATTTTACTCTTCTCTAGTATTTGCTAAACACAAACAAATGTAAAGATAGGGAGGAGCACAAAATATACAGTATATGAAAATAAGAAAATAAGAAATCTATGCTGCCTTTCCGCACCTACATTGGTCAGCTCTCCTCTAACAGATAGGGCAGCTCGTCCCTTCATAATATCATGCAAAAGTTCCCATCTGCCTTACATTTCTCTTTCTCTCTTATTTTTCATCTCTCTTACTTTGACAAGTTGAGCACTTGCCAAACTCTTCCTGCTGATACTGACTAAAAGTCCGCTGTGGATGGAGGTGGTTACATTCTGGGATCACTTCTGGTTGTGCTTCGGAATCAATTCTGTTATAAGAATTGGTACCATATTTGCTCTAGGAAAACCAGATTAGAGGTCTTTTCCAGTAAAATGTGATGCTTTTGCACCTCTGAGCCTTTGCATTTAAAAGGTCATGCAGTATTTAAAGGGCAGTGCCACAAGCTGCACAATCTGCACTAAGACCAGCAGAGTCTCACATACTCTTTCTGAGATTGTGTGCCCTCAGTGACCTTGATTAGATTAGATTAGATTCACTTTATTGTCATTACACATGTATAAATACAGGGCAACGAAATTCAGTTTAGCCTCTAATCAGAAGTGCAAAGAGCAGAAGTACAATAAATATAATAAGTGCATATTATGTACAATGATATTTACAGTTAAATGCGATATATACAGTTAAATACGATATGTATAATTAAGAGCACAGTGAAGATGAGAATAGATATATAGATATATATAGATAGATATAGAAATGTTCTAAATGCGGATGGCAAATATACATATTTTACAATATACATTTATGTACCTATACATGTATTTGTATGTACTATAATACTATAAGTACTATATATATATATATATATATATATACATACAGATATACAACATACAGGTGTATTATGTATGTGCAGTAGTAATATAAGTACTATTATATATATATACACAGATGTACAATATACAGATGTGATATGTATGTGCTATAATACTATGAGTATTGTAATATATACAGATATACAATATATGATATATGATGTACAATGTACAGGTGTGCTGTGTGTGCACAGGTATGTACAGATATGTACAAGGAAGGGAGGAGGAGTAGTGTAGAGGATTAAGTGTGTGGATGTGAAGGTTCAACGGGGAACTGAGTTCAGAAGTGTGACCGCTGTGGGGAAGAAGCTGTTCCTAAACCTGCTGGTTTTAGTCGGAAGGCTCCTGTAGCGCCTTCTGGAGGGGAGGAGCTGGAAGAGTTTGTTGGCTGGATGAGAGGAGTCCTTAAGAATGCAACGAGCTCGGCGTAAACATCTCTTCTTGTGAACGTCCTCAATGACCGGAAGTGGAGTTCCTATGATGCGTTGTGCGGTTTTCACCACCCGCTGTAGTGCCTTGCGGTCAGCAACAGAGCAATTCCCATACCAGGCTGTAATACAGTTAGTCAGGATGCTCTCTATCGCACAGTGGTAGAAGTTGCCCAGTATGACAGCAGATAGTTGGCTCTTCTTCAGTATCCTCAAGAAGAAGAGGCGCTGATGGGCCTTCTTGACCAGGCTGGAGGTGTTGTTTGTCCATGACAGGTTCTCCGAGATATGTATCCCCAGGAATTTAAAGCTGGAAACCCGTTCGACAGCCATGCCATTGATGTGAATGGGGTGGTGGGTGTCTCCCTTCTTCTTCCTGAAGTCCACAATGAGCTCCTTGGTTTTGGTGGTATTCAGGAGCAGGTTATTTTCAGCGCACCACGCAGCTAAGTGTTTTACCTCCTCCCTGTAATTAGACTCATCGTTATCACTGATGAGACCGATCACCGTGGTATCATCTGCAAACTTGATGATGGAATTGGATCCATACATGGGCCTGCAGTCATGAGTGAAAAGGGAGTAGAGGAACGGACTCAACACGCAGCCCTGTGGAACGCCAGTGTTAAGTGTAATGGTGGTAGAGCACTTATGGCCAGACCTGACATGCTGGGGTCTGTTGGTCAGGAAGTCCATGATCCAATTACAGATAGAATTATTGATACCAAGATCCACAAGTTTAGTGATCAACTTGGAAGTGATGACTGTATTAAATGCTGAGCTGAAGTCAACAAACAGCAATCTTGCATAGGTGTTCTTATTGTCCAGGTGTGAGAGTACACCGTGAAGCGCTGTGGATACCGCATCCTCTGTACTCCTATTGTTACGGTAGGCAAATTGGTGAGCATCCAGTGTGGGGGGCAGGCATGTCTTGAGGTGTGCCAGTACCAGTCGCTCAAAGCACTTCATAGCTATGGGCGTGAGTGCTACAGGGCGGTAGTCATTCAGGCACATTGGTGATGAGTGTTTCGGCACTGGCACTATGGAGGTGGTTTTGAAGCATGCTGGCACTACTGCCTGGGCAAGGGACAGGTTGAAAATATCCATGAAGACCCCTGCCAGCTGTTCAGCACATGCTCTAAGGACACGTCCAGGGATGCCATCAGGGCCAGCAGCCTTATGAGCATTGATGCGGCTTAGTGCGTTATGAACCTCCGTGTGGGTGAGTGTGATGGTATGGCAGTCTTTAGAGGGTAGGGTTATGGTGGACTTTTCCTTGTTGTCCTTGTCAAAGCGAGCGTAGAAGTCGTTCAGCTCATTGAGGAAGGACATATCCATGGCTGCCTGTGTGGAAGTGCCGCACTTATACTCAGAAATGGCCTGGATGCCCAGCCACATACGTCGGGGGTCAGAGTTGACAAAGTGCCCCTCCACCTTCAGTTTGTAGCTAAGCTTGGCCTTGTTGATGCCCCTCTTCAGTTCTGCCCTGGAAGTACTGTAGGCCTGTGTGTCACCTGATCTGAAGGCATTGTTACGTGCCTTTAGCAGAAGCCGCACTTCCCTGTTCATCCATGGTTTCTGATTCGGGTACGTTGTGATCCGCTTCTCTGTGGTAACACTGTCAATTGTGGTGCTGATGTGTTCCAGTACTGACTGTGTGTAGTAGTCAATGTTTATTTGTGAGTCGAAGGTGGCCTGAGAGGCAAACATGCTCCAGTCTGTGTCCTTAAACCTGTCCTGGAGTGTAGAGTCAACCCCCGCTGGCCACACTTTGATGGTTTTCACTGTTGGTCTCACACGGTTGATAAGTGATGAGTATTTGGGGGTGAGAAACAAAGAAAGGTGATCAGACTGTCCCAGGTGGGGGAGGGGTGTAGCTATGTAGGCTCCAACAATGTTAGTGTAAACATGATCCAAGGTTTTATCCCCTCTGGTATGGCAGGAGACATGTTGGTGAAATTTAGGTAGCACCGTCTTTAGGTTGGAGTGATTGAAATCACCTGCTACAATAAATGCAGCCTCAGGGTGAGCAGCTTGTTGTTTGCTAATGGCTGCATAGAGTTCTTTCATAGCAAGCTTATACAATATTTTATACCCATGTTATAAATCTGATTTATTAGTACTCATATTAGCACATCCATAAAGCATGTTTATAACTGGCAGTTCACTCTGGCTGGCCAATATATGTTAAACCAGCCAGTGCACCATTTCTCCTTTAAGAAGGAAAGTTCTCCCTGACAGACATTAAAGTTTTGAACCTGCTATTTTCAAATTCACTGCACCACTCTTTTTAGTGCAAATTCTCAATATATTGTGTTTTTTTTTCTGCTATGTGCATGTTTGGTGATACTGAATGTAGATGATGCATAAGGATTTTTTTTTTTTTTGCAAAACACGACTACTTTGAATTAAAATAAAATGATGTCACGTGATAC
Source organism: Polypterus bichir lapradei (assembly GCA_026402145.1). Lineage (NCBI taxonomy): Eukaryota > Metazoa > Chordata > Cladistia > Polypteriformes > Polypteridae > Polypterus > Polypterus bichir. The sequence continues at coordinate 85,449,024 of JANRMT010062791.1, read as the reverse complement.
TTTTCTCTCTTAAAGTCTTACCATATCTATATTCCCAGTTTGTAAATGATGCCGGGACACTAAACATGGATAAAGAAAATGGATGGAGGGGTAGATGGTGGGGTTTCATTTTAGCTGGGAAGGCAGGTTGAATGTTATATCCACAGGTTGGCTCCAAGCATTTTGTTTAGGGCTCAGACCTAAGAGGCAACCCCTCTGATATGAAAATAGTCATCGGTATAGAGTGTGCTTGTTATTCATATATTTTTTTTACATTTTTCTGTTATTTGTTAATGTACAACATGCCACCTCAGTCCACTGTTCAGTTGCTGTGATTGCTACTATGATAGATAGATAGATAGATAGATAGATAGATAGATAGATAGATAGAAATCATAAGGGGATATTTTCAGTGTTTCAGCAACCTGTTACCATCAGACGTACATAAAAATTGCAACCATGTCTATCAAAATATATAATATAATGCGCAATCCCTGCCCGGGGTTTGCTTCCTGCCTTGCGCCCTGTGTTGGCTGGGATTGGCTCCAGCAGACCCCCGTGACCCTGTAGTTAGGATATAGCAGGTTGGATAATGGATGAATGGATAATGCACAATTTATACACACACGATAAACCAGCTATTTGTGCATAAAATGACTCATGTCTTTCTTTAAAACTGTAAATAGCTCTCACAAAGCTACAATAAAATGTCTCTTTTGTTCAACCAGTCCATATGCATTGGTGAATCCGCCACAATATGAATGAATACCAGTCATAACATAACATCAATAAACCACAGAGGCTCACAGATACAAAAGCATCTAACCTGTCAGGAAGCAGTCAAGACAGGCTGTTCATCAGACAAATTCTCAAGGCACCACTTGACTCTTCCCGTGTCAGCAAATATCTCTTTATGCTGCTGCTGATGCCTTACACAGAATGGTGGTCAGTGCTTTCCACATCACAAGCTGACAAACAGATCCCGGGATTTATGTGTTAAACCTCGGCATTTGCAGGGGATCATATCATCTGCTTCTGCAGAGGGATTTTCAGTAGTAAGACTTCCTTGCTGGGTTTCCTAAAAATGGGACTGATTGATTATTCCCTGTATTTAGTGTGGGGACGGAGATGCAATTAAAAATTTTCACTGATAGTTACCTTCAGTGATTAGTTTTAGCTAGCCCATTTTATTACAGCAAGGCAGTGTAAGAAAGAACAACCCAAGCCATTTCACAAATCAATAAAAGTCCATAAATACACTGCCTGAACAAAGCCACTCCACAAGGAGAAGCCCTTTTCTTTTATTCTTGGTGTAAGGTAAAAAAATAAGACATGACACCTAACAATGACTCCAACATGAAATGCTCATAAATTAACTATTGTTATTTATTCACGAATTTCAAAGTGTGGGTAATATGTAGAGAACAAATTCTCAGAATCACCTTTTAAATTGTGTGGAAATGGAGATTATACAATCCATTAGTAGTACCTGCTTTCTTTTATTTTTTTGGGCCACTAGGTGCCTGATCTTATCGTAAGGTTACACCTCACAGATGAGAAGTAAATCCATTCCAGGAGATGCATACATAATTATTTTATGGCTGTTCCATATCTCTTTTTGGGGAATGGAAAATGTCTTTGTAAAGCAAAAGATATTGATGTACCCAGAAAAAGAAAACGTTTAAGAAAAAAAAAAAAAGAAATTGCTATTGACCTTTGCAACAGACAAGTAACATTGCAGGAATAATGTAGCAAGCATCAACCCCTCGTGTTTGCTGCCCGATTAAGGCTACACAGCAACAGACACTTATGGAGAGAGTATGGGCAAATAATAGACAAAAGGAATGGCAGGAGAGTAAACACCAGTTAAACTTGTATGTCAGTCCTCATTTTATTCTACAGCCCTCCCAAATGCAAAATGCTTTATAAAGCACCCAGGAATATAATTTAAAACAACAAGACAAAATTCAATATGTACCAAACCTGAAGAGAATAAATAAGTAAGCATGAACTGATAGTAGTAGTAGTAACAGTACTGTACATGTACAAAAAACAGTGAAATCTTTACTTGAATGTCCAGCCAACTTTCAACATTTCTCCACTTCCCATGGCTCTGATAAATAAAAAATATATAAAAATACGTACATGATCTAGTGCTATTCTAATGAACAGACTTGGCTTTATAGTGTTAAGGGAAAAAATTAAGCTTTAGAGAAGCAAGATGCAGGAGGCTAAAAAAAGCCTACCAGAGAAACATCATCAGCAGAGGGTGGACATACTGTATATCCCTTAGGCTACAAGGCTTGACTTGAGAATGGCAATACGATATATAAACTTATATTAGTATCCATGTTTTTCTGTGAGTTGCTAGAGTGACTTTATTGAAGAAGAGATTCTTAGAAAAGATCAGTAAAAAAACATAAAAAATGATAGAGGATATTTGGAGATATTAGCTATGCATTCTCTCTGGCATGTCTTGCCATCTTTCTACATGGGAGCACATTAACCATATGAGATAGCAGTAACGAAAACCCAGGAACAATACATTTGGTTTTATAGAATAAAAGAGAAAAATTGTGTTTTTAAGTGTGAACAATGATGGAACTGGAGGCAGGGTCCTGGAGAGTATAAACTACAAAGTTACAGAGTGGCATTGCTGACTGTCAAGATAACACAAGGGGCAATATTATAAGACTTCTTAACTTAAGATTTAATTTTCTTTAATTCACAGAAGGCATCAAAAGACATACTAAATCCATTAATAACAGCTATGTATTTCATTTACATTTACCAATTAATTTACTGCATGTTATCTCACCCAACAATATATTATATTAATAGTGGAAAGGATGAGCACTCAAATGACTCCCTTACTACCCATCAAATACTGCAGATTGAATTGTGTGACCCTGAGTTGGGCCTTTAATCTGACCACAATTAAACTATATATGAGTACAATACATTTTCAGCAGAAAGAAATGTTTTACTGTATTCAAAAAGTGCATTGATACAGTGTTGACCCAAAAGACACTGTATAAAGTGAAGATTAATTTTTTCCTAAAATGTAAAAATTATATATTAATGACTGACCTTTTGAACATTCAATTGCTTGGGTAAATTAAAGACTTTGTCACAGTCCATAAAATACATTGGGCCTGGATCAGTAGGGCTTTTATGATGATGGTAATAATACAAAAGACTCATGACAAGTAGTCAATAAATCTCAAATTTTAACTGCGGTACGGTATGGCAGGGCAAATACTGGGATTGACGGTTTACCTGTGAGCACAGCACAAATATCTGAGAAACCATAAGTGACTGCTGCTTAGTATAATAAATAGTGAAAGTTTAAAAAATCCCAGCTACTGTATGATGCTAAAAGAGACCTCTAAATGTCTTAATTTTGTAAGCCACGTTTTAATAGTGATCATCATCCTAAGGTGCTTTGCGTTGCAAGGCACTAATGTATAACATTTGTTTTCAATAACTGCAGCACTGCCAGGGTGAATGACTAGCTCAAGGTGACATAATGAGTCACAGACGAGGAATGAACAGGCAGCTTGTTGTTTAAAATCCGGTACCTAAATGACTAGGCCTTACTGAATACCTAAAATACAAATACGAGTCTTAATACAAAAAAACCAATGTAAGCATGTTATTTTTAAAGTTAAAACGTTAGTCAGAAGGATGAAACATTTTATCTAATACTACTGAACAACTGAAATGTATTCTACAAACATGCAACAGTAACTGTTTAATTGGACAACTGCTTAATATTTATTTAATGCAATTGCCTTCCAAAAATGCCTAACAATATAATCAACAAAAGAAAATACAAAAAAAGCATACAATATGTTAATACAGTAGCTGATAACCTTATCTACTTGCAGAAGGATCCATGTACATCAAGGATGAAAAATTACTTCACCAGATTAGGGGCAATAAAGACAACTTGTCTCTCTATTATAAAAAAAATCTTGGAAGGAGACAACACATGATTTTCTTGGAGACACTTTAACGTCCCGCGAGACAAGGCTGTGAGATAAAAGGACAGCTGCTGTACAGGCTTTTAAATGATCAACACGCAGCGCGACAAGCAGAACACGCAGCTAAGCAGCAGCAGCAGCAAGCCAGCAGCTGATCTGATCACATCTCCTTAGCGTGCGTTCAGCCCCCCCTCTTTACAACGCGAGCAGCAGAGACGTGAAGTGGCTGGCATGTAGTGCGCCTCGGTGGGGAGGGAGTGGGCGAGCGAAGCGAGCAGGGGGCAAAGCCCCCTAGTAAATGCTAAAGAAAAAGAATGTGTATATGTTTACAGGTACTACACATAACTTAGAAAATGTATACACAGCAGAAATTCAGATGTTTTTGTGTGCTTAACTAGTTTGAAATTTGGAATAATTTACCTTTTGTAGTTAATTCAGCCTGTTATCACATTCTCTTAAATAAATATTTTTGCAACAGGGAGTCATATTCAAAAATAACAGTGATAGTATATATGTTGTCATGAGCATACACATGGGAAGCAGCTTAAGGGCTCTGGTGATGGTAAGTAACCACTAAACCAGGGTTTGTCAATGTATTCTATGATTGATGACATTGATTCTGTTGTCTGTCCTCTTGGACTCACCCCTTCATGCCTGGAATCCATATGACTAAAAGTTCGGCCATTTTAAATCAGTTGGACTCCCGCCTGAAAAGACGTAATTTTCACCTTTGTGAAAAGGATTATTTTGCTTTGATTTATTCCCATTATATGTGTTTATTTCTTTTTGTAAAAGGTTTTAGTAGACTAAATGAAATACATTTAACATCACTTTACCATTTCATGTAGTTAAAAAAGAGGTCCAGAGAGGCTTCTGGTGGCTCAATAGTTTTCACAAGCAGCAGGAGAAGTGACCTGATGTATAAGTGGCATGCTAGTGCGCCAATATAAGTTTGACTGACTTGTATTGGGGATGCATTCTACAATCAGGAGTGGCTTTCGGACAAGTAAAATAGGAAAATATACAAAATGCACTTGTTCAAGTGACCCCTCTCAGAGTAAATTTGAAACAGTAAACAGTAAAGTCACAAAGAATGCTTCTCTGTTTTAAGATAGACAAGTTTGTAAATTTGTCAATGACTTTCACTAGATTTTAACTTATTTTAAAAATTTGAATAGTATTTCGTATTTACAATATCTCAAGTAAACTTTCACAGTAAATTTCCTGAAAGTCTAAGCTTTATTACCAATAGAAGCTCAATTTTTTTTATATGGAAAGACAGACAGAAGTAGCAATATGCCTAGTATATGCTAGTTTGCCAAAATGAACAGTCTAATCAACAATGTTTGTTGTATATTGCATAATATAATATACCATATTCTAACAGTAAAAAAGTATTGGTTCAATAAAATTAGAGGACAGTATTTTCAGACCTACTCCTCAGCGGCTTGGCCAGTGTGTCAGAGGATGGTCTAGTAGAAGTGAACTGCTTCCAACTATAATGGTATCCCAGGCTGGCAGTCCTGCCATCAAACCCATTGAAAACTACAATAGAGCATCAAGCCTTCCCAACCTGACAACTTGGGAGGTTATCAAAACTGTTGACAATACATGGAATCAACAACTTACAACCTATACATCTTTTGTCCATTCGACTTACAACTGCTACCATGTCTCACGGGCAAATAAGTTTTGACATGTTAGGTTCGTATGCCATGAATCACTCATCTCAGTTTACTACTTGCTGAGGTTTTGAATACGTTCAGTTACATTTGCCTTACAATTACAGGAAAAAGTCAATTAATCTTGACACAAAAATGAAGGTTATCAGGCAGTATGTGGAAGGAAAGAAAGTGAACTTGATCAAAAGTGACGGGTGTTTGCCACACGTGGTTTACTGCTGCGCTTTAGTTTTGAATCTGGTAAACTTCCTAAGCTTCTGCGTTGCAACTCACGATGTGCTGCTTTGTGTGAACTGCCACGAAGAGGTAATGAAACCACACTGAACTCCTTTATCTGTTAATGTTTATTATTAACAGTCTGAAATATTAAAACAGGAAACATATAAGTGTTCAAACTCTGTCGGTACAATTCCTTCCATCACAGTTAACACAATGAACACTGGGAAAGACTCACACTGATGATGTAACATAACACAGACAAAGAAAGGACTTGTGAAGCTTTTAAGGGTTCAGTATCCATGCAAGCAACAGCAATTATAAAGCAAAATAATAAAATTAAAGGAAAAAAATGTACAAAAAAAATTGACAATGTGCTAAGAATAATGATAAAAAAGGACAAACAAACAAACAATATGACATAAGGGACTTTTTATACAGTACAATACATACAGTCTGGTTACTAAATACAGTCTGGTTTGAATACATATACCGGTCCATCTTTTGTCCAGATCGACTTATGACCAGTCTGACCAGAACTGAACATGATCGTAAATCAACAACTACCTGTATGGAATGATGACATTATCATCTGTAAAATCCCAAAAATGTAATGACTTGAAAATGTTAACATAATCCTGGCTGAAATACATAACTGCAGACTCTTTATGTGGCACCAGGGTGAAAAGTTCAATTTAATTCCTAACAAAAACAATACACCCCTGAAATCATACGAAAAAGAAGCTTGATAAAGGCACCCATTAATTCAGGGAGCTTCTTAAAAGTTTAATTGAAGGGATCCGTAACAAGTTAAGCACGCACTCTGCGTCCTTCTTGATGGGCACAAATAACATAATGCCTATCTTCCTAACAATCATCAAGAAAAAAATTAGTTGAGATTTGATTCTGCATGAGAAAAAAATCTAAGAAGACTTCCTAAAAACAGAAATTCTTTCCCTAATTATTTATTTTTGTTCTTTTTTGTACGTTTTACTACTTCAGTGTTTGAATGCTTTGCTTACACAGCACCTTCTTTTAAAGTACAGTCACACCAATATCATGCTTCACGCAGGTGTGTATGACATGACCCAGCACAGATTGTTAGCAGCCACTGAAATGCAATAAAAAAATCAAAAAATAAGAATTCATAACAAATCTGAACAAAATGCAAATATCCACAAATAAATATTATTAATATGACGAAAATGGAAATAAGAAATTTAACACTTTGAAAGAAAAGCAAATGCCAAGGAATTACTCATCAATGTCTTTCTAACAATTAATAAGACTTCAAAAGAAACACTGTTAAATACTGTATGTACCATGGACTAGACTCCCATCCAGAGCTGATTTCTTCCTTCTACCCAAAGTTGCTTGGTAGGCTCAGGTTTCCACAACTGTGAAGTGGATTTATTCAGCTGGATAAGGGATACATGCATATGACTGTAAAACATGTCAGTTGAATTCATTAAAATAAGTAAACAAATGCACACTCTGTAAGGTGACAGATAGAGGCGCCACTGAGCCCCAAGCCCCAGAAACAACTGACATAAAAACAGTCACAGATTTAAAACAGAGGCTTTTATTATAAAACACCTCTCAAAGGGTTTCTCCCAGGTCACACAAGCACAAATATCTCTCTATTATAAAAACAAATCTTGGAAGGCTTGGAAGGAGACGAGATGTGATTTTCTCAGACACATTTTAACGTCCCGCGAGACAAGGCAGTTAGACAAAAGGACAGCTGCTGTATAGGCTTTCAAATGTTTGAAGCACCGTGCAACATGCAGATCACGCAGCAAGCCAGCAGCAGATCCGACCGCATCTCCTTAGCGTGCGTTCAGCCCCCCTCTTCACAACGTGAGCAGCAGATACGTGAAGTACCTGGTACGTAGCGCGCCCCGGGTGGGGGGGGGGGGGGGGGTTTATGAGGTTGGGCAAGCAAAGCGAGCAGGGGGCAAAGCCCCCTAGTACACAGTAATCTTCCTTTCCTTTTTCCATCTCTTCTTTCTCCATCCACCTCCCTCCAGCGAGTTTTGCCTTTCTTCCTCCCAGCTCTGACTTGTTGGAGGAGGTTGGACAGCTTCCTTTTGTGTCAGACCCAGAAGTACTTCCAGTGCCAGGCAGAAGTCCCGGAAAGTAGGGATCACGCATTGATGCAGCACTGCCTGGTGGCTCCCATGGGACCAAACAGTGCTGCCTCTTGGCACTATCACTCCCATCATACCTTGCAGGGTTGCACATGGTTACTATGGTCCTGGGATGCTGCCATCTAGTGGATGGGGGATGAAAATATACAAAATTAGGAGCTTCACCGTGTGCAAACTTTACCTTGTCCACCTGTCCAGGTAAAGGTCACATACTTATCCCAGCTAGGATGCCAGAAAATCTAGCTTGGCACTTACAATATATAATTCCAAAATACTTTGATGTAAATATATATATATATGTAATAGTGTAAAACAAATATAATCACAGATATTTTTGTACTGCTGCTTACACATTAATGGATTTTAAAAAAGGTTCTTGGCCCTGAGTATATAAAAACTCTTGAACAGAAAATTGTTATGAGTCACCCAAGCAATCATAGCTCTGCCATTACATAAAATTTGCTTGCCTAATCCTTTATCTTAAAAAAAAATAAAGCTACTTTACTCTGTCTCTTTATCCAGTTATATGGAACATGTTTAGCTCCATTGTTACAGCAGATACAGTATTTCTTCTTAACATCACATCAACACTGCACATTGTGTTTGCCATACAGTGTATTCAAATGTGCAACAGTGAAAGAGCATAATGAAAATTCCAAATGTGCCTGTGTTAAACATGTCAGGAAGGTAAGCACAGGCACATCAGGATAAGAATACCTAGAAATGGCATCACTTCATAGGGTAATATGCAGAGAAATGCAAGGAATGCAGGCTACAGTTCATGTGTGTCTCCATGGCAACAAGACATATTGCAGGGTGTGATGCATTGTCTAAAGCTTGAGAAATATAAGCCTCAGCAAAAAATGGCAAAAAAAGTACCAGAGGGGATTTAGGGGAACAAAACAAAATTAATTATTCATTACCCTGATCTCTCTGATGCCTTGTAGCTTACGTTCGGATTCCTCAGTTTAATAAACACCTGGGGTTTCATTTATCCAGCCCCCAAGCATTTCTGATTGCCGAGCTGGGTTAAATGTAGACTCACAGTTCTGATAGTGGCAAAAAAAAAGTAGAGCACCCAGCTGTCTCTGGAAAAGTTTAATCAATTTTGAGAAGAAAAACTTGATACTATTGACACAATGCACAATATTTCTTTACATTCTCTGGGCATGGTGTAGAAAAAAGGAATAAGCATGAAAATTAGGATGGGTAACAGTCACTATAAGTGCAAACATCTGTTAAGTGGAAATATTTCCATGGTAAGTGCAGCTTTCAGGTATTCTAGCCTTTTCCATGAAACATATGATGAAAGAGTTCCTCAGTAGCAGAAACCTTCACATGAAAGTAATCAATTTAGACCTCTTCACAAACTCGTAGAAGGTTTGGCATCATTCTTTATTATCTTGAATGCCAAAATCTCAAACAAATGGCAGAACCACACAAGTATTTGTCTGTTAAGAAGCTCGGTAATACTGTCCTGTATGTGCCACTGTTAAACAGATGTGACAGGCAATTGATTTCTCTGGAGAATTTTTTCTTGGCTGACTTTCATCCAGCGTTATTATCAAAATTTTGTAATAATTGCATTGTGTTTTAGTTGCCTTCATGTGTTGTTTTAGTATGCAAGTTGCACTTGCAATTAGAATTTTTCTTTCCTTGCAGAGACTGCAGAGAATTACAGATTTTCACCATTATGATGTTGCTAAGCCCATAATTCCTTTTACTGTGTGATAAAATGTACAATAAAAAGTAATATTTCCTGATTTTAATTTCTATACATACAGAGAAGTAGATATTGAATGGGGTATAAGATTTGAAGTCACACCCCATCATGGTGACAGGGCTGAAAATGAATGTAATTTCAGATTGTGCCTTACCCCAGTCACAGCGTACAAATTGATTTAACTTGTGCTGTAAATGATCTTCTAATGCAGGGGTGTCAACTCCGATCCTGGAGAGCTGCAATGGCTGCAGGTTTTTGTTCCAACCTAGTTGCTTAATTAGAAGCCAATCCTCACTAGTAACAGATCTTATTTAATTTCATGGCTTGTTAATGTTTTAACTCTACCATGTCAGTTCATTCTTAAATCACACATTTTTTTTTCCTTTCTAATGATACACGTATCATCCAAGTGATTTGAAGCCTAAAATGGATGAGCAATTTTCAGTTCTTCATTTTCTCTTCAGTTTCCTTCTGAGTACTTAATTAAACCAAATAGTGAATGATGAATACACACGGGTGGAAGGGCAGACAAGCTTGATGTAGAACTGTTGGCTCCTTTGTCATTTGCATCTTTTTGCTAATAAGGAGCAGTTAAAACAATGAATGCAGTTGTTTAAAACTAAAACAAGCAATTAAGGATTCAAAATCTTAACAAGTGAGACAACCAAAATGAAGCAGAACATGTCACTTGAGCATTAAGTGCTTCATCAGCAGTGAATGATTTCTCATGAAGCACTTGAGTTGGGACAAAAACCTGAAACGCAGCCGTCCAGGACTGATGTTGCTCATCCCTGATGTAAAGGGCTTAAATAGCAAATAAATTAAATGAAGCTTAATTAGTAGGAAAAACTAGTCAATGATTAAGGTAATGGTTAGAATGAAAATCTGTAGCCACTGTCAACATAAAGCTGAAGCTGAATTACTCAAAAACAGAAGTTAGCTTCCTTGACACCACCCTTCAACTGAAAGACAACACCCTTGTAACTTCTGTTTTTCACAAACCAACAGACAGACAGACCTACCTAAGAAGTGATAGCTTCCACCCCAAGCATATAAGGTGCTTAATTATTTTCAGCCAAGCAATACGGTACAATTGTATTTGCTCAGACTCGACAGACCGGGGTAAACAACTGCAGGAGCTCAGACAAGATTTCATCAGACAAGGTTATACCCCCAAAACAACAGACACTCAAATAAGAAGAACTACTGCCATACCCAGAGACAATAAATATAATATAAAAACAAAGACAACAAGAACCGCATCCCCCTTGTTGTCACCTACAACCCACATCTTGAAACACTTTGAAAAATTATAAAAGAACTTCAGCCAATGCTAAACAATGACCAAACACTGAAAAATGTATTTCCTGAACCTCTCCTCCTAGAATACAGACAATCACCAAACCTGCAGCAACTAATTGTCCGAAGCTCCCTAAGTGAACCAACAGAAAATGGCACATCTCCCTGCCTACAGAAAAGATGTAAAATGTGTGCTCACATTTATAATACAGACCATATAGTTATACCACACTGCTGACTTGAACATCACATAAAGGGATCATTTTCCTGCAGATCATCTAATGTGGTCTACCTAATTCTCTGCATGAAATGTCCTGACACTGCACTCTATGTGGGAGAAACAGGACAAACACTCCGTCACAGAATGAATTTGCACAGGTTCCACATTAAACGTGACAACACAGATGTTCCTGTAGCAGCCCACTTCAACAGCCATGGACACTGTGAGAAGGACTTTAAAGTCACAGTGCTTATGGGCAAGTTCAGAACACAGCAAAAGAGAAAAGAATGGGAAGTCAAGCTCATGATAAAATTTTATACATTACAACATGGCTTGAATAGAGATAAGAGTTTTATGGCCAGGTATGAGGATTGTTTATATCTCTCAGACTGACACAGACAACCTGTCTACAGACCCACATTGTTTTGAAAAACTCATTACAAACTTCAAAAGACTTTGTTGGACAGTTATCTTAGTCAAAGATCTATACATTGTTCTTCTCTCTCGTTAAATGAACCCTAGCCTGAATGAATCTACTAATTTTTTACATTTAAGATTTCTCACTTATAGATTTACCAATGTTGTTACTTGTCCTAGTGTGTATAAACACAGCGAACTCCAGTTTCTGTATTACATCTTGCCTGAAGAAGGGGCCTGAGTTGCCTCGAAAGCTTGCATATTGTAATCTTTTTAGTTAGCCAATAAAAGGTGTCATTTTGCTTGGCTTTTTTCTTGACTTATCAAGAAATTTGTGTTGAAGATTATTGATCTTATTTTAAGAAATGTTGTCAAGTACATTTTGCTTACACCATTTGCAGTGTTATTTACTAAATAAAAACAAACCAACTCACATTTTGAGTTTTTTTTCCTAGTTTTTTCATATGCATTGCTTGCAGTGCACCAATAAAGAGACACCAAACCATAAGTCCTGGAAAAAAGGTGTGAACACTCATTACTTTAACACAGTCAACTCTTTTAAGAGCTGCTGCTGAGGTTGTTCATGTTGCTGTTTTCTAGTTCTATTCAATTCATTGTAGTAATTATTTTAATCTATGGTGGCACTTGCTCAGCCTTCAGGCGAATGCCTTGTCGCATGTGATGGACCTGTTTCTTTTGATGTCTTCTGTCCATATGAAATTGTCATCATTTCATTGTGGTGTGATCCTTTTGAAAATGTAGCTGAGCTGGAGCAATTAAAATATATACCATCCTTTAGATATATTGGTATACTTTTTAAATACATTGATGTTCCTCTGTTTATGTTACAAAATGATGTTTTATGCTGCATTTTTAATACCCTTTTGTAATTACTGTAAAGCATAACATAAGTGCTTAATAAAGTGAATTTATATTAGTATCTAGAATCAATACATACATTTTAAAGCCTGGTGAATAAAGCTGGCATGCAGATTGCACCTCAAAGCATGTGCACAGGCAGTGACCAAAACACATTTACGCTTGTTGTAGCCCATTCAATTGGCACGTTGACATTCACCTAGTCAACAAGTGACAGTGTTTGGTCAGTGTCGCATAGCTAATAATGTCATATCAGAGGATGGAAGAACAGTTGTGCTTGCTATTTGACTTTAAGAGGTAAAAAACGAAAAAGTGGAGTATAAGATCTGTTAACCCAAAGCAGCGAAGGAAGGGTGAGAGTAATATTCTTGTGAGTGCGGGACCTGCATGATGGGCAGATACATTTCAAATGTCTCACTCGCATTTAAAGACCTGTTGTGCCATGTTCAGCCCCTTCGTTCATTATTCTGGTACACACGTAACTAGTCTCTCTTTAAAATTCACCATTTGGGAAAAACAGCCGATGCACTGGGTGTCCAGCTTAGTTAGAAAGATTTCCATGCACAGTGCATGGTGAAAATGCAGTGCATGTGAGCAAAATCTGAATTTTTGCCACACAGTTCTTGTGCCCACTACAGACGCATCAAGTATGAAGTAGGTTTTAGACTATAATTCTTAAACCTACTATAATGACCACCCATGAACATAGCAGAAGCTCAAAGCAAAGTGAAAACTGTTATTAAGTTAAACTATGAGAGAAACTACAGTTTGAAAAGCCAAATAACTGCAGTCCACCAAATTAAAGGGACTACATGGGAAGAAAAGTGGACCTCTTTAGCTGGAACAGATGCATGGCCAGCCATTATTAAATAATCTGACCATGGTACGTAACAGCCCAGCACCAAACCGTACACGTCAGTAAAAACAGACAGCAAACAGAATCTGGTGTTTTAATATAATGTATGTATACAGTCAACTAGTTTCTGTTTTTTTGCTGTGCAAGTGAATATCAACTGCCAAAGATACAAATGAATATCAGATGCCAAATACAATCGTCGGCACAAAGGTACATCAAACAATCAGTTGCTTACACAAAGACAAGGTTGCACTTCTTTCATAATAAAAAGCCCTTAAACTGAGATGACCCAGTGGAAAAATGCTGCAAGAAACTTATGAGAAATCACCACTCAGTCATAAAGTTTAAGCTGAACATCTTCAAACGGAGAAGGATGACATCTTAATCCATTCTCTAAGTCATATCAAAGGGACAAAATGGATTAGATTTAAAGTGATCATTAAACACTAAAAAGATAGGTGGCAAAAATGGGAGAAAAATATGATCTACTGCTGCTTTGGGACAGGGCAGGGTAAGACGCATAAGAGGCCTAAAGGGTGTTTATTTGATTCTTCAAGGTTCATCAGAATGAGCATAATCAGTAAACACCAAATAAATAAGCCTGCCTCAACCTATAATCAGTGGATGATGGCACAAAAAATAAAGAAGGAGGAGAATTTGAAAAGTTTAGTTCAGTGAACTGCACCTTCAGGCAGTGCTTTGAAATATAATAAGTCATAATCGACAACATAAAATAGTTTAGAGACTTCAAATTGACAAAAATCTTAAGCTTTTCATAACCTGCCATGATATTATTTAAGCCCTGTCTAAACGAAAGTCCACGTCATTTTTTGGGCTTTATGGTGCTTACCAGATGAAATGTAAAATAAGCTTTTGTGATTAATAAATACAATAAAAATAAAAATAATGAAAAAAGCAGTTTACTATTGTAAATTTTAGAACCAAGAGTTTCAAGCATTCACATTGTAATATTGTTCTGCAGAAGAAGTATGACAGGTTAGGCAGGTAAGGGTTTATAGCCAATTTAAGAGGCCAGTACACTGTTGATACTGTGAACTGCTCCATCTCCGGCAAGAGTCAAAATGAAGGCTGAAGTAAACTGAACCTTGAGAGAATCAGGAGTGCTCTATGTCTGACTCTGGTCTTGTTCATCTTTCTTTTCAAGTAATTTTTTCTGATTATTAAGATGTCAATTGTATTCACTCTGGTGCTTTTTTCTTTCTTTTTTTAGCTTTTGGTAATGTCATCTCTGTTTGAACAGGTTTCAGCCATTGACTAATCTCTGAATGATGGGCATTAATGCTTTATGCATTCATGCTCGTATTGGAGTGTCACTTCATAATAGCCATTATATTTAGGTAAATCATCTGAATGTTTTATGAAGGAAAAAATTCAACGTAGGACCATCTAGAGACTTTACTTTTTTATTGCCTTTTAGAGTTAATGAACAATAATCGCCACTTTCTTAACTGACCTTGCTTGGTTCTGACTATGACATAGTCTTGCAATTTGGAACATACAGTATACCGCATTTAAAGGTTGTTGAAAGAGGTTTTGCAATCCAACCAGCTGTTTCCATTTATATGAATTATTGAGAAGAAGACAAGTGAGGACTAGCCTGTTAATGATAGATATGGTGCGAGATTTTTCAGGTAATGAAGACACAAGTTTCAAGGTAAGTTGGTCATACTGACGTAATCCTGGTGCCAGGAGCTGATTAGCACATGCAAATAAAGAATTTCGTTTTAGTGACTATAGTGACCCTCTAAAACCTATATCTGCTACTCAGACATAATAATCATTAGCACTGCAAAAAAAACACTTAATTTTATGGACAGAGCTATATGGTCATGAAAGTCTGAACTTCATTGCAACAAGCTAAGGTACAAAGGTCTTCTTTGTCAATGGAATAGTAAGCAACATAACAGTGCAGAAATCTTATTAGAAAACAAAATAATTCTCAAGTCCTAAAATCATTGCTTGTAATGTATGGAAATGGATTAGACAGGGAATTGATCAAGAGTGAACTGCCACTAATTTTATTAATAACCTGTGATAAGAAATCTAAAGCCCAACAGGCAGGACTCATATGTAAATCACTAACTCTAACTCTACATATAAAGTTTCATTTGGCAGTTAAAATAGCCTTTCTTTAATGTTTTGGACATTTACATGCCCATTCGCTTTTAAAAAAATTAAGTATCTGTTTAATCTATAAGAAAATCTTGACCTCACTAAGTTAATAAATAAAACTGTGTAGAAGATTGCAGCAAGGTTAATGGGCAGCTTTTTTTCTCAAGAAATAACTAGAAAACAGAAGCTGAGTTTCACATATTGAGTGACTGCCACGTCTTAGTTGCATCCATTTTATCCTAATAGTACAAAACAGTGCTAGAACGTAAGAGTGGGTACAAAATCAGGCAACAGACATTCTCAGGAAAAAACACGTCGTCCAGAGTCAAAACAAATGGAACAAATAAGACTGAGGAAGACATAGTGCTTTTACATCAGAAGTGATAAAGGAGAAAGGAAACACAAAAAATCCTAATCACAAACACGTAGGTAATGATATTGTGTAAAAAGGCTATCTTAAATAATATCATGGCAATAAATGGAATTCACCAGGGTGGAAACACGTCATGTAACAATGTAATGAAATGGTGTTTGGGTGGAAGTGCAGCTCAGAGAATTAAAAACGACCAGATCAAATAGTAGTGTTAGTATCAATAGTTATTGTAAATTAGTATTTACAGATGCCAAATAGTACTCTTTGTGTTGAGAGCTATTGTATATTAGTATTTACAAATACATACATTTTCAAATAGTGATAATGCAATTAGGGTGCTGTGATGTATTTTAATGTTATTCCACTGAAAAGTCTAGTTCAGCCCTTTAGAGTTATGAACAGATTATTCTGCTACTTTTACTCAGCATACAAAAGCAAATTATACTATTGATATTATATTATTAATAAAGTGACTATTTTAAAGCTCTTTTGTTATTTGTCATGCCGAGTTTCCAGGAGAGGTAACCTGTAACTCTTGTTTGATTGACTGATTGAAGTTTTCCTTTAAAATGGTCTACTTTATCACCAAAATACTAATTAAGATGTGCCAGTAAACAGTGATTTATTAGTCTCATTAGAAATGTAAGAATGGTGTGCTTGAGGGCTAATGCTACAAAAAATACCCACTGATGTCCTTGAAAACTCAGCTCTCGCACACTCCTGTGATCTCCCTAGAGGTGATTTGTCTAGTTTTGGTCATCTAAGTACAATAAAAAGATTGCAACTCAGAGAAAGGCAATTGAGTTTATCCTTGGGCTGCAGGCGAAGAACTTTCAGGACAGAGTAAAATAATAATAAAATAAGTCTGCAATAAAGATGTGATTGAAATATTTAGAATGAAAAATAGTGCATGAAGCACTAGGTCGGTGTTCATTGAGTAGTGAAATTATAAAAATAGAGATGCAGATATAAAAAGTAAAAAAATGAAATGTATATTGGATTATTTGGTTTTGTGTTGCCTCACAGCTTCGGGAGACTGGATTCAGGCTCAGCGTTTGCAGTCTGTCAGGGTGGTTTTTCTCCCAGGTGCACCTGCTCCCCTTCTCCTTTTCAAAGATGTGCAGGTTGCAAGACTTGGCTCAGTGTACTGTTGTAAGTGTGTGCTGCAATGGAGTGCTGCCTTGCAGAGAGCTAGTTCCTGCCATGCACTCAATGCTGCTGGGATGGGCTCCCGACCCCACAATCCTAAATCTGATTTAAGTGGGTCAGAAAAAGGATAGAATGGTGATTTAGTTGAATCTTTAATAAGCGCTTATTAAATACACAAAAACATCTACCAGATGATCCCGGGGGCTGGGAATCCACATGAAAACATTAACAGAGCATTGTGGAACATACTGTATCTGCTTCACCCTTGTTCCCTAACTGGATTTTACAACTGGGCTTAACAATTTGCTTTCACAGCCCCTCATAGGTGTGTCCTATTTGACTGAGCTGCACATTTTCATGAGCCAAAGGTGGCTGTTAGCTGTAGGAGCAGCAACATCAGAGCAGTTGGCAGATCAGCGTATTGAACCTAATTATGTCTGTGAAGATTCTCAGTCAATTTCCCACGTGAAAATATCTGGTAGTTGAGTCATGGCAACTGGACTTCTTTCTTGTTAGGTAGATACGTTTCACTGCTCATCCAAGTTGACATGACTCAACTACCACATGAACCTAATTATGCTTTTTCCCCAATAAATTTCCCATCAAAGGCATCCTCATCCTTACTTCGGCTCAAACTAAACAACTGAACTAACAAATATATATTATAACCAGTAACGGAGGACTGCAAGATAACGTGCAGTGAATACACCTGACTTGAGCATTCAAAGTTTTCATACTCTTTCTCTGTTTGTTTAGCATTCGTTTTCTCAGAGGTTGATGCGCTTGCTGCTCTTCTTTTCTCCACCCTTGCGGCCCGCTTCTTCTCTTCTTTCGTCGACATCTTTTCCCGTTAAAACTGATTAAGTCAATTTTTGTGTTGCAATTACTTAGTATGTTTTCCTTAATTTTTCACTTAAGCTGGCACTTAAGTCTTCAATCTGCCTCAAGAAAGATTTAAGATATGAAGAGGTAGGGGAAGTGACGGCGAAGGTGGTAGGGATGAGAACGGTTCCCGTACGCATGCACCACACGGCCGCACTACTGCTCACTGCCGAGAGCTGATTCTACAATAAAATAAAATAAAAATAAAAAAAGGAATAACTTTGGAGTTCAATCATCACCCTGAACGCGGATAGTAGATGTCACATAGTATTTTTGTACCAAATTTCAGGTCAATAGTTAAAATGGTTTTTGAGCTACAGGTGATTTAAAATCCTTGACAGACAAACGGACAGCCAAAGTAGCGTATTATATATTCTAATATGTGTTTTAATTTAAAATCAGTACATCAACACAAATAAATCCTCAAAACCCTGCCTTGGGTAAGCAGGATTTAAGCATAACAATAACTATGACACAAATAAATACTAAATATGAAAATGCAAAGACTAGACCATACTATTACAGGATATGGAGTTGACAAAAAAACATAATAATAGTTTGCCTTTTACAAATATTGCTTTGCAGCTTTAGTTAACTTAAAACTTCCTACTAGTTCAGGATGTGGGCCCATCATAAGGCCCACTTGCATTGTTCATTCTCTCAAGCCGGACCAATTTAGCCCTTTCAGTCAGACTCCGTGAATGTGTGGATACTAGGACAGGAGGTCTGAGTCCCCAGAGGAACCTTGCATGAACAAGGGTAGGACATTGAAGCTGCAAACAGCTGGTCATCAATCACATTTTCAACTGCAGTGAGGTTGCCAACATGACACCTTCAATTAGGCATTTTTTACTTAACTGCAGAATCAATTTTATTTATAACCACAATATGACAAACATTTATCACAAAAGGAGACTACCAGATTCCAGTCAGATTATGTACAATATTTTAGATAGTAATAGACAGATTTAGTTGTTTTAATGTTAATTCAAACGTAAATCACAGATTAAAACTCCAGTCTTGGTGTGTAAAAAGAGACATGTATAGTAACTGCTGAGAGTTACCACTGCTCGCTGATTGTAAGCCGTAGGGGAACAGCAACACTGCTGTTTTTATGTTGTATGTTTTACGGATATGTTTAATCAGATTTATGCAACTTGTGTTGTTGTGGCAATAAGTCAAAATAATACTGGAAACAATAAAGTAACTTTCATTAGTGAACTTTCAGAAGCCTTTCCAATGGATGAATAAATTCAACAAGGTTTGTTACCTTAAAATGATTTACAACTAATTAATAAACAATATGTGAACATGTAAAGTGTGAAAGCCTGCATGAATTCATTCAGTGCTACAAAGCAGGCAAAAACATGAAATTGCCAGTTTTAAAGACCGTAAAACATGTGAAAGACAAACATGACAGGTGTTATCTTTGAGTAAGTGAGAAAAGTGCTATATAAATGTAAAGAATAATTATTAGCATTTAAAGACATTTGTCACTATTCAACTATACATTACATACTGAAACATGAACAATGTGTTACTGAATGTTAAAAAAATGCTTTATAAGTTCTTTGTTAAATCATTTATATGTAAAAGTGCTCGTTTACTCTTAAGTAACAAGACCTTACTTAACAAAGTCTTCTTTTGGTCTTCTTATAAGACATCACTAGGTAGGTTATTCATCGCTGTGCAGTGTGGCATGTTGACATGACAGTAAAATGACTTGTTGATATGAAGGATTCACAGGTTTTATACTAAAGATTTAACCTCAAGAGAAATGTGTCTCAGTTAAGCCACCTCAGACCACTCCAAAGCGAAGTTTTATCAGTAGGTCACGTTGCAGACAGGAAGAAACACTTGTTTAACAAGTGTAATGAAGATTGAAAGAAGTGTTTGTTAAGATCTTGTTACATAATAGCAAATGAGAGGTACATGTATTTTTGCAGTACTAAAGTGTTACCAGGGCTTCTAAATAATACACGTCACGCTATAGCATGCTATTCAAAGAGAAACTTAAATTTTTAAGCTTTTCTGATGAAATCCAATTATTTCACAGTTCTGCATCAGGAAGTCCTTATGTAGATATGATAAAAAACAAGCTGCCATTTTATTAATTTGAAATTCAGTCTGCACACAGACGACTACTCTCTCCTGTACAAGTAGGTGTTCCAATTGCCCACACCCCAGCCTTTTCAGAAAAACCGCAGCATTTATGATTTATTCTTGCTTTAAAAAAACGGCATTAGCTTCCCATTCAGATGATTTAGATTTAGCTGACTTCTGAACAGTAAAATACTGACTCATCCGTAACAATGAATGCAAATTAGGAGGAAAGGATCGCCAGGATAATGAAGGTAATATACATTAATAGCCAAGCACTGGGCCAAAGTGTGCCTGGTTCCTCACATCTCATTAAAGCTCTTCTGCTTTTGGGAGCGAGTGGTCATAAGTTTAGATACCCAGACTCTGTTCTCTTGGACACAGTCTACCTATACTACAGCAAGGAGGCAATCATTTTAACTCAATCACTTGGTCTCACTGACCTGCTTAGGCCATATTGTACACTTTAGTTTAGTCACTGAGTAAACAGTGTGTTTTTGCATTTCTTTCTTTCTTTCTTTCTTTCTTTCTTTCTTTCTTTCTTTCTTT
>JANRMT010062791.1:85417269-85428421 GCA_026402145.1 Polypterus bichir lapradei | reverse complement strand
TTTCTTTCTTTCTTTCTTTCTTTCTTTCTTTCTTTCTTTCTTTCTTTTACCCAGGCAAAACAAACCTATTTGTAGCACTCCACTAGGAGGCTGCAGGCTGCGCACATATTAAAAGTAATACGATTAGAATGTGCAGCTTTGCAGTTCTGCATGCAAATGTGTGGCTAGAAAAAGAATTCCCAGAGATTAAAATCCTCTATTTCACACTCGCTCTCTCTCTCTTTCTACCAGATTTCAGGGGAGGCTCTTGGTCCAATGCCTATGTCATATTTAGCAGAAACAATGTCAAGTTCATTGTCACAGAGTATACTGAAGTTCTTAGCTGCATGTCAGATGGACATACAACATGTCGCCACTCTCCAGCAAGTGTTACAAGTCAAATCTTACTTTGAAACCTCAGGATTCTTCCTGTCTCAAAAGTGTTTTGTTTAAAAAAAAACAACTCAGAGTTACTGAGCTATTATTGTATTAATAGTTGATATCAAGTCTGATTGAGTGTGGTTGTGCGTGTGTGTCAGTCAGCGCTCCAATGACTGGCATCTCCTATACATTTGGCTCCAACCCCAAGCCCCTGATCTGAACTGAGTAAGTTTAAAACAAATTAACATATGAACTTTTGTATTGTACATTTCACTTCAATTTAATATAACATTTGAAATCTTTATCCCTAAATATCTAAACAAAGATATTGATGAATGGAGACAAAACGTTCCAATTATAGGATGGCATAATATGGCTTATAAAAAATAATTTCTTTTATTCTAAAGTTGAATATGCCGCAAAAAACCTGAAGGCAGCCTCTTGATCTTATCCAGTGTCTCATGTCTTCTAAAGTCAAGTAAAAACGCAACATGATGGCTAACAAATTAGCCAAATGTACGCTGAGAATCTCAGAATTCTACTTTAGAATGGCTTTTCTAGACAGTGTGTGGATTACTCTGACTTCACGATTAAGGGTTGGAGAATTTTCAAAGCTAACATCATAAAGCATATGCAATGGTTTCATTTTTGTGAATGTCCTAGTGCTGAATTGCACCTCGTAGGGATGAAGTCCTGTCCCACAAACGTAGAGTGAAAAGTAAAGGTCTATTGTCAGTTGAACTAAACGATAACTATTTTGATTTATGTGACTACTTTGGGTGTTTAACTCACAGTGGCCATCTCTTACCTGACACATTCACTAAACCTGTTTTATTCTTTCCAGCTGAACTTGGTCCTCCATGGTT
Organism: Polypterus bichir lapradei; assembly: GCA_026402145.1. Classification (NCBI taxonomy): domain Eukaryota; kingdom Metazoa; phylum Chordata; class Cladistia; order Polypteriformes; family Polypteridae; genus Polypterus; species Polypterus bichir. The sequence goes on along the minus strand of JANRMT010062791.1, from coordinate 85,427,195 downwards.
TACTCTTTGCTCACCACCATTCTGACAAAATGTGGCTCATGGCTCAAAAGTAACAAAATTGTTTCATATGGCAAATTGCACAACAACATTCTTGTGCTCTGCCCTCTTAGCCAATGAAACTAACAAAGAACTTTTTATGTTTAAATAAAAGTTTAACCTTTTGGTAGTGACTCTTTATTTTTATCTGCAGTGCTGTTAAAAACGGTCTGACTTTCTGTATCACTGTATATTTTTCACAAAGAACATCGGCAACCAAACAATGACTAGCTATGAACACATAACAGAGAACTGTAATGCCTATTTCAAATACTCACAAAAGATAGCCATGTGTGATTTCCCTCTTGGAAAAAAATGTTCCCCATGGGCACAAAAACTGATTATGCCAACTTTAGTTCCAATAAATGAAACAAAACAATTTATATAATTACAGATTAGTTTCTCACAGACCGGTAGAGGTATTTTCCTCCTATCAGAACTGATGCTCATGAGTTTTTGAAAATAAAGTGCTTGTTTCAGATCCTATCACAACATATCGGTAGAGATTATACCTTAGGTTTGGTAAGGCCATTTAAAAGATGCCATTTCTTTTTAACTGTCAACAATTCTGAGGCAGATCAGCCTGTTTATTTTAGGTCATTGTTTTCCTGAATGGTCCAGCTGTGTCCAACAGCATCAAAAAATATTCTCTGACACATAGTGCAGTTTGTTTTTCCTTCAATGATGAATAGTCATTGGACTCCTGATGTAGCAAGACTTCCCAAAAAATAACATCTCCACTACTATGCTTGACTACTGGCATTAGAAGTTTTATCATTTTTCATGACAGAATCAGTACAGAATAGCCACAAGTTTTCACTTTTGACATATCCATCTTCACAACATTATTCAAGAACATTCAATCATTATCATTTTGGCAAGCCTGAGGTGAATACTTGTGTTGCTATTAATGAGTGATGGTTTCTGCTTATAACTCTGCTGTGATTTCCAATTTTACACTGTGCATTTCTAATAGCGGAGCACTGAGTAGAAGCCTGTCCATCCCTGAGCATTTTTCTATTATTCATTTCAACTGAAGAACAGAATTCATATGTTGTTGCTCTTGAATTTCTCGCTTGGGATTATTAAAGTATATCTAATCTAATCTAATTCATGAAATATGCCACTCTTGGGAAGATTAACAAGTGTTTCTCCATGTGGACAATATACTATAGCCATGACTGTGACCCAGTGTTGCAAAAGAGTCCCTGAAATTACTTTTTAAATGTTTTAAAACTTAGAGATATCAAAAATGCTACTCTGTAGTTTTTCAAAACTTTTTTTTTGATTTTGGCATGATATATTTGTGGAATTTGTGCACTGTGGGTAATGAAGAAAATCAGTTAGAGTTTGGTGCAGATCTGGCCAAAGTCAGACCTAATTGCTAAACAAAACATGTCAAATGGCTGAACCTAACAACCTCAACTGGGTTAATTTCACAAGTGACGATTACATTGCATACCAAACCAATATTAAATGTGCAAAAGTTTTTTCCCTTCAGATTGTTCTCTGTATGCTACTACACCCTACAAAATATCTGAGCAAATTCACTGTGAAAACTATGTAAAAATGCAGGAAAAAATAGTTGTCCCTTGATGAACTGAACATAAACCCAGGTGGTGAATCATTTATGTTGTTAAAAAATAAAAAGTCCAGAGGGTCCATCCATCCATTATCCAACCCACCACATCCTAACCACAGGGTCACAGGGGTCTGCTGGAGCCAATCCCAGCCAACACAGGGCGCAAGGCAGGAAACAAACCCTGGGCAGGGTGCCAGCCCACCGCAGGAAAGTCCAGAGGGTACACTACATATTATGAGTATATCAGCAATGCAACTATTGACCGTCTCAGTTAATTAAGGAAAACATTGGATTGAACAGACAAGATGTCACTGGATAACTTTGTTTGTAAGAAATTGGCCAGCGGCTGCAGGTTTACAAGTGAGGATGATTAATTTTTACAAAGGGTAAAATTCAGATATTGGTATTTAAGAAGTAATTCTTGCATTTTGTGTTATTTTCAATTTCCTTGTTATGTTGATAACATCATAGGCGCTACCATTTTGTGTTCATATGGCTATAATATGTCCATCCATCCATCCATTTTCCAACCCGCTGAATCCAAACATAGGGTCACGGGGGCCTGCCAGAGCCAATCCCAGCCAACACAGGGCACAAGGCAGCAACCAATCCTGGGCAGGGTGCCAACCCACCGCAGGGCTATAATATGTGTCATGTGAAACCATGTCAACCAGCTATTAAAGGCAAATGATATTACAACTTAGTTTATAATAAAGGAAAGTTTCTGCTGTGGGCTGGCGCCCTGCCCAGGGGTTTGTTTCCTGCCTTGTGCCCTGTGTTGGCTGGGATTGGCTCCAGCAGGCCCCCGTGACTCTGTAGTTAGGATATAGCGGGTTGGATAATGGATGGATGGATGGATGTTCATCATCAGAGAAACCAGCCAACTCTCTGAGGTTAACAAAAAGAACGTTTCTGATTATGACACCAAATAGGTTTAACGAATCATTTTAGATTTTGAGCAAATAATTGTTTTTTTACTTCCAAATCAAGTGTTTCCACCACTACTTCACGATGACCATTTTTTTGTTTTTTCCTTAAATCTCTGCCACTTAGATTTTTCAATTATTAATTTCTTGATCAAACAGGATGCAGCTTGTGTCTCTGCTAAATTTCAAATTCAATACTTTTCCAACTAACCAGAATGAATTAATTGTTCATTAAGGTTCTGTCCACACAGGCTTTCAAATCATGGTTAAATACATGTGCTCTGAATGACCTATAGGCATTTATGTTACGTTTTGTAGAGGTGCTTAATTGACTTTAATATGATTGTTATTTTGTGTGTTTTCCTGAGTGGGCAGATAGTAGGCAGTCCAGAGTATTTTTAACCTGTGGGGTTTGAGGTTCATCCTTCATTGGATTCGCGAAATATGGATCAGTTGGCTTTATTAGACTTGAACATTTACCTCCTTGTGTTAAAAATCACCATGATATGGTGACATAACAGAAAAATCTGCTATCTATGAAGAAATGCGCGATTTCCAAAAACATTCTTCAAATACTGTTGGATGTCAGTTTCAAGTTTTGATTGCTTGCTGCAGCTGGTATATCACCATTTTACACAATGGTCAACCAATATGCGGGTCAATGTTAGTCCTGAAGAGATGCTATTTGTCATCTTAAAGTAAGCAAATATACAAACAGTACTTGTATATGCATTCACCCACCAGCATTAATAATCCATTAGTAGCTAAAGTTACGTCATTAACTCAGACCTACAAACTGTTTAAAATTCTCATATTTTGTTGATAATGTGCATAAATGTGTCTGTGTGTGTGTGTGTGTGTGTATATATATATATATCTATATATATCGGGGGTCCCCGAAGCCATTCCTAGAGGGCCCCAGTGGCTGCAGGTTTTCATTCTAACCCTTTTCTTAATTAGTGACGTTTTCCTGCTAATTAACTTCATTTGAATTAATGTTAATTGACTTGCTCTTGAAGACTCAGACCCCCTAATTGTTTCGTTTTCCTTAATTAGCTGACAAACAATAATGAAATACAAAATGAGCCAAAACATGACCAGCAAACTGTGTCCATCATACAATATCTGAAAATAAAGAAAGATGAAGGTCTCAGGAATGCTGATCTGCTCAGGTCCACAAAACATTTTAACAATGCTCTTAGAAAAGAGAAATTCAACAATTTCGGAAATGTCTGCTATTGCACAATGAGAGCAGAAACAAGCCATGGAATTAAAGAATGGGTTTAATTAACAACTCACCACCAATTAAGCAACTGGTTGGAGTGAAATTGGTTAGCGTTTGAGGCCCTGACTTAGTTGGTCATCTGTTGGCTCACTCATTTTACATTTCATTTCTGTTTGGAAAGGCGACATGGTGGTGCAGTGGGTAGCACTGCTGCCTCGCAGTTAGGAGACCCAGGATCGCTTCCCGGGTCCTCCCTGCATGCAGTTTGCATGTTCTCCCCGTGTCTGCGTGGGTTTCCTCTGGGTGCTCCGGTTTCCTCCCACAGTCCAAGGACATGCAGGTTAGGTGCATTGGTGGTTCTAAATTGTCCCTAGTGTGTGCTTGGTGTGTGGGTGTGTGTGTGCGTGCCCTGTGATGGGCTGACGCCCTGCCCAGGGTTTGTTTCCTGCCTTGTGCCCTGTGTTGGCTGGAATTGGCTCCAGCAGACCCCTGTGACCCCGTAGTTAGGATATAGCGGGCTGGATAATGGATGGATGGATTTCTGTTTGGATGCCATTTAAGGAAAGAAATGAAGCAATTGAGAGGGATGATGAAGAAATTCAGGAGAACAAATCTTAAAAAAAAATTCAATTAAAATGTATTCAAAAGAAGTTAATCTGCAGCAAACAACAGGCCACTAATTAAGAAAAGGGTTAGAATGAAAACCTGCAGCCACTGGGGCCATCCAGGACCCAAATTGGGGACTCCTGACATATCCAGTCCTCCAGAATGTTAAATGAACGACACGTAAACACAATAGCGATGTTTTCTTTGCACTCATTGGGATTGTGACAGGCACTGACACCAAGAAAAAGCTGCATGCGACGTTTTTTTGATGCCATCCGAACATGCCCCTGACTGAAAGCAAGTGGTGAAAGCCCGTGTGGACGGTCTAATTTGCTGCAGTGAGCAGAAAAACGCCCAGCATTCAATCCACGCTCACCTGACACTACAGATGGCAGAAAAATGCTCAGTTCAGATGTCCTGGTGGACAGGGCCTAATACATGTATTCTGCTATAAAAAAGCTAACTAGAGCTCAAAATGCACTATGCAAAGTGAATGTACAAGTGATTTAACAAAGGATGGTGGTCTCCTCCACCTCCATTTAAAGCCAAATCAAAATGTTTGAAAAGTACAGGTGGCAAGGGAACTGATGAATTCATTTAAAATCCAAAACATTTGCATCTACTGTTAGCTTGAATTAATTAGATGTTTTTAAATTCTTCATCTCAGCAACATGATCCTAGGTACAGTAGTGATGGAATAATATTAAAAATAATTCAAGTTACTAAAGATTTCTACACACATATGATGACCTCCTAATAATGCATGTAGCCTGCTGTTAGCAAACGAGAAATCTGATTAGCATGCAGTGTGTTAAACATAAATGTCATATTTTCATGTTTGTCAGCCTTTATAATGAAGCATGCAATACATGCTGTGTCGCTACTTATAAAGCCCTCAAGCGCTGAGCTTTTTCAGGGTTTTACTTAATTTTACTTTAAATCCGACCTTTACAGCATTGGTCAGTTAATACAGTATGTTTGGCTTTAAGACCACTTTAATGAAAACAAACAAATTAGCTTATATAGCAACTTATTCAGTTTGTTTAAAGTCTGCTCAATCTTTGTAACATTCACTTTTTAAGAATTTAAACTCAAAAACCAAACAGATGTCTGTTTGACCACAAAGAATATCATTGGAAATCTGTCCAATTCCAAATCTGCAATTGGTGCTTTGACAGAATGTCCTCCATTTAAAATTCTTTTTAAAGATGGAAAATTACTATAGGTTCAGTCTCTAATAAATAATAAAAAAATGACTTTTCCCACATGGAGCACAGCTACAGTATAATGAAAAATGATCATGAGCTGCCTTATTCAGAACAGCAGTCAGCACTTTGCACATCACAAGGTGACTCCGGCTGTACTGATTGGCATCATATTTTACTACCCCAGATCTCACAGTGAACACTGTTCCAACAGAATACTTAATCTCTCTTTGCTTTGGTGGTCCTAACTGCATGTGTCTGCATATGTTTATTTTCCTTTCAATTCACGATTTAATAAGATAGGGTGTCCTTTGATGAGATATGCAGAAAGTAGATTAGTATTGGAAGATGCAGTCAGTCACTCTTTGGGAAATGAGCTGACATATGTACTTTCCATCTCAGAATATAGACAGGAGGTTGTAGCATGGAGCTGGACAGCTCATTTAGGGGTGATGATGGGCTACTTGTGCTGCTTGTAGGTTGAAGATAATTTAAAGAATAGAACTTACATCAAAGGTAAGAATGGGGGCATATTAAATGAAGGCTTTCCCTTCACCTTGAAGGGACTTCCCTGTTTCTTACATTTGACTGCACTGCAAAGCTGAGAAGCATTCTGATAAAGATACCAATTGTATGAATTTTCTACTTTCTAAATAATATTTATATATTGATTTCTGTGATGAGCAGTGATGGGTCTTGAGTAGGTATGAAATAGGCTTAGTTGTTTAATTCCTTACTTTGTCCTTATGTATGAATGGCAAAGATAGTGAAAACAAAATGAATTTAAAGTAGACAGTGGGATAATTGTAATTCCTTATACATTTAATTCACTATATAAGGCAATCCCACTTAAAAATAGGCTATTCTCTCGCAGTTCTACTTTTAAAAAATATGTTTAAGTAGGAATCACCATTCAGAGCACCATTACTTAATGAAACATTGCTGACCAGAACCCACACAAATATACATTCTCAGTTTAAAACTATGACTTGCACTTTGTTCCTTGAATACTCATAACTTTGTAACCCTAAAATTGCATTATTATTATTATCCCTAAATTATAATGGAACACTGCTGCCAAAGGTACGGCAAAAATTAATTCATATATGTTAGACTTACAAGTTCACATTTTATTGAAAAGGAAACATTCTCATTGATCCATCCATCCATTCTCTAAATCCACTTTTTCCATTGCAGAGATGTTACAAGCAGTAGAAACCCACTGTAGACTGAGAAGAAGACTAACACAAGCAAACTGTCACACAGTCATTCCAGGACATTTAGAGAGGCCACTTAGCCTTACATCCATGGTTTCTGTTTGCTGGAGAAACTTCACGCAGAGAGTGACAATGCCAGTAACCGAAAACGGGTTTGTAGATCTGGGAGGCAGCAACGTTAACCACAGCAGCACTCCTCATGCTCATTGAAATGACACATAATTTGCATGCAGCCTAAGAGGGCAGGGGCTAACAGTTTTGAAATGTTTTTACTGAAACTATTAAACAGATGTGAATGAAGATGTTCAGAAAAATGATAACCTTCCATTTCCTACACAGTCACATTTGCAAAGAAAGAAAGAAAGAAAGTTGTCTTTTCCATTTCAGCCTTCTTTTCAGTGATAGTATATCCTAGCAAGAACCAACTCTGATTGGGACAGCAGTCCATCCTAGAGCAGACTCCCTCACGTGTTCTGTTAACCTGATCTGTGGATTTTTGGAAGGAAAGCAGAGCACCCGAAGAAAACACGTGGTTGAAAGTAGAAGGTGCAAACTCGATATAGACATACACTTGATTACTAATCAAACTCCTGCTCCCTGAAGCTGTGAGACTGCACTACACCCACTTAATATTTATTAGGTACACATATAAATATAGATAAGTTATATAATTCATAGAGAGACAGATAAACTCTCTGGATGAAAGTCAGAACCCTGGCTGCTATTTTATGTACAGCGTTATCTAATGCTAATAAAATGATATAAACGTATATTTCAGGACAATACTTTGGGAAGAATAATCAAGCAACTGAAATAAAGTTATAGTTTAATTCATTTTTTATTGGAAATGTGGAAAGAATGATGTATAAAAAGGAATGCAGAATATCTAGCGAGCAAATAACAATGGAATCCATCTCATATTCACTTTTGAGAACCATATTAATTATATTAAGAAAGAAAGAACGAAAGTCAAGTACAGAGCCAAATTGTTCTCCTTTATTTTCCATTATCCTGTTTTATGAAACAACTACTGTCTTCCTAGCAACTTGCAGCTTGTTATCTTCACCAACAATTTACAAGCCTAGTCTAAACAATTCCAGTCTTTAAATTCTTTGTCACAGAAATAAAAGAGTGAAAATGTTTGCTCAAAACTGCTTAGCTGTAACATCTTCCTAAATATACAGGCACACATCAAACTGAATTGGAAACTTAAAAATTACTGGTATGCATGGTTAGATTTAATGTGACAAATTTTTCAAGAAAATTACATTTTTTCTACACAGATGGAAAACATGTTTGAGTTTTCCTGGGCCATATTATGATTATGCCTATGCAATGCAAATGTAATGAAGTTAATGCCTTTTTGGTGTTTAAATGATTTAGTCTGTTTAAAAGGGCCACCTCATACATCATCATTTTGTATATTGAAGTAAACCCCGACAAAATATTCTAGAGATGTAGAGACTGCAGCGGCAGCTGTTAAAAAGAATACACAACAGGCTTTTTAACAGGTGAAACCCACATGGAAAACAGTATGGTGCTTGAGGTACTGTAAGTCAAGCATTGCCCACCGGGGTAGTGGGGAGGGGTGATGAGAAAAAATAAATAAATAAAAGAAAGCATATATATAAGCCTTCTTTGTATTTTCATTTGCTTTGAGGACTGCAGCCAGTAAAATAACATTTAGCAGGACTGCATTTAGCACAACTAGCAGATCTAAAAAAAAAAAAAAAAAAAAAAAAAAAAATCCTGTTCTGCTTTTCAGTGAACCAGCAAAGCACATTTTCTACTTTTATCAAGTAGCCCTTGAATCTGGTTATTGCTAGGCAACGTATTTTATAATATAATTCTCAGGCTACATATTTGCTTGGCTTGACAAGCCACTCTCTTAAATGTTGTGTGACAAAAAAGCCATAGCAATGCACTGTAAATATTCAATGTGTATGCTTAGAGCATCTGAGCAGAATAGCCCTCCTGTTCTTTACCATGAGCCTTGAAATGTATTTTCTTTAAACAGCCTGTCAGTTCCTTCCACTGATCAAGACATATTTCCCAGTGTTGGCAGACCAGTAGTCTAAAGCATCCAAGCTGTATAAACCCACTGCTGCATTATACATGTAAAGCTTTTAAAAAGACTCCCTTGCTGTATGAACATGCTGGCAATATTGCACTCGTCTTACAGTCTTCAGATAATGCCTTCTGCAAATATTGTAACTTATGCACTTAATTCAGCATGCTAACTTCAGCCCAATTATTCCTCGTTCGTTGAGGCAGTTTCAAAATTCCCTGACTGGTTACATATAATTATAAGCATGACATAACATAACAGCTTCAATAAATCAGCACAGACTTACCTTACAGGATTTCTGTGTGACGGTGACATGAGAATAGGCAAGCTGTCTCTTCAGACGGTAGCAAAGCTCAAGGAAATTAGCCGAAGAGAAAAGAGCTGCATTTAAAAGCTAAATGCCAGGCTTTTAGAATTAGAGTTAATTGTTATTATTTTTATCCAAGCTCCCTGGTAAAGGATGCTCTGTGTTCAGCAATACTACTTTTCAGCTCAGCAAAAACCACTCTACTGCAGCAGTGTGGCAAGAGCAGGATCACAGTGTATGCTCCATATACTCAAGCACTACTTAAAATGTGGACCTGGACTTCCATCCTCTTGGATATGGAACTCAGCAAACTGACACAGGAGGCTCCTTAAATGGCATGTGCATAAGGTGCAGCATATATAATTTTATTCCCCTTAAAAACCTCATGTCCCTGCTGCCTTACTCTTTATGCAGTTTTTAAATGATATGAATGCCTTTAATTTAGTCTCACAGAGTGATTCCTTATTAAGATTAAAACCACCTCTTATGGTGACATCATTTTATTTTTTACACTTTACCAGAAATGGACAACTTCCTAGCAGACGTCACTAGCATCCTCAAAAAACATCTTTATCATATCAAGTGGAATCTGTAGGCCGGCTGATGGGATCTCATAAATCTGCAGTAGCTTCTCCTGATAACATTATCAATCTTGCATAATTACATATAAAGCCAAATTGTATGAAGGAAACACACAATGGCTCATCTGGCTTGATGATTATACAATATAATATATCTAATATATGTAATACTA
>JANRMT010062791.1:85394061-85409161 GCA_026402145.1 Polypterus bichir lapradei | reverse complement strand
TATATATATATATATATATATATATATATATATATATATATATATAAACTCTACTGCAGTTGCCAGTATGAGTGGCCATTTATTAGCTTTAAAACCTGTGAATAAAAACTGTTCCTGAATCTAAAACTTTCCTGAGGTATCACATAACTGAATATTATTCAGCCATTTAGGATGCACTCTACTGAGCACCTGTAAAAGCTGGTAAGTACAGGCTCCTCAGAAGTCTAAGGATATCTGTGGTACTAATAATTAATGTCTTACTTATTACATTATTAGCAACAACACTCCTTTGTAGACAATGATACTAATACATCTATTCAAGTTGTGTGGATGAAACACTGAGGTAAATGCCATAGCATACCAATTCCTCGTTTCCCTCAGGCCACTTTAATTAAAGTTTAGCATTATCATCTGTGACTATTGTTTTCTGTGTTAAGCAGGCAGCCTTTTAATCATTATGGAATTACAGCACACACTGTGATTGGTTGGCTAAAGGCAAAATTAGGAACCTGGGGCTGCTGGATTCCTTTGGGAGTGTATTTGTCGGATCACAATATTTATCAACTATGAGACGAAATGTATGGCAGCTTGATGAGTTCTCCTTAAGAAGTTAATACTAAGCTTTGTCTGATACATTCTTGGGAGAGTTAATATACTCTTTTTTTCTTAGCTTTAGAGTGAGACACCTAAATTCTCAGACATTTATCTAGTATATGAGAAGTTAATTTGCTGTCCCTATTTGACCAGCCAACGACCCTGACAAGGCTGCACTTTGTTTAAACTGGGAGGACAAAAGAGGGACAGTAGAATATCAAATTCCATTTTTATTAACAACCTTGTAAATTCAGGTCCCAGAAGAACACAGCAAGACATAGCTGTTGCAGACAAGTCATTAAAATTGGTGGTGAAAAAGAATTATTCAGCCTTTATTTCATGAAGTAAGTACTTTTACAGCTATCCTTCATTAGCTATTAACCTCATTTAATTCAGTACAAGGTCAAAAGGGTCTGAGTCTGTCCCTGTGCAAAGAAGGAACCAACTCTACATGTGGCACCAGTCTGTCACAGGACACATTCACTTGTGGAGGGAAAATTTACAGTGGCCCATTAGCCAGATGTGCATACATTTGGATGTGAATATGTGAATACCCAGAGGGAGAAAAATAACACATGCAGTCTCCACCCAGACACTGACCAGAGTAGGACTGGAATGTTGAATGCTGGAGTTGTCTGGTAATAGTGATAAATACTGGGCCACCATTCTGTCACCTTCACAATTACAAAAAATAGTTTTGAAATTTTTGATTGAATTTATTAGGTCATTTTCATCCATCCAATTTCAAACACACTTAATCAAATGCAGAGCTTAAATTGGAAGAAATGAGAAGATCTCAAGAATTGATTCTCTGCTGGGCAGCAGGTCCTTAAAGTTGAAAATCAAGTGAGGCCCAGTTAGAGATCACAATTGACATGTCAAGATGTCCAGAGGTGTGGCAACATGTTCATATGTATGCACTAGGAATAATCAAACTCCATCCAGGAAACATTTCTAATGGGAAAGCCCTATATTTGCTATCTGATCAGTCTGAATTTGTCCTGTCAAGAACTAAAAAATATATTTCACAGATGCTGGCTCACATTGATACCAATGCATCACATAGTTGTTAAAGATCAAGAAGATCTCAAAAGAGTTGTAATAATTTACATCTGGTTTCTGAGAAGACCACTGTATTCCAGGGTTCTCCAGCATCGAGCATTATTCTTCTAAAAAATCAATTCACAAATAGGCATGCTGCTATGATGATGGAATACACCTAATTAGCATGATGCTGAGAAGCATAGACCTCCTTGAAACAGCAGATGCGATTGAAAGCCTGCAACTGGAGTCTATCAGGACCTACTGTATATAGTTCACAAATTAGCAAGTGAACATGAAATATACCATACTCACTAGGGTAACCATTTCCTTCAATTATTACCATCACAAAAATATTCATCAGATGAAGTGATGTTTTCCCAGACTTGTACTGTCCACTGTTTATATTCAATACCCACTGAAACCATTCCTTTAGTAGTTTATTACAACAGTCAAGCATGAGTGCATATTACAAGGCTTTTTATTTTTATTATACATTGGTTGGTTGGCTGTCTTTCATTGTTCCAGGAATTCAGGATGGCTGGAACAGCAGCCATTTGTCCACCTATAAAAGGAGTCCTAGAAGTATTATGATTGTCCATTTTTCCTTTCTTTTTGGAAAAAGCACACTTCTTTTGACATACATTTTGCAACATTTTAAAGAACTTTAAAAATGTACTCAATTTTATTTGGTTTTTACAAGTTGCATTTTTTTTCTTTTCCTGTTTTTCGCTCCGTCTTGCGTTGTACATTACTTCCAACATGTTAGACAGCATTCAGCAGTGACTTGTGAACTTTCTCACTGTGCAGTTTAGAAGATTTTAAATTAGGATGTACTTTGTTGTCATGACCCCCTGTGTCACCCTTCAAATAGTTTATGAGCAGCGCTGCTGTGATTGAAATAGCTCAGACTATGGCTTGTCTTGTTATTGAAATAGATCTACACCATGCTTGATTCATGGCATCGGTTTAGAAGAAACAGCCTTTCACGTGAACTGATATCACAATTGTCCATTTCTTTTTGGAGCTATTTAAGATCTGGCTACCATACTGACTGCATTGCTCACTCACCACATTTCACATTTCCACCTTTTTTTTTAAGTGTTTGAAGGATCATCTTTCAATAGCACACTGTTCTACACTGTCAGCTCTCTCAAGAAAGCTAAGTGTTACTGCAAAGATCTGTCAGTGCTGAATCTATTTAGCCAGCCTTCAACACAGCACCATTTCAGCTGTTGTCATCTGCATTGGTGTTTCTGAATTCTTAGAGGCTTTTTTCTGTGGCAGGTATATTGATGGTATTGTAGTAAAGATAGCTGTCATCTCGCCTTCCTTTACACTTCATTGCTCCTTTCTGTCTGTTTTGCTCTGTGCCTTTGATGTTTACTGTGAGGGCATCTTTATTTGGGGATCACATGCAGTAGTTGCATCCTACTATGTCGAGCACACGATCTGCAATGATGGAAGTGTAAAATCCCTTTGATACAATGTGGTGTTTTATCCTGAACTTGCTCAGAACGAATTTCAGTGCAAACTCAACAGAATGATCCACAACAATCAGTGCTGGCAGGATGGTGAGCCAACTGCCTACTTCATGCTCTTTAAAAAAAGTTGTCAAAAGAGATGGTGGTAAATTTTTCTGAATTAAAATGGTGAAAAGGCTGGATATCTGGAATACAAGGACACCCTGTCTACAAAGACTAAAGACCTATAGCACTGTATCATAAATGGAAACAAATTCTACCCATTGGATCTTCTGGAAATTACAATTTGTCATTTTGTCAAATCATGTGTTAAGTTTCTTTTTTTTACCCAATATGGTATGTTGTATTCTCTAGTCTACTGGATCAGGGACATCTTGGAAGGCAGCAAAGCTACTGACCCGAGACAATCATCTTATCATAATTGTGCTGTCTGTATGGAGACCATGATGTTCAGTGATGACAACATAGAACTAAAACACAACTTCACTGTCTAGAGAGCAAACCCAAAATAAATTTGACAATTTCTATGGCCAATTCCATGGTACATACACCTTAATTCCCCACTTTCACTCAATGGTGCCAAAGAAATTATATCCACAGTGGTAATATTTTCACCTAAGATATGAGAAATAGTAAATGAACATTTCATGAATCTCATTGTCAGTTTCTGGATTACTGGTGGTGGTTTTTCTGGATGTTTAAATACAAGATAAGAACTGAAGGCTCTTGATATGAGTTGAGTCAAAAAAGGAAGACCCACAAGGCAGTCAGAAAAGCCTTAGAAAACTCATGTGATTCCTCATTTTCAATTTACATACATCATTTTACTTGGTTACTTCGGATGTTCAATCCAAATGACACAGCCAAGACCATTGTGGTGTACAAAGATCCTTCTTGATGCCCTCAAACACTCAATAGTTTGACCCTCTCCAAACTCCATATGTTTGTTTTTCTGAGTAAAACTTTTAAAGGCTTTACAACTGCATCATAGATGAATCATAAATTTCTCGCAATGGTTCATTATCACCAAATCTAATTTTTTTTACTTGCTTTGTTTGATTGGTTAGTTGATATCAGTTTATGCTTTCACCTTGTTAAGATCTAACTGCATCCCTAATCTGTTGATCATCTGTTCCAAGAAGTTTGCATTATTCTTGGAAAAGTCACATTTGTCCTTCACTTTTGGCCACACCATTTGTACTTCATTTATGACTTCATAAAGCTGGTGATCATACTCATCCTGGGTTATCCCAAACACAAGGACATAATTATAGAGCAGGCATTGGTCTTCCTTGAGGTTTTCTAGAATATAGGTTGTCACACGTGTGCCTTAGGAACAGCTTATAGACTCTGGTGGTAGTAATTCAACGCCAACCCAAAAAGTGGTAGTATATACTAACGCCTCTTTTCTTCCTCTCTCTACAGACTGAGTGATTGACAACCTGAACACCTCTGACATCCGGTGTCCATCCCTCCGTCCCCCTGGAACCGCCTCTACTGGTCTGTTCTGTACTTAACAGGAACTGATGTCTTCCTTGTCAGTCTAGTCTGAGAATTGTGCCCTAAGGGGCATTATTCTGCTAAAAAGCCTTTATTATTTTTGCATTATAATATACGGGGTTATGATGTCACCCCAACTCTTTTTCTTTGTCTTTCTCATTGTCTTTCTCTTTTGGAAGTGCTCTTGTGCCAAAAGTGTTCTCAAACAACGAACTGAAACACAAACTTTGAAATAACCAAATCAAAGTGATGAACAGGGCAAACATTTGTAATTTACATTTTTTTTAAATGACTCTGTTATAGTTCAACTGTCTAAGTTAGTACACAGTAGTAGAAGTTATGCACCTGTCTATTTAAAGTGAGATGCTCAGCTTTATTAAGTCCACAGTTTAATGAATTCTAAGATTAGAATTGCAAGCAACAAGGTTTCCTGCTGAGCAAACTCTTCTTTTATGATTTTGGCACTTTCAGCTGTTTCTTTCTCACGTGCTCCTATTCCTCATTGTCCACGAAGGGTAACAAGCTGTGTTTAGGTGTTAATAAAGAGAAATGTTTGTCTTGAGGCTGCAAAACTTTCTCTAAACCTTCTGACTGTTTGTCTAGCCCCTTATTTAACTTATGGAATTGCTATTTTATGGACTCAGTGGCAGTCATGCTCACCATACCTCATCTTACTACCATAACTAGTGCCAGAATAGTTCAGCCAAGTAATCCTTACTTCAGAGCAAACAATACAGTATTGTCCTACAATATGTTCTTGCATCTAATGTCAAGCTTATTTGTTGATTGTATTTGAGGAAAGATTAAAACACATGATAGTAAGACTTACTAGCAGAAGACACTGTGTTCAGCTAACCCTACACTAGTACTAATAAATTAACTAATTAACTAATTAAGATAAAAGCATGGTAGGATGCTGGCCTAATTTAACTTACAGCTCCAGGAGACTGGGTTGAAATATAAGCCAAATCGGTATAGAATCTCCCCATTCTCCATGTGTATGGCTTGGTTTTCCTTCAGGTAGTTGGGTAACTTCCAGTACCTTAAACATGCTGCATTAATTAGCCGTCCCTATATGAGTGAATGTACCTTGCGATGGGCTGGCTCCTTGTCAAGAGTTTGTATTTTTCTTATATCCACCATTGCTGCAACAGACTCTAGCTCTCCCAGATGCTGAAATTAGATTAAGCCGGCTCAGTAAACTATTTGATGGATATACACCACTTTTTGATAGATTGAGTGGTCTCCTCTCATTTCTCAAACTTGTTTTGTTCTTATGTGTCTAAGATAGCAAAGGTGAAAAGTTAATATCAGAATGTTGAGGCAGTGTAGTGGTGCAGTGATAGCGCTGCTGCCTTGCAGTAAGGAGACCTGGGTTCGGTTTCCGGGTCCTCCCTGCGTGGAATTTGCATGTTCTCCCGGGTGCTTCGGTTTCCTCCCACAGTCCAAAGACATGCAGGTTAGGTGCACTGGCGATCCTAAATTGTCCCTAGTGTGTGCTTGGTGTGTGGGTGTGTGTGTGCCCTGCCAGGGATTTGTTCCTGCCTTGTGCCCTGTGTTTGCTGGGATTGGCTCCAGCAGACCCCGTGACCTTGTGTTAGGATATAGCGGGTTGAACAATGACTGACTGACTGATTAAATGTATTTTTGAATTAGTGTTTGTTTAGGAGAAGAACACTTTTTGTTATTTAATTTTAGAAATTTACACACACACAAATGTTAAAAAATAATAGATTTATCTATTTGGAGACAAATATTATATCTTAGTACAAATATGGACACACAAGGTTGGCCTTGAAGACCATATACTGTGGAACTGGGTCAATAAACGGGCCTAAAGGGACACATATATAAAAGGAAGCTAGAAGAAGAAAAAATATGAACAAAATATATTGCTTCAGATATAAGTCCATATCCACTTTTATTCAGTCTTATGCCAGTTTTTAACCACATGTTGCAGAGACTGGTGTTAGCAGCAGGCCAAGGACCATATGGTGATATGGCATAAACATTTAGAAGGAGGTTTTCAATAATGTTAAGCAATTTCATTAATGGAATGTTAGAAACTAGATTAAAAAGATTATGGATACCATTTAAATATTGGGGTAGCTGGAAGAAATAAAAGCAATCAATACTATTACACAAAAAGGTACACTGGAGAACATTAGATGAAGAAGATAAATCAAAGGCTGGATTAGGCCAAACTCAAAGTGAAAGGAGTTTAGTAATCTTAGGATGGCAGGTGAAAAGGGATTAAAAATAGCTGTTATTGGATTGCTGCACATTCGAAAAATTATACAGGGGCTAAAAACAGCAAAGGATTCTATATGACACTTAATTTGTCAATTAAGTAATGGCAGTTTCCTATAAATGACAGAATTAGAAGTACCCATTCATATTCATCCATTCATCACATTTTTCATTCATCAGCTTGGTAATATTTTAATATCTGTCAGTCATTGTCAAACCCACCGCAGATATTTTAATGTAGTCATGAAAAATCTAACAGTCAGAACCCTTGTTTTGTGCGCAGTTGTGTAATTATATGAGTTGTTGCCTCATAGCTTCAGAGTCAAATGTCAGCTGTAACTGCCCATGCACAGTCTGACCATATTTCCCATAATTATCTGTGTTTCCTACCACATCTCTAATATATAATCATTGGATTGACTGGTGACACTAAAATGACCCTGCATAAGTGAATGTGACATGTCAAGGTTTTGGCCTGCTTTGGACTCAGTACTGTACGGATAGGCCCCTCTATGACTGTGACAAAAGGGGGTTTGTGAAAGAACTGAAATCTAGAGTATATGCTTGTTAGAGGATTATCAGTGACCTGAGATGCTTTTTTGTTAATTTACCACATTGAAAAACATAATTTCCTCTGAATTGTTTTATTAACATTTGACAATATGCAGAACTCCATCTATAGATTCAAAAAGTAGTGTAAGGGGAAAATCAACCTGAGGAACTATAATAATATGGCAATGGAAAGAGTATCTTGGAGGAATGACAAGATTATAATTTTACTTTGAAAAAAATTTGAAGTGGCTTTCTAGGGTGCATTATATTGGCATAAACAGCCTTACACTGGTGAGCAGTGTCTATGAGCTTCACTGGACTTCCAATTTTCACCCTATGTAAAGATTCAAGACTATGTGAAGCCTATGTGAAGCGGTATAATGTAATAAAAGAAGAAGCTTGCTCGTGCAATCATGGATCAAGAGAATGAACAGAACATCCCTCCATATTTTTTCAAACCAATTATGAAATCCTAGGGTATAGAGCCTATCCAGGCAGCACTTAGCTTGAGCCAATAACCAACACTTAATGGGAAACCAGTCCATTGCAGCACAGTATAACTGACAGACCCATGCCCCATCATAGCAGGTAAATTTAAGCCCAAGTCACATTACACAACTTTTCAATTGTTTCCTTCATTTACATAATCTTAGCGAGTCGGCAGCACATGTCCATGCCCTCTGGTCATGGAGTGTGACTTACCCACCAACTCATTCCAACTAGTCCACGACTCACTCTGTTAAAATCAAACAAGTACGATTTTGTATTAATTCATGGGGGTGGGATCAGTGTGCATGAGAACTGACAACCAATGAATGCTCATCCGGAAGTATAATGCATAGAATGTAGCATTGAGGAATAAGGAATGTAGTATTTTGAACCCCACAAGCAGAAGAAAGGTTTGTCTTTCTGATGTCTTGTGTTTTATGTACTAAAACAGAAAGGATACAAATTAAAAGAAGGGCAGAGACTGTGGCAGAACTTGTTGTACTGTTTAACCTGTTAACCTTTTGTACAACGTCAGGTCCATCGGGCAGCATGCTGTCACAAATTGGGGTAAACATGATTGTACTGGAAGACTGGCACTCCGCCAGTTAATGTTACATGGGTGGCCATTTTCAGTTATGTAAATTGAAAAGGTCTGGTGACAAGATCAGTAACAAATCTGACATACCCCATGACTAGAAGTTACATAATGTGACATCAGCTTTAGAAACATTCTTTAACATAACATTTTGAGATATGAGAAGGGAATGACACAAACACGACGCAGACATGAGAAGAAAATGCAAAATCTACCTACAAAACAAGCATTCTCTTCGGTTTCTCTCTTTTTGTGACTTTGTCAAACAAAGATGGTTTGTTCACTTTATAAAGAAATGAAACAAGTATTTGTGTGTTTTGCACATGGACATTAATAAGGCTTCCTCAGTTTGCTTGTTAAGATTTTGCCTTTGTATTTTCTCTGAAAGGTTTTGATTATTTAAGCCATTGTTTGTTAATAAGCACACAGACAGTGAATGGCAC
Source organism: Polypterus bichir lapradei (assembly GCA_026402145.1). Taxonomy (NCBI): domain Eukaryota; kingdom Metazoa; phylum Chordata; class Cladistia; order Polypteriformes; family Polypteridae; genus Polypterus; species Polypterus bichir. The sequence continues at coordinate 85,400,213 of JANRMT010062791.1, read as the reverse complement.
TGAAGTAGCTGTTCTCCTTTAACTCTCTTTGTTGTTTGCACCTGTATTTTCTGTGTTCTTTGTTAATTGTCCCTATTTGGAGGCAATTAAAGAAGCATATGCTATGGAAAAACTAACAAGAACAAAAAAATGAAAAAAATGACAAAGAAGAAGTAACATCTCTGGCCAAAAAATGCAAATCTCTCTAATTATCTTACAAAAGTAAAAGCCTGCTGGGGTTGTCATATATGACAGTTTCACAAGTGTTTTGAGTAAAGGACATACCCAAAAACATCCAACCATTGGCCTCCCTGGAGTCGTCAGAAGCAAATGATTAATTAAAGTAACCAATCAAGACTGACATGAATTGTGCAAAATAAGAAACAATTTATGGTTAAGGAGTTAAAAGCGTAGCACATCAGAACATACATGACATGAATTGGGTTTGGCAGTCAATGACCTAACAGAGTTCTGAAACCACATGAAGGTTTAATTATATTGTGCAAGCATCTTTTCTACTGGATGTAAAAAGGCAAGCTCATAGTTCTAGTATGATGGTGTGGGGTTTTCCCAGCACATATTGGATCTATTTACACAAGCAGAGGGACCCTGAATGCCACAGGATTTCAGAACATCATTGTTGATCAGGTGTGGTCTTTACAGTGGAAGTGTACCCATATGTAAATGGAATTGTTTGCATGGATGATCCTTCATGTCATAAAGGTGAGAAGGGTCCTAGAATGGCTTCAGGAGCAAGCCAGTGAATTTATTGTAAAGAAGTGGGACCCTTTTCCATTAGATCTAAATCCAGACAACAGCTGTTACATGAGATGGAACATATGTGGATTGGTGCAATTGCAACAATCTATCATTTACGAAAGAGATCATTATTGACTTGCCATCTTCTTTTGCAGCTTTACGCAACTCCAGAAGGCATGAGGTCTGAGGGAAACTTTTTCAAAATCTCCAAGCATAGGACTGAGACTAGAATCCAGACAAGATGTCTCAAAGACTTAATATTTGCATACAATGTAATTATTGCTGTTCACATACACACTAGGACTTACAGGAACTCATGAACCACTTTGTTGATGTCTGTAAAGACCTGAGCTTACCATTAGCCGGGAAAGAAAAATACAGTTGAAGAGTCAGCTGCTCCGTCCATCAACATTCTTGACTATGAGAAGAAAGTCTGTATTTTGGTCGTCTCCTGGACAGACCAATTATGCAACAACATAGTGCCTGACAGAGCAGGGATAATCTTCATGTTCAGTTTCCTCAAGCAGAGGCAACTGTACTGGCTAGGTTATGTTACTCAAAATGAAAGATAGTTGCATTTCAAAAGATATTTTCTACAGGGGAACTCTTGTCTGGAAAGCACTATGTGGATATCTATAAGCATGATGTCAAAGAACTATCAACCAAAAAACATGGTGGATGCTGGCATCTAGGAAATATGTTTGGAAATAGCAGATGCAGAAATAACTCTCTAAATATGAAGTTACGTTGATGCTGCATGAAGAAGAAAAGAGAACCACCGTGAACATCACCTATTATAAAACAGAACTGCTTTGACATTCTGCTGCCTAAAGTGCAGTAAAGACAACCATTCTCATGCTGGTCACTACCACTATAATAAATGCAGTTTCAGTTACCAATTTGTTCAGCGATGACACAATTCTATTGTCTTTTGGGAATTAATGGATGGCCTACTACTACTATAAGGCAACTCTGTAAGGTAAGATAAGTAAGAATCATGCAGAAAGGGGTTTATGTCAGAACTGGTGAATGGGGTGAGGTGACAAGGTAATTGCCTGAATCTAATTGCCTGAACTTGCTAAGATGTTCAGTGAAGCACACAGGGTGCTCAAAACAGTGTAATTTCATTTCATATTCAATTTTATTGTTGCTTAAGAAATTTGACAAATGACAGGAGACCAATCTGTCAATCAAGCTTGTTTGTTTAGCTAATAGCTAAGCTGTCCCAATATTTCGTAAACATATGCTTCTAAAAGGTTGTCAAGGTTTCTGCATCAACAACATGTCTCGGTAGTTTGTTTCAGATTCTCGACTTATTTGGGTCAAGCAGAAGCAATCAAGAAGTTATGAATTTGTATCGTGTTTAATGCCTTCTTTGTGTGTTTAATTAATTAATGACTTATTTAATTTATTATGTTGTGGATTAAGTGTATTGGTTTTTATGTTGGGACAACTGGTAACAATGTGCCTTGTCTCTAGCGACATTATTTAACCCACCAGCCCTGGTTTAAATTAAGGTAGTAGTGATGTCTTAGCTGGGAGCTTAACCAAAACCATGTTTTTACTTTAAAATCCCATAAAATAAGGAGAAGCTGAAACAAAATTTTGCAAATTAACAATTCTGCAAGCATTGAAGGATTGTCTTTATTCATGTGACATAATTTTTATTTCCTTGGATTCTGTCATTGCAGCATATAGCACAAAAGTTGACATCTATGTGTCTGTGTCAAGTTTTTGTGGGTACTCAGGTTTCCATCCATATTGGAAAGATGTGCATGCTAGGTGAAGTGGGCAAATAATATTGATTGTGGGCTAGATAGAGATTGTCTTGCAATAGACTGATATCTACTCCTGAGTTTGATGCTGCCATGTACAAGATATTGTAAGATGTGCTCCACCCTTGCAATCCAAGAATGAATCCAACAGGCTGAGAAAATGAATAAATTGACATATGTTCTGTTAAAATACCATTCTCTGCCAAGATGCCAATAGGGACGAGTCTTTATTTGGGAGCTACTGTATTGTCTTCGTGCAAAATAGCCATGAAATCGAATGTATTTTTTTACATACAAATATAGCAAAATATGTTTTTGAATCATCTGAAAAGAAATGAGTAATGCATAGAAATGCAAAAAACAAGTAAATTCATTACCAGCTTTTAATTGGTACATTTGGGCATACATGACCAAATAACAGGCTCTTCAAAAATATTAACAGTGTCACCTTTTTATATATGATTATGTATATAAATAATAATAAGACAACTAACACTATTTTCCTTAAGAATTATAAATATTTTTTATTTTTAAAGTACATGTCCATTATAGAGTATAAGTGGCCTTATATTTAGTAGTTAAACTGTTCACTGAGCATCATGGCATCTATTGCCACTTTTGGCCTGGTGCATTTAGAGGTTCAATACAACAGATGGTGCATGACCGTGAAGTCTTGTACTTGGCGGGTTTTAAACTGCTGCATTTAGGGACTCAATACAACAGATGGTATACAACTGTTCAGAGCAGGTCTGTACTCTAAAAGTACAGAACATGCACCTTTATTCATGAATCATGCTGATAATGTCTCTTATGTCATTCTTTTTACCTCCTTGTTATAATGGGGGTCATAAACAGAGAAAATATACAGTGCGACTTAGTTCTTAAAGGTGTACAGATGCAGAGAAAAATAAAGTCACATGTTAAAGATGCTGCTTCTGTTCAGTCTAGATAGTAATAATTCATACAATTCAGTCTCTACTATTGTAGCTCAAAACAATTTATGAAAGTTAAATTACTGCTAAAAAAACATAAAAATCATTGGGCTTATCTCATAAATGAAACAGAGGATACACAACCTTTCATAAGACGTGAAGTTTATTTCAAATAATAACAATGATGTTTAGGAATGGCTATGTTGGCCCAGCACAAATTCACTTAATTTTCCTACTTCCTTCATAACCAGAACAGGACATTAAGCAAGGACTTCAGAAGGACTGTAATGTGGGATGCCATTTCATTTAGGACTACTACAGATTGGAAACCTTCATACATGTATAAAGCATGATCTCTGTAAACTGACTACAGGAGTCACCAAAATGAGCAAGTCAAGAGGTATTTAAGAACATGGCATTAGCAAGGCCTATTCAGCTGAAGGAGAACAAAAGAGTTGTCTCGTAGCAGTGGGATAAGAAATACAGAGGTTTACAATATTGTTAATTGTATTTAATAAAAACAAAATGTTTACTTTGCAGTTTTTTAAGAAATGCAATAAAAAATGTCTTTCTACAATAGCCTGGAAAGGAGCTTTTTAATTTACATGGATATCATTCCAAGCAAAGCTCAAATGGTTCAAAGAAAATGAATGCAGTCTATGAATACTACCAGCTAAACAGCCCATCAGTGGACACTGGTAAAAATGGTATGCATGGGAAAATTCTTCCTACTGGGGATGATCACAGAATATAACAAGCATCTCTGAGTAACACATTTTTCACTAAAACATAACTTGTAACACAAAAAACAAGGTAATACAGCAGGAAAGGTCAAAAGAGGTATGATTTTCATGTCACTGATGTGACAGAAGATTGCTCTTGTGATAATACTCCTGCAAATAAATAATGCCTAAAAGACACAAAATGTTAAAAATAGTATTCATTTTTATTTTGTAGTTTAGCACACTAAGTAGGTTGCATTCACACATTGAATTTCATTTGCCACATATTTGCCCAAGTTTTAATTGGGTCCAGGTCATTATATAGTGATATGTCTTGATTCCATGTGTCACACACGTGCGAGTAGGAGGGCCTAATTAATTGTAATAAAAAATCAGACTAGGGGGCGGCGGAGTGCGCTGACTGTCTTTCTCAGTTTCCTACAGACTTTTCCGGGAAATCCTGCAAGGTTCGGGTGCCTCAGAAGACATCACTTCCGGTACCGACCCCTTTGCTGACGTCACCTCTGGACCAGAATACATCACTTCTGATTCTGGCCCTCTTGATGACGTCACTTCTATTATGGGTCTTTAAAGCCTCCATCTTTGTCTTCTGTAATCAGTTCTGTTTTGGACTCTGTTCTATTCACATCATGTTTCTAAAACCTCAGCTTTTGCAGCCAGGAAAACAATATACAGGTGGCTGCCCCAAACCTTTATGATGTCTCTGTCTAATCTTTATCACACGTTATCTACTATTATATCTAGTTTAGTATTATCAGCAGACTTAACTAGCTTATTATTTATATTGTTATTAAGATTATATATATATATATATATATATATAGTGACGGACAGCCGGGTCCCATGCCTCTGCTGCATACGTCCCGGGGGAGCCACCATGGACAGTGCAATGCCTCCCCTGGGGCGCCTGGGGACAGCCTCCCTGGCCGTGGGTCCTTCCTCAGTCTCCCCCGTGGCTCCATGGGACATGGAGTCCACCACAGCCCGGCTGGGAGATGTGGTGGCCGCTAGGGGGTGCTGCGGAGGGCCAGCCGCCACAGTGGACGACTTACCAGCCCCACTATAAAGCAGGCAACCTCCCTCCATTCTGAGCCAGAATCGGGAGGAAGAGGACAAGGTTGCCTGGGAGGAGTGGTGGTGCCAGGAAGGGTTGTTGGAGCGGTGCATTTGGGAGTGTGTTGGGCCTGTGGGACACGGGGAAGACGTGCGCACACGGGTGAAGGAAAAAATAAAAAGCCTGTTTATTTTACACGTGCCTCTGCGTAGTCTGTACCGGGTCGGGCGCTATATAGCGCCTTTTACAATATATATATATATATCTATACTAATAAAAGGCAAAGCCCTCACTGACTGACTGACTGACTGACTGACTGACTCATCACTAATTCTCCAACTTCCCGTGTAGGTAGAAGGCTGAAATTTGGCAGGCTTATTCCTTACAGCTTCCTTACAAAAGTTGGGCAGGTTTCATTTCGAAATTCTATGCGTAATGGTCATAACTGGAAGCTGTTTTTCTCCATTTACTGTAATGGAGATGAGCTTGAAACCCGTGGGGGCGGAGTTTCGTGTGACATCATCACGCCTCCCACGTAATCACGCAGTACGTAGAAAACCAGGAAGAGGCCCAAAAAGCACTGAAGAAAACATGCATTATATAATTGAGAAGGCAGCGAAACAATAAGAAGCGAGCGAGTGACATATACAACCATATTCATGAGTTCTGCTACTTCGGAAACAAAGCACGATGTAAACCTAAACTTTAAATTAAGTTCATAGACAGGCTGCCGCTGGCGTTTGTAATTTAGTGCCTGCCCATATAAGGCCGTCCGTCAGCGGCAATCCAATAGCAAACTGCCACGGGTAAATATTCACGGGTGAAGGACTGTGCTTATGCAGAGGAAGATGAGATGGTCAGGGTGGTGTTTGGCACAAACTCAGCGAAACTGCGAGAGAAAGTTTTAAGT
>JANRMT010062791.1:85371391-85388307 GCA_026402145.1 Polypterus bichir lapradei | reverse complement strand
GATAGATAGATAGATAGATAGATAGATAGATAGATAGATAGATAGATAGATAGATAGATAGATAGATAGATAGATAGATAGATAGATAGTCACTCACTGGCACTGTACAGTATATTGCACGTAGCCTCACGACTTCTTGACCAGCTCTATACCATTTAGCACTTAAGGAATAATACCATCTCAGCTGAGGAGTGAGTCATTATAATGTATAGCCTGATGTCTGAGGGTAGATATAACCTCATTTGATGCTCCTTGGACCAGTGCAGTTGTCTCAGTTTGTAACTGAAAGTGCTCCTCTTTTTAGCCAAAACCTCATACAGAGGGGTTAGAGTCATTGTCCAGAACAGTAAGCGGCTTCCTGAGTGACCTTTGCTCTACCGCTTCCACCAGTGAGTCTGGATCACTCCTAAGATTGAACCACCATTTTTAACCAGTTTGTTTAATCTGTTGCCTTCACATGCACTAATGCCACTTCCTCAGCACAATACCTTATAGAAAAATACACTGGCCATAACATATTAGAGTGGCCTGCATATGCCAAACAACTTCAACCTCCACAGGAAATAGAGACAACTCAGACCCCTCTTGTATGAAACCTCTGTGATGGTACTCCACTGAAGCACTCCGATGCACCTCACCACTTCCACATCTTTTACCATTAATGAGAACTGGTGGCAGAGTAGTCTTGACCTTCCTGATCTCTACTATTATTATAGGCTACTAATATTTCCTTTGCCTTATTGATGTTTAACTGCAGGAGGTGCAGTTTGCACCATTTAACAAAGTCCTCCCCAGTACATTGGTGTCCTAAAAGTTCACAACAGCATGTGTCCCAAATGTTCCTGAAGATGTTGTAATGTCCTAGAAAGCTACGCCATTAAATTTTATAATCTCCTTGATCTTTCCTTTTTTTAGGCAAACTGTCATTTCAGCTCCTCAGCTTTTCATATGTTATTTGTTCCAAAGTGGCCAAAGACAACTGAATCCATCCCCTCTCTAGCCAGGAGAACACTATCTCCCTAAAAGAGACTTGGGCAGGATCTGCCAATTCTCTGCTATAATGTAGGCTAGTTACCTCCTCCTTAAATTCAGCAACCCTGAACTCAAGGTGCTGGATTAGCTGACATCTCCCACATATGTAGGCTTCTTGGGAGCAGGCCTTGTTGAAGCAAACATTCGGAACTGGAAATGAATGGTTTTGGCTTCATTTTTAAAATTTGGATTGTGAATTCCTTAACCTTTTTATTTAAATGATCAGTAAATAGCAAGAGACATAAATACATATTTTCTGCAGGTATTTACAAAAGAAGAAATAAATTGAAGAATTTAAACGGAGGAAAAATGAATTGTGTGTTTCAAGACTTTAAAATCAGATTGTCAGATGTAATTTAGGCACCTTGCAGAACTGAATGTCAACACAAGTCCTAATGGGATTTTAACAGTAGTCCTGCGAGAAATGAAAAACATTGTTTATAAACATTTAGCAAGCATTTGTTGGCAATCGTTTGAATCTGGAGATGTAAGTGAAGACTGGAAGGTTGCCAGTATGACTCCAGACCACATAGGGGAGACAAAACATTAGAAAAATAAGGTTAAGTTCTGTTGAAAGTAAGATTATGAAAAAAATAATCAAAATAAATTAGATAAATACCTGTAGAACAATGCTATTCTAAATATCAAGCAACATATTCTTACTAGAGTTAGATCCTACAGATCTAAAAAGTTCAGCTTTTATGAAGAGACAGTTGGCAACACTCTAGGAAAAAGCCAAACTTAGTTTTATATTAAAAACCAAACACTACTTTGTTAAGTACATAATTTCAAACCCAATTTGTCATCTTACCAGTACCCAGACTGAATACATTTTACTGACTCCCCTTCAGCTGTTGCTGTTGTTTTTGTGTCAAATCACAGGAATATGAGTATAAAAATAAGCATCATACTCTGCATATTGTGTAAACAGACATTGCAATGTATGTTATTAAAAGCAACTTTACGCCACTGTATGCTTCCACTGATGATACATGCAGTGCAATTTTATCATCTGTATTTAAATACACATTTGCATATTCCAAAACTTTTATCTATATATAATGTCTGAGTAGTAACTTTAGAAAAAGGTTTGTTGTAGCCACGAGTTTTATGTGAAAAATACTCTCTATACATTTTGGATCTTACTGGCTAAGTAATTTTAAAACTATAGGAAAAGGTTTACCCATCTCCACTATTTGATGAGGTAAGTAATGTCACGTTTTGCTAAATCAACAAAAACCAGACACAATTATTTCTCATTTGATAATATTTGTCTAGTAGTTTAGTTGTAAAAAATATGTATTTTGGCTCAGTTCCAATGTGTTGGCAATATGAGACACAGATGTGATGTTTTTCTCAAGCACAAGTAAAAGAGAAATAGAATCTGATTTTTAAATCAGACATCAGATCCAGATAAGGACATGAAGCTCAATTACGATACAATTCAGATGTCACTTGTATGAGGCCACTCAAATCAAATCTCTATGGCAGCGGTTTATGTTACTCTTTCTGTGTGAGGCTCTGTAGCTCATTAGTTATCAAATTATTGGAACATATCTGTAATACTAGTCAGAACTAATCTGCTAATACAGATATCTTTTATTATTGACAAACAAAAACAAATGCTACATGTCTAAATAGTCACTCATTTTTACAGCGGGCACTGCCTGAGTAAACACCAGTATCAAATTATAGTCATATGTAAGTATAAATAAGGACAATAGGAAAAGAGTTTCAATCTAAATTGATAAATGAAAACAATCTTTTTAAACCAGCACTATAAACGCAGCCAAAAAGATAAATAATCAGGTAGTAATTCAGTGCATAGTGTATTGCTGCTTCATAGTACCTGTAGTTTGAGTCCAATTTGCAAAAAATATACCAGTGTGGCTGTACATTTTGAATTATTTGACACCGCACTTCTCAGATTAAGTACAATCGAATGTATAGAAAGATATTCTGATATATTTTATGCTTCATTTCACAAACCTTAACATCACTACTGTCTTATATTTAACGCTCAATTAAGTCATCATCACTTACATGCATGTACCTATAAAATGAATAATGCCAAATCTGCTGTTAGATTAGAACTAAACACATACTGTGTCGTTCGTTATGAATAGAAATCCATCTGATCTATGCAAAGATACTCTTGTAAATGAATTGTGAGTCGGGGGGGATGTTGGGTATTGCTGATAGTTCACATGAGTACACTGCCATGGACAAACTATTCTTTTATAATTTTTTTATACTTTTGCTTTCACATTGTGCACTCTCACTTTTTTGTGGTTCAACTATCTGCTATAACTTCTTTCGCTCTGTCTGATGCCCCATTGACTTTTTATTTTAAACCTGCACAAATAGCAACTATTGCACAAAGCATATTCATTCACACAAGATTTCAAATATGCTGAAGGTGTAGCCATCAGTGTGAGTTCCATATAGGGTGCAAGAACAAAACAATAATTTCATCAGAGGTCCAAGGAACATTTGCTAAAATGGTAACAGAGGTAAGGGAGAATTATCCGTGGAACAGCAGTAAGTACTAGGTGAATGGACTCAACAATGATAGATTCTGTAACATTACAAATACAGCCCAGTGCTTTTTAAGTTCTTTACTTACAAGTGTACACTATGTGTGTCTGCACTCAAACAATATACCATGCATCTCCATTTTTGTCAATCATTTTTGTAACAGAGTCTTCATGGAACGAACATGCAAACCTCTGCAAATGAAATGTTCTCAGAATAAAATGCTTGTATCTTGTTATATAATTTCTAAGAGATTTAGCCACTTTCTCAATGATTAAATTAGGGAGAAAATGGTGACGAATTATAAATAAATAAATGCATATGTCTAGTATTATATTGCATCACCTGTGCCTCCTGTAAGTTAGTTAGTTTACTGTAAATAAAAGATTAACAGTGGGCATCCCAATATCATTTTAACTATAAGGACTCTTACAAAGGAGTGCCTACAGCCACAGTCTCTTTGGCGTATCATCCTTCTCCCTTGTAGTCCACGCTCTTGTTGCTTTCTTGCACCATTTAAACAGCAGCTGGCCCACCTCAGATCACTGCTTATCCCTGATTGCCAATTCTGTACGTGTCAATGATCCCATTAATTAAGAGATTTGGTGCAGTCATTAGAAAGAAGAGCTGCCACTGCCTGCTCCAGCCACTCCTCACACTTTTAACAGTACTGTAGAAAACATGCATGCATGCTAAAATAAATGAAAGCAGAAATTAAACAGGCAGGAATGATTAATATAGTGTATTTTATAACAGTCACTATATAAAGTTAGTTCAACCACAACCGTACACTATTCTACATTGCATACTGAAAAAGAGATATGAAGAAATTCAATAAAAGCCACTTGCTATTACACATATTTTGTTACTTTAACTAATTGTAACCTGTCATTTCTCTTCTATTTTGATGTTTAAACTTCTGAAAGAAGATTGTATGCTCTTATCTGTCAGCTCATTTTTTTACAGTAGAAACCTAATTATGCATCCATTGTTTAACATTCAGTTTGTCTCTATAAGACATTTAATGACTAAACAATGAATGATGGAACATACAATAAAACACAAATATTTTCGATAGTGAGATGCCAATTTGGACCTGGAAATATGCAGTCTGTCTATACTGGTGAATTTCACCGTGCTTAGTACCATTTTCTGTGTTCCATTGTTTTCATTTTCATGCTAAGTTTGGTTTACGCCAATGAAGATATGGAGTGTGACCTTAATGACCTTGTCAATAAATGAGCGTTCAAGCACTGGCCTCTTAGCTGGGGTTTGGCTATTAGGAGAATCCAATTTTACAGCTAAATAATTAAGGACACATTCTGAGGAAAGCACAAAAATAAATCCCAGTCACATATCTCTTAAAAATAAACTGTTTTCACTCAACTATTTATTAGAAACTCCAAACTTGCTTTGATACATTGTGTGTTTATATTTGAGGTGATAAGGAAATGAAACTGTATTTTTTATATTTTTGTTATTTGGCCTGACATTTAGTCTTTAGTCTAAGTAATCAGTTCTCTACTGTATAATGAAAATATTCTTAATGAAGATTATAGTGTACAGAGAAAACATTTTTTCTTCTCTTTCATGTCACAGTCATGATGGAGGTACACTTTTAATGGAACTACAATTAAAGTACAGTGTATGTATTAAAAAATGCAAATATATGAATTAATATTCATTTTTATATCCCCTCTGATGGACTGGCATGCTGACAAGGCGATCATTCCTGCCTATGTTTGATGGACCTCACCCCCGAGCCCCCTGCTTAGGATTAGGCGAGCTTAAACTTTAGTATGGTATGCTATACATTTTTAAATAATTTGACTTTACATTAGCTGTATCTGTTCTGTTTTATGGACGTAGCAGTTAATGAGGAGATAATTAAATGGATAGTCTGATGAACTTTGAACGATATGGCCACTGTAGCGGATGTCTTAATTTACCTTAAGTCTACATATATGTTTATTTGATGTACTACCCATTGCTTGTGTGTGGTTGGATTTAACTAGAATCCCTGTTAAAAATATCATCATCTGTCTGATGAGACAAAAACTGAAGTCTTTGGGCAAAACTCTAAGCAATATGTTTGGCAAAGACCAGGCACTACTCATCATCTGCATAATACCATCCTTACAGTGAGGCATAGAGGTGGCAGCTTCATACTACGGGTATGCTTCCCAGTGGTAGGAACAGGGAGAATTGTCAGAATTGAGGAAAGGATGACAACAGCAAAATACAGAGGTCCTTCAAGAAAACCTGCCTGAGTGCCACAGATTCGGATGATGGTTCATCTTCCAGCACAACAATAACCTGAAGCCAAGACCAAATTGTAGTGGTTTCAGAGACCAATCAAAGCCCACGCATAACTCCACAGAACATCTGTGGAGACACCTGAAGGTGGCAGTTTACAGACGCTTCCCATTCAATTTCATGGAGCCTGAGAGGATCTGCCAGGTTGAATGGAATACACTGCCCAAATCCAGGTACTTATACTTGTAGAAAAGTCTCAAAGCTGTAATTGCTGCCAAAAGGTATACTACAAATTACTGAGTTAAGGCTCTAAATACTAGAATGAGGGACTTCATCTTTTGATTTTTCTTAAATTTGCAAACCTTTCTAAAAACTTGTATTCACTTTGTCATTATTGGTGATTGAGTGTAGATTGCTGGTACAAAATGTCAGATTTATCTATTTAAAATTAAATTTACAATGCAATAAGTGTGCAGAAAGTGAAGGCTTCTGAATACTTTCTGAATCCACTATATAAAGACAAGATGTCTATAGTGTCCCACAGAAATATATAAATATTTCAGCTGCCAAAGGGGTAGTTCCACAGAATAATTGTTGTTTAGTTAATATAAGGAATTACTATGCATCTTAAAAGGTATCTATAATTACATTTTAAATGAATGACAACGAATGCATTTGAATGGAATTTTATTCTGTATATCCAAGATGGAGAACATGCATCTTGGCCAGAAAGAAGGATGGTTTTTACCTGGACAGGAGGCCAAAGCAGGAGGACAAGTGGGTTGGCCAGCTGGATGAAGAAACAACTTTGTGCCCAGGTGGAATAATATGAGGGTGGGACCTGTGGAAGCCGAACGTTGGGAACAGTTCTATTCCCCTTAAGGAAGGTGGCAGTGGTCCTCTTGTGGTGGTCCAGTTGGGACACCAGCAGGGGTGTGTGGGCATTGGAGTCCGGCCATATTGTGGCTGGTCATACTGTGCATTGGGTGATTTATTTTTAATAAAACAGTTTATTTGAACCCAGTACTGTGTGGAGTACTATTATGTGTGAGGTTCGAGGGCTCAATGATGCCCCCTTGTTATCACAATATAAACAGTTATGACCATATCAATAAAACAGATTTGATAAAGGATCTTTCATAACAGACTTATACTATATCATGCAGTGATCTTAAAGAGCTAGACACACATGAAAGAACATTTCTATCACATAAGTGATTTGGCCATATTTATGCATGTAACTGCTCTTCACTTATAAAAATTAGGAGCCAAAAATAAGCTGTTTGTGCGCAGAACCTTCCATGTGAATTGGGGGGTTAATTTTGTGTATTTAACACTAGAATCCCTGAAGCCTACGAAAAAACTTGCAATCCCGTGCCACCTTAAATTCCTTTGCACCTCTCCATTAGCGTCTTTTGTTTTGCAAATGTGTCACTCAGCAGAAGCAGCCTGCTATCACATCCCTCCACCGCCGCAGCTCAACTTGGGCAAAAAGTTTTCCCAGCTCAAATCTTGTTTATCTGAGTGTGAGGTGCCTGGAACTGTATAAGGTAAATAATATATCATCATTTGGAACACATGCATTTCATGTGTGTTCCGCGTCTACACTGATCTATGTAAGTGTAGGATGACAGGAAATGTGAAACTTTTTTCATGTTATAGTACTAACGACAAAATTTTGACATGAAGTGTATAATGTGTGAAGACTGAAGTCCTGAATCCTCACAGCCCCAGAAAGTTCAGTTTAAATCCCAACACAGCCACCATCTTTCTTGAGTCTATAAATTTTCCCTCGTTCTCACTCTATTTGGGTTTTCTGCAAGTACTTGTGAAAATGCTTTGGTTAAGATGCGAGAGTGCGGAGATGTTTTACTTGAGCGTTCCACAGTGATGGACAGGCGCTCCATTCTGGGCTAGTTGTTGATTTTTTTGAAACAGACACCAGCGTCTAACAACCCTGTAATAAATTATGTTTCTGTAACTGCTGTTTATATTTCATGTATATGGAGATCAAAGGTTTTTTTTTTCACTGTGTACACATTTTTTGTCTTTAATAAACTAATAAAATGACTTAGAATGAGCTAATGACAGATCTGAATGAAGTTCAAACCATATACTTCAGTCATTAGTATCTCTGCGGTAATGTTTACTAATGTTAGCCTGGCCTCCAAGCACATTGCTAGTGATGCGTGTAGAGGAAAATGTTTGACAGGTAGCTTCACTAAATGCCTCTGAGTATGGTGGAAACATCTTTATTTAAAAAGAATTAAAAAGAATTAAATGGCCAACAAATGCAATGTGGTTTAAGAAAATAACTCATGTTAGATAGACGAGCAACGAGAAAGTGCAGATACACCTCAAACAGACAAGGGTTAAAACACAGACTGAAAAATAACACTAGTGCAAAGGCAAAACACAAAATAAATGGCTTTAAACAAAAAGTTGTAGAACCAGAGAATGATAATGAGATAAGGTAATCGGAGGGACTGGACTCCACTAATAAGCAGAAACGGTTCTCTTATGTATACTGCTTAATCACATTCAATTTTCAGGGTGCGATTTAGTAGCACACTGTGCAAAACTGTTACCACGCTGGGTGCCATGCTTAGTACCACCAGGTGACACTGGAAAAAACTGTTTCTCAACATGATTCCGATCCTGAGCGCTTGTGTATATTTCTCTTACATAACATATCTTGAGAGATATTGGGAAAGTCAGGCTTTTAGCTAAATAAACAGGCTGTATGGACTGAACAGCCTCCTCTCATTTGTCAAATTTCTGACACTTTTATAAAATAAATCTTGCTTAATCCATTCATAATCATGGAGAATATTAATTAATCTGTCTGTGCTACTTTTCTAAAAGACAACACACATAGTACAGACAAGCAGTGGCAATATACATCCATCCATCCATTATCCAACCCACTACATCCTAACTACAAGGTCACAGGAGTCTGCTGGAGCCAGTCCCAGCCAACACAGGGCACAAGGCAGGAAACAAACCCCGGGCAGGGTGCCAGCCCACCACAGGGCAATATACAAGTTAAGTTTAATAACGTAACAATTTGATGCAACCTGTGATTTACATCTCCACCTGTTTTTTTATTACTAAAAAGAAGCTTGTTTATAAATGTAAGTAAAAGCAATGCTCAGAGGATAACGTAGAAAAGGACTGCATCAACTGACAAATGTTTCCATTGTTAAATTTCTTTCTTTCTTGATACATTTCAATTCAACAACAGGCATGAACAGCTTTTCAGCAGAAATATAGCGTAGGTAGTTAATTTTATCCCCAAAGTCCAACAAACATGGTTTGCATCTTTGGAATCCAAACACATTGTACAGTAAATTAAATGGCAAGGATACATCAAAATGTGATGTTGATGCATTTTATGCTTTCAATTGGTGTTTTTCAAGCATATAAATCATTTGCAATCACAGCATGTTTTCGTAAATGCCAGAAACATGTGTGGGTAAAGCTTCTCATCCACAATAAGATCTGAATATCAGTCATTATATGAGAAAAATGTTTTAAGGTTTGAAGGGAAAAAACAAATATCTTCTGGAATTTCATCAGTCATACCTTGCATTTCTAAATAAAATACATACATCTTACATTATTTCCTTTGTATATGATTGATTTGAATTTTTGCCCCATCCACATGAAAAATAAACATTTTTAGTGAAGCATAAGAAATGGGTCAATCTACAACTGAATATTAAAGAAAACAGCATGATATACTTCCAGTATATCTTAAAGGCATAAGAGGCTCTACACCACATGCAGAGGGACAAACAGAGATGCAGGGTGACGGTTGTATCCCAGTGTTCTTAACCTGCACACCCCTACTGACCTGCACTCTTAGAAATAGTGGCTCTTGATTGGCACTTTATGGTTCTTTAATGGGTTGTGTGGTTCCTCGTAGAACAATTGCTTAACAAAGAACCATTTTATTTTGGGAAGGGTTTATTGCATATGAAATTGGTTCTTTGTGCTTTGAAAAATGTCCTAATATGTGGGAAAAACTGAAATATTTAATGTATGACAGGTTATCTTACAGGACAATAACAGATTAAGAAACCCAGGACTTAGCATGTGTCACTGTACATGTACAGCAAGAGTCCTTTTGAAATAATAAACCATTGGTATTTCTCAAATCTGATATCATCTATTCATGGTCATTTACTGTATGGAGCCTGTTATGGTTCTAAATAAATAAAGATTTATTCTAGAACCTTCATGTTGATGGGTCTTTTGGGAACCAAAAATGGATCCCCTATGGCATTGTTCTGAAGAATCACTCTGGCAACTTTATTTTTAAGAGTGTGAAATGGACTATTCCCCTGTATGTGTGATGAATCAAAGCACGCACCAGTTGTAATAGGAAGGATAAAACATCCCAGTGGTCTGGGAGAGGCTAAAACAGATTTACAATACTGTACAACCATAACAACAACAGTTATGACAGGCTCGTGTTGGTACCTGCAATAACTTGTGTGTGTGGCGCAATGTAGATTGTGGAGTGACACCATTCTGAGCTACACTTGCCAGTCCAGGAAGAAATGAAGCACTGCTGTTTGAATGCTACTTTTTTCTACTGTATCCTTGCGTCTTATTTGGTTACAATAGGAATGTTGGTAAGTACATGCGTTTAAGAATGTCACTGTACTCTGTAAATGTGACAATCAGGACCAACAAACCTAAAACCTAGTGTGGAGAATGGCCAGGGCCCTTGCCTGGCCGGGACGTCCTTCTGAATGAAGGACACCATTTGCAAGGCTCTACCTCCCCTGGGACGCTAGAGGCTAGCCCTCCTGGGCAGCTGTGGCACCACAGATTCCCACAGGGCACGCTGCCAGTTGGAGTTTGGTGCAGCCCTGTTGGGGACCGCCAGAGGGAGCTGCAAAGCCTTTTCTTGAACTTCCATCACACCTGGGAGAGATTCCAGGTAATGCTAATGGCCCACCTGGAGCACTCCCAGAATCAGCATAAAATGGGCTGCGTCCCCCTATTCCGAGAACCGGAGTCGGGAGGAGGTGGACAAAGCTTGCTGGGAGAGGAGTGGAGGTGACAGAGAAAGAAAAGAAGAAGGACTGTGTTGTTCTACTTGTGTATTGTGCTGTGCTGTGTAGTGGGGAGCAAAGGGAAAGGGCTTGCCCACGGGAATAAACATGAGTGCTGGACTTGAACTTGTGTCTGCCTGTCTGTGTTGGGTAAGGTGGCTGGTAACCCCCTCCCCCATGGTGGTCCACACTAGTTTTGACTGTGCTTTGAAATTTCAAAATACAGACAAAAGCCAAGCAAAATGACACCTTTATTGGCTAACTAAAAAGATTACAATATGCAAGCTTTCGAGGCAACTCAGGCCCCTTCTTCAGGCAAGATGACAATCTTGTAATCTTTTTAGTTAGCCAATAAAAGGTGTCATTTTGCTTGGCTTTTCTCTACATTCATAATGGCTAACACGGTACAACACCCTAGTACTACAAAATACAGACATAAATACTGTTTTTTATTAAATGAGTAAAAAGGGAAGAAAAGTCATAAACTCAAAATAATGAATAAATCCTTCCTTTTTCCATTCCTGGCTAAATAAACTAAAACTAATGAATTAGGTGGCTTGCACATTCAAAAAAGCACAGCAATTCCAAATGTGGACACTCTAAATTGGCCCTGTATGAGTTGGAGTGTGTATTAATGCGTGTGCTTGTGTGAGTGTAAGAGGGCTCTGACAGTGGACATTCAGTTCTCATTCCTGCTTTTCAGCTGATGCAGTTGAGATACCATCAGGCTCCTGACAACTTTAAATTAGATAAACATTCATAGAAACTGAATTGATATGCTTCTTGCATTCAGCTTGTGTTCTCTCACTTTCTCTGAATACACTTGTTTACAAGTCTGTTTCCATTTGCTGTCAAGAAAAATCCTACAGGTGACTCCAGAAGTCCATGTGCTCCTTGTAACTAACACTCACAGATAGACAGTGGACTTCAAACCACAAGAGTGCTGACTGAAGTCTCACTTCTGACTCACTATGTGATCCTGAGGCAGGCACTTATTAAATTGATAAAAAAGTACAACATGTAAACAATTATAATGTACCTTGTTTTGTAAATTCCTCTGGAAAAACACTTTATCTGATTTTAAAGTAGTAATAAAAAGGCCAAAACCCCTAGACATATCCTGGGCTGCTTTATCTCAGCTATGCAGTGCTAGAACAATGTCTGTACTCACAAGGGCTCCTTGCTACTACAAGTTAATGGTTTGGGTAATTCTTCCAACTTTCTTTACATTCCTGTAAGCTCTTTTTGTTCAGTGGTGCAATTCAAGAATCCCTTTCCGGAACCAGACTGTTTCCTTAGTTGACCCTATATTGCTAACCAGCTGTGGTACACAGTCATGGAGCATTACAAACTGTGGCCTCTCATTGTCCCCACATATAAAGTTGATAACAGTACTTTTGTCTTAGTGGGACAGGACTTAACTCTCTAGACATATTGTCATGCTTGCGTCACAAAGTTGCATAGGAGCACTCAGAGTTTTCCAAGAGACAGAAACTTTATTCCAGAACAGGCAGAACAAACACAAGTCCCTGTCACGTACAAGGGACAACTGTTGAACTGGCTGCCTTGGTTCCACCTCCTGGTCAAAAAAACATAAAATCTTCCTCTTCAAAGAGGTGCAGCGGCACGGGAGCCATGACCAGAGCAAAGTGTGTCTGGGGTAAGAGAGACAAGGCAGTGAGACACTAGGACAGCTGCATCACGGTCTTTTAAATATTTGAAGCCCCGCACAAGATGCAGATCGCACGGCATGGCAGTAAGCAGCAGGCTAACAGCTGATCCTGCAAAGAGGAGATGTAAAGCTGTGTTTGTTTCCCATTGAAAACTCCCACTGTTTAAGAGGGAGTTTTGGAGGAGCGGCCACGTCACCTTGAGGCGGTGTTCACAATATAATCTTGCAATATTTATATTTTTTATTTTACAACCCAGTTTATATAAAAGTTGGGATGCTGTGTAAAATGTAAATAAAAAGAGAATGTGATCATTTGCAAATTATTTAAACTTATATTTAATTAAAAATAGAACAAAAACAACATATGAAATGTTGAAGTTGAACAATTTTATTGTTTTTTGAAAAATATATGATTATTTTGAATCTGATACAAGCCAACGTTTCAAAAAATTTGGGATTGGTCAACACAAGAAAAAAAAAAAAAACATGTTACAACTAATTTCGTTTAACACTAGAATTACCAAAGCTTACAAAAAAACTTGTAATCCTGGTCCACCTTAAATCCCTTCGCACTTCTCCGTCAGCATCTTTTGTATTGTAAATATGTACAACTGTTGTTATGGTTCTGCCATTTGTCCAGAAATGATTTCATAAACTTTATGACCTTAGCCTCGGAAAGTCTTTCTCCTGTGAGGCAATTGGGATCTTTTCCTGAATAAGATCAAACACAGTTGCATAGGGTGTGAGCTTCCACCTACTGCTAAAGTCACTTCAGTACACATGTACTTTGTCAGCATGCCGAGTCGATCAAACACAAGAAGCTCTGCAGTCTACTTGTGACTTTATGCTGTAGGAAGATAAGTAAATGAATCAAGGTAAATACCATTTGATCTGGCTTTTATATAAGTAACATATAAATGTCTTTCATATAAAGACCATTACAAAACATAATCACAAACAGGACTTTGCACAATACCTTGGCAAGCTCTGTAAGTTCTGCTGTTTTGTTGAAGGACAGGCGTGGGGCAGACTGTCTGGCAGGATGTTACCGGGCCTCTTGGTGTATCCAAATGGTGCCATCTTTCGCCTTTATGCCTGGTGCAGCTGCATTGTTCTTATATGTGAGTGGACGTTTCTTGCGGGGAGGGCTTCTGTTCTCTTTCTCCGATGGAGAAACCTCATCCTTATCTGAGTTCACCTCTGCTATAGCACGTCTTTATTTGAAAATAGCAGTGTCAGATATGGGAGAGCGTGAATGTGACTGAGAGAATAAAACTGAATGAAAAAAAACAACGCTAACCTTTACAAGTACCATACATTTACACTGGCTGTTACAGACTCAAATGAAATGTATGTTTTTATTCTATAATAGTAAGAATAACAGCAGCTCACTACTCAAAGCAGAGGTGTCCAGGATTGAAACATGAACATCTTGATTACCAGTGAGCAGTTGTTACCGCTGCACAACCAGAGCGGTTATATTAATGGTGTGCCAATGTCTCACCCTAACGTGAGTTCTTTTTCTGCAGTTATATTCTTGAATAAAAGCACACTTCTTTTGTTATACTTGTACCTTTTGTGAAAGTGTTTATTTAAATTTTTGGACTTCAGGCTTCACACATTATACGCTTCATGTCTACATTTTATTAATTATTACTAAAACATGAAAAACGTTTCTGTTTTAACAATATGTTTAAATACTGTAGATTGTTGTTGACACAGAACACACATGAAATTCATATATTCCAAATAACGATATATTATTTACCCTATACATCTCCCGGAAACTCACATGCAGGTAAACAGACTTGGGCTGAGAGAACTTTCTGCCCTTTCTGTGTTGGTGGGGGAATGGGATAGCAGGCTGCTTGCTGCTTTTGCTGATCGACACATTTACAACACAAAAGACACTGATGGAGAGATGCGAAGGGATTTAAGGTGAATTACGAGTTTTTCTGTAGGCTTTGGTAATTATAATGTTAATTGGCATCAGGTCAGTAACATGATTGGGTATAAAAAGAGCAGAGGCAGAGTCTCTCTGAAGTAAAGATGGTGAGGGGTTCACAACTCTGTAAACTGTGCAGGCAAATAGTAAAAGTTAAGAAAAAACACTTCTCGGCCTGAAATTGGGAATTTCATCATCTGTGTTATATAATATCATTGAAAGATTGAAAGAATATAGAGAAATCTCTGTACACAAAAAAAAACAGTATTGGATGGTCATGATCTTCAGGCCCTCAGGCAGCACTGCATTAAAAACAGACATGATTCTGTAGTGCAGATCACTGCATGGACTCAGGAACATTTCCAAAAACGATTTTGTATGAACACAGTTCATCACTGCATCTACAAATGCAATTTAAAACTCTACCATGCAAAGAGGAAACCATATTTAAGCATGATCCATAAATTTTGTCAATATCATTTGCCCTGAACTGTAGCAAAGTGGAAAACTGTCCTGTGGTCTGACGAATCAGCTCCTGAAATTCTTATTGGAAATTATGGATTCTGCATCATCTGGGGAAAAAAGGAGAGGGACATCTGTTTTTTTTATCAGCACACAGTTCAAAAGCCAGCATCTGTGCTGATATGGGGGTGTATTAGTGCACATGGCAAGACTGGTTTGCATATCTTGGAAGACACCATTAAATCTGAATGATACATACAGCTTTAAGAGTAACACATACTGCCGTCTAGATGAAGTCTTATTCAGGGAAGGTCTTGCTTATTTCAGCCAGACAACTCTATTCTGAAATGTATTACAACAGCACAGCTCCACCTGTCATCCATTGAAAACATTTGACGCATTATAAAATGAAAAATATGACAAAGGAGCCCCCAAACTTTTGAGCCTGTGAAATTCAATATCAGGCAAGAATGGGACACTTCACTTTTAAAAATACAGCAATTGGTCCTTTCAGTTCCCAAACATTTATAGGGTGTTGTTAAAAGAAGAGATGATGCAACACATTGGTAAACATGGCCCTGTTTCAACTTTTTTGAGCTGTGAAATTTAAAATAATCATGTATTATTTAAAAAAAAAAAAAACATTTCTCAGTTTCAACTATTTTCAATTAAATATAGGGTTTACATAATTGCAAATCATCACACAGCAGTTGTGCAGTTGAAGTTGGTCAAAAATCATTTTTCTGCAATTTAATATTTCTTAAATACTAGCATTTCTTGCACATCCTCCAAATCTATCTGCAATTACTTTTTTAAAGCAGAGCAGCCATGTCACTAAAATGCACCGTCCACTGTGTGACAGCTTAGACCCTACAGCCAGACACAGTGTAAGATGAAAACAAAGTCACTGCATATGAGCTCACTCAGTCATTCACAGCCTTCCATTTAACCCTGCTGTTTCATAATGCATGCAGTGGACCGTGGTCCGAATGTACAAAAGTAATGTCAGCTCAGACTGAAATACAAAGTATTTAACTTTTTTTCTGTGTGTAAAAAAACTATTATAAAAGATACTTTATTTATCTGTATGCATTTTCAGTACATTTATAAAAAAAATCATTCCCAGCAGAAGAACGTTTTGGATGAAAAATCAGAACACACAATAATTATGATCTAGTCGATAACAAAATGTACATTAAACACCATTAACTAGAAATGTTTGAGAGCTCGCTGTAGCACTTGTAAGTCTTGTGTGCTTTTGTGCTTGACTGCTTGATTCTGAATAGCGTTTGAGACTGTCTGCGGCTCTTGATGGGACTTTTGTTTGTACAAAGGTTTGCTTCAAAAAGAGCTACAAAAAGAGCTACAAAAATCAGATCCACTCAGTTTTTTTCTTCTATGTCTGTGTTTGCTTTCATTAAATTAGAGATGAATACAGAGCATACACATTACCATCAAATAAAACAGCAGTGTTTGGTATTAAAGTACTAATATAGTTGATGCACTGCCTTTGAAAATGAAAAAAAACCTCATGAGAAGGAAAGAAACTTTTAAACCAAATTTACGAATTTTTTTTTTATTTGCTGAACTATTTTTTTGTAAAAATAAACTAACATAATGAAACGATTCTTAAACCTGATTAATCCAGATGAACCTATTCCAGTAACATTTCTGAATTCCGAAGTGATACCAAGAGATTGCAGGGCCCATTCACCACATACCCAAATGTGGACAATTTAAAAATCATCAACCCACCTAACTTACACATCTTCATGTAGGGGTTGCTGGAGTACTTTTACGAAAACACCCAAAAAAACATGAAGAGAACATAGAGACAATGATCTACCTGAGGGCTTAAATCAAGGATGCTGAATGGGTGAGTTGGCAGCACTAAATATTAAATAGATAGATAGATAGATAGATAGATAGATAGATAGATAGATAGATA
>JANRMT010062791.1:85335590-85371381 GCA_026402145.1 Polypterus bichir lapradei | reverse complement strand
ATAGATAGATAGATAGATAGATAGATAGATAGATAGATAGATAGATAGATAGATAGATAGATAGATAGATAAATATTTTATTAATCCTCCAGGGAAAATTCACACAATTTCGCCTCCATGACACCTAATCTAAACTAAATTACAGTGTTTTGTGCTCAGTTCACCAATTTGTTAAGCCATTCATGTTTTAGCTATCCTTCCATTTGCTAATCCAACTGGTCAGTCAGTCAGTCATTTTCTAACCCACTTAGACCTGAACAGGGTCGCAGGGGGCGCTGGCGCCTTTACCAGCTGGCATAGGGTGAACAAACCTTGAACAGGGCACCAATCCATCACAGGCAAACACACACACACACACGTACGCGCACACAGACACGCCCCAACCACACACTAGGGCCAATTTAGGATCGCCAATACACCTAACCTGTATATCTTTGGACTCTGGGAGGAAACCAGAGCACTTAGAGGAAACTAATACAGACACAAGGAGAACATGCAAACCCCACAGGGAGGACTGGGGATGCAAATCCTGGTCTCTTTACTGTGAGGCAGCAGCAGGGAAGTGAAGCTTATTTTGGGACATTAGTCCATCACAATTGAACACACACATTCCCACACTCACTCATACTAGTTAAAAATGCAGGTCTCTGGGATGAATGTTAGATAGAATACAGAATTATGGAATGCAATAAGTACAGAAAATAAAAAGCAATTTAATCTCTTCAGTTTAAGGGACGGGACCTAAATCCTGGTCTCCGGAGCTATAGGGCAGTAGTGTAAATGTGATGTTAATCTAAAGGTAAGAGAAACAAACTTGTTACTGAATTCTACATTTCTTGTGGTACTCCAAGTCACACAGTTCTTTTTTGCCCTTCTGCTTAATCTTTAGACAGATATTTTTGAGGTATGAGCTTTGGCTAAGTGGACCTTTGTACTCTTTGGAAGATTCAATCCAGGAGGCTGTTGTTTTAAAATCAAGAACTTGCCTGTTATGTCTGTTAGCCCAGATGCAGCTGCATGAAAGTCCAGTATGGAATGGTTTTTATAGCCTTCATAATGAATGTCACACCTTGACAGGGTAGATGAGGTTAGCTTATAGTGCATGGAGAGAGGCATTGCTGACTTGTTCTATACTCATTTTTGTAAATTGCCATGGTTAAAAGTGCTTGCTGAGTAAAAGAATTCAATGCCAAACACTTTTAAAATTTCATGGAACTTGATGGATGTCATCAACTTAACAAAGGCATGACATTCAACTCAAAATACTGTAAGTCAGAAGGGTGCACTTGAACATAGCATCCCTTTGATAGTATATCATTGGGATATAGATAACTCTTGATAGTTTTGGATATAAAGTGGCATAGCATTCCTCTAGTATGTATGTTGAGTTGACAGTTGTACTATAAGCCACCATGTTGCCAATCCACTTGTCTTGATCTTTAGTTGCTTTTAGGGGAAATGTGGTGGGGCATGTCTTATGAGATTTTATAGTGGCTTTAATTTATTAATGTTTTGTACTTAATCAGCTGGTTAATCAACACTGGCATTGCATGTGCATCCATCTTGTCTTAACAAGGTAATTGCCATTTATCAGTGTGGCAATTGCAAGACTTCAACTGAGGTTGTTAGCACACATAAAAAGAGAAAAGGGGCAATTAAGGAGGAAAAATTGAAATCAAAAGGAAAAGAAAATAAAGGAAGGAAGTAGGGGAGCAAGCACAAGCTCAAATGAGAGGTGGGAGTGGAACAGGACGTGTAAACTCTATTAATGTTACCACAGAGAAAAGACAGAGACAAACTGAAAGTGTGATCCAGCCAAGAGGAAAAGGTCCAGACATGCTGAATAGTTCTAAATTAGCAATGAAGGCTGAAGGAGGCTGGCAAGTGTCAAGGAACAATGTGGAGGAAAGTATACAAGGTGGAGCTGTGTGTGAAGCCGAGAGTAATTTGCCTTGGTCTATGACCCATACTCCCAGGCGGGGCTGAACTTAGTGTGATGCTTCAGGTCAGTAGTGCATTATTAATCCAAAGAGGACAAGCAATGATTTTACAGTATATGATCTCTCGCTGAAGATAACTGACTGTTGTAGGTGGTTTAAATGGAAAACATTTGAATGTATTTATCCAGATTTTATGCAAACACTTCAGTTTTTGTGGAATAAAGCACTGTGTACTTTTTTGCACTTTACTTCATGTTTGTCTCCTCACTTGCTGCTGGTCCATCCTCAGTCTACAAACTAATAAGTGCCCCACCAAGTAACAATGCCAAAGGCCACTGGAATGGAGCATCACATGAATCCAGAAGGCATACTGGAGTTGGATAGAACTTAAACTTGTGACTGTTCAAATACTCTCTGGGTTTTGCAATCTGAGGATAAAAAAGCTGGATTTTAAGAAGACAGCCCACATTCTTGAATCAACTATATCAGACAATATATACATATACAGGTGCAGCCATGAAAAATGTATGGTACAAAGTCTGCTCACCGTATTTCATGTGCGAGCTACTACGTTATGTACTTAGCTAGCAAAAATGAACAAAAAGTGGATCTCATGATGCATCATTTTTAGAGATAACATTGTTTCCATTAACCTCTCACTGTACATGTTTAAATCCATTTAATTGGGAATTTTACAGCTACCACGTCATTTGCTATGGTTATTTTATAAAACAATTTGAAGAGTACATTCTGAGAATTCGATCGAGCTGCCCTGTGGGACATCCTGAGGGTTTGTGGGATCCCCTCGAGGTTGCTGGATATCATGGCCGACCTGTACACTGGTACTGTGAGTGCTGTGCAGAGTGGAGGCAGAACCTCTGCATTTTTCCCAGTTGATTCTGGGGTTCATCAGGGGTGTGTTCTTGCTCCTACTCTGTTCAGTTCTTGTATGGACTGGGTGTTGGGCAAGGTCGTGGGGTCCAGCGGCTGTAGGGCATCTGTTGGTGAAGAAAGATTCACGGATCTTGACTTTGCTGATGATGCTGTGATCTTCGCGGACTCAATGGAGTCTCTGATCGGGGCGCTGAAGAGACTGAGTGAGGAGTCTGAGTGTCTGGGCTTGCAAGTGTCCTGGATAAAAAACAAGATCCGGGCCTTTAATGACCTCTTGGGCACAGCCATCAGCAGTGTGTCTGTTTGCAGAGAGAGTGTTGACCTTGTTGAGAGGTTTACTTACCTTGGCAGTGACATTCATGTCTCTGGTGACTATTCCTGTGAAGTCAGTAGACGGATTGGGAGAGCATGGGGGGTCATGAGGTCGCTAGAAAGGGGTGTGCGGCGCTCCCGATATCTATGCGAAAGGACGAAGGTCCAAGTCTTTAGAGTCCTGGTGTTTCCTGTCTTGCTATATGGTTGCGAGACATGGACGCTATCCAGTGACCTAAGACGAAGACTGAACTCCTTTGGTACTGTGTCTTTCCGGAAAATCCTTGGGTACTGTTGAATTGACTTTGTGTCGAATGAGCGGTTGCTCATGGAGTCTCGAATGAGGCACATTACCTGCATTCTGAGGGAGCGTCAGTTATGGCACTACGGCCATGTGGCGTGTTTCCCCAAGGGTGATCCGGCTTGTAAGATCCTCATTGTTGGGGACCCGAGTAGCTGG
Source organism: Polypterus bichir lapradei (assembly GCA_026402145.1). Classification (NCBI taxonomy): domain Eukaryota; kingdom Metazoa; phylum Chordata; class Cladistia; order Polypteriformes; family Polypteridae; genus Polypterus; species Polypterus bichir. Next base: position 85,367,775 of record JANRMT010062791.1, on the reverse strand, counting down.
ACCAGGCCAAAGGGTCGCCCACGTAACACCTGGCTGCGTCAGATAGAGGGTCATTTCTGGAGGGTGGGACGGCGTGTCTGCCTGGGGGGTTGCAAATCAGGATCCCGAGTTGTTTCGCCGTGTAGTGGGTGCGGCAATGCACTGTACCAGTACATGCTCCCCGACTTGATTTGACTTGATTCTGAGTACACTGAGATTATATACTTTATAGAATGTTATTTTTTTTGTGATGGAGTAAACAGAATGAGGATGCCAAAATAAAGGTTGGAGCTCCAAGTGGGTAGCCCTGTTTAATGAGAAGAAAAAAAAAACAGAAAGATTTGTGCCCTTGGCACTTCATTTGGGAGGCTTTCTTAGACTTCACAGGGTGTTCTTTCTCCACTGAGGTTCAGGTCCAAACTTAACAAGGAAGCAATGTTACCTCTAAAAATTATGCATCATGAGCTCCACTTTTTGTTCATTTTTGCTAGTTAAGCACATAACGTAGTAGCTCGCTCATGAAATACGGTGAGCAGACTTTGTACAACACTTACTTATGAGTAAGAGGAGTGCAAAGTTAGGAGGGGGGACAGAGAGTGGTAAAGTTAACCTCCTAGAAGGACAAACAGCAGGCAGCTGAGAGGGAGAACAGTACAAGAGCTTAAGGGAAAAGGTGTAAAATATCTGTAGCAGATCTTAGTGTTACCATTTAAGTTAAGTCATTTAATTTTAAGAAAAGAAAAAAAAAGGTTAAGGCAGTTTTACTAATCCCAAATCAAATTATAATAATGAGGCCAGTGCAATGCAAGTCCTGTTGGATGTTGGACTTTTTAGATAATGGTTTGGAAAGGTAAGTTGTCTATGAGGGCAACATCTGCAGGAGATGCCAGCTGATGCAGCACCTTGAGCTTAGGGTTGCTGAACTGGAGGAGAAGTTGGCTGTCCAATGTTGTAATAGAGAATTGGCAGACCTGGCCCAGGTGTCCTTTAGAGAGATAGTGTGCACCCCCAAGGTGTCGCGGGAGGAGATTTCAGACCAGACAGAAATAGTTGGGTCACGGTCGCAAGGCATAAGGTAAAAGGTGCACACTGTCCGGGGGCATCAATCCCAGAAATAGAAGAGTCAAACCATCATCATGTCTCTGCGGAGCTGGACAGTGTCTCAGATAATTCTGAGGTGATAGGCAGGGATGAGGGGCACCTCAAAAACAGTTCTCAAAAAGAGAGAGGTAGTGATAGTTGGGGACTCAATCATTAGCGGGATTGAAGCACAGGTGTGCTCCAGAGATAGAGAGTCTCCCACAGTGTGTTGCCTTCCGGGTGCACAGGTGGGAGACCTCCCTGGAAGGGTGGATAGGCTCTTGGCCAGAGTGGGGGTGAATGCAGTTGGCATTGTTCATGTTGAAACAAATGACATACATAAGGGTAGTCTGTCAGTTCTGCGATCCAAATTCAAAGAGTTAGGTGCCAAGCTGAGGAGCAGAACTGACAAGGTAGTCTTCTCCGAAGTTCTGCCTGTGCCACGCGCCAGTCCAGGTAAGACTGAGGAGATTAGAAGGCTTAACACGTGGCTCAAATCTTGGTGCATGGGTAGAAGGGTATAAGTTTATGGGGCATTGGGACTCCTTTTGGAACAGATGGGACCTTTTCAGCCGTGACGGGTTACATCTGAACTGGAGGGGCACCAATGTATTAGGGAGGCGTATGTGTAGGGTAGTCGAGGATTGTTTAGACTAGGGAATGGGGGGCAGGGAGTTTAGGACAGGCCAGGTTTAGATCTATACGTGGAAGAACAAACAATGGTGTAGAAATAAAAATGCATAGTAATGTAAAGTCTAAGCAAACATTTAAATGTAGAAGGAGTAACACATTAAAAATAGCTTGCCTTAAAGCTAGAAGTATCAAAAATAAGGTAAGTGAGTTCCAGTTGTATGTAGCAGAGCATAATTATGATATTATAGCAATAACGGAAACCTGGCTAAATAACAAAGATGGAGATGAGTGTAACATAGAGGGATAAACATTTTTAGGAAGGATAGACAGAATAGAAAAGGAGGTGGGGTTATTGTTTATACCAAACAAAATATAAATGTAAGTCCTCTTCATTTAGATAATGAGCCCCATCTTAGCGAGGACATGTAGCTTCACCTGGAAAATATTAGGGAAAGAGGTCTTATTTTAAGGAGTGTGTTATAGACCACCCAATTCAGACAGTAATTTCAACACACATCTTTTTAGTAATATCAAAAAGGAATGTTTACAGGGGGATATTATACTCATGGGGGACTTTAATTATTCAAATATTAACTGGGATAATCTTGCAGATGGAGGAGCACAACAGCAGGAGTTTTTAGAAGTAATCAGTGACTGTTTTTTAACACAGCATGTTAGAGCACACAGGTTAGACGGGGTGAAGCCTGTCTGGATTTAGTATTTTGTAATAATCAGGATAGAATTGAGGGTGTAGAGGTGATTGAACCACTAGGGTCAAGTGACCATAATGTAATACAATTCTCAGTATTTTGTAAGAGTGCAGATGCGAAGACTAAAATTGTTAAGTTGAACTTTGGTAGGGATAATTTTGAGCAGATACAACAATGTCTAAATAGAATACACTGGTATAAGCTTTTAAATGTGGAGACAGTCGAGGAGCAGTGGAACAGGTTTAAAAATGTTTTACATGTAAGGCAGGACAGATGCATACCTAAAATTGGAATTAATAGGAAATTTTTTAAAACTGCACAGTGGATTAATAAAGATTTAAAAAAGAAGTTGCAAAAGAAAAAACTGCTTTATAAGTCATATAAGACTAATGACTGCAAAGTGAAAAGTAGAGCATATGAGAAGATGAGAGCAACTATTAAGAAGGATATGAGGGAGGCTAAAAGACAGTTGGAGAGGAATATAGCAGATAAGGCGAAATAAGACTCTAAGAGATTCTTTCAGTATTTTAGTAGTAAATGAACAGTCAAGGAGGAGGTCAAGTGCATCAGAAATAGTAAAGGGGAATTAAAAGATACAGACAGTGAAATAGTGGATGCCCTAAACTTACATTTTTCTGAGGTCTTCACAAGTGAGCAAGTGGACAACCTCTCAGAAATAAAAGTGACTACTAAGGAGGTACTGAGGGATTTGGAAATTGTAGAGGGAGAAGTGCTGCTCAGATTAAATAAGCTATAATCAAACAAATCACCAGGACCAGATAATATTTACCCTTGAGTTCTTAAGGAGGCTAGTGAGTACATACAGTATATTAACCCTATTTTTAGGAAGTCACAGCGCACTGGAGAGATTCTGAAGGACTGGAAAATGGCAAATATCATTATATAAAAAGGGTGACAGGGCAGATCCAAGCAACTATAGGCCAGTAAGCTTAACATTCATCACAGGAAAATGAATGGAAGGAATTATTAAGGACAAGATTAAGCAACACCTGGCAAGGACAGGAGTTACTCTGAACAGTCAGCATGGGTTCAGAAGAGAGAGGTTGTGTTTAAATAACATGCTGGAATTCTATGAGGAGGCAACAAAAGGATACGATCAAAGTGGAGCATATGATATTATTTATCTGGACTTTCAGAAAGCATTTGATAAGGTGTCACATGAGACGTTGGGCGTCAAACTTAAAGAAGTGGGAGTTCAGGGTGATGTTTTTAGATGGGTGTAGAATTGGCTCAGACACAGGAAGCAGAGGGTGATGGTGTGAGGATCCTCATCAGAACTGGCCGATGTTAAGAGTGGTGTTCCACAGGGGTCAGTGCTAGGGCCGCTGCTATTTTTAATAAATGATTTAGATAGGAATATAAGTAACAAGCTGGTTAAGTTTGAAGATAATACCAAGATAGGTGGATTAGCAGATAATTTGGAATCCATTATATCATTACAGAAGGATTTGGATAGCATACAGGAGTGGGCAGATTTGTGGCGGATTAAATTTAATGTCAGTAAGTGTAAAGTATTACACATACAAAGTAAAAGTGTTAGGTTTGAATACACAATGGGCAGTTGGAAAATCGAGAGTTCACATTATGAGAAGGATTTAGTAGTCACAGTGGACTCTAAGCTATCAACTTCCCGACAGTGTTCAGAAGCTATTAAGAAAGCAAACAGAATGTTAGGAATATATAGCACGATGTGTGGAGTACAAGTCCAAGGAGGTTATGCTCAACCTTTATAATGCACTGGTGAGGCCTCAACTTGAGTACTGTGTGCAGTTTTGGTCTTTAGGCTACAAAAAGGACATAGCAACACGAGAAAATGTCCAGAGAAGAGCTACTATGATAATTCCAGGGCTACAGGGGTTGAATTATGAAGAAATATTAAAAGAGCTGAGCCTATAGAGTTTAAGGAAAAGAATATTAAGTGGTGAGATGATTGAAGTGTTTAAAATTATGAAGGGAATTAGTACAGTGGATCGAGACTGTGATTTTAAAATAAGTTCATCAAGAACACGGGGACACAAACATTAGGAAGTTTTTCCTTACACAAAGAATGATAGACACTTGGAATAAGCTACCAATTAGTGTGGTAGACAGTTAGACTTTAAGGACTTTCAAAACTTGACAATGTTTTTTTGGAAGAAATAAGTGGGTAGGACTGGCGAGCTTTTTTGGGCTGAATGGCCTGTTCTCGTCTAGAGTGTTCTAATGTTCTAATGTTTAACACCTATTTCCTGGGACCGCTCATTGTATATGTCAGCTTGAGTGGAAGGGGTTGAGTCTTCTCCGGGCTTTGTTGGCAGGGATAGCCACCAGCCTCGGAAAACTCGTTTGAACTGTGGAGGAGAAAGAAGTAGTTTAGCATCAGCTCCTCCTCATGTCCCAAGACGGTACTGCTTACTGTCTCAAAGCATGGAGTGCTGTCTTTACCACACATGTGTGAAATTTAATAGCATAGTGGCTTAAGTGGTTAAGTGTTTTTTTAAGCCAAACAGTAAACAAGCATTACATAAGCCTTAAAGTGAAACTGTATTGACTACAACCAAAATCAACAGTAACAAAGTCAAAAAATGTAGATTTTTGAAACTGAATTATAAATTGTGCATCACTGCTATCTGAATGAGGTTCACACATCCTTGTTGTGATTATGGTTTCCCTGCACATCCCAAGATGTATATTTGAAATTAACTGAAAGGCTCTGAACTGGAATGAGTGTGAGTACATGTGCAGTGTGCCCTGTGATTAGCTGGTGCCTTGTTAGGCTCTTGTCATGTCTTCACCTGCTTTGCATTCTGGTGCACTGACTTTCTAAAATTCTCAGCCTAAAGTATACTGTATATCCATTGATCCATCAATTTCTAAGCCCTGTTCATCAAGTTCACGGTCTCAGAGTACAGGGTACTGTATACATTTAAGATCTAATATCACTTTTTAACTATTCTTGCATTTACTAAAGCAATAGTTAGACGAAGCTTATATTGGTAGTAAAATGCACAGGAATTAACCCTGGTTGGGATGACAGGCAATTCTCTGCAAACCTTTTCCTTATTTAAATTTTTTTTTTTTGCTTTATTTGTAACAGACAGTCTAGTCAAGGTGTTTTGAAAAAGCAGTCTTGGTTCCTTCCCAAGCACACTGCATACACATGAACAGGAGGAATGCACGCTACAATGCTGATCCTTTTATTGTAGAAAAATGCCATAATTTTTCAAAAAAAGATGGCAAAAAACTGCATATCTTGTCTGCAAAAACTGAACTGCAATGCAGCGTAAAACCAATTAAAACCCTCCAAGAACAGGTAATATTGCATTCTTACATCTGATTAATCTAATTCTGTGTTTGAGGAGGGCTATTACAGGGCACATATCCACTCACAATAAAGCCAACAGAGTCACCAATGATCCTGTCATCAACATCCTCAAGACTTTGAGGAGCACCCAAAGGAACCCACGCATAGACAGGAGCAATGTGCAAGCTCTACACCAGATGTGGAACCAAGGAAACTGGATCCATGAGATGGCAACTTTATCTACTGTGGTACAAAGTAATTGTTAGCTACTAACTGATTCCCTTTGGTCCAAGAATAATAGGTTTGACTCCAAATTTATATATCTCAAATATATCTTTGTCAACCTTAGCACAGCTACGGACACAACCGAGTTTATAGAGTGCAGATATTTTATGATGTCAGTGAAATAATGATTTAAAAAAATATATATCAATGTGAAAAAGAATGGGCAGCATAAGCAGAGGCAGGGATGGAGAAGAAAGTGTCAATTTGGTATTTTTCTGTGAAAACAAACACCTCAGGCGATCTATTTATGATGCTTAATCCACACAAAAGTACAATAAATTGGATCCTGTGAAGTGGGCCTTGTAACAGTTCAGAGGCCTTGATGCACTTCTTTCTGCTAACACACATTCAGCTCAGTGGAAACCATTCTCTGTAAATTATTCCATAAGAGTGATCATTGGTCTTCTTCAGTATGAACATTTCAATTCCAGACATGCCATTCATTATTCTCAAGATGCTTAATTTTTCTGCTTTAGCCTTATTTTCAGCTTAACGGTGCCATCTGTTTACTCCAATTAATTTGATGGACATGGATGACACTGCACTGTAGTATGTAGCACTGGCCCGTAAGTGGTTGGACTCATCAGTACAGGAATGCCAATTCTCTATTTTTTTTTCCATAGGACAAAACAAGCTGTTTGGCAGAATGGTGATGCCAAAATTTGCTTGGTCTTAGAGAGAATAGACCAGGGGTCCTCAATCACAGTCCTGGAGGGCCTCAGTGTATGTGGAAATAATAGGCACAAGGTAAGAACCAACTCCACTACAGTGCACACACACCCATGATCACAAACAGTTTAGAGGTGCTCATTTTGAAGGAAAAAAACAAGAGCCTACACAAACACATAAAATGTGTGTTCTGAGCACAATTTAATCCCAGCATTTAGGAAGTGTGAGGCAGCAGCTCAAATTACTGAATTACTAAACTGCGCCCGATTAAAATGGCCAGCATTTAACTGAATGACTGAAATATCCCCGTACTCTTCTTGTGAATCTTCTTTTAAAATCAACAACAAATAAAATAAACACGATGAAATGCTTCTATGCAGGACCATACACTATACCATGAAAGAAAATTATACTTATTAATTTTTGTATCATTATCATGAGACCATTTTACTAAAAATAACAGACCTCTTAGAAAAATTAAAATTAGTAAAAAAAAATGCGACCTGTTCTCTGACTCACACTTAGATTCTGAGCTTGAATAACAATAAAGCATTCCAAAAAATTTCAAGGAGTTTCTAGGACAAGCCTTGATTGAATTCTTTGTTAATTTATGGGGTGATAAAAGAACATTTTCACCCCATGAAGAATCTGAGAATAAAAAGTCATTTATAGAATTCAGTCTGTTAATGAGAAGTGATAAATTGCTTGGAGGTAGCAGATTAAAAATAACCTACACACACACACACAGACATATGTATATGAACACATATTATGTATATATTACGATATACTAGTATAGTAAAAGCATTAGCATTGATAAAACTACTATTGATAGATATTTTGTTAGAAGACACCAATGGGTAGCGCTACAAAGCCCTGGGTTCAGGTCCTGGCTGAACCACTGCCTATACCTATCTGAGTTTTCTACCTATATCCCAAAGACATGATTTTTAGGTTTAGTTGAAGACTGAGGGAGTGTTGGTGTGTGCTTGAGTGTTTTTCTCCTCTGGGCTGACTCCCTTCCTTGGGCTGGTTGGTGTTTTATGCCCATTGCTGCCATGATAGGTTCTCGCCCTTACAATCGTGAAGTAGGTTAAATGTATATAAAAGAATGGATGAAGTTGAAAAGTCAAGTGAAAAAGAAAGTACCGCCTATTTTAATCTTTGATTTTATATATCAGGACAATATATACAGTATATACAGTCTGAAATAATAGGTTCTTTTATCTTGCAGCCTATTGGAAGAGCCAAAAACACACATATCCATTAGTAAGATAGAAATAAAATAAAGCCATTCATCCAACAGAAAATAATTTAGTTTGCTTCTCTAAGAGAAGACTCCAAATTACATTTTGATACAAAAAAGCAAAATATCATAAATGAGAGCATGGCCTTGAAATTGTGCTAAACCTGCAAATGTGTTGATGTGAAAACTTCAATTACAGCTATTGGCTCTTTGTCATGAACTGAACGACACGTGTCTCTCAATATGATTGGGATCAGAACTATAAACAAGGGGAAAATTTGTTGTTATTTAAATAGATAATATTTCCACTAATGTACACTATCTAGATGATTTAGATTGGAAAAAGTCTTACAGTGCTAATGTGCCATGCCGTAATAAAGACATTTAACAGAAGATGAATTCTGGCAAGCCACTGGGATGTTACAAAATAGTGCACTGCCATCTGTAGTGGCAGAAAATCAGAATCTGTCACAGTTGGAAGCAAGCAGACCTTTGGCGCAGAGGGTGAGAAGAGATGCGTGACAAAACTGACCTGTACAAAGATCATTACCTGTGAATAAAGTTTATTCATTGCAAATTGGATGAAAAGACTGCAAGAAGTATGCAATGCATGTTCTTGCTGTACATAATTATGATGCATATATTAAATAGTGGAATACTTTGAGGAATATGTGAATTCACAGTTAGATGAGTGTACAAATATTATGGTCATTCATAAATATAGATTCTAGAAGGTAACAAATTGCAGAACTACTACTTCTGAGCTTTTGTAACTGGGAAAGGATGAAGCTCTCAAATATTTCTGCAACATGAAAGTCCAACATGGACCTATGGTATGTTCTAACAGCAAACTATAGGATACAAGCCTATTAGAGACCACAAAAAAATTCATGAAGAATAAAATGTCAAAAAGCAAGAATAGCACTCATTTTTATATGTTTCAAAGTACAGCAACGACAATTAAATGATAATAAGGATAATTATTACCTTTTTAGTAATAGTTCAAACACAGTATAATCAACGTCAATGCAGCAGATGCAGTATAGTCAATAAAGTGTAGTCAATTGGATTTCAATGAAGTAATGTCCACAACTATCTCAAGACTTTTTTCAATGGGACTGCAGGTTTGCCAATCAGACATCCGTGGTTAAAACACATACTTTTCACTTTAGGCCTTAAAAAATAATATAATAAATTCAAAGTTGCTTAATCCAATTCAGAAATGCTAACCTAAATATATCTGAGTAAATTTACAATAAAGCTAACAATGATCATTTTATCATTTCTTACGTGAAATGTTGAACACGTAAATAACATACTGCCCCATCAGAAACCGTTCCCATTTCTGACTTCTAAAGGAGCCTCCCCGGCATTGGAGGGAAACATTTTTACCGCTTAGTATCCTCTATTGGAGTAAGAACATAGTTGATGGATGTGGGACATAAATCAAGGCTTGAAAGAACAGGTGAGGAAGATGAATGCTGAGCAAAAAAGTGAAAGATTTTGTATTGCGCTGAGAAACATAGTAAAGTGTTTTGGGCATGTAGAGTGAAAGAAAAAGTGTACAAAAATGGAGGAGGAACTAATGAAACCCAGAGGGAAGCCAAGGAAGATGTAGCTGAAGGTGGCAGATGGGTCAGATGATATGAAAAGAAAGCGATTCACCCCAAAAGGGAGACCAGGACAATGAAGATTACATGATAAAGGTTATTAGGGGCAACTTGCTAACCCAGGAAAACCCCAAAAATGTTGATTCTTGCCCTGGTGCTGACTGGTAAGTAAACTGATGGATAGATGGATAAATAACACAAAACCAAGTGAGCTAACATTCCCTCTGAATCTACTTTCCAAACCTGCCTAATCCAAAACTAATTTTGGGTCAAATTTGGAAAAAAAAAAAACACAACAAACATGTTATTTTTTCCTCTTTGCCTTCGGTGTATCATTGGAAAGTAATTGATGAAAACCTCTTGTGCTTTTTCAAACTTTTTTTCTGCAACTGTTTTAACATACAGTATATATGAAAGCGACGGGCATTAAGCAAACTCCTGTCAATCATGAATAATCCACTGCATCCACTGAACAGTGTCATCTCCAGGCAGAGGAGTAGCTTCAGTGACAGACTTTTGTCACTGTCCTGCTCCACTGACAGACTGAGGAGATTGTTCCTCCCCCACACTATGCGACTCTTCAATTCCACCCGGGGGGGTAAATGCTAACATTTTTTTTTTTTTTTTTTTCAGTTTTTTCATTTTTATTACTATTTAATTTAATATTGTTTCTTTGTATCAGTATACTGCTGCTGGACTATGTGAATTTCCCCTTGGGATTAATAAAGTATCTATCTATCTATCTATCTATTAGACTGAGCAAGCAATTTTTGGAACTGTATCTATAATACATTAGTTAAACAAAAATAGATCATGGACTATTGGTTTAGTGCTTAAATCTAAGTGCATAAGCATCTAATTGAAATGAATTCAACAGGGTATAACTGCAGCTGGCAATAACTTGAAATGGGTGCCATTCTCAGCACACCCTTTCCAAAGTATTTGTCACGTGTAGTAATAAAATGCCTTGCATTTCTTATTCCGACAGATGCTGTATACAAATGACACCATAACCTAATAAAGGAAGTTTTAAGCAGAAAAAAAGGAAATAAAAACGAGTAATAGATGAAGTACTAATCCCGTTAGAGCCCACTGACTATCACAAGAGGAAGTAGCTGATGATATGACTGTGGAGGTGTCAAAGTCAGATCCTGGTGGGCCAGTGTGCCCTTTTAACGACTGTTAATGGAATTAGTTATTTAATTACACAGTTTACTCCTTGTCTTTATTTTGCTATATTAATGAATCAGACAACCCTTTGATTCTACTCCGGCCCCTGTTGCCAGTCCATCATCGAGTACAGGACGCCGAACCGAGCATTATTTCCTTCGACTCCCACTGTCACTCCTCAGCCTTACTTAGGAGTCCTCCTGGAGTGGTTGGTTGCACCTGCTCCCAGGCTGCTCAGTAGGAGTAACACTTAAACTCCCTCAAGCTTCAATCACATGCTTCTCTCTTGGGCTTACTTTCCCGTCTATCTGCTTCCATTTTCCCACACCTGCCCTTCCCTCTCCTCCTTTAACTCTCTGTTCTCTCCTGTTTCCACTCCTTTGTTCTACCACTCCTTGTTCCGTGTAGGCTCCTCTTATCTGGTCTGATTGGGTGCAGGCATGATATGGAGCTACCTTCGAGGTGTGAATGAGGCACCTTACTGATCCCCTCACCTTTGCATGATCGCATGCAAAATCAGCCAAGCACCCCGATCAACCCCGGAGTGAAGCACGCTCACACACACCCACACTTCCCAGAATAGATTATTTATTTAAAACCTGCACTGCACCATGGGCCTCTTATCAAATGTTACCACTGAATGCACCTATCAAGGTGTAACTGCTATATGGACATAAATCGGCTTTTATTGTTTTCTTTTTCTGAAGGCATACAGATAAATGTCAGCCTAGGATACTAGGTTTAAAAACATGCACAGGGAAACTCTGTGTTCTATTTATTTTTATCAGTATAAGGCAGATACTTACTTTTACTTTTGACCTACCTTTGTTTTACAGTAATAATAATAACAGGCAGCATAGCAGTTAGGGATGCTGCTTCACAGTTCTAGTGTTTTGGGTGTGAATTCTTGATTTGGTTACTGTCTGTGTTGAGTTTGCACATTTTCCCCATGTATGTCAGACTATTTTCCCAGACACTTATGTATTCTAGATTATGTGTGTACTGGACTGATTTTCTACTCTTAATTGGCCCATTATGACTGCAGGTAGCTCTATGCTTGAGAACGATTCTAATCCAGAGTTGATTTCTACCTTGCATCTGCTATGATCTGGGGATATTTTAATTTTTTTTCCCCATTATGGGTTCTTGCTCACGAGGAAAATCATTTCTTTTTTTATAGAATCATCCAAAGTCTGTTTAAACTAGTTACCAGAATGCTGTTATGTTTATTTCAGGCATCGCCATATTTAAATACAGTTGCCATGTTTTTTTCTATCTGAGTTTGCAGATGATTTGTTTTTGCAGACAAACACAAATGCGCTTTGTGTCGTGTGCCGTATTCAATGATTACTCTGATTTTGATCCTTCTGACTTGATTCTTTGACTGAAATTTCTGATTAGCATACAGAGCTGAGATGAAAGATGGGATGGATGTTTTTGGCATAGAATTTTGCCTGGCTTTTTGACTATGTTTATCTTCTGCTCACTAATTAGTTGCCTTTTTGAGATGGCACAACACCTTCTAATTAAGTGGTTTGCAAATTGCTGAATAATAATAACCTTTTTTTGATAGTCGTGTCATATATACAGAGTACAATGATATTCTTACTGATCAACATGCAACATTTGTTTCATTTTTTAAGCTTAACTATTGAAACTAAATTGTCTGTAAAAATGTTTAACAAAAAGGTTAAATTTACTTTTATATATTTGGAATTTAAAACAATATAAATTAATAGGTTCTGGAAGAAAGCATTTAAAAAACACACTTTAGTAATGGAGTCTCCACAAAATATGGCCACTATGCTCTCTGTTCTTTATATAGCTCTCTATATAACATTTGGAAATTAAACAAATGCTGTGTTTTGAGATGTATTGGGACATTTTTTTCTAATTAGACAATTGTATAATAAGTCATAGTAAACTGTTTTGTGCCATCTAGATTATTATACAATAATTTAAAAGATAATTATACATATTCTGCCAACTTGATATCTCTCTCCTTGTAAGATACTATACATGCCAATAAAATGACAAAGTGTAATTATGTTTTTGATGGTCTGTTTCAAATCAGAATATATAGTTCTAATGTGGGGAAACATTATAAAGAATATTAAGAAATATGACAATCATTCCTAATTGGAGTTTTTTTTATTAATTTTCTTATAATAGACAATATAACCAGAAGATGTTTTAATTCATCCTTTGCTGCTTGTCCATGAGTCTGCTGCCAAAGAAGAAGATATCAATAGTTTTACAAAAATTATCGTTTTTATAGAAAGCTGCACTGTACACTGAAACTGAATTTTTTTCTTCTTCTTCTTCCTCTTCATTGTTCCCCACTTGAATGTGGGCTTGATGTACTTGATAAACCTTCTAGTTGGATTCTTTTTATTCAGACCTTATTTTATTTTATCCATCCACCTCTGCTTTGGCCTTCCTTGCATTCTCTTCCTTTGTATTTCCATTCCCATCACTCTTTGTCCTACATATTCATTGTCTCTCCTCATCGCAAATCTATATAACTTCAACCTACTTTCCTGAACTTTATTAGATTTATGTCCCACTTTTGTGGGAAACCTGGTTATTTCAGTATGACTATGCAAATTCTAGTAGCATAAGTTGCAAGGCAGGAACCAGGCAGTCCATTATAGTACAAAATAAATATATACAATAAATCACCTGGCTACTGCAACCTCTGTTTCATCATAATACTGTGATAACATTTATTCAAAATATATTTGCACTTTAATCTATATATATAAAATTCTTTTCGCGTTGGAAACGGAAATTACATATGACCACACAAAATGGAAATTACGTATGACCACAGAACATATTATAATACAGGAGCTAATCACTTCGTTTGTGGACGCCATTGTTATATCGTCTTTACAAATTGTTATTATTTGTGTGAGAGTTATTTTACTGATATTGAAAAGAAGTAAACACAAACACGCCGATCTATCCCCTAGAAGTGCGCCCCACATCGCCATCCACTCTGGACTTCAGTGCTGAGCCGTCCGCCTCCATGCGCGTTCTGACAGAGAAGTTTTATTTATTCGTCCACATGACTGTCGTGGAAACTGCCACATTATAACTTTTTTTTAATTGGCAGTACTTGATAGTAGAAGAGATGAGGAAAACAGCTTTACGTCTTTTTACTTTTTAACTGCGCCGATCTATAAACAATGTGAACAATCTAGAACAAAGTGGATGCTCGAAGGCACGGAATGTCGGGCTGCTCTGCCAGGTCGAGAGCTTCGCAGTTTCGGTCGGCGTCCTCTCTTCTCGCACTGTTTGTGACACTTCGAGTGCCCCGTCGGCTCCTGGGAGAGTGGAAATCATTGTGAATAAGTGTGATCTGTGCCATCGAAGCAAAACTCTCTTTGTAAATTGCGCTTTACGACTACTTACTGTCCCTTAAGGTGAGTTAAGGTCACTAAAACCCCACAACATTCAAGGTTGCTTTTGTGATGAATTCTTTTAAGAAGATGGAGGGTTTACATCTAAGAAGATGTACCGACCTCTTAATGTTAAGTTTTGGACTTGGGAATTGTTTGGACCTTCTGTCCGTTAAGCACGGAAGGGCAGCGTCCACATTTCTCAGAATAATTTTACTCTTCAATCACAGGCACATAGTGCAAGGTTGTGAGGCAGAAATTTGCAGGATCGCATAGAAAATGTAATTTCTATACCACAGCAGCCATGTAGTGCCTTTCACAAGGGATCTGCTACCAGAGAGGATCCAAATACATTTAAGCTGCTGTTAGTGCTACTTACCTGTTGTTTTATAGCACCTTTAAAATGTACTTTACCTGAAAGCACTCCAGTACTGCTCAATGTATCTTTACTTCTTACATGTTAATGTTTTACTGTTTAATAATTTATATACTACATTTTATTTTTATCCCTTGCACTCAGTGAGCAAGGCCACTGGGTAATCAGCTAGTTAGTAATAAAAAAAAAACTCACTTTCATTTAATCTCCCTGTAATGTTAAAAACAAAACCCATTCAGTGAACAATGTTTATAAATCATTTTGAATAAACATTATTATTCCTTAAGTCTTACTGCTTATTTCCCTTCATAGGGGATAATGACAAGTGACAACAATGAATTTTAAAAGGGGTCAAATTTGTACTGAAGGGTCATACTGTTTGTTATTACAGCCTTTGTCTTTATGAAAATAAACACTTCACTTAAATTTCACTTTTTTTATTGTAGTGAGGTTCATGATGGTAAAATACTGAGCTGGCCACTCTGTCCTCAGTATGTCTTGCAACTCCTTGGAAATTTTGAGCAACACCCAGTCCAGTAGAAAGATATAAATCCTCCTCCCCAAAGCATGTGCTGTTCTTCCTTTAAGGGCCAGATTAAGACCTGTAGAGGCCTTAAGCACTTAAAAGATTTTGGTGCTCCCATACACAAGGGGGAATCAAGCTAAAATTAGAAAATAGGATTTATTACAAAATGGAACGAACCTTAACAAAACTGATAATGTCATTTCTCAATGTAGTCTCCACCCTTCTCAATGCCTGCCTTGAAGTGCCTGGATTCAAGCAGAATGAAAGGTTTTGTCTTGTCCTCACAAAAACACATGCACTGCTTTCTTCACGTTGTCATCTGTCTTGAATCGACGACCACCCAGATGTTTTTTAGCGGTCCAAAAAGGTGGAAATCACACGGCACCAAATCTGCCGAATAAGGAGAATGTGGTAATACCTCAAGCCTTGGTGTTCTTAGCAGTGTGTGGGCGCGCATTGTCTTGCAGCAGAAGGACTCCATGTGACAGCAGTCCCCACCACTTGGATCGAATAGCAGGCTTCACATTGGTCTCCAGCAAGTCAAAGTAACTTGCACTAGTGACTGTAGTACCCCTCAGCATGTAGTGTTTGACAATAACTTGGGTGTATGAGTGGTTCAGAGGACAAGACAAAAGTTTTATTCTGTTGGAATCCAGTGCATTGAGAAGGGTGGAGACTACATTTAGAAATGACATTATCAGTTTTGTCATGGTTCATTCCATTTTCTAATAAATCCCATTTTCTAACTTTAGCTTGACTCCCCCTCGTATATTTAATTCAAAATATAAATAATAATAAACCGCAAAATAAAATTGTATTTTTTGAAATGAAATTGTTTACACATGACTTTACCTATCGATAGCAACACATGCATGTAAAGTAATAAAGGGAATCTCTGTGTGTAAATTCAAAGCGCATTGCATTAAAAATATTTATTTTGTTTTCATATAAGATTACTAGACAAAATTTAAATTTTTACAAAACATCATGCAAAATGAGTATGATAATGGTATGGTATGTATTACCGTACATGCCATAAATGTACATGTGTGATAATTATTGCACATCTGGCAATGCTGTGCTGCACTTACTCTCAGTGGATGACTGAATGGGGCACCCGACGTGACCAAGACAAGAATGATCACATGGGTCTCGGTGGACAGTGTGGCAGTTATCAGATTCTAATTATGTTGTCTTCCCAAGATTAATATATATCATTAACCTCTATAATTACTATTTTATAATTATTTTTATTATTGCAATTTTTTTCATTTAATGTGGGAGCCCCTTTTTGTGAAACCTGATTCAGCTGCACCATTTGTAGTTTTGCATATGGTCCATGGTTAATCTGGCAATGGAAAATTTCTGTGGTGCCCTTGATGCCCTAAGCACATGCTTATTTTGCTTAATGGTGAATCCAGCCCTGCCTTCTTTGTGTCTTCTCCCAGCAGGATGTGCTTGGTTCACCTCTAATGGGAGGCATCTGGGGGCATCATAATTACATGCTCTGACTCATCACGCTCTAGAAAAGCAGCAGTTCATACTATACTGCTGAGATCCTTATCACAGTGCGTGAGTTCAGAAATCCCGTACCTGAACCTCATTTTGACCATTTGTCATTACAGTCTCATTGTTTTGTTCACTTCTCAGAATTAATGGTTATAGGTGAGGACAGGATTAAATGCTTCATATGAAGAAATAGCTTCCTTTTCACCATCATGGTCTGGTACAATGTCTGCAAAACTGCTACTGTTGCCCTAAATTATTGGTCAGGCACAAAATCAACCTCTACCCTCACTTGTGAGCAAGACCTTGAAGTACTTTCATACCTGCATTTTAGGGCATTTGTTAATTTGTTATCTGAAGTCTACAGAGCACTTTGTAATGCCAAACTGGAAAATATGTGGCAAAATGCACAGTTATGGTTATAAAGGATCAATACAGTGGGATAATAAAGTGTGACATTTCATATGTTGGTAAAATTACGTATGAATATGAAGTCTTATAATGAAGTATGCAATATCAAAAGACATATGTCACACTTAATCCACAATGGACCGTTCCAAAGTGAAGCTGTTGTAGTAGACTACATTGCACAGATGAATATCACTTTATTGATGCTTTATAAATGAAATTAAGACCCAAAAAGTGTTTGCTAAGGTCTTGTAACGTAAGTGTAAACGCATAATAGATGTATTTTTGCAGTACCTAAAGTAAAGTGTTACCATTTATTTTTATCATTTTTTGGGATGTGGGCCCTGAAATGCACCATTATGTGGTGTGAGAAGTGTAATTATATTGCAAGGTTGGGGTGGGGGGTGTTTGCCAATGGGTTATTTGTTTATATCATTACCTCATAATTTCATACATTCTGTTTCTTTCTGTATTGTACTTATTCTGTTCAAAAAAATGTATTCACAAAAAAAACTGCAATTATATGAAGAAGTGTATTTAACCAGTTAAATTACAATAAGCCACTCATATGATATTTAATAAAAGTACATAAAAAACCCTCAGGTATTTATAATATTGATAATTTTTGACATGGATATGTAATTATAATCAAGCAATAGAATCTAGCACTTTTCAGAGCAGTGCTGCTAAAACAGTGCCAAATATAACTATTACATTTTTGCAGTATTGTAACTCTAACCTACTAATATTTCCTGTATACCAATAGGCAACCTAAATTTACAATGTAACAATTTACCAAAAGCACTGTCATTCAAAGCAGTAATGAGACAATGAGATTAATGAGAGTACAGAATATTTTCTTGCTTAATCAAGTAATGAGTCGCTAAGAGGCTGCTGCTTAGAAAACAACCTGAAACATCAGTATACCCCGCCCTTCCACTTCCACACCCCTACACCCAACACACTCATTGTACCTTCAAGGGCTACTTCACTCAACAACTTTAGCCTTATGTTCTTCTGACAATAAAAAAAGAATCTTCAGTATTGGTTGAGTGATTAATGTTGAATTACTGTCTTCTTGAAAGTTTTTTAAGCTGTAAAAGTATTGTCCGGCGACCACAATATTGGTAAATTATTAGTTAAATGTAACTTTTAAGAGCTATTCAAATATTAAGCCTCTATGGACACAAACTTTGAACCATTATGGATAAACTAAAGGTCAAAGCACAAGAAAACCCAAAAACAACTACTGTAAATACCAGAAAAATCTGTCTACTAATATTTACTCTGTATTGATAGACAAGTTGAGGTAAAACATATATTGATAAATAGTGAAGGGTTTAACAATTACCCTTGTATTGTCATGTAAAACACAACTAAAATGAGTTTGTTGAGAACAGAGAAAAGGAATCTCAGTACAGTATATACAGATATGAAAGGCATTTTTTGACTAATTTTTGTAAAAAAAATAATTCAAGATAAATACATTTTTGCAAGATTTACAAAAGGTCAATTTGCACTGTATGGACTTCTCTGGTTTGGAGGCAGGTGACAGACCATATTGCATTTATGTAATCTGAAGAAGACAAAGCTCCTTATTAGCATAAATCATTAGGCATACTGACAGCAGGAGACAGCCACTTAGAGGATCATATTTTGTCTGCTTTTTACTAAAGTGCATCTCTGTCTCTACCTTATTCTTGTCTGATGAGGCTAATGTGTATAGGCTCATTGTCTATAAATATTAATTCATAAAGTGTCATTTAATGGTTATATTTAATCAGTTAAAATGTTTGTCCATTACTTATTGTCTGTATTGCTTCTTCCACTACATGTTCAATATACCCTGAGTTAATTCCATCATCACTGGACATGTGGTAAAAACATTTCCTAGATGGGACCCAATAAAATCCCAGTTCCGACACAAAAAGAAACTATAAAATCCACACACAGAGTATCTGGGCCAGGAGTCACACCCATCCAGTGTCTTGAGCTTTGAGTTGGCAGCACATCACCATGCAATCCCCTTGTTAAATATTAAAGTGAAATTTTTGGGATTGCCTTATGGTTTTCAGTAAAATGTCCTATAAAGCGGTATTGAGGTAAGTATTTTTGTTTGCTGAACTTTGTAGGCTGCTAACCATTTCCAGCAAAATAAACTTGTAGAAAGTTCAAGAAATATGCAAGCATTGTACTTGCTCCATTTAGTGTACTAAAGTAAAATTAGGTGAGCAGAAACAGTATACAACATAATATAACATACTGTAATAAAACTCTCCCAAACCCGATTAACTTAGTGAAATAACATAACATGGAGTCGATATATAGAACAAATACTAATAAAAGACATCCAGATTTGTCCTACTATACACAATCCTACATATATATTCTGTAAGCATGCTACAGGATTAACAGGTAAAACTAAAAAGTTTAAAAACCTGCACAGTGTAAACTAATTTTACTTTACTGATATTGTATTTTTTGTTTTACTTTATAAAATGATTATGTGTTAATACAAACCTAAGCCTCATGACAGTACATACTGTGCAATATAAGTCCAAAGTTCAATTGAGTTTTCCTAGTGATATTATTAAAGTCATCCCTCCTGATTTATATGTCTCCAGAATGCTTGAGAGAATTGCAGTCTTACTGTGCACAGCTGGGCATTCATTATTCCTCAGCAGCAACCATTTACAAATGTATAAAACTGTATGAGTTGAGGTTTAATATGTACGGGTTGTGTGCGAATATAACTGTATATGTACAAGACAAATGCAAAACAGAAAACTATTTTAAAAAGTGAATTTTAGGCTGCTATTAGGACCAAATTATTCAGAAAGGCACATATATTGAAGAAAAAAAAACAATCTAGCCAGCCATTTCTAAATAGGATACATTCATTTACATTATATCCTCATCTCAGTCTTTTGAATTTATCCAGGTTTTCTGTCATTGTAATAATTTATGTGCAGCTGTACACAGCTCTCATACTCCTAAGACTTAAATAAGCAATTTATAGGCTTTTACTTTTTCCCAGCCGATTAATATTTTCTGCATAATTACAGTTCTTCAAATAATGTACTGTCTGCTACATTATTTGAATTATTTAATCGCCCCAATTCCCTACTTTAATCAGTCTTCAAAAGTGTCAGTATTGGAAGCAATTCAGGCAGTACTGATCTTCTCAGTTTAAAAAGGAGCTCCCATGTCACATAAATCTATACTCTTCTTTAATACATCAGGATCAGACTGAGCTACACATTTAATTTTGCATCCATTCTTATCCTGAACTGCCTTATTCTGTTGTAGCTATGGGATTAAACCTATTTTTGGCATCCAGTACCAGAGAGGGTGCCATTCTATCGCAGGGCACATTCATGCTTATACATCAATGGCTAATTTTAAAGTCAGCAATCAATCTAATCTACACGTCTTTGATAAGCAAAGGTAAAATGATGTGTAAGTCACATGGGGATGATATTGAGGGACCTAGCCACTGCATCACAGACTGTATTAACTTTTGTGTTGAACACAGTGGTACCCTCAAAAACATTATGTTGCTTTCCAAACAACACACTCTGACTTACTAAGCAGTTAAAAAGTTCTCCTGAATGAGAAAAAAATGGCATTCAAATGTGGCAATAAAGAGGATCAGAAGGATGCACAGCGAGTGCTTAAGTAAAAAACTAAGGAAATGAAGCTTGCAAATCTAAAAATAGAAAACAAACTCACTCACAATTACATGAAAGATGTCTGGAATAAACTGGGTATAATTACTCAAGCAATCTAGGGCTCTGGTGCTAGTAGAAGGGGAATTGGGCAAAGCTAATGCCCTGGCCCAATTTTTTAAAAAGATTTTCCATTCCACTGCCAACTTCTTCCAATGACCAGATCTCGACGCCATCACTATTACATCAACAGCTGCTACCACGTCTGACCATCAGTGTGGACTGTCCATACAAGTAAGGAGACAACTGAGGAAGCTACACAAAGGAAAAGCTGCAGGACCAGATGGCGTCAGTCCTCGAGTTTTTAAGGCCAACTTTGTGGTGTCCTCTGTCACCTGTTTAGTGTGTCCCTAAGGCTTTGGAAAGTGCCACTGCTGAGAAAGTCATCTTGCATTGTTCCTGTTCGAAAGAAGGCAGGTGCCTCTTCACCTTTGACTACAGATCAGTGGCACTTGCATCTCACATTATGAAGACCTTAGAGAAATTGCTCCTGGACTATGTAAGTCCTTTTTTAGTAGACCACCTGGACCCACTACCGTTTGCCTATTGGACAATGATTGGAGGTGAATGAGCTTATGTGCTGGATAATGGACTACCTGTTGAGCAGACTGCAGTTTGTGAGACTCAAGGGATGTGTTTCTGAAACAGATCTGAGAAACACTGGAGCAGCACAAGGAACAGTTCTGTCTCCTTTTCTCTTCACTCTGTACACCTCAGACTATAAATATAACACCAGGTCATGTCACTTACAGAAACTCTCAGATGATTCTGCACTTATGGGGTGAATTGATAAAGGGAATGAAACAGAGTGTAGGGATCAGGTGGAAAACTTTGTTTCTTAGTGAAAAGAGAATTGTCTGCATCTTAACATCATCAAAACCAGAGAACTGGTTATTGACTTTTTCTATACTAAAGAGCCACTATGTCTGGTCACTATTCAGAAAGTGAATGTTTGGGTGGTGCACTCCTACAAGTACTTGGTGGTCCTCATCAGTGATAGCTTGGACTGGTCTCAGAACACAGAGGAACAACTGCATAAGTAAGGATAGAGCAGGGTTTTCTTCATTAGGAGGTTGTGTTCCTTTAATGTCGGAAATGATATCCTTTACATCTTCTATAACTCAGTGATGACTAGTGTGATTTTCTGTGCTGTGGTGTGCTGGGCTTGTAACATCACTTCTAGAGAGGCCTACCAAATCAACATAGTAATTAAACGGGCAGGCTTTATTATGGGACACATTCTGGACCCCCCGGGGCCATAAAGGAGAGAGTTAAAAAAAATCTAAGTGAACAATCCTCTCTCTGACACACTAACACTGAGTACTTTCAGACAGTGAAATATTCAGCAGGAGTGTCTCAGGAAATGCTACTGGGGCTCCTTTATACCACCAGCAATACATCTGTATAATCCCTCACTATAACTAGGTTTTCTTTTCTTTCTTTTTTCATTTCTTTCAGTTTAACGTGCTCCTCCTCTCTAGTCATTCTGGTGTGTGTTTATCTAAAACCAAGACAGCACACAGAGAATGGGGACACTTCGTACAGACAGTGAGAGATACGATTTAGAGTCAATCTCCTGAAGTTGTGAAGCATTAGCGTCAACCATGTTGCCACTCTATTTAATCTTCTGATTTTATTAATAGTACTTAAAAAAAAGATCTCATCAGTTCAGTCACTAACCCTAAAATCTAGTTTTTCTAAAATGTGTGTTGAAGATCTGGAAGCGCTCTTTCATTACTGAATTGATTTGTGCATTTGCTTAGCAGGTGGAGCTTCTTTAAAGCTTTGCTTAATTTAGAGCATTAATAGGTAAGTTTTTAAATAACAACTAAGTGGTATTGTAAAGATATTTACATTTTTTTGCACATAAATACAATTTTACCATGTTTTTTTTAAGTACAGAAAAACACAATGATATGACATCCATTACTAGTCTTTTCATAATATCCACCACAGTGTGCTGCTGGATGGGTCTGAATGTAACCAACAATGGTTTCATCACACATTGTCACACACGTGCGCATGGAAGGCAGCTAAAAGGCCTGAATGTGAGTTATTCCATGCTGGACCATGGGGTGGCAGAGTAACTCACTCAGTTACAGGAAATTCCGCCTGGCCCTGATGACGCCACTTCCAGTTCCGGGACAACTGATGATGTAATTTCCTGTTTATATTTAAAACCACCATTTTGACACATTCTAATCAGTTCTGTTCTGGACTCCAATCTGTACACATCAGTACAATAATTCATCCTATTTTGCAGCCAGGAAATAATTTACGGGTGTCTGCCCCAAACCCTTCTGTGGCTTTTGTCAAGTTTGTGACAACACACATACATATACAGTACATTGCTAATATCTTAGGCACTATTGATTTATGTAAATTTTGTCTTCTGCACTAGTGTGTCAACAGAAAATAACACATTTCAAAAATTTATTTTCCAAACATGCATAAGTTACAGAGAATGTTTTGCATTTCATTAAAGACAGTAACATATTAAGTGACAGACCACTCCTCAGATTAAAACTCTATAAGCTAGGCAAATAGAGAAGCATATTATTAAACAAAGAAAACAAACAGGTGAAAATGATCAATGCTATAATGAGCTGATGGAACTAAATTTCACTAAATGAACCAGAAACAGGTACTGAAAGAATCAAAGTGAATGAAGGACGAGCAAACAAAAGGTGAGGGTGTGGCATCAATTCTTACATCATCCTGCATCAGCAAAGTCTATCCCTATGAGAAATTTCATGGCAGATATGAGCTGTAAGTTGTACTATTCAAGCTACACTGAAGAAGTTCAAGGAAAAAGCACAAAAACATAGTGCAACAAATACGAGACCCATCAAACTGACGTAGTTCAAAATCAGAAGATGTCTAGCACTGCTTTCGGCTCTGAACTGCACAAAACCACTGGAACTCAAGTATACCCCCAATACAGTTTGGGGAAGCCTTGTCAGAAGTAATCATCCTGGAAGAGTTGCTGCAAAAAAT
The DNA here is from genome assembly GCA_026402145.1 of Polypterus bichir lapradei. NCBI lineage: Eukaryota > Metazoa > Chordata > Cladistia > Polypteriformes > Polypteridae > Polypterus > Polypterus bichir. Next base: position 85,344,144 of record JANRMT010062791.1, on the reverse strand, counting down.
CTATTCCTCCAAATTGGAACCAATGCCCAAAAGTCATAGCTATACACAGAACAACAAGAACTATAGTGCTGAACAATGCCAGCAAGTGCTCTGAACTGACGAGTGAAAATTTGAACTTTTTGGTTCGAACAAGAATCAGTTTGCTCACAGAATACCTGGAGAAAACTCCATGGATGAGTGTCTGCAACTAACTACGAAGCACAGCAGTGGCTCCCTGCAGGTTTAAAGCTGCATTTTTGACTTGGTGATCTGGTCCTCAATGCTGAGCATTAAAAGCAGATTCACCTCCATCACACAATGCCAGCAGGATCCACTCTGAAGAAAGACAAGAACCCCACACACAAAGCCTAAGTCATAAAGAACTATTTTCAACAAAAAGAAGACCAAGGAATTCAAAAACAGCTTGTTTGGCCTCCACAAAACCCTGATTGAGGATACCTGTGATTAACTGGCTAGAGACAAGCCAGGCAGGCAAAGTCAGTGGAAGAACTGGGATGAGTCCTTTAAGATGCCTGGAGCAAACTTCCAGCTGATTTTCTCATGAAACTTGATGACAGTGTAGCTAAGAAAAGTGATGCAGTATTAAAAGCAAAGGCTGGCCACAACACATCTTGATTTGATTGAAGGTGTTACTGTTTACTGATCTTTACATTACATTTCTCGATGTCTGAAAACATTTCATTTTATTATTTTTGGAACCATCATCAATCTGATAATTGGACCTCAAAAAGTAGAAAAAATATTTTTGTTAAAAACATGCACAATGTTTAACTTGTGTTTAATAATGATTCAGTAAGGCATGCTATCTTTATGAAGCATAGTGTTTATTACTATTATTATTATTATTTGTAATAGAAGCAATATTAAAGCACATTTACCCCATGACCTGAGGTTAGAATAAACTCAGTGATATACAGTAAATATGCTCAACACTAGCAAGTCATCTGCTAAGTTGCATAAAAATACAATTAGGCCATTACACATTTTTAAATTACCATCTCACAGCTCGGCAAACAGAAATCACAGGCCAGACAAAAGCTCTAAAATTCCAAATGCATTCATCACTGTGATTTTAATCATATGAATATAATCTGATAAGGAGGACACCGATGCTAATTTACTGTCAAAATGTCTTTTCTAAAAAATATCTGACACAGGGGCTGGTATAGGATTACCTGCCATAATGGAGATATTTGTTTTGTGTAAACATAGTCTTTTTTTTTACACATAACTATATGTATGCATGTATGTTTTTCTGTAAATTCATCGTGCTTATATATGCAGTACAGTCAATTACTTCTCGGCTTACTTTTTTCACTAAAAGATTCCACTTGGTAGCATTGGGTGCAAAGCTGTACTGTTTACTGTACATCCAGTTTTCAAATATTAACATTGCATAGATCAGATAATCAGATAATCCAGTGTAGAGTGATCTAAGAAGAACTGGACACAAGGCAGGAACCAACCCTGGACTGTTTCCATTCATATTTCTTAATTATGCTGTTTTGTAAAGCATACTGTATGGTCATTAAGAAAGTTGACAGCTAACTGTATACTGTTTTTTCACTCAGCCAAGCAATCCACTTGTCTTTTATTTAATGTCTTTCACAGAGCATACCACCGCAACAAACAGCTCAGCAGTACAAGTCAAAGTTAATAAAGTGCACCCCAAGTTCATGTAAATACTCACACAGGAGAAGACGTTGGTAAATAAACACCAAGAAAAGCCTTTACTAAAAGAATCCCGCCTAACACTAGGCTGGAAATGAGAGCTGATAAACAGAGTAGAGAAGCTAAATGAAGTACAGTAAACACCTACAGTGTATATCAATTAGAGATTAAAATAAGCACAAGTGCAGCCAGTCCAAAATTTGAAAGACAAAGATGGGTTTTCAAGTAGCAGTGAGCATTCACTGAGAAACATCTAGAGGGTTTTGAAATAATGAGAAGACTGGTGTCATAATATCTCAGGTGCCTGGCAGTTTGTTGTATGCAATTAGTGATGAGATGTGGCCTAGGGTGTGAGAATGAATAGCTTGGTAGTTGAGAAGTAGAGTTCTGAAGATACACTTCAGTTTGCTAAATCTTAACTGCTCACGCCAACGCAGACAATGCCAAGGCCAAAGTTAGAACCCAGAAATCTGGAGCTGCGAAAAACGGGTCTGGTAATTAAATATTATCACAGCATTTCAGACATATGGAGATATTTTTCTCCAATTGTTAAAACAGCACTCCATTTTCTCAAGTGCACAATCCAGTTACAAACTGCTTATTTCTTTCTTTAGAGTAGTTTGCTCTCTCTTCTGTTTAAAATATGCAACTATAAAGTCATTTTAATCTCTAAATAATTATGTATCATTTATTATGAACTAGGCAGCGACATTATAAGTTTTAAACATGGACTCCAATCATATTTGCAGACAACAATATAACATCTGTGTCCTCACAGATGGATTTCATTGGTACTAAATGAGGAATAAACACTTTTAAGATGCATTTATCATGATCTTCCAATTGGTCCACCTGATATTACTAGGAAAAATCATTGCATTTTTTAGGTTCCTCATTTTAAAAATATTCCTATTTATGTAGGTACATTATTTAAAGATTTTTGAGTCAAATGTTGATTTACTTAGAATACACTCTTCTTTTGTGTTTCATGATTACTAGATTAATGTAAAATGTTCCTTAATTGGGCCCAGTCTGACAGGGAAATCTAATCAGTTCTTAGCAGATCGCTGATTCTGGCCTTTCCCCAACTCTGTTGCCAGATGACCATGGAGTATCGTTAGAGTTATGCTGGATAGAAATCTTTTGGGTATTGTTCAGTCTAACACACTGAATTGCTAAATTTCAACACCATCTTCTTTTTCACAAAGGGGTTAGCAATGAATTTTGTTTTTAAAAAATAAACAAAAAGGTTAATTTCATCTGGAAACCTGTAATGAAATTAATAAATATGCTTGGAAAATGAAAGAATAAATTAAATGGCTTTTTCAGTACCAACCATGAAATGCAAAAGAAGTACAATAGAGAATTATATTGTTGACAAATGAATGGAATATTAAAACTTACAAAGACTTTGTTTTTCTTCATCAATATCCATTTTAATACACCATATGAAAAAAAAGATTTATAAAACTATCTTCAAACATATCAGCAAATTGTCAAAATGTTTGACATTTTTCCAAATATTTCACCTGTTGTAAACTAGGAATCCCAAGCACTAAAGAGCTCCAAAACTCTTCCAATAATGGCCAATAGAGGGGGATAACACTATCAAACCCCAGCTAGTAATGAGGTTAACCACCAAATATTTACAAAAGAAAAGATGTATTCTTCACAAAACATTATATTAATCACAATCACTCCATGGAGCACAAAGGCAAAATGGAATTTCCTACTCCCTAGTATAACAACAATGAACCACCAAAAACTGTGGATTTATAGGGTGGAGGACAGCTCCTGGAAGTGATTGGCTGGCTGGTGGCCCCACCTCATGGGGGACCACCCATAAAATACATGAAACATAATGAGTGCAGCTCATATACACAGACAAATCCAAAAATAAAGAAAGATGCACATAATCAATAAAAAGAATAACAAAATCAATAAAGGACACGTACACATAGACCATAAATCTGTCTGAGAAATGACATCACCATTGTTGCCATTATTCTTCTTTGCTTTACTCTTTTGTTTGAATCTTGGTTCTGTCTGTGTTTAGCCATTCACAGCATCGCACATTGATGATACTTTAGGACGTGCTGTGTTCTTTCAGATGACAAGACTATAAATCTAGCATTTTGCTTTGGTGATGCTTTGTTTACAGAAGACTTCAGAAGAAGCATTTTTTTCCAAAAAATTGAAAGGTAAGATAGAAAAGAGAAAGATCGTTCTTTAGGAAAGGATGAAAAAAGAGTCACATAAATTTTGATTTGTTTTGGATATAAAGTACTGGGGACTTGGGTCTGTAAACTGACAAGGAGCTCTGCTGGCCCAGTGTTGTGACTTTGTTCCATTCATAATTTTTTTGGAGGCATATTTCTAAAGTTTTTCCTAAATATTATGTTTTTTTTGTTTCACTTAAGTTTTAATATTGTTAGAATTTCTAATGTCATTTTGTTTTTCATGGGTTCTGCCATTTTGTGGTGCTGTTGTTATAGCTTCTCTATGGACATCATGTTGGAGGTTGTAACGCATGGCACAAGCACTGCAATGATATCAGGGTTGTGCTGTTCACTTCCTCGTTATCCGAGACTGATGGATAATCCTTGAGACACTTACTGCTCTGTTTTTCAACATCCTTGGCAATATTATTCAGATTACAATTTACGGTTGGCAAAGAATCAGCTTTCCTGGTTTAAGAACTTAACATGTTTCCTTTCTTCCATTTCAGAGTCTGATCCTCGATTCAAATTTCTGCAGTTTTTATCAGAACATACAACAGACTGGCACAGCTGACAGTAGTTGTTCCGTTCATGGATTGGTCATATTTAAAGCCATGTTTGAATGCAGAGCTCAAAAGTGTACTTGGTACCACAGTACATTGGACTAAGGTTCAGTGATTAAGTTTGTAGTCTTGTCATCCAATCTGAAATGTATGTTCTGAACACTCTGGTAAATGAAGGTGCTAAGCTGTCAACTGATCACCACTCAGTGGTAAGTTGGTCCAAATACATGGATCAATGGCCTGGAATTCTTAAACAGGTGGTAAAGGTGTGCTGGCAATAACTAGTAAATGCCTTTATTAAATTATATTAGATTAGATAAACTTTATTAATCCCACGGGGAAATTCAAAATTCAGAATTGTCCATCTTTGGGCAAGCTTTTCTTGCATCTTGGGAGAGTTCCATGATGTAGAGTCTAATGGACCCTGCTGAAGAATACAATAGCAAATACAACTACAATGAGGTGTGAGCAGAAGGTTGATGGTGCCAGTCATGGCAACAGCACCAGGAACTGATGGTAGCCTTTTCAGAAGCTGGCCTTTTCTATAATAATAGTGGGTGGGTCACAAGATTTTACTGAAAGTAACTGACAACCCAAAAGGTTGGTAAGTGCGTCAGATGCCAAAGAAAAGACCCATGTATTGGTGAAGAATCACTTTTAAATGGCCTCAAAGAGTGTCTGGAATATGATCGACTTGATCGAAGGGTAGGCAGCATGCGGCTGAGACTGTTCTCAGCGTGGGTAGGGAATCATTGATCTCAAGTAGGGATATTGTCAAGAGGTGAAAGAGGCATTCTGAGGAATTATTCAATCTAGTGGATATCCCATCCTTGGAGGAAGCAGTGGCAGAGGCATTAGTAGGAATTGGGTTCAGCTCTGCAGCTGAGTTTGCTGTGGTGATTTAAAACCTCTGTAGTGGCCATGCAGTAGAAATGGATGAGATTTGACCAGAAGTTGTGAAAGCAAATGCGGTGCTTTGGCCAACATGCCTATTCAATGTAGTGTGAAAGTCAGAGATATTGCAAAAAAAGCAGAAAAGAAACAGAAGAAGTGGAAAGAAAATGATAATATTGATAATGATGAAAATGTCAAAGGCAAAGTTGATCAGTCCATGTGAATAACTAAGGATATCCTAATCGATTAATTGGGTTGAATGGACTAATGCACATAACACTTAAATTCTAAAATAACATCCAGAAAATAAAATTATTTGAAGTGTAGAATTACTATGGTCATTTTAAGCACTCACAGCCACATGCAAATAAAAAATCCCAATTTAAATCTAAGATCACAGTACCATGACAACGGCTCTTAGAAATATTAAGAGGCCTCCACTGCCTGTTTTGATTGTTGTAAATTGGCAATATTAGAATAGATAATATTTCTAAAGTATGTCACGTTTTAATGCTTAGTCAACATCTGCCTCATCTGGGGGAAGCAAACAGTTTTTAAAGAACTGTGTTGTACCTAAAGGTAAACATCACAAGTGACACAGTACTGTGGGTACCATTCCACCTGATTTCATGTAATCACAATTAATTTTCTTACCAGTGTTGCAAGCTGTACACAATATGAAGTGAAAAGAGGAACATTCACACTAATGATACTGCATGTCTACCTCCAGGTGCTGTCAAAACAATTCCACAGAACAGATATATAGCCTAAATAATGGTTTATTGCTTGGGGTAATATTCACATATACTGTACGTGTAATTATACACCTTGTAATGCTGAATATATATGTCAGATTCTAATATAAAGCTAACAAGCACTTATCAATAACTGGGAGAATGGAGTATTGGAAACTTTTTTTCAAATTTGTCTCGCCATACTAATTACTTAGTGGTTTTGTATTTGCTATAGGAAAGGGAAGTCTAGTGACACCGAGTTGACCTTTATTTTGAGCACCTGTTGTATCATGCTTGTTCACGCCATGAAGCTTTCATCCTTCTACCAGTTTCTCTTCCCTACACCAGAACTGGGTCAAACAAAATAAAAATAAAAAATGAGTGTCAGAGAGCCCAGCTGTGTTTCACTCTTGTGTTGCTATTTATGACTGAGCCTGAGGGGTCTTCAGCAAGGGTTCATGAAAACAGATAAACACAGGTGCCTCTACGATTTCCTCTTCCAGCATCTTAAACCAGCTGTTATACAGTATGTGTGTGCATAAACAGTACATTTATTCTCAGATGAATTATATAGTATGGGTTTATGGCAGCAGGAATGTGCTACCTACTACAGAATGACAGATTGATGTAAGTTTTTCCAGTGTGTTTTTATTTGCTCTTAACTATTTTATAGAGGAAAATTTAGCAAATTGTTTCATGCACATTTTTCCTTTAAAATGCACTCTTTCTAAACAGAAGGAACTATTTGTACTTATTTTCTTTTCTTATTGTATGCTTACAGCAATTCCAAATCTGTAATTTTATTATTATTGTTATTATTATTAAACAAATAAATGCAGGAAAATTTAAGAAATCCATTCAGGACCTGTAAGCCAGCTTTTTCTTTAACTTAATGTCTTTTACCAGTTGTAAAAAGCAATTTCAAAGAGCACTAGAGTATATTTTGTAACATCAAGGTACGCATATGGCAGTTCAAGTACAAGATAAGCACAGATAAATGTTCACACAAACAGAAGAATCTTCAAATGCACCAGCATGAGATCGGATAAAAACAATTATATATTACAGGGTCATGGCTTGATCTGTTTAGGCCTTCAATGTTCTGCATTGCTCAGAAAGAAAAAAGAGAAGTGAGCAGACAGGCCTTTGTCTTTTCCCCCCTTGGCACGTGCCCCAGAAGTACACCAGAAAACAACATGGACTAGTAAGCCTGACATACAGCTAAGGCTTGAAGGTGATCCTGGTTGTGATCTACATAGATATGTTGAGACAAATAAAGCCAGTGAGTTTTACACATTGTAGCACAAATGCAAAAGAAGTGTGAGCAAATAATACAATGATATAATAATTATAAAAATATAATACAATACATTGCAGTGGGCTGGCGCCCTGCCCGGGGTTTGTTTCCTGCCTTATGGCCTATGTTAGCTGAGATTGGCTCCATCAGACCCCCATGACCCTGTAGTTAGGATATACTGTAGCGGGGATTTATGGATAATACAATACAATAATAATAATAATTATCAGGCACACTTGATGAAGGCTAAACAGCCGAAATGTTGTTTCTTTAAGCTTCAGTTTTGAAATAACCTTTAACCTGTTTAACTTTGCAGATGCAAGTTGACTGAGCTCTACACGAACTCCATAATAATAATAATAATACTACTACTACTACTACTACTACTAATAATAATAATAATAATAATAATAATAATTAGAGACAAGTCTTTTTGCCACAAGATTTAACCACACCCGGGGCCGGAAATAAAACAAAGAGTAGCTGACAAAGTAAAACATTGTAAAGAATTAAAAAATGGTGGCGCAGTACACATGCAGAGCAGCTTGGAATTAGTGGAAGTACGAAAATTCAAAAGTCTAAAAAAAAGGATAGTAAAGATCGCATTAGCACAAACAAACGGAAATTACTCTGTGAAATAACTCTCAGTGAAAAGAGATCAAATATATTGTTTGGAGTTGAACTTTAAATTGGAGACTTGTAGATCGTCTAATTCGTGTTGCCATCAGGGGAAAAAAAAAGTAATGTCTCTTCCCAATGAAGAGGCGTATCTGCGAGAATTAAAAGATTTTTTTGTTTGGTGAAAGTGAAATCCTGCGAGAGAAATCATTTCTCATTTGTGTGAATGCTATTGTCAGACACATTTCTTGTAGAGATAAAGAAACGATACTCACTCACGGGCAGTTATACGTTGCATTGGCACGATATAATTCCAAACACGGAATCAAAATTTAATGAGATATTGATGAAAAGGTAAAAGCGAAAAGAGATCAAATATATGGACATAGGTGATATGACAAAAGTGGCACAACAGCAGCAGCAAGCCAGCAGCTGATCAAGTAAAGAGGAGGTAAAAAAAAAAACTTATTTGTTTCCCATTGTATCACCGGGGGTTTCAGAGGAACGACCTTGTCTCCTTGGGGTGCGTTCAGCCCCCCTCTTCACAACGTGAGCAGC
>JANRMT010062791.1:85319618-85335190 GCA_026402145.1 Polypterus bichir lapradei | reverse complement strand
AGAGGAGGTTAAAAAAATATATATATATTTGTTTCCCATTGTATCACTGTTTAAGAGGGGGTTTGCATAACCATTGCAATTTTTGATTTTAAACATAAACAACACTGTGGTCATAAAGACAAAGAACTAGGCTTGCTCACTTTTAAATTATATTTGTTCTTAAACGTTTACAAGTGGCCCAACCCAGAACTGTACAGACGGACTCTCACTGCTAATTCTAAAAATGTACCCTGCATGGAATTCTTAGAATGCATTATCAAGCATTATGGAAGTCAAAGCTTTGCTTAGTAACAAAAAAGATCATTGAGGGAGAGTTTTTGTCACTGCTGACCTTAATATGTTTAAAGCAAATTTTTTTTCACTTGCTGAATGATGTTTCCAGTATTGAGAACAGTGTATGCTTTTAGGCTTTAAATATATATGATACAAAAATGTTCAGTTTCTTTGAATTTTATTCATTATACAACATGTACTATTTAATCTCAACATCAGCAATTTTATACAGACTTACCTATTCTTAATGACTTATTCTTTTATTTGTGTGTTTTAATTTAGTCAGTTAAGTCATAATATATTACATCAATACTTTAAATTGCAATATAATATTAGCACACTTAACTTTACGGTCACAGGGTGGATACGTTTCCTACCATATTTTCTTGCTTTATCTTGTTGCACCAACTTTATTATGTCAAAGGTTGTCTTTTAAAGCTTCTTGCAAGCTCTGCTAATGTTTAGTATCTAAAGAAACTGTCAGTTTTCTCCGTGATATTTCTCTGCAATGAATCCGCTCTGCTCTCGCATATTGTACATGTTTAAAATATACATATATTTTATACATTTTTATACATGTTTATAATATTAATAAATACATCATATTAACTTTGGAGCATGTTCAGGTTCCTCCTCACTAGTTTCAACTTCTTTTTGTATGATTACCATGATTCCCCCAAAGTAAATATTACCATGAGCCTTAAACAAAGCTGTTATTTTCTTATTTACCTACTTATTTACTTACTTACTGCTGGCTTACAGTGGAGGTCTCACCCTGACAATACAAATTTGGGATGAGGTGAAGGTTTGGTTGCAAGAATTGTTCAACTAACGACTGCCCAAAAGACAGCACTATGTTAAAAGAAGAGGATGCTGCAGTTCAAATAGTATTTTGCCTTAAATTGTGAGCAACGAAAAACACCATGCTTGATTTATATCATAGAAAAAATACACTTCCCTACCAATCATCGCAGACAGAGACAAAAAACAATCAGATTGCCTTTTTTAAAATGCAGTTTAATGTATTTATATATAGTGGATTTCACTATACTTTCAATGTAGTGAGCCTACCAGTCCATGGATAAATCACTAAATTAAATCAACAAATCGATTAAAGATGCCTTCATTTTCAAACAGACACACCAGTGATTCTAAAGCACAGCTAACTCCTTAATGGAATAAAGCAACATGATAAAAAATCTCAGTCTTCTGAATAAGTAATTTGCCCGGTAAATTCCTAATTAAGCTTCTGAGATTTAAAAACTGTGCCATGGTAAGCATAATCTGTTAAACATCTATGAAGCTTGAATGCTGTCACAACAGGGAGTGCTGGCAAAACCAGCAGTCCAATAAAAGGACCTGAAATTACTGTGATCCGTATATGAGAAATTATTATTACAAAGCTATAAGAGTGTTCAGGTATATTGTGGGACTATTTATTGTAAATGTTTTCTTGACTCTCATGGAAAAAGTGTGTAATTGTAGATAAATTAATCAATATTATTAATTAATTAAAAATGAAGTATGACTCTGGGCATATTTTCAAGTGCTAATTATTATGTTTGAATCTGTGTAGTTTAATTTTTCTGTGTGGTTTAATTTACCGGCTTTACCATTTCTCTCCTATGATTCTGCTTTACAGAATTAACTTAATTTTGGAAATATATTAGCTAGAAGCAATATAACCAGAATGCACCAATAAATATATTCTCTGCCTTTGTTTCACCATACTGCAAATATATCATATCAAAGAATAGAAACTAGCAATTCTGCTTAGAAATATGTTCTAGCCAGGGTTAAATACAGCTAAAGGTTTTGTTGTTTGTTGGAGAGTATAAACAATCCAGCCATCCATTTTCTTAAACCATCCATCCAGCTCTGGCAGACAGGTAGCAACAATCCAATGGACAACAAGTACTAAAACCAATAGAACTTTTAATTTTGAAAGACATACATTGCAAGATAAGTACAATTTAAAACAGAAGCATAGTCTTTTCTTTATTTTAATCTAAACCTAATTTAAGGTTAAGGTGAGGGTAATTTTAACACTATTTTATATGTATACACCAAACTGCATAACTGAGTATATTAATTAACATAATTAATGTTAAATACAGTCTTTTTACATGGTTGGAAGTACATCAGGATAAACTTTCTTCTTTCAGTTTTATAATGGCCTTTTGAGTTTGAAATGGAAAATGAATAAAAAAAAGTTGCATTAATAGTCGATATTATGCACCCATTTTAGTAAACCATGTAATTCAATTAATGGGAGAAAAAGGTACTGAAACATATCTCAGTGTCTTTAGGCACACAGTAGCAATCAAAGCTGGAAAAGACACAAGTCATCATTGGTGACATATGCTAAAAAAAAAAACCATCAACGCTGTGTCACTTGAGAGCTTCCAGTCACTAATATGATTTTGCAAGGTCACGGCATGGGCCCAGGGGACAACTGAAGGGTTCTAGTGAATGTAATTCCACTGCCACACCCGGGGTTGGCCTTGTTGTCTTAAAATCTTTCTCTCTTTCTTTCTCTGCAGAACAGATGATTGATGGCTAGAACACCTCTGATGTCACTGGCAGTGTCTGTCCACCTGGACCCGCCTCTTCCTTCTGGGACGACTGAAAGCTGGAAGCTTCACCATCTTTGGCAGTTCTGTTTGAACTTGCATCTGCATAGACATCTCTGTAATAACAGTGTTTTTTGAGTATTACTGCATCCAATTATATGACTTATGGCTGTCTCAGCACCCCAACTCTTTATCTTTGTCCTGTTTTCCTTTTATATTATCTTATGATTAATTCTGGATTTTTCTGGTCTTATTCTAACTTGCAAGGATTTTGAAAAAAAAAAAATATATATATATACACTCATTTTTAACTTTCAGTTTTGTTTTGGAAGTGTTAGGTCATGTTATATTATTATTATTGGCAATCCACCATTTTCTTTTTTATGGATGCCGTCATTTTGTAGCTTTATCATTATGCAGTGACCTATTGCTAGGAGGTGAGGTTTTGGTGGTCACACCCATTAACATCACTAGCATGACAGTATAAAGATTGGCATCACAGACTTCTCTTTGTCTGGGATAGTGGAAAACAACTTAAATGAAATCTATTTATTGCTAGTGATTGGCATCTTGATTAACTTTAATGATTTGATTCTTTTGGTCTACCTGTCTAAGTGAATTGATTTTTTGGATCATTTGATTCATTTACAGTTTAGCACATATGGGAAGTCGGGGGGATCCCCTATGATCGCATCACAAATATGTAATTTAAATTTAATAATACATTATCACACACGTACATTTGGGAGACATCTGGCAGAACAACTGAAGAAGCCACCCAGTAACATCAGTCCTCAAGACCTGCATCTTCATGATGTCACTTCTGGCTCCAATCCTCAAGATCCCACCTCATCATAGCATCACTTCCAGTTTCAACCCTTAAAATCGCACCTCTTCATAACATCACTTCCTGCAAAATCTACTATATATACCGCTCTCATTTCCTCTTTTGTTGGTTCCGATTTGAACTCTTTCTGTGAAGACGTCATTTTCTTTATTTGTGCTACAGTATATGAGGTGTCCCCCGAATCCTTTGACAATGTTTCTGTCTTTATTTTACAACAAACATTATTTTAATATAATATATTTTCTGCGAGAAACAGATTGAGGGAAATAAAAAGAATATTTGGGCACCAGCCAGGCTACCATTAATCAGCAAACGTAATATATAATTCGTTATATGGTTAACATGACTACCATTGTCCTTTATACCATTGTCCTTTTTTCAGTACACAAAGCATGATAACACATTTAAGATTCATAATTAAAATATGTTTTGTTACAGAAGTGAATGAGAATTGTGCAACTTGTAATGATTCATTCACAAATCAAATTAATGGCAATCATTATACTGATTCTTGGCTAGTGATTCGTTAATGAATCAAATGAGTCTTGTGTATTTTAAATATTTACTAACGGCAGCAAAAGGAAAAATGATGACAACATCATGAAGGACACGCATGTGCTTTAGCATTCTCATTGAGCTCCACTGAACTGATTCACATAACACTTATGTACAGTGATTACTTTCCCTAGATTCTAATTTTTAAGGCTTGAAATTCTACTAGTATTATATATTAGGTTTGCAGAAAGGTTTAGGAGTCATTAGGGTTTTTGATCTTTGCAGCTATTAATGATCTATGAGTTTGTCCTGCGATTAGGATTTAGTATCTTTAAAGTTAGGAACTTCAACCTGACGTTTTCATTACTGTTTTTCATCCGTCTCTGGTCCTTTCCTTATTAACCTATCTCCTCTTCAGAACACATAAAGTGCAAGTTGTTTGAATATACAAGGAAACCAAAGTACCCAGGAGGAGAAAACCATTTGAGCATGGAGAGATCAAGCTCAACACCAACATTGACTAGCCTATGATCAAACTGACCAAGCTGTCAGGCAGTAGTAATGACCACTATGCCATCCTGCTATCTGCAAATTGTATATAGTCATTATGTCTAATTTTAATAGCCTAAAAAGTTCATGATAATTACAGTGGCGAGGTGGCCTCATGCCTCTTTACATGTTATAATCATGAGGTGAAATTTCAAAACATTAATTTATATTTGTTTGCTAAAGAAACTCATTTGAAATATCAACAAAATCAAGTTTCATTCATTCTTTCATGTTATTAAATAACATTTTTAGACGAAACAGTGGATGAGTAAAAATGGCTTCTTCTTCAGACATAAGTTCTTTTAGTGAAATCCTGCATTGTCTGAATGGATTGAAGCTTAGTTTGTCAAAATCAACTTTAATTTAAAAGTTATGTTTGATACAGCTTTATAAAAACTAATAGTTTCAGAGAGATAATTACTGAAATGTTTTATTAACAGCTATTTCCATTTTTTGATTAATACTTTGAAGATAACTCAAAATATGGCAACTGCAGATCTTATTTTTTATTAGGCTTAAAGATTAAATTACAACAAATCAAGCACAGCTCAGTCAAGAATACAATCATCCGAAAACTGTAAATACTAATGTTCAAAATTAAATCGAATTAAATAATATTCAAGACTGAACAATCTTCCCTTACCCAGTTCTGAAAGCTGTGAGAAAAAATAAAGCCCATCATTTATTGAAACATTAATAAACAAACCATCAAATAAATAAAAAATAAATAAATAAGGCTAATGAGCGGCCCATTAGTCTTAATTTAGAACAACTGTTCAAAAATTCTTATTAAATTCTGAAGACACTTTCAACTGTTAGAGCATATAGAAAATTAGATGAAATAAGGCATTGTTGTCACAATGCACTGTGAATGATGCTTTAAGATTCCCATTAGATGATCAAGATAATTCGAGAAGTGAACAGTGTGTTACTCCATATAATACTATTTAATAATTAGGAGAAATTGTAAATCCAACACTACTGTCAGATAAGCAAATATTTTCCCCCAAAATGATGTGAGTGTGGAGCATTCCCAAAATAAATGACCTAGCAAGGCCAGTGCTTGATGGAATTATTAACAGTTAGGATCTTATCCTAGATAGGAGTTTAGATCACTTTAATCAAGATAGATTTGTGCAGTTTTAAAATGAATTGCACTGTGTTTTGCACAGACTGATGAAGAATTTACTGTATGCTGTGAATGGATGAAGCCCACTCCTTATTTAAAATTCTAATCGTGAAATCCGTTTCTCACTTTTTCCGAAGATCTTCTAGTAGTACTTACCTTAAAATTAGCTGAATTAGTCTGGAATTCTTTCTGACTCGTTCATAATTACTAGCTAATAGAAATTAATATGTGGATCATGATGGAATATTAAGAACGCTAGGTAGGTTCCTTTTCACAAAGTTTCTCACCTGTTCATAGAAGCAGTGCATTGCTGAAAGTTTACAATTTTGCAATTTTACAGTAATTGTTTAAAGAGGTCATACAAGAGGGGTGGTTCTGGAAATATTTTTTTCAGTGTTGTGTCATTGTTTAGCATTGGCTGAAGTCCTTTAAAAATTTTTGAAGTGATTCAAGATGTGGGTTATAGGTGACAACAAGGGGAATGCAGCTCTGTGTTTTTATATTCCAGATGGTTATCTCTGGGTATGGCAGAAGCTGTACTTATTTGAGTGTCTGTTATTTTGAGGGCATAACCTTGTCTGATGAAATCTTATCTAAGCTTCTGCAGTTGTTTATCCCGGTCTGTCGGGTCTGAGCAAATACGTTACGTATTGCTTGGCTGAAAATAATGGAGCGCCTTATATGCTTGGGGTGAAAGCTGTCACTTCTTAGGTAGGTCCGTCTGTCTGTTGGTGTGTGAAAAACAAAAGTTACAAGGGTGTTACCTTTCAGTTGAATAGTGGTGTCAAGGAAGCTGACTTCTGGTTTTGAGTAATTAAGTTTCACCTTTATGTTGGGGTGGAAAGAATTATATTCATTATGAAAATGGAGGAAGATTTTATGTCAATGTGAATCTTAAAACCAATGTTGTATCTCATGTTACATAGATGACATCTTCATAATCTGGACTGCCAGTGAGAAGGACCTCCTCCAATTTCATAATGAGTACTAGGGGGTTTCGCCCCTGGCTCACTTCGCTCTCCAAAAACCCCTGATGCTCACGTTGTGAAGAGGGGGGGTGAACACAACTTGAAGAAGATGCAGTCATTCCTCCGAAACCCCTTCTTAAACGGTGATACAATGGGAAACAAAAACAGGGTTTTATTTACCTCTTCTTTGCTCGATCAACTGCTGACTTGCTGCTGCTCATGTTCTGCATGATCTGTATCTCGTCCGGCGCACTTCTGTCATATCACCTATGTCCATTTATTCAGTCTCTTTTTGCTTTTACCTTTTCATCAATACTGCATTGAATTTTGATTCCGTGTTTGGAATTACATTGTGACAATGTAACATATAGCTGCCCGTGAGTGAATATATAGTGAATATATACCAAACAACAAATCTTTAATTCCTACAGATACGCCTCTTCATTGGGAAGAAACACTACTTCATTTCTCTGATGGCAACACGAATTATACGACCTACAAGTCTCCAACTTTAAGTTTAAATCAGAACAATATATTCGATCTCTTTTCGCTGATCCGTTATTTCACCGAGTACTAATTTCCGTTTTTTGCGCTAATGCGATCTTTACTATCCTTTTTTTGAGACTTTCAAATTTTCATACTTCCATTATCTCTAACCTTCTCTGCATGTGTACCGCACCAACGTTTTTGAATTCTTTACGATGTTCTACTTTGTCATCTACTCTTTGTGGCCGTGGTTAAATCTCTTGGCACAAAGACTCGTCTCGCGGGATGTGAAAGTGTCTCTCTGAGAAAATTACGTGTCGTCTCCTTCCAACCTTCCAAGATTTTTTCTTATAATAGAAAGATAATTCTTTCCAATGTTATGCATTCTCATCTGGACTTTGTGACTGCCTTCTTTGAAGATGGAGGAAACTTTTTTTTCAGAATAGGTGTTTTGGGCATGTCCAACTGGGAAGAGATATTGAGTCAGATCCAGGAGGCACTGATTATATTTGTCATTTGACCTGGGAATGGCATAGCATCCTCTTGGAGGAGCTGGTGCACAAAGGAGACGTCTGGCCATCTTTGCTTAGACTGCTGCCCCAGCAACCTGGATTTGGATAAAAGGAAGAAAATGGATGGATGGATGGATGTTTGCCTTCATTAAACCAAGTTTCATCTGGTGATATTACAGGAGGTAATACTTTCTCTACTTTTTCTTTAGCTAAAATTGTCTTCAGGGTCTTAATGTCATTATACACTAGTAAGATCGATCTGCAGAATGCACATACACACACACACAAAAGAATATTTTTCTTTGGCAGACAGTAATTGATGCCTAGCATCATGCTTTTGGTAGTATGGCAACTTCAATCCCTATAATAGTCAATAGTAAAAGTGTTAATTTAATTAAGAGCTTTTTATAAAATTAAGCTGGATAGCTATCTTAACCTTTGTCTGGAATTCCAAAATTTAAAACTGCCCTCAATGAGCAATGTACAGACTAGTAGCAATTCACTGGCCTGTGCCTCACTTTTGTTACACTTGACTGTAAAAAGAGATTTACAATGTTTTCCAAAATGTTAATTTCTTGTTTTTATTCCTTAAATTTATTCCTATTTGTATTTTTCTTTATCAAAAATGTATATTTCTCTGAGCTAATAATCAAAATGGTTTGATCTAAAAATCTAATATTTGTACTGCCAGTTTTTCCGTATAACATATTGGGTGGTCTTACATAATCTTGATCAGTTTCAGAAATCTCAGCAACTAATTACAATACTGTTTTTATTTTGCAATTTATTTTCATGCAAAAAAAAATATCAAATGGACTTCCTCCTCACATGTGCTTTAAGCACTTCATAGAGATACTGTATCTTTGGGGATGTGTTGGTCTTTTTAAAATATCACATTCTACAGAAATTAGTTTGTCAATTAGTATTAATGGGTTTCCAGTGGCAAGTTGTATGTATTAGTGGAGCATAAAGAGTTCCAGAATAAGAGAAACATTATCAAAGATGAAAATTGCATATTTGCAAGATTTGAAAGACAGCAGAGAGGAATTATGAATTATAAAAACCAGATATCATTAGAGTTCATTAAAATATCTTCACTTTTTTAAGTAATTATAATGTTGTTAATGGCTTAGTTCCCACTTACCATTTTAGAATAGATAGATAGATAGATAGATAGATAGAACTTTTTTGGAATTTTTAGTTAATATATAATCATTTATAGGACTTTTTTGGAATTTTTAGTTAATATATAATCATTTACAAATTATTACAGTATATACTTAAATGATGTTGTAACAATGAATTATTAAAACATAAGGAAAAGGACTGAAGGCAACTAATGGGTTAACTAAACGTGGCTTAAAGCTTGAGCATGTAAGGTCTGTCTCATCTTAGAGAAACCATCAGCTAGATTGTGCAAGGTTAGATGCAAGTATAAACTAATGGGAAAGCCCAAACACCCCTCCTTTGAAGTAGTGATAAGTTCAATGGGTAAATCTGCAAAAAAATCCCACTAGCAAAGTGTTGTTCAGAATAATGGGAGAGTTGACAGGAGTCAGAAAATACTAGTGATACTAGTAGGAATTGATGGAATAATATAGTTCTGCATATTATACATATTAAGAGTCGGATGATGTGAGGTATTAGATGAGGTAATGGTAGTAGAAAAGCATAAAAGCAAATTAATCGTGTTATTGATTGCTCACTCCATCGGCGTTCTGCATTCTCATCCGGTCTCTGTAAGTGCCTTCTTTGAGAACAGAGGAAAGTTTTTCCACAACACTCATTAAATAAGTACATAAATAGGTGGATAAGTAAGTAAATAAATAATTACACACACACACTTTGGTCTGAACACACACCAGAATGACCATAAAGAAAGAAAATTGAAAAAAAAAAATAATATATATATATATATATATTTTGACTTGGCTGTACCAGTCCCAGTGAGGCATTATGCAGAGGCATTGCTTTTGACATAAAGGAGCCCAAGCAGTATTAATGTATACACACAAAAGCATACATTGTGATCATCAGATAGAAACTCTAAAAATTGAGTAATTATTAAACCTAGTGTAGAAGTCAGAATAATATAAGGCACTGAAAATCTCAGTATCCACCACTGATCCCAATATCACTTCCCTTTTTTTGAAGTTTTTGCTCCTGAACTTGAAAAATCTCCTTACAGTGGAGTGTCATCACCAATGACAGACCTTTATCTTAATGCAAATTAAATTAACATTCTCAAACAATTATTAGAGAGAGTTAATAACCAAAATAAAAAAATGTGTAGAATTAAAATGCATTTTTCTGTTTTCCATTGCCAGCAAGCCTTTTTTATTCATATTTTTCCATTTTATATTAATATGTTGGTATTAGAATTGAAAACGTTTATAGGTTAAAGCAAATATGGGTATACAAGAAGCACAGCCTTTTTATGTTTGATGCTGTATTTTGTGTTGTGACCAAGATACTGACAAAATAGGGCCTAATAACAAGATGGAATAGTTACAATAGGCGAAGACAAAAGAACAAGTACTGGGTAAAATAACAATGTCTCCAGGGCCTTCCTACACAGATCTAGACTTTGGCTACCCACAAGTACAAATATGTCTCCTAGTACTACCTAAAAAACACTCTTCACCACTCTTTCCTTTTGCTGAGCTTCTGTCACCACCTGTCTTCGAAATGCAACCTCCCCTTCCCATTCACATCCCCTTCTCCTTACACGTAAGTGTATTGGTGAGGGAGGGCCTGGGTGTCGTCCTCAGTACACTTCAGAGTGACAATATACTGCCCTCTAGTGGCACATGGAATTGAAAACACATTTGTAGGATTGCTCTTACTCACATTCAGGTCTTCATTACCCACTTTGCAATGGTAGTGCCCTATGTTTGTTGTATAAGGTGTCATTGCCCCTGCCATCTTTACAGAAGTACTTTTAATTAATCTGAAACTGAATTACTTAATGCAGCAATGACACAGCTAGCCAAACAACAATTATTAATTACTGTAAACAACAGGTTCTTTCAAGACCAAAAATACAAGATGAAACCAGCCAAGTCATTATTACATACACTGCTGTACCAATAAGGATGCTGTTTAATGACTAAATATTGACGAAAGTTTAAATGGTATAACTAACCTTTGCTTTAATGACTGAAACAGTTACTACCATTTATTATATATTCATTAAAGAGTAATATTTTAATAATCTAGTTTAAAAGTATGCACACCTAAAATCAACTATAAATCATACTGAACAATTCCTTTTCACCTTCATTTAAAAAAACTCTTATAAATACTGAAAACAGCTACTGTCAATATTTATTACGACAGAGTAGTTTGTTCATAATTAGATCTAACACGTCCTTTAGGTGAGAGAGAGAGAGAGATGAGTAGTACTATTAATAGTTCTTGCACTTAATCCCAAAACACCATTCTCACTATGCTTGATACTCTAATAACTAAAGAGTTTCTTAATTCAAAATTTGTTTACAAACACCTCTCAGTATTTCCTTGTTGTTATTTGATGCATTATGTCATTATGCTATACTATGTGATTCTCAGTTTCTCAGAAGGAAATCAGCACCATTTGTGTATTATAAGGCGGTAAATGGGTTTGGACATTTCTTTTAGACTGACAAATGAAAGAGATTGAATCACAACTAAATCTACTTGATAATATAAATTAATCCATATAATTTTTCTTCTATTGTATTGGGCGGAGTGGTGGCGCTGAGGCTAGGGATCTGCACTGGAAATCGAAGCGTTACCGGTTCAAATCCCGTAAATTCCAAAAGTGACTCTACTTTGTTAGGCCCTTGAACAAGGCCCTTAACCTGCAATTGCTCCGTCCTGGATATGACATTAATCTGCATCCAGACTTGCATGTAGGCCCTCCAACCTTCAGGCAAAAACCTGGGGCTTTGTGGTAGAACTGGCACTCCAGCCACCATAAAATATCTCACACTGTTCCATTCTATCTGAATGGCTACATGGCTGCACTCAGGTCTTAATCTGGGATCCTGAGTTGGTTTGTCATGTGGTGGATGCGGCAATACGCTGTATTAGCGCGTGCTCCTAACCTCTCTCTCTCCTCTATTGTATTAATAAATAAGCTATAATAAAGTGAATGCCAGTGTGAGCCTGAACATAATCCAGGAGCAAAGCATGATCCAGTTATGGATGGGACACCACTCCTTTGGAACTGAACGTAGTTTTGATGTTATTAAGTATTGGCGATACATGGAATCTACTCCTGTGGGGAATATGAATTTCAAATTACTTTTTTCTTTAAAAAATCTTGAGTACAAGAATGAATTATTTTTGTGTGAAGTATTCTATTACATGTTACCAATGATAGCCTCTTAATTCATTATATCAAAGCACCAACAAGAGAAGAAACTTGTCTAGACTTAAAATTTTGCAATAATCAAGACAACATTAGGAATGTAGTGGTGATGAAGCCATTTAGATGTAGTGCTCATAATACTACAGGTTCTGAACTGCTCTGTGGCAGATTAGAAAATGGATGTACTAAATGTACTTTTATTAAGACAGATTTTCAGCAGATGTGTCAAAATTGTAAAGAAATAACATTTGATGAACTTCTAGGTGTGGAGACTGCTGAGCAGCAGCAGCTTAGGAATAAAGATTTTGTTTAATTCAGTTTTTCATATAAAGTGCTTTTCCACTTAAAAGCTTAGTGAGCCATTAAATAAATAAATAAACATTTGCATAGTGATTGAGGGCTAAGCAGGGACTGGAATTAAACAGGGTGTTCCACTAGTGAAGGAACAGTTGGGGCTTTAGATGCCCTGGTGGAAAATGCACTGGGAACCACCATCAGTAGAGTTGCTGTGCCACAATATAACGGATGTTAACCACTCCTGAGGCATAAACATACATAGTGAATAATGGGGGACGACTGTAGGTATGGGGTTGCTCAGTCTGTTAGGATGGAGTAGGTAGTCCTGTTAAGAAACAAATGGTCCCCTGCTGCTTTTTATCATGGATAGCTAACTGGGGGTTATGTGGCTCTTTAAGAAAAGGCTTGGGCTGAAATTGCAGGGATAGCTGAGGCTGCTAGGGAGACATATTGCCAGAATTTTTACTGGCCATTCCCAGCCTCAGGTGTTGTGCTTCACCAAGAAGTAGCTCCTGACTGGGCCTGAAAGGCACATTTTGGTCAATTAGTCTGTGATGTTTGAGTTGAAATGTTTAGTATAGACAAGGATTCAAATGGCAAGAGAGAATGTGGAGGGAGCAAGCAGGAGGAGACTTATGGTGACTGCTTTGTAGTAAAGTGCACCAGACACACCACATGTCAAACAGTGTTGAAGATTTTTGGACTTAGCCCCATTATGGAGGGGGTTGGTTTATTTTCAGTGTCATTTATACATAGTTCTGTTTCATCAGTAGTGCCATACCATACCAGGGCTACAGGGGATGAGTTATGAGGAAAGATTAAAAGGGCTGAGTGTTTTCAGTTTAAGCAAAAGAAGATTAAGAGGAGACAAGATTGAAGTGTTTAAAATAATGAAAAAAATTAGTAGAGTGGATCGAGACTGTTACTTTAAAATGAGTTCATCGAGAACATGGAGACACAGTTGGAAACTTGTTAAGTGTACATTTCACACAAACATTAGGAAGTTTTTCTTCACACAGAGAATCATACACACTTGAAATAAGCTACCAAGTAGTGTGGTAGACAGTAAGACTTTATTGACCTTTAAAACTCGACTTGATGTTATTTTGGAAGAATTATATGAATAGGACTGGTGAGCTTTGTTGGGGTGAATGGCCTGCTCTTGACTGGATTGCTCCAATATTCTACTGTTTTAATACCATACTGTTTTCTAAACCCACTTAATCCTGAGCTTGGTAGTGGGGGGCTGGATCCTATCCCAGCAAGCATAGAGCGCAAGGCAGAAACAATCCCTGGACAGGGCACCAGTATTTGCAACAAAACCCTTCATCATTAATTAATTTATTATTACCTCCAGTGAATTATATTTGTTTGGTGGCCACATTGAAAATGTTCCCTATGGACCACAGTAGACTAAGTTACACTTTATAATTGTATGCTTGTTTACAGACAGAAGTAGATGTATCACTGGCAAATTAACGGAAGCTCCTTTAAAGAAGCATGGCGTGGTAACTGAGTTGTAACGTCTGCCTCCTGACAGCTGCATGGAGGTTTGCAGGTTCTCTCTGTGTCTGCATGGTTTTTTCCAGTGTGCTCTGGTGTTACTCCCATGTCACTTCTTTTTCTAATAGCTATCTGCTCTAGGTATTAAAATGTACACATTATATTTTAACACACATTATTTTCCCAAGCAAAGAGGGGATGGCCAAAATTAATGAACATCCTCAGCATGTGGATTAGCACACATACATATTATTATATACACATAATAGCAAGGTAAAAATGTTTTTATTAAAACAAGCTTAATGGTACAATGTTAAGTCCATCAGTTTTGAATTCTTTGTGAGTTGTGCATTTACAAACCTCTGTTCAGTGTATATGCTAGTGTAATCAGAATATAAGTTTAATATGTCACTGTGCGCTGTGCAAATATTTTAAATCTGCTTTTCTTTTCTTATCACATGTACAGCTAACACAAGGCCAGATTTAGTACAGGGGCCCAGCATTTAGAATTGCTAGGCAAGCATCTTAAGACAAGACAAGTTAAGGACAACTGCGAAATGGCAACGTGCACTATTTCTTTGTGTCAGAGTCAGCATGACATTGGATCTTCTTTTCATTGTTTGGAATGGCATGATTTACCTAAGTGGGGGCCTGCATATGGAGAAAGAGTATAAAGCCTTGGAACTTTGATCGGCACACCTTTGAAGCCGACGGACGGATGGGAGAACATCATCCGATCCTGAAAATCCTTCCAGCACTGTGACGAAAATTGCAGACTGTATACATCAAACTCTCACTTCAGCAATGGTCTTGTCATGGCTTCCTTTGTCTGTTATGCCACGTAAATCATCATTAAAGAAAGCTAAATTATTTCTGCTATGTGATTTCTTACCACTGTCTCACTAAAGGAGGGGTATCGCCTTTTAATATTATATCTATATAGTTTTGGGTTACTTGAGACGCCACAATTAAAAAAGAACTTATTCCAACCAGGGAGCTAGCGCCCCCTGCTGGATAGAGCTAGTCCTTACATCCTTCTTTCTTTGTACGACTCGTTGCTTTTATTCATCAGACATTCTAGGCTTTACATTTGTCTTTCATTGTGCTTCTTATTCCCTCTGTTCTATGGACATTACTGCCCTCTGCTGGATACTTTATACAGAGAGAAGTATTTTTTTCTTAGGTGACTGCATTCCTTTAATGTGGAAAGTGACATCCTTCACATTTTCTATAACTCTTTGATGGCCAGTGCAATGCTGCACTCTGTGTTGTTCTGGCCTGGTAACATCAAGAGATGCCCACCAATTCAACAGGCTAAATTAAAAGGGCAAGCTCAGTTACAGGAAGCATTATGGACCTGCTGGAGGTCGTAGCGAAGTAGAGGATTAAAACAAAACTGAGTGCCATTATGAACAATGCTGCACATCCTCTCTCAGACACACTAACACTGAGGACGTTCAACCAGCAGAATTGTGTCAAGAAACGTGACTGGGGGTCCTTTATACCAACAGCAATTTGTCGGCATAATGCCTCACTATCTATCTATCTATCTATCTATCTATCTATCTATCTATCTATCTATCTAT
>JANRMT010062791.1:85291403-85319608 GCA_026402145.1 Polypterus bichir lapradei | reverse complement strand
TATCTATCTATCTATCTATCTATCTATCTATCTATCTATCTATCTATACTGTACTCACAAATATAATGTATACATATTTGATTGGAGTACATTAAAAGCAAGCAAAACTACCAAAAACAGATGCTTGATTCAGATGAATATATAAATAAAGCATGTGTGCCATAATGAATTGTGACTTGCAAAAGGATGACTGTTAAAAAGGTAGACATTTACATTTCAGGTATAGTAAATAAGTACATCAGTATTAAGTTTGACTCAAAGCAGGCACTCATCTAACTGATTGTACTTGATTGGGACCAATGAAAAACATATTTTTTCAGAGGGAAAACTGGAGATGAAAATTAAATGGTCTGTAGAAATGTGGCAGTGGTGCATAGATAACTAGATAATGATAGCATTTGATGATGAATCAAAGTTTGAAGCTTTCACAGTCACAGTGGCAGATCATTTGAAGAATGGCGGCAGGGTAGCTGTTTGATAAACAATAGGAAAATGCTTTAGGGATGAACAATCTAAGACAGTCGGGGCTGTACTTCTCGAAGGGATTTAGCAAAAAGAGAAAATATATGAACAGCTTCAAAAGTATGTGCAAGCAGTACCAAAACATATGCAAAAAGATTATCACCTGCTGACAAAGTATGAGTATGCCTTCTACCATGAAAGATCATCACATTCAACTGAAATGCATCTAAAAGAAGTATTTCTAAAAGAAACAGAAATAATGATGGTTCAGCTCTGTAAAACTTTATGCTGAAGTCTGCAAGGCCTGTGTAATTATTTTACTTCACTGATATTGAAGTAAAGAAGTAAAAATAATTCTGTTTATGCTGTGGTATATTGCTTGCAAACATTAAGTGGAAGAATACATGCAGTTCCGCATCATAAATAATAAGCAAGTAATCAACTTCAGCAATGATAACTATAAATCACATTTGTGAAGTAGACCACTTTTCACTGCTGTAATGATCAAATATTGTAACTGGCATACTTTCTGATCTGGTTTGTTGCCATTATACCCCAGTGAGACCATAAAAGAGCCTTATATTTAAGATGGAATTTCACTAAGAATATTAAAGATACTCCTTAGTCTGAAAACATTGTATGAGTAACTTTATGTGGTGTGTTCAAATTTGGAAATTGAAAAATTCCATATGTTCATCTTTAAATATGAAATAAAATGTATGCATGGTTTACACTCATGTGTATTTAGGGACTTAGTCAACTGTTTTAAAAGTTGGAGCACTTATTACATTTTTGTTCATTAAATATTTTTGTAACACTGAGTCATATCCAAAAAAACAGTGATTACAAAATTATTAAGGAGAGTACATGAAATACATGTGTTTAATTTCATTTTATAATTTAAAAACAGAGCTCAAATAGACCAGTGAAATAACCTGCACAGACACCACATTCCAAAAAAAAAATATTGTGAGCTGTTGGTTATGGAGAATTACTGGCTAATAATAGTTCACATTTCTTAAACATAACATTTTTGAAAGAAATTCCCAACTAGAGAATTAAAATCTACGTTTAAGTGTCAAGTTAAAATTGTTGGTTGCAACAGACTAAGATGGATAGCAGGTCATGGTGGCACATTGTCGATAAATACTGAGTCATTATAATCTGCAGATAATGCAGCCACGAGGTTCCTTTTAGTGTAGTGTAAATACTGAGCAGATGTTTATTCACTGTATGCATAATAACTTACAGACACACAACCCTTACATATCTCCATTCCTCTTCAATAAATTTATTGATTACTTAAGTAACATTTATTTACTTATTATTTTTTGATATCTCAACTAAAATTTTACTTTCCTCACAAACTTCCAAAGAAAATAAATATACAGTAACTAATTTCAATCAAGTTAGTTCTTTGGGAGCCTACTTGTTTCAGGAGGACAGACAGACAGACATGACGAAGACAGTAGGTGCTTTTATATTGCATAGGAACATGCCTGAAAAGTGTATACTGCTTCTGCACTCGACATTATTTACATGGTATTATTTACATTTTTGATCTCACAAAAAAAAAATCAAAAAAAAAATCAAAAGCGTGAGATCGACAGGCGGATCAGTGCAGCGTCCGTAGTGATGCGGGCTCTGCATCGGTCTGTCATGGTGAAAAAGGAGCTGAGCTGTAAGGCAAAGCTCCCAATTTACCAGTCAACCTACGTTCCTAACCTCACCTATGGTCATTAGCTATGGGTAGTGACCGAAAGAATGAGACCGCGAATACAAGCGGCTGAAATGAGTTTCCTCCGCAGAGTTTCTGGGCTTTCCCTTAAAGATAGGGTGAGAAGCTCAGTCATCCGAGAGGGGCTCAGAGTAGAGCCGCTACTCCTCCACATCAAGAGGAGTCAGATAAGGTGGCTCGGGCATCTGATCAGGATGTCTCCTGGACGCCACCCTGCTGTAGTGTTTCGGGCACGTCCAACCGGGAGGAGGCTCCGGGGAAGACCCAGGACACACTGGAGGGACTATGTCTCCCGGCTGGCCTGGGAACGCCTCGGGATTCCCCCAGAAGAGCTACAAGAAGTGGCCGGGGTGAGGGAAGTCTGGGCATCTCTGCTCAAGCTGCTGTCCCCGCGACCCAACCTCTGATAAGCGGAAGAGGGTGGATGGATGGATGGATATTTACATTTTTATTGGATTTTAGAAAATTATTTTTTATTACCTTATTGTTTATGTTCTTCATTCCAGATTGTTTGAACAAGCACTTACAATGTATGTGTATGATGAACTGGTAGTCACTAAATTTAAAATATGAGCTCCATTTCAACAAATTGAGAAAACTTTCTTTTTAAGGAAATGTTAATTTTGCAGAAGATTTTTTTTTCTTCAGCTCTTTTTCGTTTCTGCGCTTCACTTCTAAATGCCTAGTGACAATGAGTTTTGTTGTGGACATTTGCTCAAAGGATTAGTTTTAAGGACTTTGTTACAGACCCTTGATTTGACTGCTTCTTGACTATGGGCCTTTCTACCAAATCAAAATGATATTTTGCATTTACAAATTAAATAAAAACACATTGTTCAATTGTTCAATTTTACATACCATTCAAAATGGTCAGAGAGCTAATAATTGAAACTTCAGTGACCAGGACTACACAGTTTGCTGATCTTATATATAAGCGTCTATGCATGGAAGTGTGTGTGTGTCTGTCCGGCCAGGAAGTGAGACGTAGAATCGGGATAAGAGCTCCACCTCAGAGGAAACGGAAAACTTAACGTCTATACGTGGAAGTGTGTGTGTCTGTTTGTCCACCCCGGAAGTGCGAGCTCAGAGGGCTGGCGAGGCCCCAAGTCAATGAGTCGGAGGAAGAAAGCAACTCTGTTCCCAAAGTAAAACCACCGAGAAAAAAGAGAAACTCTTACGCAAGCGAGACGAGCACATCGGCAAAATGGTATCCCCTTTACCTTTACTTGCCCAGAGTAGTTCCTTTCAATTACCTGACATCTCTGCATTTCAGTTATTTTTTTCTTATGATTTCAATAGTTTCTATGACCACGATCTACACTAAAAGAAGTTTTCAAGCCGGAAAATCTTGTTTCGTTGCAATGAAAAGATATGGTGCTTCTTTTATGTTATGGGCTATTATTTTTCATATTTGATTTAGGTTCACTGATTGGTACTGAGAGCAAAGGAAATGCCAAAGCAATTCTAAATGAATTATGTCCACCCCATAGGGAAGTATTTCTGTCCTGGCAGTGAATCTTGCAGGATCAACAGGGCTCAAGAGGTAAACAAATGCGTGACCAAATTAGAAGCTACAATAGCATACAGTTTTGTTTTTTTTTTTAATTTTCCACCTTTACCAACCAGAAATTGACTTGCAATTTTCTAAGGGAATCCTAAACCTTTTCATTGTTTCTCAACATACACCTGATGCTACTTAATTCACTCTGAGAATTACATCACATATGCAGAAATACTAAAACATATCCACCACCCATTTTACAACAAAGACATAGTGCGGCTCATTACCAACTTTACTGATATAGCTGAAAAAGGAGAATTTGTACCTAAAAGTGATCTTTGTTTCATGAATTCTAAACAGATGGTTCACTTCAAAGCATATTCTTCATCAACAGGCAATGCTAATGTTTTATCTGTTGTGTTTTTGCAAAATATATTGAAGAAAAGACACTGGTGTCAGTCTAAAACAAGTGGTACAGATCACTATGGAAACGTGAACATAGAACAAAAAATCAGAAATCTAAAATGAATCACATTTTCCGTTGCCGTTTTTGTTTTCTCATGTACAGTAATGCTGATCTAAAAAAACAAATAAACCTGCTTCTTAGTGTGACCAAGCCAATGTCTGGCCCTCAGCAAGTTAAGAAGTGTTTCATTTCCTTTGGCACATTCAGCTTTTCAGTTACTCAAGATTAAACAAAATGACTGAAATGACTGCAGCTGCCTGGAGTTGGATTTCATCATATCTAGCACCCGATACTTGAAGTCTTAAGAGACTGGAAGGAACGTGGACAATCCAACCATCCTTTTCTTGACCTTGATATTTAAAGATTGACACACGTTTTAGATATACAGTATGGCCTGCTTTTTCTTTTGTTAAGATTTTACCCCTAAGAGGGGTAAAAATTAAGAGGGGTACAAATTAAGAGGGTCTTAACCTCAGTAAAAAGAAGAAGTCATAAATTTAGACAACAATTCCTTCTCCATTAAGACTTTGTGTTTCATTTACTCATAATGCACCACGACAAGGTAAGTAAAACCTCTGACAACTTTTGTCTTTCAAAATATGTGAAAGTACAGGAAAATGCATTCTCATTTTTTGAATGTCAGTAATTTTAGGTCAGTTGATCTAATAAATTATATTGCAAAATTGCAACATATATACCATGCTATGTTGAGGGATTTATACATAGGTTAAGCTCACCATTGTAAATCACTTACTGTTTCTGGCATATTTTGTAAATTTTCTTGAGTGTTTTCATCATTTTTCATCACCTAGTTATAAAGTTCAGCATTGGATTTTTCATGGATGGCCTGACGTCCTGCTCAAGTTAACATGACCCTCTGCATTATTTCCACTAAACTCTTGGGGGATGACTTTAATTAAATTGAGTGGCAAAGATTAAAGAAATGTTAGGCCTGCTATAGCCGAAACATAGTTAGTCAAGAGATCGAGTTTAAAAGAGTTTGATCATTTGTAGTCAAGCTAAAATCGTAAGAAGAATTTTTCATTAGAAGAGTGCTCAAAAACAAAGTTTTACCAATAAGCCTTTAGTTTACATTGCAACAAAGTTCACACATTACTTTAACCCCACAGTCTTTTTACTGTATATATCATGGTCGCTAAGACACACTATATGGTGTCAAAATTATGTCACCAAAGTGACAGTAAAAATATAGCCAAAAGATTACACAAAAGGAAATATTATTTATATGAGGCTCATGCATGTTCTGACCACCAGGGGGCATTGCAGCACCCTAAACTCCCAACAAAAATGCACAGACACAAGTCCCAATTTAATTAAAACGTTTTAGTATTTTAAATACCTTCAATAAAAGGTTTCAAAAGGCAGACACCACACACCATGCAATTCTTTGCACTCTTTTTCCTCTCCTCCGCTACTCCAGGCAATCGTCGTCTGCTTTCTCCCGACTCTAACTCCTTTTATCTTGGACCCGGGAGTAGCCCAGTGGATGTAGTTCTGGGTCTATCAGAAGTCCCAAAAAGTAGGGATTGTGAATACCTTCAGCTCTCCCTGGCAGTGGCCACAGAACCCAATAGGGCTGCCCTACAGGACTACAGATCCCAGTATGCTTTGTGGGTGTCAGTGTGGGAATCCTAAATCCGGTAGGCTGCCACCTAGCATATTGGGGAAGAAAATGTCCTGAATAAATTGTTTCCAGTGGTCCTTCCATTATACTAGCCTCCTGAACCGGGTAAGGATTCCTGTCCTGTTCTGGCTGGGATGCCAGTTCCTGCATCAGCATTCTCTGATACAATGCAATGACTAAATAAGAGCAGGCTGTCCTGGCTCTAAACCAAAAATGCTGTTCCAAACCATAATACCCACTTTAGTATCCTACACAACGAAGGGATGTTTTTTTGTTAGAAAGAAGTTTTTGGTTTGCACTAAATAAAATGATTGCCATTATTTCAAAATAGCTCCAAGTCTGTTTGCACAGAGAACGTTCTTTCAGATAACTGGCTTTTTCTTGAGCATTTTTGTCCTCTTTTAGATAACAACATTATTTTACATTGACATTCATTTTAGAAGATGTTTGTCTAATGTCTCCCTGACATATGCTTCATCAATGTTAGTATTATTATTGCGTGCCAATCATTTAATAATAACCTTGGGTGGCTGCAGAATTCTTTTAGTGGGAAATTATTTTAGACATTGAATTTCCTTTATTTCGTCATACCTTGGAATTATTGACTTATTATTCCTTTGAAATACAGGCCAAATTCCATTAGAACAAACCCTGATTGTTTCTTTTTTCAGGAGAATTTCTTATTGAACTAATATTAATAATTACTCATTACAGTGAAATCCATTTAATCTGCAAAATTCTTTACAACTAAGTCATTTTTCTAAAAACAAAAACAGCAAAACACGTGTATTTCTTCTGTTCTTAGCACAAAAATTGTGATTCAGGAACTTTGCTGAACAGCCAACTAGATTGCACGTTTATGTTACTTAGTTTACTCAAAAATTGTCACACATTTCAGAGGAATGGAGCTTAGCTCGAAAATGGGTTATGGCCGACCAGAGGCATAATGGGTGTGATTGGTGTGCGATAACTGTCGATCAATCCCAATAAAACAGGAATCTTATTAGTTGGTACCAAATCTGTCCTCTCTACCCTTTGTGGGCTAAAAATTGACGTTGATGGGATCCTGGTTGAACCCTCGCCATCAGTCCATAATTTGGGTGTCATCTTTGATCAGCTTCTTACTTTTCAACCACACATTAGCTCAATAGTACAGACAGCTTTTTGTCATCTCCGTAGCATTGCTCATCTGCATCATCTGTGAAAGATACTAAAACACTCATTCATTCTTTCATCACCACCCATCTGGACTAATGCAATGCAGTGTTTTATGGCCTCCTGACTAAATATATCAATAGATTACAGTATGTTCAGAATTCTGCTGCTCGTTTACTTACACACACTAAAAAATCTGCTCACATCATCCTGTCCTCTATGATTTGCACTGGTTACCAGTTTCTTTAAGAATCAAATATAAAATTATTCTTCTCACCTTTAAAGCTCTTCATGGGTTAGCCCCTCATTATCTGTCTAAGCTGTGACTTCCTTATACTCCTGCCCCTGCATTAAGATCATCGGACGCTAACTTACTCACTGTACGCAAATACAGGTTAGTAACTATGGGTGGCAGAGCTTTCAGTGTGATAGCCTCTAAAATTTGGAATGCTCTTCCTCTCAGCCTTCACAAGGAAAAATCTATTATTCATTTCAGACTCCTGTTAAAAACACATCTTTTCAATGAGTATTATTCATTTTCTTGTATGTAATTTCTACTGTCTTGTTAATGAGAATTGAATTGTAAAGTGTCCTTGAGTGTATGAAAGGCGCTACATAAATAAAACTTATTATTATTATCCATCCATCCATTATCCAACCCGCTATATCCTAACTACAGGGTCACGGGGGTCCACTGGAGCCAGTCTCAGCCAACACAGGGTGCAAGGCAGGAAACAAACCCCGGGCAGGGTGCTAGCCCACCGCAGTATTATTATTATTATTATTATTATTATTATTAATCAAAAATAACTTTTGCAACTCTGTTGCTTATTCTTGGGTTTCTAGAAGTATGATTTGACTGCACTGAGCACATTATTCAGATTGATGATTAATTTTTGGGTCGTCCTTCAGCAAAAGTGCAGACTGCTGAACTTCCCTTGTTTTTATGCTACTCAACCTGTTTTTCAAGATACAGTGAAACCTTGGTTGGCGAGCATAATTCGTTCCAGAAACATGCTCGCAGTCCAAAGCACTCGTATATTAAAGTGAATTTCCCCATAAGAAATAATGGAAACTCAGATGATTCGTTCCACAACCCAAAACTATTCATATAAGAATGATTAATACAAAATATAAAGTAAAAATACATACAACAAATTAACCTGCACTTTACCTTTGAGTTTCTAAATTCTTGTGGGATTCCACCCAATGGAACGGCATGCAGAAGAGCATCCCAAAGCAATCGCAGTCTCCCAGCGCTGTAGCAGTTCGCCGTAAAAAGCGAATCCAGAAAGATCTTGGGCATGCTCTAAGCGCCTGCCGTCAGTGGGTGATACAAGGAACAAGGAACATTATAAATGCACAGGGCACAGTAGTACTTGGCCACGACCCTGCCTGACTGCTGTGTCTGTGTATAGGAGAGTGGCAGATCCTGCTACAATAAATAACCGCGCTGTTGCTGTTTCAAGCTGAATAAAGCTGGTGGTGCAAGACGTGGACTCGCATGTCACAGCACACACACACATGCACGCACGCACACACACACACGTACGCATGCACACACAAGCACTAACGCACGCACACACACACAGTCACAATGCTGTAGTAAACAGTATACACTGACTATATGAGTGAGGCACGCTGACTCAGACGGAGAATAGGAGACGATTGACCACAATCCTGCAGCGAGAGAGAAGAACCATCAGCTCAGTTGTGATTACATGACTCTCAGCAGACAAAGCGTATCCAAACTACTCGTATTGCAAGACATCGCTCGTTTATCAAGTCAAAATTTATTAAAAATTTTAGCTCGTCTTGCAAAACACGCGTAAACCAAGTTACTCGCAAACCGAGGTTCCACTGTATTTCATACATTCACAGAGATTTTACCCTATGAACACCTGCACACCATAATCTTTTTTCGTTCTTAAATTGTTGCATTTAAATGCATCTTTGAATTTTGTGCACAATTATTCAAACAGAGATCCTTTTTTACAAATGTGACCACAAATGTGACCAAACTTTTTATCATGATCTTTGCATGTAAGACTTTTCCATGATAAAAGAACAGCTGGTGAGTCCCTGTTGCGATGTCACCAGTTGGGTGCTGTTTATGAACATTAAGAGGTGTCCGTTAAGGACACAGAGGGACAGCATTTATGTAACTTAAGTGGCATCTTCTCTGGGTGCTGAGGGGGATCCCCAACTCCCCTCTCCCTGAACCTCAAAGTCTAATAATACTGGACAACAATGGAGCGCTGTTTAAAAAAATGTTGCTGCTATTGATGCTACCATAAGAAAACAGATTTTGCCATCGAGTTTGGCATTCCACAGTAAATTCTGTCAACTATACATGCCGAGGACTGTATTATGTTCCAATTCAAACATAATGAAATCCCCATTATAAAGAATTATTTTTACAGTCATGAGCACTTTGCTGTAATGGAATTTGACCTGTAGCTTCATAGCCTCTCTCATACATACATGATATGTTACATCGCAGATGAAACTACACCAAGTTTTTTTTTATTTTTGTATTTTTATGTAAAGCTGGACCCTTTGAGAGAGAGAGGTTAGGAGCACGTACTGATACAGCGCATTGCCGCACCCACCACACGACAAACCAACTCAGGATCCAGATTAGGACCCGAGTGCAGCCATGCAACGGGTGATACCTCAGCACCACACTAGTTCAGATGGAATGGAACAATGTGAGATTTTTTATGGTGGCTGGATTGCCAATTTTGCCACCAACCCCCAAGTTTTTCCCTACAGGTTGGAAAGCCTACATGCAGGAACGGATGCAGATTAACGTCATACCCAGGACGGAGCAATTGCAGGTTAAGAGCCTTGCTCAAGGGCCCAACAGAGCAGAGACCCTTTTGATAATTTACGGGATTCGAACAGGCAACCTTTCAATTGCCAGTGCCAGTCCCTAGCCTCCGCCACACCCTTCAAGAGTCTCTCTGTAATGATATGCTGAAATGTCGGTTGTCTGATAAAGTAGACTAGTTTAGATGATGCTGCGTGATTAATTGTGCACTCATTCAGTGTGATTTCTAAGATTACTGTAAATCACTCCATTGATCTCATTCAAAAGAGGAAATTGTTCCCATATGCGCACAACCTGCATGTTACAACAAAAAATAATTATTAGGGTGAGGCTTTACTTTCTTTATTCATTATATGTATCAACCGCTAACTGGATGCTACAAAAACATTTACAAATAAGGAAACATACTTTAATAAATATACATTGTATAAAACTAAACAAAGTATCGAAACATGCAGGAGCAAAATGAAAGTCACTTTGTTTAATTCATTCTCTACTGTTTAACACATCCATTGAATTGAAAACACAAACCAATAAATGTCCTCTAAAGGCCAGAACGTTTCTCTAGAAATTATTTTGCCGATGCAGTGTGTCAGCACGGCAGAGAGGTTGCAAACGTATTATCAGAACCACACAGTTATACAGAGGCAACCTAACTGGGCTTAGCTAAAGAAGATCTCGTAGCCCAGGCAACAAGCAGCTCGGTTACCTGTGGGGGCGGATCCATCGCTGCACTCTCACAGACTCACTCAGTGAACACAGTTACAATATTTACAGGTTGGACAGATCTTGACTGGGACAAAGTGGAAGGATTTCCAGCAAGAAACAAAAAAAAAAACACAAACTAAGCAAGGGAAATCCCTTGTGACTAAACTGAATAGTACATCTCCAGGCACACATGTTTTATAAGTCAGAATAGGGCCACTGAGAAGACCCTGGAATCAAAGGAGTACAAGGAGAATGTGGGCCCTGTGTATAAGATGAGACCCTTTTATTTAACACTAGGTGAGGTGCCTGTATCAGTGCCTGTCCAGAGAATGCAGATGAATGGAAAATTCTTGCATTGTACAAAATAATAGACTTGTGTTTCAATTCTTAAGGGAGTTGGCGAGCCATTACTGATTGCAACATGATGCTACATTATTCATTAAGAAATGAATGTAAGTTAGTAGTGTACAAGAGCAATGGTGAGCATCAGAGGGATACATCAAGTGCATGCTGATTTTAGGGTGAATCCTGCAATATTCTTGTAAATCAATACACTCCCATAAGAGCACTCATTTAGACAAAAGGAAAGTATAAGCATGCATTTAATATGAAAAATGGCCTACTGAAACCAAGTAAAGCATACCAGAGCATACAAAAATGATGTTGTCATTAATAAAACAACATAAAAAGAAGGTTAAAAAGTGTACAAAAGTATACAATTATCATGGTAGAAATTCTGGGCCTACAAAGGTTTTGATCCCTGTCCACTAGACAAGGTGGCTTGTCCACTTGGCAATTGATTCAGTGTCCAAAGCACTCCCATCTCTTGCTCGCTGTATAAAGTTTTAGCACCACTAATCCTCTCTGCCTTTAAATGGTTCCAGAGACAACAGCACCCGAGCTGCCCACTGCCCTTAAAGTGCGTAATCACGAAAAGCAACCTCCAGCCTCATTTAAAGGGGTGGCCTGATCCTCTCAGCCTGGGTCACTGTGCTTCCCTTTGTGTGTCTGTAGGTCTTTGTTTGGGCTCTTATTTGTTTATAGCCTCACATTCCATAAAGAAGATCAGATCTGCCAAGTGTCTGGTGAAGTCACAACCCTAGTGGGACATTGCCTTTTTCCTACATGATAACACTTCACTTCACTCTTTTGCTTTTACCCCTGGTTACAGCCCTTCTGAAGTTCCCAAAGTTCCCAGGGCACTGAGAGAGCTTACTGCTTCTTGTTTTCTTCTACAGTGGCATGGCAATGGCCCTCTTTCAGTACTCATTTTCCTTTGTCTCTTAAAACCTTGTTGGGTAACTGTTCTGTGCTGCGGGTTTTTCCCTTACTAATTTAATGTTTACCAGGTCACCATTGACACTTTTTAAATTAAAAATGTCTCAACCTAATAAACAATTACACAATCGTCCGAGCAGGAAGCAAGGTAAAAATTCATCTGGAATGCTCCCATTTCTTAGTACAGCTGAGGCTTGCCATGGATCCTCACTTTGTTCAGCAACCTAGCATTTTTTATCTGATGTGTTTGACATTAGGTAGTAACCTTGACTGCATCCGTAATTTCATTTACATTACATTTTGAATGCCCCGTTAGTAATGCAGTGGCTAATACATAACTAATGATTTATGAAAGAGACAGATCAAGAAGACCTGTGAAGCACCTGAGCATGTAATTAAATCCATACTTGAGAAAACGATTAAAGATAGTCAACCTAGTGGAACAAAATACAGTATAGCATTAATAACATAGTATTTTTGTCATTCAAAGTCAGCCTAAGTCACTCTAATTAGAGTGTTGATGAAGAGGGTGACATTCTCAAGGTGGGCTAAACTATAGAAGCACTGAAACTTGACATGGGTACTTCTTTACATCTATTTTAAATATACTGCAAGCTGATAATAAAAAATAAAGCAGCCTTATTAGAAGTGTCATACGTACTGCCATTTCTTTCTTCATGTTGAGTCTCTCTTGAGATGAACTTTATATTTAAATGTACATCAGTATATGGGAGAGACTTGTTTAATTGTTCAATTAGCCATTTATTTTATCCTTAAGTTAACAAAGGGCAACTTAAATTAAGGATAATGTAGATCCACTTCCTTGTATTTTTCTTAGCGAATAACTAATCTAATGGAAAAAGATGGGCATTGGAAGAACAATTACAAAAAAGTAAATTTAAGTGAAATTATTTTTTAGATTTACAGTAAATATTTAAAGAATATTGATAGTCTATCTTTTTTTTGTTTTGCTTTGGTGGTTTCTTCTTATTGAAAAATGAAACACTGTAGACTTTGTTTTATTTAAGATTTTTGTTTATACAATTTGCTCTAAACAACTACTTCACTGCGGTGGGCTGGCACCCTGCCCGGGGTTTGTTCCTGCCTTGTCCCCTGTGCTGGCTGGGATTGGCTCCAGCAGACCCCCATGAACCTGTGTTAGGATATAGCGGGTTGGATAATGACTGACTGACAGACAACTACTTCAGCACCAGTGCACTTCAGGAGTCTGGAAATCTATAATTTGATATTATTCAATTATGAATAAATCAGCAGAGATAATAAATGAGACAGCATATCATTTTTATTTTTATCATCTGAAAAAAGAAAGAAAAAACACATATCACATATCAGAAGAGAAATGAATGACTCTTTGGCAGTTTGATTCTTAAGGTCATGAAAGTTTTCTGGAAAAAGAAATAAAATTCCTATTGAGAACTTTTGCTTTCAGACTTGCTTGTCAGAGGATGTATTGCCGTACAGCCATTAATAAACTGCAATGGCCTGCCTTATGATAACCTCGACCTACTGATGCACTGACATGGGAGCAGGTGGTGATTTATTTCAAATTACATATATCAAAATATACAGCAAAATGAAGCAACAATTTAAACATACATGATTTATTTGTCCAACACGCAATGCTGTTTTATATCATTTACAGTTTACTTCAGCCTTGACTGATGGAGGACTTCTATAAAACGGTCCACTTGTCCATCCTCCATGTGTAAAGAACGTCAGCACAGAGTAAGTGAGCAAATGGGCTCATGGCAGATGTGGACCGCCAGGGCACTCCAGCTGCCCCAACCCCGACACAGACAGGCAGAGATACGAGTTCCATCACAGCACATGCTTTATTTCTATGGGGAAACGCTTTTGTCTCATCTCCCCAACAGCAACACAGTACAAAGACAGCACCAAAGCACAGTTCTCTTCTTCTGCCTCTTCTCTTTCTCTCTCTCTCTCTGTCTTAATCCTTCCGCCTCCATTCCTCCCGGCAAGCTTTGTGTACCTCCTTCCGACTCTGGATCCCGGAGTAGTGGTGGCTGACACCTTTTATAGGGTACCCAGAAATGCTCCAGGTGTCCGGTGATCTTCTTCCAGCCACACTTCCGGGTGTGACAGAAGCCCAGCGTAGTAGGACTGTGCAGGCTCTGCAGCACCCCCTAGTGGCACCCACGGAACCCAACAGGGCTTTAGCAAACTCCAAGTCCCGGCACGCCCTACGGGAATCTGTGGTGCTGTAGCAATCCAGGGGAGCTACCCTCTATCTTCCTGAGGGAGATAAAGCCCTTGCCCCAGTCCATCCATTATACAGGCATCCCGGCAGGGTACACAAGTTATCTATACTGTATATCTTAAGCTTTTTACAGAAAATTTACATTTTCAGTATTAAACAAGGAGTCTCATCATAAAACTTAATGATTGCCATACTGAAAACCTTAAACCACTTATGAAGTGTATGCGTCAGTCAAGAATCCCATTTAGTACTGAAGTAATATTTTAGAAAAACAGGCCATATTAAGATGCATGCCTTCATTTTAGAATATGATAAATATCAGTCTTGTTTACTTTCCATTAATTAGCACCTTTCAAATGGCTAAAATGGCAGTGTTAGCTGTTTCATTTACTGTTATTGAGTTATTTATTTATTGTTAATCACTGTGGTCCGCAGGCTTTTGTCTATTGCCCCTTTTATTTGTATATCTTACCCCAATGGGCTAGGATTATGCCTGCTCTAAGTCTGTTGTGTGCACTCTATCAGTAGAAATTGATGATTATAAGAGGTGAGCTGCAGTAGAGATGAGTTTTCCGCTTGATTTTTTTACTTAAACATTTTTCTTAAAAACACAAGCATCGTTATTTTTTGATTTGTGAAGCTCTTTTAAAGGTAGCGCTCTGGCCTTGTCGGCGTATGTCTTTCATATTTGTTCTGGTGCGAGCCATGGTCATTCTGTTAGAATTGTGCAGCCCTTTCAGGGGTAACGATGAGACAGCTGAAGGAAATAGATGTCTCTCTAAACCCTGAAGCTTGAAGCTTGAGGTCATCAGTCTTGACCACATTGCTCTGTCTGAGTTGTCCAGTCCTATCAAATGTAGTTTAACTGGTAAGTCACATCAGGAGTGCAGCTCTTGAAATGGCTACTAGCCTCTGCTATGGTAGTCATTTCAGGGGAAGTGCCCAGGGCTAGCGACAGACCCCTTTGCCTCTGTAGAGGCATTCTGAAGTTGCCTTGTATTTGATCTGTAACCATACAAAGGCAGAGTTACACGTTAGAAACAAGAGTGACGAGTAAATGTAACATAGGCAAGCAGGGTGTACATTTCCATTATTAACTTCTCCACCAATATAAAAAGAGCCAAGCAAAATGACACCTTTTATTGGCTAACTATAAAGATTACAATATGCAAGCTTTCGAGGCAACTCAGGCCCCTTCTTCATAATGGCTAACAAGGTACAAAACCCTAGTACTACACCAATATAAAAAGAAATTTAGCGTTTAAAGTGCCTTTTGTGAACACATTTACACCTCCGAAACAATATGTTTCACTTCAGTGTTTTTACCTGAAAGGTCAGGTGTAAAACTTTGGTTTTAAAGTGTGGTGAGTATTACCAGAAAGCCCACAGCACCCTCCAGTTCTGGGAAGGTTCATGTATTCACATGTCTTCTCTGCTACATCACTATCTGAGAGGAATTATCTTTCCTTTGTATATAAAACAGACATATTTTGCCAAGAAACTAGATTTTGTGCTAATTTTAAATAAAGCACAGCCTTTGAACATCTGTGTGCAACAATGCACTTGATGATTAGTGTGGGAGTTACCCCTTCAGATTTTAAGTATGACTGTGGTTGTGAATATGTAACAAATGTGCATTTAAGTGCACTTTGTGATTTTTAATTATTTAGTTTCCATTGTAGATTGTGGGAGCCAAAATACACTCCATCAAAAAATTATTGTGCAAAAACTATACTAATCGTACAGAATGAAAAGTCATATAACTTACAGAAAGTACCTGTGTAAATACAGCATCAGACATACTGTAGATAAGTGATAGTCTGTCTCGGGAAGAATAAAATGAATAGCAAATGAATTTTATAATACATACTTATTTCATTTTTTCATTGCATTTTTACTAACATTATTGAGGTTAAGCATAATTTATTAAGATAAATTCTGCCCTTTTGTGATTTTTAATCCTTTATTTGCCATATACAATTTCTCCAATTACAGACACATAGAGGTTTTTTTTTTTTGGGGGGGGGGGGGGGGGGTCAGAGTGCAGAGTAAACTGTTTGTACGGCACCCCTGGAACAATAGCAGGTTATGGGTATTGCTCAAGGGCCCAATGGAGTAGCATTCCTTTGGTCACTGCCAGGATTCAAACCGGCAACCTTTCAGTTACCAGCCCAGATCCTTAAGCCAGAGAGCCACCCCTCACAAGCTGATGCATTCTGTCACTTTGTACAAAGTTAATAGGAGACCCTCATTTTATAAAATCAGTCAACATGATTTAGTGGTTAGAGCACTGGACTTCACTTGGCTGACACTTTTCTGCCTTCCATGATTTCATTGTGTGCAATTTAATTTGTCTTTGTCACAAATGTAACAAATACATTAATCTAAATATGTATCAGAACTGTATATGTCACCTTGGGTAAGCTGTCTGCTAAATCACCATTTCAAGAAAGGCCCACTGAATCAACAAGCTAATTAAGAAGATAGGCTCAGTTATTGACCCACTGTAAGTTCTCATGGGGGAGAGAATGAAGACAAAACTGACAGCCATTATGATGAATGCTGCACACCGTTTCTATGACATACTATTATTGAGTATTTTAAGCCAATAATGTGTGGCCACTGGGTTTCTAGGGCAGTAGGAATTTATAATGCCAAGTTGTGAATACTGTTTGTCCTTAACCAAGACATGTTTTTCTCTTTATTGTAACTGTTGTGTGTATTTGTTGTCTATAAGAAGATCATTTCCTGCTTTGGACAAATAAAGTACGTCTATCTATCTATAGTAATCCCTGGCTACATCGCGCTTCAACTTTCGCTGCTTCACTCTATCGCGGATTTTATATGTAAGCATAACTAAATATATAGCGCGGATTTTTCGCTGCTTTGCGGTTCTGCGGACAATGGGTCTTTTTACTTTCTGTATATGCTTCCTCAGTTAGTTTGCCCAGTTGATTTTATACAAGGGACGCTATTGGCGGATGGCTGAGAAGCTAACCAATCAGAGCACGCAGTTAAGTTCCTGTGTGCTGAATGCGGTGTTAACCAGGAAGTCTTGTCTCGCTCAATTAGCATCAATGTGTTTCGGTGTGTAAAGAGTTAACTTTTGTGCTCTTTTGAGTTTATCTTTGTGCATAGTCAAGCCCTTCATTATGGCTCCAAAACGATCTGCTCCTGCTACTGCTTCAGGGGCTGTGCCAAGCGCCAACAGAAGATGTTAACGATTGGCGAAAAGGTAAACGTTTTGGATTTGTTGAAGGAAGGGAAAAGCTACACCGCTGTAGGACACCATTACAGCATCAATGAGGCTATGATTCTTTTTATTTAAAAAGTAGGAAAGGAATATAAGATCTACGGCTGCAGTGTCCTTTTAACCAGGGTGCAAAACGAGTTGTAAGTGGATGTAATAAGGCAGTAGTCTGGTTGGAATCTGCTTTAGGGATTTGGATTGAAGACTGCCAGAAGAAGAACAACGGCAGTGCTACACAATCGCCTGAAGTGGCTCCTTTACAAGGGCTGTAACGCTCTCCTTTGTTGTGCAGTAAAATTAAACTCATTGTTATCGGACAAGTCATCGTGTCATTGTTGGTGAGTAACCATAAATAATTAATACATTTACTGTATACTATTTTTCTTGCAATGTACGTATTTATTGCTGGTGACCTGTCTATCGTAATGGCTGTAACATATGTGATATCGGAGACACTCAATATCTTTAAAATAATATTTAGGTTTTACTGTATATAAACAGTGTGTGTTTATATACATAATTTCAATGAATCTTACCTAATATCTAAGAGAATACAAAGGGATTATGCTGTATAACGCTGCGGGGAATATTTATAAACAGTGCGGGAGAGTTTATAAGGGCTTAAAATATATAAAAATAACCATACAAACATATGGTTTCTACTTCGCGGATTTTCACCTATCGCGGGGGGGTCTGGAACGCAACCCCCGCGATGGAGGAGGGATTACTGTATATATATATGACAGCAACACTCATCACTCACAACAGTGACAAAACAATTACATTGACAATCATGTTACGTTATTTTCAAAATGTTTCCTTTTCTTTTTCCTTGCTTCTTTAACACACTACTTCTTCGCTGCGAAGCGCGGGTATTTTGCTAGTTCTACAATAAAATAAAATAAAAATAAAAAGGGAATAACCTTGGAGGTCAATCATCACCCCGAAAGCGGATAGTAGATGTCATGTAGCATATGTATATTAAATTTCAGGTCAATAGTTCAAACGGTTTGTAGCTACAGGTGATTTAAAATCCTGGGCAGACAAACGAACAGCCACGGTAGTTTATTATATAAGTAAATACTTACTTAATTTAATTTTAAAGTAATGGAAGAGGTCCACTGTATTTAATTCCTTTCAAAATTGTAAACACTTTGATCATGTTACCTCTTATTCACCGTTTCGTTAAAGTGAAAAGTTTCAGTCTCTCCTCACTGCTAAAATCTCTTAGTTCCTGAATCAGCCTAGTCAGGACTTTCTCTAGTGCTGATTTTTCTTTTTCGTAATTAAAACATTAGAAAAATCTAGATGAGAACAGGCCATTCAGCCCAACAAAGTTGGTCAGTCCTATCCACTTAATTCTTTCAAAATAATATTAAATTGAGTTTTGGAAGTCTCTAAAACTCTTCTGCCTACCATATTATTTGCTAGCGTATTCCATGTGTTTATGGTTCTCTGCGTGAAGAAAAACTTGCTAATATTTATATGAAATTTACCCTTAACAAGTTTGGAAACTTTGTCCGTAGGTACTTAATGACTTTCATTATTTTAAACACTTCAGTCATATCTCCTGTTAAGCTAGTTTTGCTTCAACTGAAAAGGCTCAACTCTTGTGATCTTTCTTCATAATTTATTTCCTGTGGCACTGTAATCAGCTTAGTCCCTCTTCTCTGGGCTTTTTCTAGCACTGCTTTTCTAGACCGAAAAGTACACAATATGGTGATGAAAGCTGCACGCAGAACTCCAGGTAAGGCCTTACATGAAGTCATATTACAAATTACACTCAGCATTTTTTTACCACTTCCAGGACATTACAGGTATGAGAAATAATATCATTTCATATATGCTGTACTGTAACTTCCCTGAGCTAAGAAGAATTTGGGCATTAGGTTATTGATTTGTGGTTCTAAATGAATGACTTTGCAGTTTAAATGATGATATATATTGTCACACACATGCACATGGGATGGAGCTAAAGGGCTTAAGTAAGGGCAGTTCCGAAGCATGCCGGGATGTGGCAGAGTGCACTGACTCTTTTTCTCACTTTCCTGTAGACCATTCATGGGAGATTTCACCTGGCTCTTTTGACGTCACTTCCGGGACCGAGCCAATGAAAGAAGACATTGCTGGCCCCGGCCCCTGTGATATCACGTCCGAACTTGAACCAATGGCTGAATACCATGAGCCCGATCCATATGATCTCACTTCCTGTCTTCTCCTTTAAAAACCTACACCTTTTCCCTAGTCCCTCAGTTCTGTTTTTGACTTGGTTTTGTGCACATCAGTGCTGTATTTGCTGATCTTTACTTTTGCAGCCAGGATACAAGATTATACGGGTGGCTGCCTCAAACCTTTATATGACCCTGTCTCGTATTTATGACAACATTAAGAGCACAGATATAATAAGGAAGAGTCTTATGGTACTCTGAAAGTTGCCAAGCCATCCTAATTCTTCCTAAAGAAAGAGGACCTGTGTAGTTTGGCTGCTTTTCCTGCTTTCATTATAGTTACTGTAATGATATTTTAACAACTTCAAACACAGACAAAATCCTGAATTTTTTTAAAGAGAGCTCAATAATTGCCAGAAGATCAGCTGGTCACTGTATGAAATTCATTGTAAGGCTACTAATTTTATAACTGTAGGAGATACTCAAGTCTCTGCTTGATTAAAAGAGGAATAAAATAAAAATCTGGAGGCTGATGTACAGTAGGCAGTTCCTTTCAAATATAAATGCTCGCTACTGTATTTTTAACAGCAAGAGCTTAATTTAAGAAATGGGTTTGCTTTTAATTTGTTAATCTTTAACACTGGATGAATGGAAAGGCTATTAGCTCACAGTTTAAACAAGATATTTTTTTTTAATTCTATGCTTATATTAGAAAATACAGTCACGTGACAGTGAAAGTTTACCCAGAACTTTAATTTTCAATGATGAAGACTACATATATTGTGAAAGAACAAAACATTGTAATACTGCCTCATCTTGACAATAAAACAGTCAGTAAATTGTTCAGTAAATAAACTGAGGAGTACAAGGGGAGAATTAAAAAAATCAAATGAGTCAAAAACACAGGAAAATCCAAAAATAAAGATATACCAAAGACCAAAGGAAATCGTTATCTCCCCCAAAACGTTAGATGGCAGCCCCCCTGTGTTGTCATGGACTCCCGCAGGACATCATGGGTGTTGGAGTTTGGTACAGCGATGTTGGGAGTACTACAATTATGGGTGAGCCCTGGAGAGCAGCTCTTCTGCCACACCCGGAAACACGTCATCAGACCCCATGAAGCACTTCAGGGTGCCCTGTATAAAGGGCCAGCAGACACTACTCCGGGAGCCAGAGTTGAGAGGAGGAGGACGAAGCT
The DNA here is from genome assembly GCA_026402145.1 of Polypterus bichir lapradei. NCBI lineage: Eukaryota > Metazoa > Chordata > Cladistia > Polypteriformes > Polypteridae > Polypterus > Polypterus bichir. The sequence goes on along the minus strand of JANRMT010062791.1, from coordinate 85,298,967 downwards.
TGCTGAGGAGGAGTGGAGGAGAAGGAAGGACTGAGAAATAAACAAAGAAAAGAGAGTGAGAGACAAAGAAGAAGAAAAAAGAGTAAAGAAAGTGTGTGTTTGTGCTGTTGGGGACAATGTAAATAAAAATCACATGTGCTTTGGTACTGGTGTCATTAGTGTGTGTCTGAGATCTGGGCTGTAATGTTCAGAGTCTCTAATATTAAAGTTAAATGTAATCTCCTGTTTAGTTTAAAAATTGGGTTTTCATTTGTTTTGGAGTTCTGCTCTTAGTGTAAATTTAGAAAATTATATTATTTTGCTTATTAATCAGGCTTTCCATCTTTCTGTGTGAGTTTATAAAGTATAAGAAGTTTGGCTTGCTTGGCTTTTCTGTAGCATAGTCATTATAGTTTTCTTATTATTTTCTGAGTTGCTTTTTCCATCCATTACTGTTGGGTTCACAAGTTCTTGTGTTTCAAATGTGTTAGTAAATTATATGGAAAACAGCAGTTAAGTTAACTTATGCTACTAATTAATAGAATAAATGTTTCAAACGTTTCATGGTCTATTGCCTTTTGCCATTCTTTCAGTTTATGCCTCTCCATGGTTCAAGCAGGACTATACTACACTTCAAGAGGAGAGTACAAAGCATGACCAGAGGCCATCCAGAAGCTGATGCAGTAGATAATCAGTTGACCACTGCAGTTCCTCATGTATTTATGAAACTTGAGAACAAATCAATTTACCTCTGCAGTCTCCAGGAGCCTTAGAAGATGGCTCACATCAAAATGCATGAATGCTCTAATCAATTTCCATGGGAATAGCAAGGTTTTGAAAGCATACATCAGGTGCATTGACCTGACACCTGCACATATTTGATAACATGAGGCAGGTAGAAATACAATATGCTTCTACTCACAACTAAATTCTTTGCATTTATGTGATCTCATTGTTTTGTTAGTTTAAGGCTCTTGGAAGATTAAGAGACTAGAAAACATTTGTGTAGGTTTTCTGACTTCACCATTCTTATATAAAAAATGTATAACATTGAGTATTTTTGCATATTACAGCCAGATAATACAACATAATGTAATGTAATTGGGTTTAAAGAATAATCATGCTGACAGACCTGTTGCAAGACTGCAAGCCAAAACTGTAATATTGTCAGCTCCTTTTCACTCTGTTGGTGAAGTCAGCTAAAAAGTGTTGACTGTGTTTTAGCATATTGCAGAGCTGGTGTCATTTTCTCAATTCTCAGCCTTCACAGCCTCTACACTTCTTAAAGAAGCAGATCAGTGGCCCACTGCAGCAATGAATGGAATCAACTTGCTGGTAGAGGTTTAACCATCTGCTTTTCAAGTTGGCTTTGACAGCCTGCGTTTTTTACACCACTGGAATGAAATTTGATATTCTGAGGCTTCAGAACCCAACTGGACACATCGTACTTACACACACACCATTTACACAATATGGTAAAATGTTAAATTTTAATTAATATGTGAAATATAAACTGGAATTGTTCAGCATTTCAGCCATGCTGTAAGTTAACAAAACAAACTAACTAAATAAGCTTTATACGGTGGTTATAAAAAAAATGGTGTAAAAGCAATGTGGAAGTGTAAAAAAGTAAATCAGGAGAGTGTAATTTTCATTTATCCATTTTTCAACCTGCTCATCCATTTCAGAGTTGTGAGGAGGCAATGTCTATTTTGTCAGCTTAGTGGTGGCCAGTTTGGGAACCACCATTACATGAGGCATGGGTAGAGTTTGCCATTGAGGCCTTGTTTTGAGACACAACTGTTTTACTAAATATTTATATTATATTCCAAGCCAAATACCATAAGTTGCCCATAATATTAAGTTACAATAAAAAGTAAATCTTACTTATATTAACACAACTGAAACTTACAAACAAGTACATCAGCACCATTAGCAACATTTAATTTAAATGAGAGAAAACCTTTTTTTTAGTTTCCATGTCTAGTAATTGTAATTGTGGCAAAATAAGTACTTTTATTTTTTACACAAGTTAGAAAATTTACACATGATGTAATATTCGGGTGCTTTCTTGGATTGGGTTAACTATTTTCATAGTTGAATCACTTTTAGTTTTTTATTTACTTCATCATAGAGGCATTATTGTTTAATTAATTAATATTATGTCACAGAGGTGTGTGTGATGTGTAATAGAGCAGGGGTCGCCAACTCTGGTCCAACCACTGTGGCTGCAGGTTTTCATCCTAACCCTTTTTTTTAAATGAGTGCCCTGTTTGTGCTGCTAATTAACTTCTTGTGAATTCATTTTAATTAAATTGCTTTATAAAGATTTGTTCTCCTAAATTTCTTCATCATTCCTCTGAATTGCTTCATTTCTTTTCTTAAATGGCAGCCAAACACAAATTAAATGTGAAGTGAGGGAGCCAACAGAAGACCAACTAAGTCAGGGCTGGAAACTCTAACCAGTTTCACTCCAACCAGCTTCTTAATGAGGTGCCAATTCTTGTTGTTAATTAAACTTGTTCTTTAATTCCGTGACTTGTTGCTGCTCTCGTGGTGTATTAGTAGACATTTACAAAATTGTTGATTTCCTCTTTTCTAAGAGCACTGTTAACATGGTTTGGGGACCTGAGCAGACCAATATTCGTGAGACCTTCATCTTTCTTTTTTTCAGATATTGTATGATGGACACCAGCTGTTTTGGCTCATTTTGTATCTTATTATTGTTTGACTGCTAATTAAGGAAAAAGAAACAAATAAAGGTGTCTGAGTCTTCAAGAACAAGTCAATTAAAATTAGTTCAAAAGAAGTTAATTAGCATGAAAAACATGTCACTCATTAAGAAAAGGGTTAGAATGAAAACCTGCAGCCACGGTGGTCCTCCAGGACCGGAGTTGGCGACCCCTCTAATAGTGGTCTGCTGTGAATGTCGCACTGCTATTTCTCCAGGCAGCACACTCAGGCATAAGCTTGGGGCACGTTGAGTGATTTTGTGGCTGTTTCAATAATCTGAGGACTGATTACTGAGGATCTGTCTGTCAACAGGAGTGGCTCTCTGACATGTAAAAAAGGAGAATACTGTACATAAAAAATATAAGTTAAGGTCATCTTTCTCATGCTAAATTTGAAACAATAAACTAATCCATAATTGAAGTCTTAGAGAATGTTTATCTGTTTTTTTTTCAGGATTGACAATGTGTGAAAGAGAGATGCTTATGGCAGTATGGATTGAATTTATGGTATTTGGTGATGACCAAATTATTAACATTAAGTGTGACCGTAAAAAATTGTGGAAAATGTACCCTTTGCTGGAGATTTATTTTAGCATCATGTCAGTCCTTAAACTCTACCTGTAATATGAGGTGTAATTCCATTAACACTAGAATTACTAGAGCCTACGAGAAAACTCGTAAATCCGGCCCACCTTAAATCCATTTGCACTTCTCCGCCAGCGTCTTTTGTCCTGTAAATGTGCCAATTAAGACGAGAAGCAAGCAGCCGGCTATTCCATCCCCCACCATCGCAGAAAGTTTTCCCAGCTCATGCCTTATTTGATTATTTGGGAGTGAACTGCTGGAGTTTTAGAGTGGAAATAATAGATCGTTATTTGGAACATATGCATTTCATGTGTGTTCCGTTTCTACAGTAATCTGTGTAAACACATTGTTAAAACAGAAACTTTTTCATATTTTAGTAATAATTGTTACAAAATGTAGGCATAAATTATAGAATGTGTGAAGCCTGAAGTCCAAAGATTAAATAAACACTTTCACAAAAAGTTCAAGACTGATACAACAGCTTCTGTGGTATAGTGGTAAGATTTGCTGATTTAGAATGCAGCAGGCCTGCCATTCCTCAAAGACCTGAGTTCAATTCCCTCATTTGGGAGAAAGTGTTATTTTTTTTTTCTTTTTAACCTCATACGGACATAAAATTTATAAATTGGTATACACTGTCAGTTAATGAGATCATTATATTTTCATGTGAGATGCTCCTTTTAAAATATTTTTTAACAACTGAGACTGCAATTAGATAGATAGATAGATAGATAGATACTTTATTAATCCCAAGGGGAAATTCACATAATCCAGCAGCAGTATACTGATACAAAGAAACAATATTAAATTAAATAGTAATAAAAATGAAAAAAAGTTAGCATTTACTCCCCCGGGTGGAATTGAAGAGCCGCATAGTGTGGGGGAGGAACGATCTACTCAGTCTGTCAGTGGAGCAGGACAGTGACAAAAGTCTGTCACTGAAGCTACTCCTCTGCCTGGAGATGACACTGTTCAGTGGATGCAGTGTATTATTCATGATTGACAGGAGTTTGCTTAGTGCCCGTTGCTCTGCCACAGATGTTAAACTGTCCAACTTTACTCCTACAATAGAGCCTGCCTTCTTAACAAGTTTGTCCAGGCGTGAGGCGTCTTTCATCTTTATGCTGCCACCCCAGCACACCACCGCGTAGAAGAGGACACTCGCCACAACCGTCTGGTAGAACATCTGCAGCATCTTACTGCAGATGTTGAACGATGCCAACCTTCTCAGAAAGTATAGTCTGCTCTGACCTTTCTTACATAGAGCATCAGTATTGGCAGTCCAGTCCAATTTGTCATCCAGCTGCACTCCCAGGTATTTATAGGTCTGCACCCTCTGCACACAGTCACCTCTGATGATCACAGGGTCCATGAGGGGCCTGGGCCTCCTAAAATCCACCACCAGTTCCTTGGTTTTGTTGGTGTTAAGATGTAAGTGGTTTGAGTCGCACCATTTAACAAAGTCTTTGATTAGCTTCCTGTACTCCTCCTCCTGCCCACTCCTGATGCAGCCCACAATAGCAGTGTCATCAGCGAACTTTTGCACGTGACAGGACTCTGAGTCATATTGGAAGTCTGATGTATATAGATTGAACAGGACCGGAGAAAGTACAGTCCCCTGCGGTGCCCCTGTATTGCTGAACACAATGTCAGACCTGCAGTTCCCAAGACGCACATATTGAGGTCTGTCTGTAAGATAGTCCACAATCCATGCCACCAGGTGTGAGTCTACTCCCATCTCAGTCAGCTTGTCTCTAAGGAGCAGAGGTTGGATGGTGTTAAAGGCGCTAGAGAAGTCCAAAAACATAATTCTTACAGCACCACTGCCTCTGTCCAGGTGGGAGAGGGATCGGTGTAGCATATAGATGATGGCATCCTCCGCTCCCACCTTCTCCTGGTATGCGAACTGCAGAGGGTCGAGGGCGTGGCGGACCTGTGGCCTCAGGTGGTGAAGCAGCAGCCGCTCCATGGTCTTCATCAGATGTGATGTCAGAGCAACAGGCCGGAAGTCATTCATCTCACTAGGTCGTGATACCTTTGGGACAGGGGTGATACAAGATGTTTTCCAAAGCCTTGGGACTCTCCCCTGATCCAGGCTCAGGTTGAAGATGCGCTGTAGAGGACTCCCCAGTTCCAACGCACAGGCCTTCAGCAGTCGTGGCGATACACCATCTGGACCCGCTGCTTTGCTGGCACGAAGTCTTTTCAACTCTCTGCTCACATGGGCTGCTGTAATTGTGGGTGGGGATGTCTCACCTATGCTGGTACCAGCAGAAGGATGGTTGGAGGATGCAGTACTTCGAGGTGATAGTGGGTTAGGGTGATCAAACCTATTAAAGAAGTTGTTCATTTGGTTTGCTCTCTCCACGTCTGTCTCGATGGCGGCACCCCGCTTCGAGCTGCAGCCAGTGATAATCTTCATCCCATCCCACACTTCCTTCATGCTGTTGTTCTGCAACTTCTGCTCCAGCTTTCTCCTGTACTGCTCTTTCGCCGCCCTGAGTTGGACTCGGAGTTCCTTCTGCACGCGCTTGAGCTCATGCTGATCACCACCTTTAAAAGCCCTTTTCTTCTGGTTCAAAAGGCCCTTGATGTCACTTGTAACCCATGGCTTGTTGTTAGCATAGCAGCGTACTGTTCTTACTGGAACATTAACATGAACAAGTGTCCTTATAACTGTTATTTTTAAGATCCATAACACACAGACAGACAGAGCACTGCGTAATAGAGAGACAGACAGACAGACAGACAGACAGGCAGATAAGTCATTAGATATATAAATACACAGGGGAGGCACTGTATAATAGTATATAAAAAACAGCTAAGGAGATAGATACATAGATAGATAGGAAGGAAAGGTACTATATGACAGGCAGACAGGGAAGCTGCTATATAATAATAAAATTACTGTTATTACTATATAGATAGAAAGGGGTTCACTGTATAAAAGACAGACAGAGAAAACACCACTAATGAAAAATGGTACAGCCTTTTTATTAATCAACAGATACTTTAGGAAGGCAAGCAGATAGTGAGAGTACATGTAGATGTGAAAATCACTAGGCAGACAGATAGATACAGAAGGCACTGTATAATAGATATATAACTGTCAGAAAAAAACAGGGTATGCAGTAAATAATATACAGGCAGAGAAGCCACTAGATAGGTAGATAAATAGACAGACATGAAAGGCATTACATAAGACAGATAGATAGGAAAGGCACTATATACTAGTCAGAAAGGGAAACCAAAAAGTAATAATACTATTATTACTACAAAGACAGATAGACAAGGAATTCACTGTATGATAGGCAGACTGTGAATGCACTATATAAGAAAACAGACAGAGAACGCACTAGACAGATAGATCTCAGCATTAGCAATATAAAATAAATGAAAAATGATTTAGTCTGTTGATTATTCAACACATGCTGCAGGAAAGCAAGAAGGCCATTAGAGTACATAAATCTGAAAGGCACTAGATAGACAGATAAATAGGAAAGTCACTGTATAATAGATGTGGGATGCTCTTTTTAAAAAAATTTAAAATTGAGACTGCAATTAACATGAACAAGTGTCCTTATAACTGTTCTTATTTTTAAGTTCTGTAAGACACACACTGTCAGACAGATCACTGAATAATGCACAGACAGAAGTTGATAGATAGATAGATAGTGTCGGAGATGCCTGGGGTGGCGACCCGGCTTACGTCCACCTCAGACCACGTGGGGGTGACCACCCTAGTTCCTTTCGGGGCCATGGATACAGAGCTTTGAAGCTCTACCCTGTAGGGGCCTGTGGTCACCGCCAGGGGGCGCCCCTGTGCCTTGGGAGCCCTGGACCATGGCACTTCCGCCACACCCAGAAGTGCCGGGGGGGAGAGGATCGGCGATACACGGAGTGCTTCCAGCTACATAGCCGGTGCTTCCGCCACACAGGGGCGTGTTGGCGGAAGGTCACTGGAGGACACCTGGAGCACATCCGGGTGCATATAAAAGGGGCCGCTTCCCTTTTGACAATGGCGAGAGTCGGGAGTGGAGTCGGACAGAGCTTGGTGGAGGAGGCAAGGAGGCGGCCTGAAGAGAACTGAGGCATTGTTGTGGCCAGGACTTTGGGGACTTTTGGGGGTTCGTGCACGATTGTAAATATGGACTATGTAAATAAACGTGTGTTGGGTGACATTAACGTGTCCGCCTGTCTGTGTCCGGGCCGGCTTCCACAATAGATAGATAGATAGATAGATAGATAGATAGATAGATAGATAGATA
>JANRMT010062791.1:85245999-85291393 GCA_026402145.1 Polypterus bichir lapradei | reverse complement strand
ATAGATAGATAGATAGATAGATAGATAGATAGATAGATAGATAGATAGATAGATAGATAGATAGATAGATGTGAAAGGCACTATATGACGGGTACTGCAGAAAGGCAAGCAGGCAGTGAGAGTACATTCACATGTGAAAGACACTAGATAAATGAATAGATAGGGAAGGCACTATATAATAGGCAGACAGAGAAGGCAGAAGAGATACATAACAGTATTAGCTATATAGTAGTTTTGTTTTATATATATAATGTATATGTATTTTACAACTTGGATAATTGTCAAAAAGAAATACATTAAATCATACAGTATATCAATCGACACATGCTGCACGCAGGCAAGCGGGCAGTGAGAGTAGAGATATATGTGAAAGACGCTAGATAGATTGTATACAACAGGCAAAAATAGCGACCACTTGATAACAGTATCAGCTATAATCAATGAAAGCATGAATTAATTAACAGAAAAAACTGCAATAGACATTTTAAACGATTTACTTAAGAAAAAAAAAAAAAGAAAAACGCCCCAACACGTCTATGAAAGCAGACGCTTGCAGGCAGGCAGGCACACTCACACACATTTACTCGCTTAAATAGGGCAATTTACATATGGATTACAAATTCCATAAGTCTGTTATGTTATCCATTTGCAACTCTTTGTCTTCCTTTTAACTGAAAAGGGAAAGGTAAAAGGCTTTCAGCTGGCATGTTTTAGACTGACTGGTAAAGGCAGGAATTTGTAACTAAAGCCAAAAATAAGCCCAGCTGTGTACTGTTAGTATCTGTTAGTTTCAATTACCAAACATAGTGATATCAGATATTTAGAGAAGACCTAACACAAATACAAGAGACAGTTTTCATGTACATTAACCTTTTATTGCTTATAAACTGCTCAAAAAGATTAAAGGAACACTTTGAAAACACATCAGATCTCAAAGGGAAAAAAAATCCTGCTGGCTATCTCTACTGATATGGACTGGGTAATGTGTTAGGAACGAAAGGATGCCGCATCATTTGATGGAAATGAAAATTATCAACCTACAGAGAGCTGAATTCAAAGACAAACCGAAAATCAAAGTGAAATAATGATGCAGCAGCCTAGTCCATTTTGCTGAAATTTCATTGCAGCAACTCAAAATCGTACTTAGTAGTTTGTATGACCCCCACGTACCTATATGCACGCCTGACAACATCGGGGGGCATGCTCTTAATGAGACGACAGATGGTGTCCTGGGGGATATCCTCCCAGATCTGGACCAGGGCATCAATGAGCTCCTGGACAGTTTGAGGTGCAACCTGCTGGTGTCGGATGGGCCAAAACGTAAAGTCCCAGAGGTGTTCTATTGGATTTAGGTCAGGCGAGTGTGGGGGCCAGTCAATGGTATCAATTCCTTCATCCTCCAGGAACTGCCTGCATACTCTAGCCACATGAGGTCGGGTGTTCCTGTGCACCAGGAGGAACCCAGGACCAACTGTACCAGCATAGGGTCTGACAATGGGTCCAAGGATTTTATCCCAACACCTAATGGCAGTCAAGGTGCCATTGTCTAGCCTGTAGAGGTCTGTGCACCTCTCCATGAATATGCTTCCCCAGACCATCACTGACCCACCAACAAACCGGTCATGCTGAACGATGTTACAGAGAACATTATATTCTCCATGGCTTCTCCAGACCCTTTCACGTCTGTCACATGTGCTGAGGGTGAACCTGCTCTCATCAGTGAAAAGCACAGGGCACCAGTGGTGGACCTGCCAATTCTGGTATTCTATGGCAAATGCCAATCGAGCCCCATGGTGCTGAGCAGTGAGCAGAGGGCCAACTAGAGGATGTCAGGCCCTAAGGCCACCCTCATGAAGTCTGTTTCTGATTGTTTGGTCAGAGACATTCACACTTGTGGCCTGCTGGAGGTCATTTTGTAGGGCTCTGGCAGTGCTCATCCTGTTCCTCCTTGCCCAAAGTCCTGCTGATGGGTAAGAACCTTCTAAGGCCCTGTCCAGCTCTCCTAGAATAACTGCCTGTCTCCTGGAATCTCCTCCATGCCCTTAAGACTGTGCTGGGTGACACAGTAAACCTTCTGGCAATGGCACGTATTGATGTGCCATCCTGGAGAAGTTGGACTACCTGTGCAACCTCTGTAGGGTCCAGGTATCTGGCTGACTGTAGCCAAATGCAAAACTATTGAAAAAACAGTCAGAAAAAACGAGGAGAGAAAAATGTCAGTGGCCTCCACCTGGTAAACCATTCCTGTTTTAAGGGTCGTCTCAATGTTGTTTGGAAGTATAATGTGAAGATGGTAAGTTCACCTAAGCCAAATTCGAGTGCTATGGCGAACAATGACATGTTTAGTGCTTAAAAGAAATGAGAGGCTATGGAAGGCAATCTGAATTGAAAATCAGCATATTTTCTTAAAAAAGGAATTTTAAAGAAATTATAACAGGAGAACTGTACCCCTTTAAGTACTTTCGGAACAATTCAATTTGTTTATTAATTTTTACAAAAAAGGATATATTTTTCTACACTATTCAAAAACACAATTACTTGTTATCTGTAGTCCTAGGGTTAAACACAGCATATTCAGACTCTGTGTAACTGGTAAAGTTGCCTAGCTGAAGCACTGTTTTGTCCAAAACAAATAAATAAAAGACCTAATAGTGAGTTCAAAACCATCACACTTATCATTCAAACTGTACTCTATAAAACACCACTTTCTAAAATAAACCAGTGTGTAGTTATTATATTATGTCACAGTAAAAAGCTACGTGTGGCCACAATAGTGGTGTGTTATTGATTTGGCAGGGCACATTTTGGTTTAACTACTAAATGAAGGAATATCTAAAGAAGCTACAAACAATCCCAGCTTCATTCATGTACTGTGTACTGAATAACAGTCAGAGATGCTCTAATATTTAATATGTCAGTGCAAGGCTAGGGGGCAATTGATGAATAGTAGCACTGAGGTTATAAATATAAGATTGAAATGTTTGCAGTCATTTATAAAAATATATGTTAGGGCTGAAGTTACCAACATTTACTTTTTAAGGACTCAGGTTATGACTAAATATGGAATTCAAACATGTATTAAACTTCTGTTTGGTTGAATGGTTGTAACATGTGATTTTTGATTTATATTAACAGCTACAGGTATATCATATTACTCTTTGGATACAAACATGTGCAGGTAACTGTGTGTGTGAGTGTGGGCTGTTATGATTATCAGTTTTGATTCATTTTTTGTGGTTCCTCTAAACCAAATTACAGTGAATTTTTGAATCCAAGGATCATGAAAATATTTTTTTTTTGTTTTAAGGTGCTTTGTAAAATTCGAAATAATTTCATATTATGTCATCATGGCAATGTTTTTTGTTATGGGAGCCGACATTTCAGAGAATCTGCATCAGGAGTTTCAAACGATGAGAGTACCCAGACTTACCTGGAATGTGAAATAAATGAGAAATCACTGAAAAAAGCATGTAAAAGTCGGCATATGCATTTCTGAAGCATCTGAGATTGCTATTAAATGCCTGTGGTATCGTGTGAAAATCTCTAATTAGTAACTTCCTAGGATTGAACTTCGATCTGTACTTTGAGTTTTGATTAGCAATGTTCTAATTTTGACAAGAGGAAGGCCTGATGTTTGCCTTTCTTCTTGGCCTTACCTGACATTGTTTCATCTTCCTGTTATTATCTCTCTATTTAAAAAAAAAAAATCTTGGAAGGCTTGGAAGGAGATGAGACGTGATTTTCCCTGAGACCCTTTGTCCCTGCGAGACAAAGCATTGAGACAAAAGGACAGCTGCTGTACACGCTTTTAAATGTTTCGAAGAGCTGCTAGAAATGCAGAACACGCAGCACGGCAGCGGCAGCAGCAGCAGCAGCAAGCCAGAAGCTGATCGAGCAAATAGGAGGTAAAAAAAAAAAATGTATTTGTTAAACATTGTATCACCGTTTAAGAGGGGGTTTCGGAGGAGCGACCACATCTCCTTAGCATGCGTTCAGCCATCCTCTTCACAACATGGAGCGGCAGAGAAGTGAAGTGGCTGGCGCTTAGCACACTCCGGTGGAGGGGGTGGTGAGCGAATCGAGCAGTGGGCAAAGCCCCCTAGTCATTAAAATAATGATGCTGTCTCACTCTGAGTATGTACATTGAATAAGAGACCCATATCAAGAAGATCGGTGGTAGGAGGGAGACCCATAAGAGTCAATATCCCTTCCTGTTAATTTATGTAATGGAGAGATGACAGAATATTTCAATTGTAGAGCCGTATATTCATACAGGGCTCTTTCAAGCTGACAAGTGAGAGATTTAAGAAAGAATATCCCATTGTGAGTGCTCCTGCAAACTGCACAATTCAGCAAGTGATGCAAATGTGGTATACCACTGGTTCTAAGAGTGTCTGCACCCAGAGGTTGTCAACGAAATTATGGATTGTATAGGAAAAAAACTCTCATAAGAAGACATGGTGATTATAACAACAGACAGGTTGAGGTCTGCTGGAGGGGTTCATTTTCAACAGTTTTTAAAATAGTCATTAATATTCTTTAATGATATTCTCTAATGATAATAAAATAAAATCATTTCTCAAGTGTGATACAACATTTGCTATCGTTTCACTACTAACAATATTGATGCTGAAGCCAGTATAATTTGACATCTTCTGCTTCATTTGGGTTCAGGTGTGGCTCAGAAGCACTCGCCTCCAGATCAAATTATGTATGTAATTCTTACTGTACAATGTATGGAAAATGTACAGCTGGCTTCTAACTTGTGCCCGATACTATTATGGTTGGCTCCTCATATCTCTAGAACTAGATTAAGCATTTTCAGGAAAATGATGGATATTACTTACACATAACAAAGTATGGCAGATCTGCAGCCCAGGAAGGAAAAATCGTTAATTGAAATGGCTGTAATGTCTAATAAACATAGCTGTCAGGCATTGTGTACACTTTGGAAAAAGGAAAAAAATGCATGTATTGTTTATACTGTAACTCATTAGGCTTTTTTTTTGTATTCTTTTCAGATTTAGTAAATTATCTACTGCAAACCTGCACATTTCCCAATAAACAGTCACATAGTGCATTAAAATAGGGTTTTACTAAAAGTAAATAACTGTTATCTTGAGATTGTTCAAATGGATTTGTTAAATGCCTGTCAAAAACAAGAAGCATGTAAGGTATGTAGAAACAGTAGGATGATGCCTGGCATGGTTAAAGTTAAGGCCTTTTTCCTATGGGCCACACTAACCTGATTTATCACACTGTCACATAAGCACTCAGCCAATACCCAGCAAGCCATTCTCCTATTTGATTTCTTCTCCCAAATTAATAATACAAATTGTTGTATCCTAAAGGGAGATTAGCAATTATAAATCATCTTTAAATATTGTAAGTAAATACAGAGAGATATACACAGAAGTGGTAGAAAAGGGAGAAACAGCTTAAGCAACAGCCAAAAGAGAGTCTCTCCTTGGACAGAGCTTTAGCAAACTCAATTAACTGACCTGATATACTAGAGAGGTTAATCTAATTGACCGAGTAATACACTGTTACACATCCTGTCCATCATAAAAGATTAAAAATGACAGCAGCCAGAAAACAAAGCACAAGCCATAATGCACTATGGGTCATTAGCGGTGGTCCTCAAAGGGATCTAAACCCACACATTCTCACCTGCATGCTGTCTTCACGGCTCACGCTGGATCCTGATAGAAAACTTGTTTGAAAAAGTAAACATTAACTTCATTTTACTTAGGTGGCTCTACCCATGCTAAGTTCGTCAGTTGTTGCATGGCACTTTATATCCAATTAAAAGAAAAAAAGTTTTTATTGTACACTGTATTTGTTATTAACAATTTAATAAATAGAGGGTGCACGTAACAACTTTAAAGAAATACCATACCATTTTCTAAGCCCGCTTAATCCTGAGCAGGGTCACAGTGGGGTTGGAGTCTATCCCAGCAAGCATAGCGCACAAGGTAGTGGGGCATGGAACCTGGCCGGGATGCCCCTTCACTGTATATTCAGGGGAGCAGCCCTGGATGGTGCAATACCTCTCTCTGGACGCTAGGTGGCTGCCCCCCTGGGTTGGAGCGGTTCCTCAGTTTCCCACAGGGCTCCATGGGAATTGGAGTTGGGTGCAGCCCTGTTGGATCCTGTTGGGTCCTGTAGGGTGGTGGAGCTGGGACTCCTGAGTCCGTATGGGCAGCATATTCACGGGTGGACTATAAAAGGGCTCAGCAACCACCGCTCAATGGCCAGAGTCAGGAGGAGGAGGACAAAGCTTGACGGAGGAGTAGTGGTGGAAAAGAAGAGTGTGTTGGTGCTTATTTGGTGGTTTGGGACTGTGCTGTGGCTGGGGGACACAGGGAAGATGTGCCCTCCAGCTGAAGAAAAATAAATAGTTGTTTTATTTTACGTGTGCCTCTGTGTCCAGTCTGTGTCGGGTTGGGCACCTTTATAGCACCTTTTACAGTAGGAACAACGGTCTAGACAGGATGCTTGTCCATCACAGGGGAACTTAAAGGAAATAAGTTAAGTTAATGTATTTTATATACTCTTAGTTCTGTTGTCCACAGATAATAGATAATTTTATATTATCAGTAGACAAGCTTGCACATTTCTGCAAAAAAAGTAACTCAAAATAAAAAGCATAATGAAACAAATACACCACATAAACACCCATAAGCAGAGAATGGAATGGAGGAGTGAAGTTGAAGATTTACAATGAGTTTAATTATATGCTTCTAATAGGTTTAAATGAAAGTAAATTGCCTAAACGAGAAAGAAGATAAAAAAACTTCAGTTTATTGTCAGACAACATATTTGCAAGGAATTTGTTTTGGTGCAACAGCTATTAATATAAGCACAGTAACATATAATCGACAATTTACAATATAAAAAGGTTGCCAAAAATGTTTGCCTGACTTAATTTTGTCAAAATTCTCAAAAAATGTTGACATCTTATTCTGTGGTTATTTTGCAAAGTCCCACATGTTGCTGCAGTGTCACGTAAAGACATGACTAGTTTGCTCTCAAAATGTTATTATCTTGAGCTACCTTGAACGCTTGCCTATTATAATCTGATCAGTTGGCTAATAAATGGTGTCATTTTGCTTGCCTTCTCATTGCATCCATAATGACTAACATGATACAACACCCTACTACTCCAGTGACATGAATATTAAGCCATGGGTTATTATCGAATTTCTTGTGGCTAAAAACAGAATTAGTGTTAAATATTGGGGTAAAAAGAATATTTTTACATCTTTTTAGAGCTCACAAAGATGCTAAAAGGCATGGAATTGGATGATGAAATTAATGAAGAAGTGAAGAGGCGGCTCGATTTAGACTGCAGCAAGAAGGGGAAACGTTCTCATTTCTTGCTGCTGCAAGGCTACTAAACATGACAGAGAAGAATGAGGAAAGTTGCCAAGGGTGTAATCCAAAATTTGTGCATTAGTGGAGGCTGGGCCTCCACCCCCCAAAAAAAGCATTTACAATGTTTCAAAACTGCCCATCTCTCCGCTAGAAACTATTCAAATAATTGGGTTATCGGCAACCAATTAAATTGGGTCGTCAACATAACAATAATAATGAAACATTTGGGGACTGAAGTGTTTTATTTACTTATTTCTGGAAAAATACTGCATATTGTTATTTCTCCTACAGGTCTGAGGCTGGCATTCAGCACTTGTTAATTAATAGGCTCGTGGCCATCTGCAATGGGAAGACACACACACAGAGGACATAGACAAGAAGCCTTTCTTGTGGGGCTAATTCACCTGACATGATATGCTCAGTCGCTAACACTGGTAGCATTTCGCCAGCTTACTTCTACTAATGATTTAAAAACAGCTTGCTTTGTCAATATCTGTTTTTTTTTTTTTTTTTTTTTGTGTGTAGATTATGAGTGTAATATCAGCGTGATGACTCAAATATTAGGGAAGGCACTGTAAATGTTTGCAGCTACGATAATGTTCAGTCATTAAACCAGCTCCTAGACACTTTAACACTCAAACAAGAGCACCATGCAAATAACACAGTAATTGCTATCAAAGGAGTTGATTTTTAGCACTTGAAAACATCACTGCTTCAACCCAACTGAAGTTCCTAGAGCAAAGTTGAGTTGTGGTGTACACCTTAAAAGGGGTCCGTGGCAGCGGTCTAGTTTATAAAATAAAAACGGTGCAGCTTGGGCTCCATGAGTGTGTGTGTGTGGTCATGCAGCCTCGGCATCTTTAATGGGAAGATTGGGGTAAGTGTGCGATTGGTTCCAGTTTCCTCATTGACCATCCGTGGGTTGTAAATAGAACACTGCGCCCATAGGAGAATATGCTAGAAAAGGGATATGAAAAAAAGAAATCAAGTGGCATGAAGGGCAGGATCGGGAGTGTGATCCAGCATGGTGGTGAAAAGGCTGACGATCTCTGAGGGAAAGTGAGAAGAACGGTTCTTCAGTGATGGATGGTCCTCTGTTGAGCACTATAAAGGAGTAGGGAGCAATCAGGTAGACTACTAGGGATCCTTTAGACAGTGTGTACAGCATACTGTATGGGAGATGGAGTTCTGGTCCAGAGTGTCCTGGTGCAATCTGAAGGAATGTGGTCGGAACGACAGCTAGAGAGAGGGGCCACAGGTGCAAGACAGTGAGTGGGGGAGACATGGGAGTACAGTTGTTGCATGTCCTCATTCGCCCTAGTCCATCTCAGTTTTATGACTATTGATAACATGGGTTCAGGGGAAGTGTGCCATCTGTGGACAACCCAGGCATCGGCTGAGCTGTGATTTAAAGATGCAGGGCTCTAGAGTGCGACCAATTTGGCCGCACGTGCGACCTAATTTCTCAATGGTGCGACTAAAAAAAATCAAAGGTTGCACCGGTGCGACCAGCCGTTCGAGGGGGAAAAAAAACGAAACTCCGTGACTCTTAAAGTCTCCCTGTTGTTCAACAACAGACACACATTAGGCCCATATCGTGGTCTAAACCAATCAGAGATAGTGAAGGGTGGATCCCGCCCCCCCCCTGATTGGCCGTGGTCCAGATATTCCTGTACGTGTGTGTACGTTTTAAAATGCATGTGATGCAGTCAGACAGAGAGAGGTGAGTAGCCCATCAGGTAAACAGTGGATGTAGCCGCGGATTATGAGAGAAGATGAAAAGAACGATTGACAGCTTTTTCGTTAAGAATGTTAAGTTAGGGCCTGATCCGTCCGAAAATCATAACCAATGCTCTGACACGGAGCCATCAACCTCCCAAGTTATAGCAAGCCCTGGTCCGGAGACGGCATTAGATAATGAGCCACATACGATCGAGTCCGAGCCCACTGAAATTAAAAGGGGTAAAGTGTATACATTTCGAAAAGAGTGGCTTGACCAGTTTCCCTGGCTAAGATACAGTAAAGCCGATAATATAATGCACTGTATTTACTGTAAAAAGTGTGGGAAGACCATGGCCGGCAGTAGTGCATTTGTGACTGGTTCTAATACATTTAGAATTGAAACGCTGAAAAAGCACAATGCATCTATAAAACACATTACATGCCGCGATAAATGCACTGCTCAAGTGTCCCCTCTCCCCGCTGCCTTTCAGCGGCAGGCAGCAGCAAACAGATCATCAGACGAGGCCGAGATGATAATTAAGTTTAACGTTGCCTACAATATTGCAAAAGAAGAACTTCCCTTCACTAAATTCAAGTCCGAAATAATTCTTATGAAGAAAAATGGCTTGAACATAAACCAGACGTACAGCAATGATGTCGCGTGCGCCCAATTTATAGGAGTCATCGCAGATACATTGAAAAAAAAGACGTCTGTGCAAATTGCGAACAGTGCGTACATGGCATTCCTGATCGACGGAGACACAGATATCGCCACAAAGGAATGCGTCATTGTGTACGGTCGTATCTTGCGGAGAGGAAGACCGGTGAATATACTTATTGCACACATTGAGATCGAGCATGCTCATGCCCAAGTCTGGAAGATTCTGATGCTAGAGAGAGTGTGGCCAGCTGGTTTAGTCAAGGCCAAAGATCAAGAAGGCCAAACTACAGGAGTAGACCATCCGAGGGGCATGTGACTGCAATGGAGGATAGTCCATAAGACATTGAGCCATGAGATGTTCAGTTTGAAGCCCTTAAAACACTTAATTTAGATTTTCTTTTTAGTTAATTTATCTTGAGATTTTTTAAGTTTAAATTTCAGCTCAGTAAAGCACTTTAAGCACCAACACTTTTTCAGTAAGTTACCTTTCTTGTAGAATTGTGCTTGCCTTCAAATAAAGAACTTTATATTGACCAGATTGTTAGTTAATCATTTACAAGTCAATATTGCCTATGTGGACAGCGATAAAAAAAAAAAAAACAAATAAATAAATAAATAAATAAAGTGAACTTGTAAAACTGTGGTGTTAAATGTGATGCGGTTGAAAATTTGGGTGCACCTAACTTTTGTGCTGGTGCACCTAAGAAAAAAAGTTAGGCGCACCAGTGCAACCAGTGCAAAAAGTTAGTCTAGAGCCCTGAGATGCAATAATGAGCATCCAGTCTAAAGGAATAATATAAAAAAATACAACATGAATCGAACAGTACAATGAATGGATGTGTCCTGACGATAATTATAGGAAGTTAACAACACAGTTAATTCAGAGGGCAATACGACCAATTATGTCCATATCTGTATTATTACTATTATTTTATTACATACTACCTGATTACCCAGTGGCTTCGCTCACTGAGTGCAAGGGAAAAAAATAAAATGTAGTATATAAATTATTAAACAGTAAAACATTAACATGTAAGGAGTAAAGATACATTGAGCACTACTGGAGTGCTTTCGGGTAAAGTACATTTTAAAGGCGCTAACACAACAGGTAAGTAGCACTACCAGCAGCTTAAATGTATTTGGATCATCTCTTGGTAGCAGATCCCTTGTGAAAGGTGCTACACGACCACTGTGGTATAGAAATTACATTTTCTATGCGATCCTGCAAATTTCTGACTGACAACCTTGCGCTATGTGCTTGTGATTTAAGAGAAAAATTATTCTGAGAAATGTGGACGCTGCCCTTCCGTGCTTAACGGGCAGAAGGTCCAAACAATTCCCAAGTCCAAAACTTAACATGAAGAGGTCGGTACATCTTCTTAGATGTAAACCCTCCATCTTCTTAAAAGAATGTATCACAAAAGCAACCTTGATGTTGCGGGGTTTTAGTGACCTGAACTCACCTTAAGGGACAGTAAGTAGTCATGAAGCGCAATCTACAAAGAGAGTTTTGCTTCGATGGCGCTGATCACACTCATTCGCAATGATTTCCACTCTCCCAGGAGATGACAGGGCACTCGAAGTGTCACAAACAGTGTGAGAAGAGAGGACGCTGCCCGAATCTGCGAAGCTCTCGACCCGGCAGAGCAGCCCGACATTCCGCGCCTCCGAGCGTCCACTTTGTTCTCACGACCTCTTGAAGCTGAAGGCAGTGTCATCTTCACATTGTTTACAGCTCGGGTGCAGTTAAAAAGTAGAAAGACACAAAGCTGTTTTCCTCATCTCTTCTACTATCATGTACTGCCAATTAAAAAAAGTTATAATGTGGCAGTTTCCACGACAGTCACGTGGACGAATAAATAAAACTTCTCTGTCAGAAAACAGCTGGCGGCAAACGGCTCAGCGCTGGAGTCCAGAGAGGAGGGCTGGGAGAGGATGACGTGGGGCGCACTTCTATGCGATAGATCGGCATGTTTGTGTTTACTTCTTTTCAATATCAGTAAAGTAACTCTCACACAAATAATAACAATTCATAAAGACAATATAAAAATGGCGTCCACAAACGAAGTGAATAGTTCCTGTATTATAATATGTTCTGTGGTCATACGTAAATTCCGTTTCGCGTGGTCATACATAATTTCCATTTCAAATGCGAAAAGAATTTTATATATATAGATCTGACAAACACATTTATACATTGAGTCTTGCAAGGTCAAGATGCAATATATATATATATAATTGTTTAGATACATTTTTTACAAGTAGCACAGAGGCTGGTTATGTGAATCACACAGTGAGTCAGAATTAGGAAATGAACCAACAGCCATATGGTATAAAGAAGAGCTTCTCAGGCACTAGGATTTACAGATCAATGGCACAGTGGTGTAGTGGGCAGTGCTTCCATCTCACAAATATTCCATCCTAGATTCGATTCCTGTGCCCAGATGTTGTTCATGTGAAGTTTTTCTACTCTCCCCATTTCTGTGTGAGATCCCCCTACATCCCCAGCTTAGGTTAGTCGATGATGGACTTTGCGAAGGATAGTTATCTTGTTCATGGCTGTTTCCTACCTTGCACCTACTACCAGAATAGGCTCTGCCATTGGCCTCCAACTCTGCAACAGATTTAGCAGTTGTCCAAATGGTTAGATGAGAGGCGCCTTGACCTACTAAGAACCCTACACATGAAGATTTGTGCAGCTCCCCAGTGATGCTTTTCTGATCCCTCTGCTGACACTCTGTGGGTGGATGAAGCAATGTCATGGCTAGGAAACAGACACCCCCCAGCTAATGATGTTTACACATAATTCTCCATGCTGCAGCAAAGCTTAGTGACTCTCGACCTAAAACACAGGGGCCATACAACCTTTTCTCTCTGTGGATTGTGTGGCACGGAGCTCAGTGACAAACATAACAAACAAAATCCAGAAGGATACAGTAATTAGAATCATGGTATAAAGTATATATCCTAATCATATAGATTAGTATTCCACACACTGAAAAAGACTAGAAAATTTTAACTGCTGTGAAGGAGTATCCTCACTGCAGGATTCCAGTGTGTGGGTAGTTAGCTGCAATAAAAGGAAATGCTTATTAGTGTGGAGGTGGAGAGCGTCCATAATAGGAATAAATTAAATTCTTTTATTTGGACAGAAAAACTGATGAGCAGAATCACTTCTATACTGATATTCATTTCAAGCCTTCATAAGGAGACTAGTTTGTTTTTAACAGGGCGGTTGGTAGGCTTTAGTACAATTACTGGCATTAAAAGCCATGCTTATTTTCATAGTTATAAATATGTTTACTTGATAGTTTTTTTGTCGAAATGATATGGAAGTATTTAGCAGAGATATCTCACAGCTCCAAAGCCAAGGGTTCAAATTTATCTTGAATATAGTTTTTTTTTTTCTCTTAAGGTACTTCCATTCTTATACATCAAATAGACATGCATGTTAATCCAACTGGCACTTCTAAACTGTCTGTGTTGATTTTTATATGGCTCTCTGTCCAGAGTCTGTTCTCAGCCCCATGTTTCTAAAATATTATCTGGCACAATACAAAACTGTCTTGAATGAAAGCCTAAATAATGAAAACTGGTGAACGAGTAAAAAATTAAGACTGATGATCAGTATTCCCATTTAGCATAACAGTAATGTGTCACCCACAGCCAGGTTGCTGTACTTGTAAATACACTGTAGTTCAAGAGAACAATCCCATTAAAATAATGCAGTTCTGGGTTTCTTCGTTGTGTGTGTATCCATTACTATAGTAGAATGGCCTTGTCTGTCTTGTCACAACAAAACAAGACTATCAGTTACAGGTTTTGCTTTATAGGGAGCAATGAAGTTCAATCAGCATTCAGCACATCACTGTGTTCAGTTTGTTTAATTAACTTTGCACTACATATACAGGTCAGGTCAGGTTGGGGAGCATGCACTGGTACATCGCATCGCATTTCTGCACTCACCACATGACGAAACAGCTGGGGATCCTGGTTGGCAAACCCCCCAGGCACGTGGTTCAGTCCTACCCCCCCAGAAATGATTGCCTATCTGCTGCAGTCAGGTGTTACGTGGGCTTCCCCTTGGCTGGTCCAGCCACTTGGATCCTCAACAATGAGGGTCATGTGAGCCGAATCATCATTGAGGAATTGTGCCACATGGCCATAGTGCCACAACAGACGCTCCCTCACAATGCAGTTAATGTGCCTCATTTGGGACTCCATGAGCAACCGCTCATTCAACACAAAGTCAAACCAGCAGTACCCAAGGATTCTTCGAAAAGGCACAGTACCAAAAGAGTACAGTCTTCGTCTCAGGTCACTGGATGGTGTCCATGTCTCGCAACCATATAGCAAGACAGGAAGGACTCTGAAGACTTGGGCCTTCGTCCTTTTACATAGGAGCGCCACACACCTCTTTCCAGCAAACTCATGACCCCACATGCTCTCCCAATCCGTCTACTGATTTCATAGGAAAAGTCACCAGAGATGCTGCCAAGGTAAGTAAACCTCTTCATGAGGTTGACGTTCTTTCTCCAGACAAACACACTGCTGATGGCTATGCCTAAGAGGTCATTAAAGGCCTGGATCTTGGTTTTCATCCAGGACACTCGCAAGCCTAGACACTCAAGACTCCTTGCTTCGTCTTCTGATAGCCCTAAACAGAGCCTTCATTTACAGCTGTGGATCCACTATATCACACACTCTGCTTGATATTCCTTTTAGAAACATTTATGTAAGGATTTAACAGCAATTCTTTCATATGGTCAGAATTAAATCAGTTGTCACTGTGCATTTCTGTGTATTGGGCATCTAGAATTCTGCATTATGGACCTTGTTTTGCATGTTTATGAGCCATTATGTTTGCCTGCTGGTCAATTGCTCTATATTCAGGATTACTTTTTGCTTGTCTGTGTGCTTCACTGTCTTGTCTTCTTATTCTTCATCACTTTATCATGGTTTGTGGTTTGCTTGATGCTTAGCAGGTGTAGCTGCTATCACTCACTTTTTCAATCACTTTGCCATAAGCACACAACCACAGGTCATTTTGCCATCCTTTATGTCCACTAGGTTGCCTCTACCTATTTTTTTTTTATTTCCAGAATGTATCATGTCGTAAGCTTTTTATTATGACCAAGATCAAGGTTCTAGCCTCATGAGTTTGCACGTAATCGTGTGACAGATCTTAACATTTTATATATGTACTATATACGATCTTGCTTTTGCTTGCACTATTTTGTTGTATCAGTCAGTAAGAAAAGTATTTCCACTGTCATGCTAGAAGAAGCCCTGAGTGTTTTTTTGTTTGTTTCCAGAGATTTCTAGCAAAAGGTGGTGAAGCTCCTAGTTAATCACAGATTGGTTTATCGTACCATCACAGTATTATCTTAAGGTTATTAAAAAAATGTACTGAAAGAAGTTGAGCTACTAAAGAAAGATAAAAAGAGTAAGAGAGAAACAATCAAAAATAGTGTCCTAACCAATGCAGCTAATTCCAATATGATTTTTCTAAGAGAACCGGATGTGGATTGAACATCGAATGATTATTTAATACAAGCTAAGTATATAGTTATTGCTTCTGTTGTGATTAGTCTAAATTTGGTTTACAATTGGTTTTACTTCGTGGTAATTTTATTGCTTTATGGCCTTGAAGTTGTACTGTAAGTAGAAGTAAATTTCCAAAGGTACATTTCTCAAAATATTGTAAATCTGGTCCATTCATGAAGCCAATGATTCCTGATGGACATAAAAATGGGGTCCACCTTTGGGATGGAATCATTTATAAGTGCATCTAGCTAGACAGAATTAAAGAGAAGATCAGCTTTGTAAAAGTTTATACTGTCTTGTTGAATTCCTTGTCTGTTGTTTGCTACTATGCAGTGCCATAAGAAATCAATTATTTTCACATTAATTCTATTTATAATTTTCTTGCTTATTTGAATTCAATCAAGGCTCCAAGAAGATGAAGTCTCTCCCAGAAACTATAGGTACAAATTTAAAAAAAAAACTCTCCAAAGATTGAACTTGTATGGAGAGATATGATGATATAAAATATAAAAATCTACTCTCTATATATAAAATCCTAAAAATAAAAGTGCAACGATTTTATGCAACATTTTTATGTCATGTTTTTTGTCACGCTTTAAATTGGGCTTATTTCAAAACCTACATATATATGTTTAGTATCATTCTTTTCAGAATTTATCGATTTTCAGATTCTTATTCCATTAATAAATTATAAACTAAAAAATATCAAGAACTCACATCCTGCGAGATGAGACTTTGTGCCAAAAGATTTAACCACACCCGGGGCTGGAAATAAAAGACAAAGAGTAGATGACAAAGACAGCTGCTGTACCGGCTTTTAAATGTTCGAAGCGCCATACAATATGCAGATCACGCAGCACGGCAGCAGCAGCAAGCCAGCAGATGATCGAGCAAAGAGGAGGTAAAAAAAAAATGTATTTGTTTCCTATTGTATCACCGTTTAAGAGAGGGTTTCGGAGGAATGTTCAGCCCCCTCTTCACAACATGAGCGGCAGAGACGCAAAGTGGCTGGCGCGTAGTGCAGGCAAGGGGGGTTGGCAAGCGAAGTGAGCAGGGGCGAACCCCCTAGTGTATATATATACATGTAAAATTCAGTATACAATGATTTAAAAAATAATGATCTACAGTGAGTTAAAGAGGAAATACTTAGAGAAACAGGCATAGATGGCTGTGGGTTCCACTGTAAGTTGTCCAGAAGTGTCTGTGAAACATAACATCCTAAGAGGTTTGACAAACAAGAAGAAACCATTCAGTCCATCAAGCTTGTTTGGTAAAGAGAACAGAAAGTGGTATTAATCTGGATATAGAGAAAGATGGCTTAAGTGAATTGTTCTGCATAAAGCATTATTATTGTTATTTTATTAGTAGTAGTAGTAGGAGTAGTAGTACCAGAAGAAAACATACTGTATTATCATGCATACAGAGTACAGTGAACTTCTTTTTTAAACATGTAATAGAATAGAAAACACAAATCTGCTTATCTGAGTTATTCCTTACCCCTGTTTCTATTCTGCTGGTCGTAACTTCACTTTAACTTAATCCTGATACTCTGTATGTTAAATTCATCATAATAACTATTCATGGTGGCTCTAAAATCAGTACTGACCCCTACTCTCTCTTCTGTTTCTTTTTCTGGTTTCTTTGTGGTGGCGGCCTGTGCCACCACCACCTACTCAAAGCATCATGATGCTCCAACATTGATGGACTAAAAGCCAGAAGTCCACGTGACCATCATCATCAAGTCCTTCCGTGAGAACCCTAAATACAAAGAGGACTGTTTCATTTATATTAGGTAGATTGCCCAGAGGGGACTGGGCGGTCTCATGGTCTGGAATCCCTGCAGATTTTATGTTTTTCTCCAGCCGTCTGGAGTTTTTTTTTTGTTTGTTTTTTCTGTCCACCCTGGCCATCGGACCTTACTCTTATTCGATGTTAATTAATGTTGACTTATTTTATTTTCTTACTGTGTCTTTTATTTTTCTATTCTTCATTATGTAAAGCACTTTGAGCTACATTTTTGTATGAAAATGTGCTATATAAATAAATGTTGTTGTTGTTGTTGTCTTGGGATACTATTGTAGGTTTTTTAATAACCACAAATGCATTTATTTTAACTTTAAGTCACAAAATTAAGCCAAGCTGGCCACTTACTTTTTTAAATTTCAGAATTTGCATTTGAGTTTTGTTGTATTCTTACTGATTGGGCAGACACACGTCCTCAAAAGAGTTTTCTTCAGGGGATAATTAAGAAAATGATACAGACTGACTGATATTGAGTAGTCTAATGCATTTATGCAGCCTAGAATAGAGTTTTGGTCTGGCCACTGGGAAAGTGCAAGCTTCCTTCTAAATCCCATTGTTCAGTGCCCATATACAGTATAGAGTACATATCTTATTTTTAGCAATAATGGCAGATTAAACAAAAGCATGTCTGTGTGTATGTGTATGTTTTTTTTTTTTTTTTGTAGTGGTTAGTGTTGCTGTTTTATGCTCCCAGCATTCTTTTGTCTTTCTAGAGCTTTGCACATTCTCCCTATGTCTGCTTTGTTTTTACTTAGGGTGCTTCTTTATTCCTTCCACATTCCAAATGATTTGACTTTTAGGTTAATAGTCACTCTGAATTAACCCAGCATGAGTGAGTGTGACTGTGTACATGAGTGAGCCCTCCAATAGCTTGCCACCCCATTGAGAATGGTTTTACCATTTTATTTTTTTCAAATCATTATTAAATGGCAAATTTGTTTAGCAGTTGAATTCCAATGAAAGTGAAACACCAGTATACAGTTTGATTTATAATATTTATTCAAACATTACAGCAAAAAGAGCAGCCCTTGAAGAATTTAAACAAATAGGCTGGAGACCCAACAGTTGATAACAGCAGTAATAAACGTCTGACTCAGCTCCTGCGGTGAGAGGTTTCTGGAGATTCATAAAATCAATAAGAGGAGGAGAGGGTCAACATGTTTTTTGCTACCGTAGGAGGAGGTAGCCTTGAAAAAACAAAAACGATTTCAATTGATTTTCTTATACTGTACTATTGGACACTAGAGCCTGGAAGAATAATGACTGCATTTTATAATACCATATTCCACATAAGTGGAACAGGGGGCACGAGAATAAATGCTAATGACCCTTTGACCAGTACTAAGCCACTTAACATTTATAAATGCAATAAATGTTACTGTAGCTAAAACATACCCTGTGTAAACTGTAATGAAGTCTTAAATAATATTCACATTCTGAACTGACATTTATAAAGTAAAATAAATCTAGACCAAGCGTGACCCCAGTTACAGATTCTCCGACAACATCAGGTAAAATATCAGGAGAAAATACATTTGAATGCTGCAGGGATAATTCAGGCACCTTGTAGGCATGGCTGGATGGATACTAAAAAGAATGCATGGTAAAGTTTTACTGTGCAGGTTCGAGTTTATTGTGTTGTGAACACAGTATATCAAAATTGTTACATGCATGTCTAAGCATTAAGATTCCCCTGCTTTTTGAACTGTATTTGAACCTTGCATATTCTCCTCATGCTTGCAGACAATAAATTTCCTCAAGGAAAATCAAAAAAATGCTGGTGCAGTGGGTCCTGGGTCCCACCCGGTGCTCCACAATCCCCGGCCTCATGTGGCAAGAGTATGAAGGCAGTTCCTGGAGGATGAAGGAATTGATATCATTGACTGGCCCCCTCTCTCACCTGACCTAAATCCAATAGAACACCTCTGGGACATTACGTTTCAGTTCATTCGATGCCGCCAGGTTGCACCTCAGACTGTCCAGGAGCTCAGTGATGCCCTGGCCCAGATCTAGGAGGAGATCCCCCAGGACACCATCTGTCGTCTCATTAGGAGCATGCCCCACCGACGTTGTCAGGTATGCATACAAGTACGTGGGGGGCCACACAAACTACTGAGTACGATTTGGAGTTGAGTTGGATTAGCTTGCCGCATCATTTTTTCACTTTGATTTTCGGGGTGTCTTTGAATTCAGCCCTCTGTAGGTTGATAATTTTCATTTCTAACAAGCGAGGTGGCATCCTTTCGTTCCTAACACATTACTCAGTCCATATCAGTATAGATATCCAGCAGGATTTTTTTTCCCATTGAGATCTGACGTGTTTTCAAAGTGTTCCTTTAATTTTTTTGAGCAGTTTATTTTACCATTATACCATTTTACCATTAGATGAGATTAGACAGGAGTCCCTGTGGACTATGATTTTTGCTGATGACATTGTGATCTGTAGCGAGAGTAGGGAGCAGGTTGAGGAGACCCTGGAGAGGTGGAGATATGCTCTAGAGAGGAGAGGAATGAAGGTCAGTAGGAACAAAACAGAATACTTGTGTGTAAATGAGAGGGAGGTCAGTGGAATAATGAGGATGCAGGGAGTAGAGTTGACGAAGGTGGATGAGTTTAAAAACTTGGGATCAATAGTACTGAGTAGTGGGGATTGTGGAAGAGAGGTGAAATGAAATGGGTGGAGAAGAGTGTCAGGAGTAATTTATGACAGACGGGTATCAGCAAGAGTGAAGGGGAAGGTCTACAAAACAGTAGTGAGACCAGCTGTGTTATATGGGTTGGAGATGGTGGCGCTGACCAGAAAGCAGGAGATGGAGCTGAAAGTGACAGAGTTAAAGATGCTAAGATTTTCATTGGGTGTAACGAGGATGGACAGGATTAGAAATAAGTACATTAGAGGGTCAGCTCAGGTTGGAAGGTTGGGAGACAAAGTCAGAGAGGCGAGATTGCATTGGTTTGGATATGTGCAGAGGAGAGATGCTGGGTATATTGGGAAAAGAATTTTACAATAACAAAACTTTTGCCAATTATAATCTTGTAAAACAAAACAGATACCAGCATTCTAGTGTTTTTAAAAGACTTACAGGTGTGTCTAACCAAATTACTGAATTTTTTAGCTGATTAAGTGAAATGTCAGTTGGCTTTTTAGTTGAGTGTTGAAACAAAATGTAACTGCAAGTACTAAGTGAAATGCAAGCCTTTGAAGATGAGCAAGGCATCTGTCCATGTTGGTAACCCACCTCTCATGTTCTCTCAAGTTCACTCCATTTACTGGCCTGTATACTGTATGTTTTTTACTTAGAAAAGAGCATATTACTGGACAATAAATGTAGCACTCTCAATATAAGATTTGCTCCCCAAACTCCAATCAGGCTAATTCAGGTCAGTATGAACATCTGTTTGCATGGTGCATTGCAAATATGCCAAATTTCATTGTTCTTTTCATATTTGTTTGTACATTACTTTTGTTAATGTACAAAACTACAGTGTGGTTGGAAAGTTTGTGAACTTTTTAGAATATTATCTGTTTCTTCATTAACATGACCTAAAAATGATTTGATTTTTACAGAAATCCTAAACTAGATAAAGAGAACAAATGACACAAAACATTATAGTTGTTCATTTATTAACTGAGGTAAGTGATCGACTATTTTGTATGTGCAAAAGTATGTAAACCACTAGGGTTATCACTTCATTTGAAGGGGAAATAATATAAACTTATTTCTTCAGTCAATGGAATGGCAATCAGGTGAGAGTGGGGGAGGCCCTGCCTCATTAAAGAGTCTTCATTACCAAAGTCTGATCTTCACAACACAGGTTTGTGAAGTGTGTCATGCCTCAACTAAAGAAGATTTCTGAGGAATGATGAAAAAATGTTTTTGATGCTCACCAAACCATTTCTGAAGAGTTTGGACTCCACCAGTCCCCTATCACAAAGATCTTGTGCGAATGGAGCAAATTCAACACCATTGTTACCCTTTCTAGGAGTGGTCAACCAACATAGGAAGGTCTTGAAGGTCACAAAGAATATCAGGGTAACATCTAAAGATCTAAAGACCTATCTTGCATTGGCCAGTGTCATTACTTATGAGTCCAGCATCAAGGGAACACTGAACAACAATGGGTTACATGGCTGCATTGCTTAGAAAAAGCTACTACTCTCCCAGAAGAACATTTCTGCCCATGTAAAATTTGCTAACAACCTCGTGACTAAGCCAGAAGACTACTGGAAGAAAGTTCTGTGGAGTTCAAAATTGAATTTTTTAACTTGAATGAGAAGTGTTATGCTTGGCAAAAGCAAGCACTGCAGTCTAGCATAAGAATCTTATACTATTACTATTATATTGAACCAGAACAGTTTGTCATCTTTACTGGAACTGTGAATTCTGAATTGTTAAAATAAGTTCTACGGGGAAATGAAGCTTAAGAGAAAGTAGGTGTGGCAGCAAGACAATGACCCTAAACACACATGTCATTCTACCGAGGAATAGTTAAAACAGAAAAAAATAATGTTTTGGAATGGCAGAGTCAAAGTTCAGATCTTAATCCTCTAGTGAAGTTGTGGAAGGACCTGAAGAAGCACCCACCAACATCCCTGTGCTGAAGCAGTTCTTCAAGAAGGAATGGGCCAAACTCTCTTCAAGCCAATGTGCAGGACTGATCAAAAGTTGCTGTAAATGTTTAGTTGAAGTTACTGCTGCACAAGGGGGTCACACCATTTACTGAAAGTAAAGATTCACATACTCTTTTACACACAAAAATGTAACATTGGATATTTTTTCTCAATAAATAAATGATCAAGTACTGTATAATGTTTAAGAGTCATTTGTTTATTTTGGTTCTTCCTATCTAGTTTTAGAATTTGTGTAAAAATCTAAACACAATTTAGGTCATATTTATTCAGAGATAGAGAAGGGTTCCCACACTTTATAGCATGACTGTATGTAGCAGAATGTAGTTGCCTTCTTTTTACCATAAAGATATTACAAAGCATACACATGCAAAAATTCAGACAATTTGGACAAATGGGTCATAAATAAGGCTAACACCAACATTTATTTCTATAGCACATTTTCATGTAACTCAAAGTGCTTTTACATGATGAAAAAAAATATTAATTTCTTTTATCTAACTGTTCTCTGCAGGCATGGTAAAGTCATAAGACGACCAAATTCTGCCTGAATCAATTGGATGGGTGTGGGCAGAGTGGCTTAGGAGGGTGGCAGTTGTTGCTCAGCTGCATGACTTATAATGATTTAAACAGGTATGTACAGTCTTTCCTGATATTTTTGAATCATTTGCTATAATGTCTTTTACCCCCTCATATTACAGCTCCACAGAACCTGAAGGAGGCATTATGTGGCCTCACAGACCATATAGGTTATATTATTATTGCACTGCAGTCACTCCAATAGCATATGGAATCAACAGTAACAACAAAAAGTCTACAATTTTAAAAGAAAATCAATCAGCAATTTTACCAACAGTATCACTAACTGCTGTACTAGAATTTATAAAAACAAAATAAAAAAATGTGAATGTGCTAAGCTGCTTGTTTTCACTTAAAGTGATCTTTTACAGTGCACATACATAACTTAAGCAAGCTATTGGACTGGTGTGTGTGATAAAACTGACATAAGCTTCTCAATCACAGGATATATGCGTATCACTTTTGAATGGAAGTGACACAGTGCATCGGTATGCAGCTAGAAAGCACAGATCTGTGCCACATTGTGCAATGTCAATGTCACTGCACTGTGAAATGATTCCAAAAAACCTATACTTTTTTTAGAATAACCTTGTAAATACAAATTAGCGATGATATACAGGATAAGAAATCTGTTCACCCTATGCAGTCAGGCTGATTTATTAAAAATATACATTTTTTACTTGAACTTGGTCTGCTATCTGACACAAACAGCCCAAATGAACCAATTTTCCAGAATGTTTGATTTTATGCCAAGATATCATCTGCCAAGATTAATTACTGTATATCAGCATAATCCATTACCACAGAACCAACCCTAAATGGGGCATGAGTTCATAGTAGGGTATACTCACTCACAGCAATACTGATTCACACGGCCAATTTAGAGTCAGAAATTATCAGATGTGGAACATGGAAGCAGGGGGCGGCTGGACTTTTGCTGGGCCCTGTTTGGCAGCATTTCTGCCACACTAGAAAGTGCTGATGGAAGAAGGTTGTTGGACACCTGAAGTCCTTCTGGTCATGTAAAAAACGGTCAGAGGGTCTTATAATATCAAAGTGGACATGGGGTCATGTAAAAAATGAGCAGAGGGTTATGTAGAATCAAAGCGGACATGTGGTCATGTGAAAAACGGGCAGAGAGTTCATACTATTTAAACCCAGGATGCTGGATCAGTAGGCCTGCAGCACCAACCACTGTGCCACTGTGCAGCTCAAAAGTCACTTTTTCTCTAAAAATTGTAACAATCAACACATTCACTTAGAACACTGTGTACATCTTTCCACGCTAAGACGTTTTGCCATGGGGCTTGCTGCTAGTCCTTTGTGTAACTTATGCTTTTAATAACATCTCTGGCAACACTACTCATACGTTTTGAGCTTGTGTCCCCTGTTACGTCTTTCTGTCCCTTTGAATCCAACTTTCTTTCTACAATTCTGTCTTTGATTTATTTCTATTACACCTCATAATTTTTCTGCTGTAGGATCTGCCTATATTATCTGATTGGTTTATACACTGTAGACCTTTCTCATTATGCACCATAGTAGCAAAATTCCCTTTAATATCTGATTTTCTTGTCCATAACTTTTCAAAGTGATTTTTTTCATAATGTAGTCTTTCTGGGACTCTCTGCTTCTGAAATTAATGAGTCACAAAATACCACTATTGATGAGTAGTCAGTTGCTGCTCAGTGGGAAACAGAAAATCAGGTCCAGTACAGAGACAAACATATCTACATGAAAATTTACTGGACATTTTTTATATAAATTTGCACACTGGAAAATCAGAATACAGTATATACAGAAATTTGAATGTATAATATGATTAAACATTTATTTTAACTAAGCACTTGTTTTACTATGTGATTCTACAGCTTATAAGATGCTATTATTTTTAAAGTATTTTGTAATCTCACCACAAATATGAGTTAAGCACTTCTATCCAGCAGGGGGCATTAGCTCCCTGGTTGGAATAAGTTCTTTTGTAATTGCGGCATCTTAAGTAACCTGAACCTAAATAGAAAGAGCCGATATCCCTCCCTTAGTGATATGGTGGTAAGATATCACATAAGAGAAAATAACAGCTTTCTTTAATGATGGTTTATGCGGCATAACAGACAGGAAGCCATGACAAAACCTTTGTATAGAGTCTGCCATTTTCGTCGCTGTGCTGGAAGGATTTTCTGGATTGGGTGACATTGTCTCCCATCCGTCTGTTGGCTTCCAAGGTGTGCCGGGCAATGTTCCAAGGCTTTATGCTCTTTCTCCATGTGCAGGCCCTTACTTAGGTAAATCATGCCATTTCAAACAAGGCAAAGAGAGGATTCAATTTCATTCTGACTTTAACACACATAAATAGTGCATGTTGCAAATTTGTCTTTGTCTATCTTGTCCTATGCTTGGCGTTGCAGTTCTAAATGCTGAGCCCCTTTGTACTAAATCTGGCTCAGCTATGCATGTAGAAAGAAAAGAAAAACAGATTTAAAATATTTGAACAGAGCACAGTGATATTAAACTTATATTCTGATTATAGCACTTAACCTGATGTGCACTGATAAACACTTACATGTAACCACTACACCAATTTAAAATGACACCCTGAAAGCCGATGCCAAAGACAGCAATAGGGAGGCTTCTTACAAAGGCATACTGGACAAAGACGGCAGGGGCATAACGTGATGAAGTGGGCAATTGCACAATGGTGACAACATAGCATTAGGTGTTGCCCATTAGCATAGCTGGAGTGTCAAAGTATCTTAACTACTGTATGTTAAGCGGTGTATACAAATGTCTTTGTGCTCAGGAACAAAGCGCGCTGTTTATTATCTTTAATAAATATCTGAACTGAAACCAATTCATGCTGTGGAATCTGTGTTATTTCCTGACTTGTGTTGTGTTTTGTTAAGTTGCTGTTGAGGTCCTTTATATATTTCTTTTTTTTTGTTCTTTGATCTGCTGTGTTCTATTAGATGTGGCTGGTATTTCACTATTTTGTCTAATAAAGATTGATCACAAAAAATAAAAGCATAGCTGGAATTAAAAAGTGTTAATTGGATTCATTTCTCAGCCAAAATTGAGACAATTGACCTTCAGTTGAAATATATTGTGACCAATCAGGAGAAGTATTTATGGAGGAAGGTCAAATGGATGCAAAGTGCATCTAATTTACCACAGAAACCAAATTGCACTCCTGTTTGGTCCAATATAGGGAGTTAACTGGAGACATCAAGACAATATCTACTCTTTAACAAGCACAAACTCTGAATTACGTTACAAATGTAACACTCCATTTCCATTGGCAATTTGAATGTAAAATTTTATTTTAAAATATTCTGTTTTCACATAACTATTTTTATTATTGCAAGTTAATGCTTCATAGCATTCACACAATCTTATTTTCATATTTCTAGATTATATTTAATACTTTAACAAATTGTTTAAACAGAAGTCAGTTTACCAAGATTAGAACCATATTTTAGTTAAAATGAATTAGCAGCACTCCTTTGAGATACTGTGTGCTTTAATAAAATAACTCTTAACTATCAGAATAATGCACTGAAAATAGGGGAAGCTTGGGTGAAATCATATGTTTATAAAACTGCATGGATTATATTATTTTTAAGTATAATTTGATTTAAACTGCTAATTTTTGTGATTTCTGTTTAGAGTGTACAGCATTGCATTATAGCTTTGTTGTCTGATGTTTTACAGCAGCTTACACAGGAATAAGGTGTGAACTGGGACTCCCAAAATTGTTTACCTCCTGTTTTAAACATTAAAGTGAGCTTATAAAAGAAAATCTCAATAAGAGCTTGCATTATGCTAAAGTCTTTTCACTGCATAGCAACTACAGAGGTACACCATGAATGTCACAGACAGGATCATCTGCTTCTTTAAGGCTTATGGAAAACATTTCCATCATTTGTGTCATGAACGCTCTTAATTTGTAATGTATTGTTATTTGGTTTTATCATGAAGGGTGAACTTTGGCATTCACAATGAAATATTATTTTAGTTTAAATAACAAGCATTAGGTAACTTAAATAGGACAGACGGAGGTTGGTGGCAGTGGTAAATAAAGAACACACGGAGATTTTATATGCTAGTTTAAAAACATTTTGCTGTGTGTCTCTCCCTCTCTCAGTCTTTATACTCAGTGTTAAATATGTCAAGAAAATGTGTTAAAATTGTTGTTTCTGCTATAAATGGAGTTCTAGTGTTTGGCGGAACAGATCTTCTCTTTTTAAGTCCATGAAAATGGATTTATTTCAAGGTTGTGGTTGCCTTTAATAACACTTCATTTTAAATGTAATATCTCATTTCTTTTCTCTTCTCTATAGAGAGAACTACACACCACTGTACATGATTTAAATTTATAAGAAGTTTTGTAAAGACTTAACCTCTTCTCAAAGCATGTACTATATTTTATCAAGCCATTTCCAGTTCTGCCCCACATGTCAACAGCATTTTACCTCCTCCTTAGTGCACAAAACCAATCATCTTTTGAGAACTTGGTGATACTTGAAGCATTCAGGACAACTCATGATAATGTATACAGTTCAGTTTAATATAGTGATTCTCATAACTGGTGAATGAGGAGTCATGGTCAGAAAATGTCTCACAACATAATTATTTTAAAGAACAAGAGAGGATGTGGTGCATACTATTTTATTCATCTTGACTTTTCGAAAGCATTTGATAAGGTACCACATAAGAGCTTGGGATTCAAACTAAAAGACGTAGGAGTTCAGGGTGTAGTGTATAGAAGGGTGCAAAATTGGCTAAAACACAGGAAACAGATGATTATGGTGGAAGGAATCTTAGAAGAACTGGCTTATGTCAAGAGTGGTGTCCCTCAGGGAACAGTGTCAAGGCTGCTGCTATTTTTAATATATATAAATGATTTGAATAGGAATATAAATAACAAACTGGTTTAATTTTACAGATTATACCAAGCTAGGTGGATTGGCAGATTATCAAGAATCTGTTGAATTATTACAGAGAGACTTGGACAGGATACAGGCTTGGGTAGATTTGTGGCAGATGTAATGTAAGTACATGTAACACGCAGGAAGAAAAAAATATTAGGTTTGAATACACTATGTAAAGTCTGAAATCAAAAGTATGCCTGATGAGAAGGATTTAGGAGTCGTAGTGGACTCAGCACTATCAACTGCAAGACAGTGTTCAGAAGCCATTAAGAAGGCTGAGAATGTTAGGTTATATAGTATGATGCCAAGGGGGTTATGCTAAAACTTTATAATGCACTAGTTAGACCTCATCTGGAGTACTGCGTATAGGTTTGGTCTCCAGGCTACAAAAAGGTCATAGCAGCATTAGAAAAAGTCCAGAGAAGAGCGACTAGGCTGATTCCAGGGCTACAGGGGGTGAATTATGAGGCATGATTAAAACAGCTGAGCCTTTTCAGTTTAAGCAAAAGAAGACTGAGAGATGAAGAGAATTAGTAGAGTGGATTGAGTTACTGTTACATTAAAATAAGTTAAAAAAAACCTGTTAAGGGTAAATTTTGCACAAATATTAGGTAGTTTTTTTCACACAGTGAACTGTAAACACGTTAAATAAGCAACCAAGTAGTGTGGTACACAGTAGGACTTTAGAGACCTTCAAAACTAGGCTTGATGTTATTTTGGAAGAATTAAGGTCTCGTCTAGATTGTTCTAATGGTCAGGAGCAAAGAAAGAAGATCAGAACTCAGAGATGATAAGCACAAATGCATAGACAGGAACAAATGCTATGGAAAAAAAAAATCATAAAGACTAATTGTGCTAAACACAGTGACAGGACTGAGTGCTGAGGCTGCATGGAAAAGCTGGGGTAAATTCATACTTCTAAAGATCATTTGATGACCCTGTAATTAATGCAATAAAGTTCCAATTAAGGACAAAGCCAAAGGAAGAGTGAACATTGTTGGGATGGTGTGTGAGGCTAAAAACACTCAGTACAAGTGAGGTGTGGCAGAAATGCGCATTAAATATGTAAGTCTTTTTTTTATTTTAAAATCTTCTTTTTAATGATTTTTTTCTGCATAATACTTCCGGTTAAAACAAAGCTGGCAAACATATACAATATATTAGAAAGTAAGAAATATTTTGACAAGTACAGGTAATTCAGCCCAAATGTTTCCCCAACCTATTCATCTCATGTCTCAAAAAAGACACTAAATCAAGATTTGGAGGCTCCCAAAGTACTTGTAATTCTGAACCGACTTGATAGTCTATTCTATGTGTCTACAATTCTCTGAGTGTAGAAATACTTTCTAGCAATTGTACAAAATCTACCCTTACATTTACAGCAACCATGTATTCCTTTTGAAATATTTATTATAAGGTAATTGCAGGGAGCCATCATAATAATTCACATAGCTCATACCTTGCAGTCCTAGAATCGGTCTGGTCAAACTCTTCCATACTTTTTGTATCATTGCCATGACTTTTTAGTAATACGGAGAACAAACTACACACATTACTCCAGAAGAGGTCTCACTAGTGTGTTACATAAGTTAAGTATAACCTCACTTGACTTGTACTCCTCACATCATGCAATATAATTTAATACCCTATTAGCTTTCCTAATCATCAATCGTTCTTAATTTATGTAGAAAGTGAAAAATCTACTTTGATTCTAGATCATTCTCAAAAGTTTTATGTTTCAGATCTCATTACATTTTCACTTCCTATATAATAGTCTACATTTCTTTATGTTAAATTTCATCAGTCACAAATCATCCCAAGCCTGTATGTTGCCCAAGACCCTTTGCAGTGATTTGGCTGATTCTAGATTAACTTCCTTTCCATCCATGTACATATAATACCTTCTGCAAACCTAGCCAGCTTGTCAATTCTATTGTTATCAAGGCCATTTACTGTATATGTTTTAAAAGGAGCAGTTCGTACAGCACTGACCCCAGAAGAAAATCGCTTTTAACATTACCTTAACGTTACCTAATTCAGAAAACTGTTTTGCAGTATAACATCTCATGTAGGACCTTATAAAAAGCTTTCTGAAAATCATGATAAATAATATTATATGTACCTCTCCGATCATATTCTTTTGTTGTCTACCAATATAATTGTAGCATATTAGTGAAACATGACCTTCCCTGTCTGAACCCATGCTGACTGTTTGCTAATACACTTGTTCTTCACATGTGCTGCTCAGTCTTTTTGTAAATATTTGCTTGCATAAATTTACCTGGGATGCACATTCACCTTACTGGCCTAGAATTACCTCAATAAGTCCAATAACTTCTTTTATACAATGTGATAACATTTGCTGCCTTTCAATCTTTAGGAATTCCCCCATTTGATAGTTTTGAAAAATGGGTCAAGGGTTTATAAACTTTATGTACTCACCAATGAAGAAAATTTGTTATATTTTTATTAATATAAAGACTCGACACTCAAACATAAAAATGCAAAAGATCGAAGCAACTAGATCACTATAAAATTACATTACTTACCAAATGTTTAGTAGCACATTCTGTGTGACAGGTAATAAATACTATATCTATATAGATAACCATCTCTTAGGATGTGTCAATTTCTAACTACCCCTTCATCTTTTCAAAGAGTGTCCTACCTGCATTTATAAATATTCTCTTTAGGGAAAGTAATTTTGGCAGAATAGTGCACTGCCAAGGTGCTGCTAGCTCCCAGAGTTCTTTGTGAAATAAAAGCTTGATTCAAGTGGGTGTCCTTAATCTCTCACTTTAAAGAAACTGAATATCCCCTAATTTATTGGAATTCAACACTAACCTGCTTAATATCTCTAGGCACCCTAAGAACGTCTGTCGCTACAATTTCCAAATCATCAGTTGCCTACATGACAGTTCCTGTAACTTCTGGGAGGTTGTCAACTTCTTCACAAGTGAAAACTTCAGAAAAAATTATAAGCATTGTAAATAAACATCAGAATAGCTGCCAGACTCTACTCTGCTACAGTACATTCCGTTATTGTATTTGATTTTTGCATATCATTTATTCAAAAACTAGTCAATCTTTTATTTACTTGTTGCATTTCTGATAGCAGTTCATTACTTCATCAGGGTATTCTAGCTTTGTAGTGGTTTTTGCTGTTTGCATCTGCACACTGCTGCTGTTTGACGAACACGAGGGTCTTTTGATTTGTGCCTTCCCATTGCTATAACAGAACATTGTCCCACCTTCATGTCTCTTGTTTCAGCCTACTGCTGTCATTGTATGGTAAGTCAAATTACTACAGTTAGACCCCCCTTATCATTGCAACAAGGCACTGCTCTAAAAACGCTGCACAGTGTAAGCTGACATGTTTTCCACTTAATAATGTGAAGTTATGTATGTTATGTACATTCTTATATATCATTGCAACATTTTGCCTGCTGGCTGGACATACAAATAAGTACTTTACTGCATTCTGTATATGTGACAGTACTTTTACTATTACAAATACTACTAATTATACAGAAGAATGCATCACATTTGTGTGTTTTCTGAGAAGAAAAGCCACATATTCCATTTGTAGCATTGCTTTAAAAAATCTAAAAATTTCAGGAATTCAGCCTTGGATCATTTAACATGTTTGTGAGTTTTGTCTAATCCCTTTTTAAGTTAGATAGCAGATTTACTTGTAGTTGCCTTGGTTTCTGACTCTTACCTGTTAAAATCCTGCTTAAAGTCTTAAAATAAGCACACACTCTTCCTCATGTTCATTTATGAACAGACTGATACATGCACAGCATCAATACAATGACATCATTATGGCTGAGATGGGAGTGAAATGGGCCTATTGGAAATGCAATAGAAACTTCCAAAACCCAAACGCGCTTGGTTTTGAGATTCATTTTGTTGACCTTTGCGAATTGGGAGACATACCACTACCTGCTAAGGTTCAAGGCAAGACTTTGATGAAATTGGTGGCACATGAAAAAGAAGGGAAAAACAAGTACAAAAAGCAGTACGATCAACCTGAAGTGCCCAATACAATTCTGGATCAGTTAAAAAAAACACATTGTACCTATAGTTAAAAAAACAATACTGTAGGTGTTCACTCGAAAAAAAGGTGTGGTTTTTTAATCACCAAACCAAACAAAATGTTACAAAATAGTGTTAATACTGTAAGTTTGTTACTGTATATCATCATTTGAACGAGGATGCTGTCAAATGTTACATCTAAATATGACTCACAGAACTATTTAAGAGGTTGGCTTGATGCGAAAACTGCTTGCCTGCTTCTCACTTGCTTGCTCTAAATGAGGTAATTTCAAAGGACTGCCTTCAATTATCAATGTCTCAAGTAAATCATTAATTATACCATTTCACTTTCTGGTCTTTTCCGCTTGCATAAGTACTTTATGATTAGCCTCCCATTGTTTAATTAGTTTTATACAGTATGTGAATAGGCTGTTAATCAAATGATAGCGGGGTCTCTACAAAGGCACTTTCAGGAAAACTGCTGTAATGAAGCTTGACAGCCTGGTGATCACATGGTCTACAAAAAAATACAACTCATGCCAGTCATAATGTGTGATAATGCCATAATTCTTGGTTAGATACAACTGAAAAGATTTTCTGTCTTGCTTACTTCAAGATGGAGGCTTGAGAGTTCTGTGGGTGGTACAACACAAATCAAACCAGATTAAAGTAAACAAAACAGGCAACCCTTAATCCTATTATATACAGTATGATGTGCTTTAGGAAAGAATAAAAAAAATCATTTAATATGTTTTGGCCAATGAGATACAAGAAACAAGCAACAGAGAACAGGTTATTGACATTCTAAGATACTATATCATATAAAATATTGTGACAGTAGATGGCACTATACCAGCACTTAACCTGACACAGACAGACACAAGAGGTACACTGATAAACAAAGAAACGTTTTTATTTTCTTTCTTCACCTGTGGGTAATGTCTTCCCTGTACCCATAAGCCACAACACAGTCCAAAGCACAACACTGCACAATACTTTCCTTTACTTTTACTCTTTTATATTTCTCCTCCACTCCTCCTCCTCCTCCTCATCATCATCATCATCATCAAGCTTTGTCTCCCTCCTTCCGATTCTGGCTCACTGAGTACTGACTGCTGGCTCCTTTTATAACGCCCTCGGGAAGTGCTCCAGATGCTCGTTGACATAATTCCGGCAGCACTTCCAGATGTGGCAGAAAACCCACCCAAGAGGGCTCGCCAGCTGTTGCAGCACCCCCTGGCGGCACCCCCAGATCCCAACAGGGCTGTAGATAACTCCAACTCCCATGAAGCACTGCGGGAATCCAAGACCCAACTGCAACCCATGGGGGGCTGCCATCTAACATCCCGGGGGAGGTACTGTTCTGCCTATGCTTGCTTCCACAGTCCTCTCCATGAAGAGGTATCCCAGGAAGACAAGGACC
The DNA here is from genome assembly GCA_026402145.1 of Polypterus bichir lapradei. NCBI lineage: Eukaryota > Metazoa > Chordata > Cladistia > Polypteriformes > Polypteridae > Polypterus > Polypterus bichir. The sequence goes on along the minus strand of JANRMT010062791.1, from coordinate 85,258,685 downwards.
TCAGCCATCTGTGACAATATATAATATCTTAAATGAACAGTGTCACAGGGTGGGGTTGGCCCTTTAGATCGCATATCCATTGTAATCAGCTATTGAATGATTAAAAACCATATGGTTTTTCAGCAATATGTTTTCAGTGGAAATAGTAAAATTCTTGGAACATACTATTTGTAGCTTTGCTTCATTTTATATTAAGTAAGGAATATAATACTATATGTTTAATTACATGCAGTACATTTCAGTCTGTTAAAGACCACTTATTAATTTATATTGGTTTGTGCTGAAAATGTGTATGAACTTAAGAAGGTATTCTTATGTATTCAGTAAAATATAACATTGGGTCAGTTGACTTGACCAACTGCAGAGAACAAGTTCAAGTACTGCCAAAGTAAAGCCTACTTAATATTCGAAGATGCCGGGCAGCCAAGCAGCAACCACATTGAGAAACCGTTTACATTGTAAAGTAATTAATGTCATGAACAGTTACAAACATTCTATTTAAATGACCACTAACTTAAAACAATGATGCTAAATTATAAGCAAATAATTGTACATTAGTTCTTCTGATTTAGTTGAGTTGATGTCACAACATTCTGAATGACTTTTCTGTCCTTTGTGAATCTGTTACTGTGATACACGTTGATGCCACTGGTTTCTGTACTTTCTTATTGCAACAAAATATTACATTCTCAAACCTGTTTAATCCAATTAACGATCAAATAGAGGATTTTTATGATCCTACAATAAATGTTGAATTATAACATCTCTAATATCTCAACTACAGTAATTGCTCAGACCACTTGCCTGTTTCTTATGCCTGTGTGGCTTGTCTGTCACTATTCTTCTGTTTGCATTTGTACTTCTATATCACAATATGAAACTTTGCGTAAGTGTATATTGTTGCCATGTTCCAACCTCTCTTAGAATTTTTAGAGTTTGTCTGAATGTATCCCAAATATCTTTTATTTCCATATATAGTAATTAAACTAAACTAATACTATACCAGCTTTGTTACCCAGCTTCCACCAGAAGATTTTGTATGACAATGGGCCTCAGTTATAGTGTGGTCAGTTAATCAGATGTATCAGAAGTACTATTTTATTTTTTTTATAACCAAGGGCTAATATTGTTGGCAGGCAGTGTGCTGTTGTGGTTAAGGGTTTTGACTTCAAATCCTAAGGTTGTGGGTTCAAATCCCACTGCTGATACTGTGTAGCCATGAGCAAGTCAATTCACCTGCCTGTGTTCTAACTGAAAATACAAAAGAAATGTAATTAATTGTATCTAAAGTGTTGTAAGTCACCTTGAATAAAGGCATCAGTCAAATAATAAGTAATAATATTATTATTAACTAGTTATATTAAAACCAGTAACGGCGCACTGCAGGATAATGTGCAGTGAATACACTTGACTTGACCATTCATAGTTTTCCTACTCTTTCTCTGTACGTATTAAGTCAGTGTTGGTGTTGCAATTACTTAGTACATTTTCCTTAATTTTTCACTTAAGCTGGCACTTAAGTCTTTAATCTGCCTCAAGAATGATTTAAGATATGAAGAGGTAGGAGAAGTGACAGCGAAGGTGGAAGGGATGAGAACGGCGCCCTGCTGGCCGCTGCCGAGAGTTGATTCTACAATAAAATAAAATAAAAAATAAAAAGAGAAATAACCTTGGAGGTCAATCATTACCCCGAAAGTGGAAAGTAGACGTCACGTAGTATATGTGTACCAAATTTCAGGTCAATAGGTCAAATGGTTTGTGAGCTACAGGTGATCAGGTATTATATATAAAGATAATGTTAGGTCACTGGAGCTGTTTACTCTTCAACATGCTGTATACAATTGTCCATGAGTAAAACATTCATGCATTAAATCAGTTCCTGCATTTCCTAGTGATGTGGCTTTTGTTGACCATCATTATAAAGCAAACTTTTACAGGAAAGTGCATACTTTTGAACCAAAATGAGTAATTAGTAGGAATAATGTGTAATTTGAGAGTATGTTATTATTATTATTAGATGTTTACAATTTTCATTTGTTTGTGTTGTTCACTAAAGTATTTTATGAGCTTTTCATCAGTTGTATGCGGTCCACATATGTGAATGTATATTTAAAAATGTTTTGGAGAGTGAAGGATGGAGCATCCCCATTCAAAGTAAGCAAAAAGGCATGATAATGTAAACAATTTGGAGAGGTGGGCTGGGTATCCTCTTTAATAAATGTGAATGAATATTACAATGGAGTAGCTTGTGGGGAACCCATTAAGTTTAAACTGATGCTTCTCTTCATGTCTTGGAATTGAGAACACCAATGCTCACAGCCACACTGCCTGCCACCATCACTGGAACTTTATAGCTCACTTTAAATACTTTGTAAATCTTTGCCCTTTCACTTCACACACATCTTTACACACCAAACATGTCTCTGTTTAACTGTCCAGAAAAGCACACCTTCTTCAGTCATCCCTATTGGTAAGTGGTACTTTTGGCTTGGCCCATCAATCGCTTCTGCTTTGTCTTTCATATGCATAAAGCCTACTCTTGGTGCAGTGCAGAGCATCTGTGGTAGCATGATGTTAACAAATATTGACAAAAAATTATCAAAAATAAAAAACACTGGTGGGCTAATTTTCCTTTTTCTATAACATTACCAAATTTCAATCAAATCAGTCAAAGCCTTTTTCGAGATTTTTTGTTATTTACCTCTATATGTTAATATATCAGAATGTCCTTTTTAAGTGGATGACTATTGCCCAAGATGTACAATCCTGTCAAATTTCAACTTTTGAACTAAACAGTTTTTGTTGATGAGTGACTGAGTGAGTCAGTCAGTCAACATTTCATATATAATGTATATAAAAATATATGAAAATATATTACATACTTCATAATAATTTTTAAATTAATCAGTATTCCTTTTTAGAAAACGTTGTTTAAAATAAAATAGTGCTATTTAATAGGTGGAGTTGTAATGCAAGGTATAAAGCCTATCATGTCTTTCTACCATGATATTCAACAATGTGAAATGACAGTAATGTATTTAAAAAGTCTATAACTATTCTTAATAATAATGTTTTTATTATAGATCTTTAATTGCTACTTAAGATGCGTATTTAAAGTGTTACCAAGGTGTGTTTAATACAAAAGAATGGATACAAGTTTAACTTTTGTTATTTACCTCTTTTACTTTGAATAACAACATTATCTTTTGTAATTGCAGAAATGCTTTTGTAATCCAACATTTCATAAGCAAATTAGTCTTCGATCAAATGCCATCTCAAAATCTGGTGTATACAACAGATGTTTCAGTACAAGCTGCGTCATCTATAAAGCTTTTACAAGATGGATAGATGGAAAACACACAGTGGTACAATTATGTCAGAGCATCTGCATTATGTTAAAGACACTGTTAGTTTTATAACTAGTTTTATTTATGACCCTTAATTTTTTTACAACTATAAGCAAAGGGACTACAAATGAGTGTAAACACTGGTGCACAAGAATACTTGGGCATGAAGCATTGCTGAATATACTATAAATGTCAGTATTAAACATACAGCAGATTATGACATCTTCCCATGTGTTACCCATTGAAACCATTTTGTCCATCTGTTTCCTTAAAAAACAGCATGTGATTTTTCCCATTTGAGGGAAATGCTGTGCTGATGTGGTAAAGTTTTTAATCATTATGAACATAATGCAGTTCCCTTTGTAGATTCCTCCAGAGTTAATTTACTACACTTGCAATTCATATACAGTACATTGTAAATAAATATACATGATGAATATCATGAGAATGTCATTAATTTGGACAGTGTTTAAATAATTCTGTCAATTGGTAATATATAAGTGTCTTTCGGAGGTAAACAAAGTTTTAGTAGCGCTTACTGCAATTTCAGTACTCTTTACAAAGTTTGGTACATTAACAAATGGAAATCGGTGTGGATTAACTTTGTAATAGAGAAGACAGAAAATAATTTTGTTTCAAATGGGACTAATATAATGAACAAATAACTAATTAAAATGAAGTATGAAATACCAAAAAACAGAGATGGGAGATAGAGATGCATATGTTTCATAAAACCCTAATTTTGAACAACTCTTTTTTGTGAATTATGGGAATCAATTTGTGAGCATAAATTAACTCATCTGTAGAGCTCAACAGGAGTGCTAAAGTGCATGTGTGTTTCTGTCAGCTTCTTTCATTTACAGACACTTATGGGTCATGGACATGCCTGTGATGGGTCGCCACGTAATCATGTGGTAAAATTAACCAGGTTTGTCCAAGCACAAATTTTGTATCAAGTGGTAAATTGCCCACTATTTTATCTTACTATTTATTGTACAGTATGTGAAACAATGCCTTTGTGACATCACTGCTGTACAAAAAAATAAAAAATAATCTGACCTTCAGTCTCACAATCAACGAAACAATCATAGTGAGAAGGCTGTCAAAAAAGACAAGTATAAGAAAGAAGGAGAGAGGAGGAAATGACAGATGCGCTTGTGAAGACTGCTTGTTTCCTAGATCCAGTGCCAACAAAACTAGTAAAAAGTTCAATGGATGTTCTTGCAGCACCTATTCTAAACATTATCAATAGCTCATTATTGCATGGCACAGTACCTGATGCACTAAAAGTGTCAGTCATTAAACCATTACTTAAAAAGTCAGAACTAAACCCACACATACTAAATAATTATAGGCCTATTTCAAATTTACCCTTTCTCTCTAAAATACTAGAAAAAGTAGTCGCCAATCAGCTTCAGTCACACCTTATGTATTACAATTTATTTGAGAAATTCCAGTCTGGTTTCCGCACTGGTCATAGTACAGAAACGGCACTAACACGGGTTGTAAATGACATTCTGATATCCTCTGATAAAGGAAACTCCACTGTAATTATGTTGTTAGACTTAAGTGCAGCATTTGACACCATTAACCCTTTTATTTTACTGCACAGGCTAGAAAATGTTGGGCTTACAGGCACTATGCTCACTTGGTTTAGTTTTTATATATCAAATCGAGTCCAATATGTACAGAAATGTGCTGACAGTACTCCATCATTATACACAGAAGTTCAATATGGTGTCCCGCAGGGCTCAGTACTGGGACCTTTACTGTTTTCACTTTACATGCTTCCACTGGGATCTCTCATTAGGACATAAAACATAATGTTAATTTTCACTCATAGGCAGATGACACCCAGTTATACCTTTCATTTAGATTAAATGAAGTTTCTCCGATATTGTCTTTAATTAGTTGTGTTAGTGAATTAAAGGAGTGGATGGATGAGAACTAATTGTCTTTAAACACAGATAAAACGGTGATGTTAATTGTTGGAGGGAATGACGCTGATCACAACAATATTCTGTCATCATTTAACTCAGTTGGAATCACCATTAAGTTTACTGAATCAGCCCGCAATCTAGGAGTTATCTTTGACTCTAGCGTGTCATTTAAAGCGCATATTACAAAGTTGTCCAAATCATGTTTCTTCCATCTTAAAAATGCTGGGAAATTAAGGTGCTTTCTAAATAAACAGGATTCTGAGAAATTAATTCATGCATTTATTTCCAGTAGGATTGACTACTGCAATTCTGTATTCACTGGATGTTCAAACTGTTCTTTATACAGCCTCTAGTTAATCCAAAATGCTGCTGCAAGAATTATTACAAAAACAAGAAAATACGAACACATAACTCCAGTTCTTAAATCCTTACACTGGCTCCCGGTTAAGTTTAGGGCAGATTTCAAAATCCTCCTTTTAACATATTAAGCATTGAATGGCCAAGGTCCGGCTTACTTGTCTGAACTTATCATGACTTACAAACCAGGGCGCACATTAAGATCTCAAGATGCTGGTCTGCTTAGAATTCCAAGGATTAATAAAATAACAGTGGGAGGTCAAGCTTTTAGTTACAGGGCCCCTAAACTGTGGAATGGTCTGCCTGCTTCTATAAGAGATACCCCTTCGGTCTCAGCCTTTAAATCCTGGCTGAAGACTCACTACTTCAGTTTAGCATATCCTGACTAGAGCTGCTGATTAACTGTACAGACTGCATCTCTGTTGTTAGTTATTAGCACTAAAACATAAGTAATATGATAGTTATAATTTGATACTAACCCTCAGCTATTCTGTTTCTCAGTACTCAAATGTGGGACTTGGTGCCACGGCCCACCTGCCAAGCTGTTCTGCCTGCCTAAGGTAAAGTCATCTCTGATGGAGGATAGCAGGAATCGTGGGAAAGAGGGGTCCTTTCATCGGATTAGTGCTATTTCAGCTGTGGAATGGCCAAATGGGGGAGGCAACTTGATGAATGAGGTCTCCAGGACTCTAAACAAATCCAAATTATATTATGTGATATCATCTACTGTTAAATTCTACTCCGTACTTCAAAAATGTGTATTTTTATACTGTATTGAAGATTTGTTCTGTACTGTGCATTGTACTGTATTGTATTGACCCCCTTCTTTTTGACACCCACTGTATGCCCAACCTACCTGGAAAGTTGTCTCTCTTTGAACTGCCTTTCCATTTTTTCCCTACAAGGGTTTTTTTTGGGAGTTTTTTCTTGTCTTCTTAGAGGGTCAAGGCTCGGGGGCTGTCAAGTGGCAGGGCCTGTTAAAGCCCATTGTGGCACTTCTTGTGTGATTTTGGGCTATACAAAAAATAAATTGTATTGTATTGTATTGCAGTCCTAGTTTGACATGTCGAAATAAAAATAGCAATGTGTGGCACAAGAATGTGACGATTTTTGGGGTTTTGTGAGGGGAGAGTCAATAGACTGAGGGTATATATAGTACCATGGCCGTGTTTTATACTAAATTAAGTTTCAGTGATCATGGATAACTAGTCCATTTCTCATTATATGTTAACTTTTACTACATACTGTACATTAAATCTAAATCTATAACTAAGGTGCAATGAAGACTCTGTATTAAGTTTAACATGTCTTTGTTATGAAGAATTCCTTCTCTTCACAGTATAATTGCAAACTAGTCCAATAAATATCAATCAGTGAGACTAATGAGAACTGCAAGAACACTAGAAAACATCAACAGGGTGAGACAAGAAATAGACATTAGTCAGTAGTTATCAGTCAGAGTTAAACATTCAAAATAGACATTTCCCAATATTGTTTAGCAAGATTTATCCTATCTCCTGTATAAAATCCAAACAGTGAATATATTTTTTTAGAAATATTTTTGCTGTTTTTTTTTTTTTTACCTGTTTGCAGACTCATTTAGTAAAATGTATTGTTAATGGTGGAGTTCATTTGAAAAACATTTTTAATGTTGTTTAAGGAAAAGTAAATAATCTGCATACTTTTACTTAAGTAGAAAGTTCAATGGGGTACTTCAGCTTTTACTAGAGTACATTTTTGCTTATTTATTTGTACTTTTACTTAACTGAATTCATTGAGTACTTCCTCCACCACTGGTTTTAAATGGCTTCAGCCCCACTTAGCTATCTGAACGTATTATTACTTACAAACTATATTATGCATTAAGATCTCAAGATGCTGCCCTACTAATGATTCCAAACATTAACAAAACAAATGTCAGGGTTGAGTTTTTCATTACAGGACCCGAAAGCTGTGGAATGATCTACCAGCTCTTAATCCAGACTGAAAGGTTACTACTTTAGTCTAGTATACTTTGATTAGAGGAGCTGATTACTAAGGGTACCCTTAAGGGTACTCCCTTCGTGGAGTTTGCATGTTCTCCCCGTGTCTGCATGGATTTCCTCTGGGAACTCCGGTTTCCTCCCACAGTCCAAAGACATGCAGGTTAGGTGTGTGTGGGTGTGTGTGTGTGTGCACCCTGCCCAGGGTTTGTTTCCTGCCTTGCGCCCTGTGTTGGCTGGGATTGGCTCCAGCAGATCCCCGTGACCCAGTGGTTAGGATATAGTGGGATGGATGATTACCTACACATTTTGCATCTCTGTTTGTTAGTCATTTGTATAGTTAGTATCACAAAGCATTAAGTATTATAAATCACTGCAATGCAAGTGTAAGTCTGATTCTCCTCTCAATGTCCTGTTGTAACTCTTGGTGTCACTGCTGTGTTTCCAACCTGATTTCTTGCCAATAAGAAAGACACCAGAAAATCCAAGTATGAACTGATTTTGTCTGCTTATTTGACTGTCCACTACAAATGTATATATACTGTTGAATGCCCAGGAGTGGGTGGGTAGCCAGTTGGCCTAGGTCTGCAGGACTGTGACTGAGTCTGACTTTAATTTCTCTGTTATAACTGACTGTGGACCCCCCCAGAGATCTATTTTGTCCAGGCATGCTGCTGAATGGAGTACTGATTTTCCACTCCTTTATTGACAACTGCCCATATCTAATGATATTAATGGAAATACATTTTTAACATACATTGCTTTTTTCGCTGTGTGCTTAAAATAATCAGTAGCTTTATGTACAGTATGTGCATTATACATTTATGTAATGTTTGCCATAAACTCTGTGAAGAGTACTACACAAAAATAGATTGAATTGAATTACATTTCTTTTGAATTGCGCAGAGACGAAAAGGAAAGTCTAATGACTAAAATTAATGATATAATATTGGAGCCTGGAATTTAAGAGCTATGAACCAAGGCAAAATCAGAGTTGCGAAACATGAAATGTCAAGACTAAACACCATTACTTAAGAATTAGTAAACTAAATGAATCTTCTACTGCAAAAAGTTTAATGATTAAGCTTAGAGATGCCAGCAGAAGAAATGGAGTAGTCCTTGTAATAAATTAAAGGGTGGCAAAAACAGTGTTTGGGTACAGTTTCAAAAATTATATTACTTTGAATCCGAGGCAAAATATGCAACATCACACTGATCTATGACTGTGCTATAACCATAGAAGCTAAAAAAGCCCAAAGTCAACAATTTTATGAAGATTTACAGCACATACTGGACATAATGTTTAAAAAAGATGCTGCTTTCATTGTAAGTGTCTGGAATGCTAATGTCAGCAGTCAATAGGCAACTGGAATAATGGGCTAGTTTGGCCTTGGAGTACTGAATGAAGAGGTTCATAGACTAGTAGAAATGTGCCAAGATAATTTGTCTCTCTTAGCAAGCACCTTTTCTCAACAGCCTTAAGAGTTGTCTCTACATATGGATATCACAAGGTAGTCAATACCGAAAACAGACTGACTAACTACAAATAAATGGAGAAACTCTGTTCAGCATAAAACACTACGGATTAGTGCATGAACTTATTACGGCAAAGTTTAGCATTAACATAAGAAGACAAGAAAAGTCATCAAACAAACTAGATATGAACTTGGTGATATTCCTTATAAATATGTAGTGAAGGTAAAGAACAGGTTTAAGGAATTAGATCTGTTAAAAATCACCTGTATGGAAAACAGTTTGTAACATTGTTCAATAGACAGCCACAAGAATATCTTAAGCAGAAAAAAAAAAACACAAAAAGAAATGAAACAAAAATGATAAAAACCAAGAGGACCTTTCGTAGAAATAAAAGAGTTTAAGAAGAGGTGGTAGAAATAAACAAAAAGAACTATACAGGAAAGACCCTAACATCACTAATCCCTATAACAGTATATTCACTGATGTAGACCCAGAGCTCTTGTGTTAAGATGGCTTCTATAAAGCACTGCTAACAACAAAGTGCCAGGAAGTGTTTAATACCAAGCAAGATGGTGCTATCAAAATATTGCTCGCAAATTTTGAAACCACAACAGGTTGGACTGGAAAAAGTGTCATTTGTATTCTCATTTCAAACATGGGCAGTTCCAAAAAGCGCTCATACTATCAACCAAGTGCACTCATTTCAGATGCCAGCATGATAATGCTCAGTAAGCTGTAAATCCAACCAATCAGCAATGGTAGTGACAGTAGACTGAAACTGATACTAAAACACACATACTTTAACCACCTAAAAAAAACTCAGGATTAACTACAGAAGACTCTGATGCTGGGAAAGAGCGAAATGAGAAGTAAGGGCAGCAGCAGCTAAGATGGATGGATGGCATTGCTGAAGTAATGAACATAAGCCTGCAAGAGCTGAGAGAAGCTTTTTGTGAGAGACAGGCCTGACATGATAGAGTCTATGAGGTCACAAAGAGTCAGACTTGACTGAAGGACTGAGCAACAGTAGAAGGGAATTCTCAGTAAAATATTTTGGTTTATAGCAACTCCTCCTCACTGTTGCTACACCAGATTCATGTTCATATTCAGGTTAGGTACAACAAATACTGATATTCTTGTGTATCTGAAGTAGGAACAATTAATTTGAACAGTTCTTAATGTGATTGCTATTTGTCATCACGAATACAGCATACAAAGAAAAGTCATTTAGTGAAACATGAAGTACATAATGCAGTGCTATAAAAAAAGTATTGTCCCCCTAATGATTGCATCTAATTTCTGAATCAACAAATGTAAACACTTTATAAATTTAGGAAATGTACTGAATGAAAAACATTAACCAGTCACAAACACCACAGTGTAAATAAGTAACTGTCTTCTTATACTTAATATTGGAGTGTGATACCTTTAATAATTTAATATCAGTCTTTGTTATTCCTATGGAGGAATTTTAGATCGCATTTCCTTGTAAAACTGCTGGAATTCACACTCATCAGTATTTTTTTTTTTGTTTTTAAAATCCTACCGCAGCATCTCTGCTCAGTTTAGTTCTAAAGTTTCAATAGGCAAGTCCAATTGGGGTGTGTACTTACTTTTATAATTTGGGTCAGGTTTTTACTGCATGACACAACTACACTTCAGTTTCAGATATTACCCAGAATGATTTTGTAATAAAGAACACAATTCATGGCCTTTCCTGGCAAATGATAGATGAGCATCTATGTTGTTCTTGATTAGCAGTGCTTTCCACTGTGCTGCTCTTCAATGAAGCCTGCTTTTGCTCAGTTTATTTTTGATTGTGCCATAAACACTGACACCTGCAGCTCTTTGACATTTTTTTAGGGTGGTCATTCCTAAGTAGATACATTACTCTTTCAAGTGTATTTAATTTGGTGATGACGACTGTCACTGTTGTTCAGTCAAGAACTGTTTTCTGTTCTCATTAGGATTACCATTTTAAAATTGCATTATGCACTAGCTCAGTCTTCACACTGACAACTTGACTGATGGTAATAGACAAAAAAGTGAGGTCTATATTGAGTAGGTCTGGCTGGTACCAAGACTGGTTATGTTCAATCAGCTGACTCTAATTATCTAATTAAATGGGTTGATTTAACTAGGGGGCAATTACTTTCACACAGAGGAAGTTGGTGATGAATAACTTTAATCGTTAGATATAAAACAAAATAAAAAAGTAAAAAATGTTTACTCAGGGATCCATTATCTAATACTAGACTTTTACTAAAGATCTGAAAACATTCATCATGAGAACTATGCAAACAGAAGCCAGGAAGGACATAAATCCTTCTTTGTGGCACTGAATATTTCTGCACACCCAATGAAAAAGCTGATATGCCGTCTTCATATTTTATTTTATCACGGTTTGCAGGTCCTTATGATCATTAAAAATCTGTGTTGTTGTATAGCAAATCCTGTATTAGCCAACCAAAAAACAGAAAATTAAGACATTTTAATTGGTGCTTCTTATTGATAAGAGAAATAACCTTCTGATTTTTAGAACAGGTTAAGGACAAAATCCGTATTAAAGATATAATTCTAAGAATTCTAAGATTCAAAGAGATATGAATTTAAAGTATTAGAAAATTAAGTCACATTTCATTCAAAGGGGTGATATATAGTAGCTCAAATGCACCTAACATTTGCTGCAAATTAAAACATATTGTTTGTGTTTCTTATTTCAATATCACCTTTATCTCTCAGATTCTGGCTTATCCAATACTTTACATCCAGTCCTCCTGTACTAATACAGAAATATTTGCATCTAAAGTGACTCCACTAACCACTAATCTTTTTTTCTTTACGTTTTTTTTAATAGCCAAGGACAGAGAACTGTGAAAAATAATAAATATATAAGTGTGATTTATTCTTTAATTTGTCATGGAGAGATACAGTAAGTGACAAGTTTAAAGACTCTGGTGGTGGTAATTTCTCGCTGATCCACATGGTGGCACTGTATTCTAACACCTTATCTCTTCAAAGACCGATTGATTGACAGCCTCACCACCTTTGTCGTCACTTCCGGTGTCTGTCCAACTGGACCCGCTTCTTCCTGTCTGACCTGTAATTAACCAGAAGTGTCGCCATTTAGGATAGTCTAATGTGAGACATGTGCTACCTTTAATAATTCAATATGTGGTTCCCCACCGCACGTACTGAATGTCCTTAGAGACGTTCTTTTGCTGAAAAGCTTTATAGTTTTTTGCCTTTACAATATACGGGGTCTGTGGTGGGCTGGCGCCCTGCCCGGGGTTTGTTTCCTGCTTTGCACCCTGTGTTGGCTGGGATTGACTCCAGCAGACCCCCGTGACCCTGTAGTTAGGATATAGCGGGTTGGATAATGGATGGATGGAATATACGGGGTCATGGTGTCACTCTTTATTTTTGTCTAATCATTTTCCTCTGATGATGACACCTGGCAGGTTGTGGAAAGCTTAGGAGTAAAAAACTATTTTAAGATACGTGATTCACTTTCTCCCTTTGTGGATCTCTAGCTACAAATATATATATATATATATATATATATATATATATATATATATATA
>JANRMT010062791.1:85221244-85239967 GCA_026402145.1 Polypterus bichir lapradei | reverse complement strand
TATATATTTACACACACACACATAAACATATATATATATATACATATCTATACATATACACATATATATACACACACACATATATACATACATATATATATCTACATATATACACATACATATACATACACACATACACACACATATATACACACAAATACATATATATATACATACACACACACATATATAAACATATATATACATATACATACATATCTACATATATACACACACAGCTATTTCGTATCAGTGCAAGACGCTGCTTGTTAAAATGGATAACTCCCGCTCTTACGTGCAAGTCTGCGTGGATATTATTGTTCAAGTTCTATTTAAATTTTAAATAGAAGGAATTTTTATTTAGTCGACAGAAATATCTTTGGTAGGAATGGTAAAAACAGACAGGAATATTATTCCTGAATAAATCAACTCAAACCTTAAACAACTTATAATATTTTGCTCTCCATAAAAATATATCCTGTCTAAATTATACAAGTTAGAAATAAAGTAAACGTTAAAAGAACAAACATTCAAATTTCTTTACTCTTATGTAATTTTATATAAAAAATAAACTTAGATTTTAAATATCCCAAAAGATTTTGCTCTCCATAAAAATATATCCTGTCAAAATTATACAAATTCAAATATGAACATGCTGCATAACAAAACCTGGAAATATAAATAAAATGTGTTCCTTTCAGCAATAACAAATCAAATCATTCAGTTGTCTTTGCTCACATGTCATTTTAGAGCTGGACGCCTGGCATCTTTTTTTGGCAACAAGTTCGTTTATGTTTGGTGTGAGGTTCTGTGTTGTGGAGATTCTCAGGATGGACTGCAGGTGCTCATCAGTGAGGCGACTCCTGTGTGCTGTTTTGTTAGTCTTCATCACTGAGAAGAGCTTCTCACACAGATATGTGCTACCAAACATGCACAAGGTTCGAGCCGCATGTAGACGGACTTTTTTTGTTCTTCAAAGTCACCAACGCGCCGTGCGCTCAGTTTATCAGCAAAGTGCGTATTTGGGAACACCGTAGTGACGACTTGGTTCAACATTACTTGGCAACAGGGAAAGTGGGGCAAGTTGCACTGGTGAATTTGTGTCTCCCATAAAAGCAGCTTCACTTGAAATCACTTTGTGATTGTGCACGGGTAAAAACGTCCGCTGAAGTGTCAGATTCTTATTTAATTCTTCTGCTTTCTGTATCTTCTGCATTGCATTCAGGTCTTTCAGGTTATCTTGATGTTTTGTCTCATTGTGCCGTCTTAGATTAAATTCTGTAATTACAGCCACATTAGCTCCACAAATGATACACACGGGTTTAACGGCAATGTCACTAAACATATACTCAGCCTCCCATCGGTTTTTAAAGGCTCTATTTTCAGAATCAACTTTTCTCTTAAGCATCGTGTGGGCTAGCTTCGCAATAACTTGCAAGCTAGACTTGATTAACGCGGTAAGTGTTCAGCAAGGCAGGTGAAGCGCTGCATTATGGGATCTGTAGTTTATTGTGTTACCAGCGCTTCATATACCCGGGCCATTAATAACAATAATACAGTATATAAAATGATCTCGCGGGCCGGATATAATTACACGCCGGGCCGGATGTGGCCCGTGGCCCTTGAATTTGACACATATGGACTAAATAGAACTTGAAAAAGATATATTTTTTTCGTACATCGAGCCCGCGTGCTAATGTGGTTTTGTCTGCATGCCTCAATAAGTGACCCTCCCCTCGCTCTTACTTTTTTACCGTTCATCTAATGAATACACTGAGTATGGCTTTACCAAAACAATCATTGATTGCGAATAAAGTATTCATTATTCGAGTATGTAGATCAGGGTATATATATATATATATATATATATATATATATACCCGCGTATCGCAGCGGAGACGTAGTGTGTTAAATAAGCTATGAAAAAGATTCGTTTCTTACTGCATCAATAAACAGCTCGTCTTCTTCTTTATCTGAGACCTGACACACTGCATGCACGGGTTTTTTTTTTAACACTGTCTTCCTTTAGCGGGACATTCACTTTTTCCACCGTGTGCTTTGTTTCTGCAGTAGCTGTACTTATTACATACTTATCTTGTATGTATCAGACGCTTCATATTTTTTTGCTGCCTTTTCAATTGTGTAATTCGGTTTTTGTTCAGCGCTCTTCGGAACTCTTGCTTTTTGCCTGTGCACTGCGTCAGTTCACATGAGCCGCTCGGTGTTCATGCATCGAAGTTTCCCAGCTGTGCTGTTGCCATGTCGTGCTATGTCCATGGCTGTATCTAATGCTACCGAAGTCCCGGTACTTAAAACTTTCTCTCGCAGTTTCGCTGAGTTTGTGCCAAACACCACCCTGACTATCTCATCTTCTTCTCCATAAGCACAGTCCCACACCCGTGAATATTTCCCCGTGGCAGATTGCTATTGGATTGCCGCTGACGGACGGCCTTATATGGGCAGGCACTAAATTACAAACGCCAGCGGCAGCCTGTCTATGAACTTAATTTAAAGTGTAGGTTTACACTGTGCTTTGTTTCCGAAGTAGCAGAACTCATGAATATGGTTGTATATATCACTCGCTCGCTTCTTATTGTTTCGCTACCTTCTCAATTATATAATGCATGTTTTCTTCAGCGCTTTTTGGGGCTCTTCCTGGTTTTCTACGTACTGCGTGATTACGTGGGAGGCGTGATTATGTCAAACTCCGCCCCCACGGGTTTCAAGCTCATCTCCATTACAGTAAATGGAGAAAAAACAGCTTCCAGTTTTGACCATTACGTGTAGAATTTCGAAATGAAACCTGCCCAACTTTTGTAAGGAAGCTGTAAGGAATAAGCCTGCCAAATTTCAGCCTTCTACCTACACGGGAAGTTGGAGAATTAGTGATGAGTCAGTCAGTCAGTCAGTCAGTCAGTGAGTGAGTGAGTGAGTGAGTGAGTGAGTGAGTGAGTGAGTGAGTGAGTGAGGGCTTTGCCGTTTATTAGTATAGATTTAAAGTCCCCACCTTTCAAAGATCACAGGGCACAATGAGGAAAGAATCTTTCACTTAACATTTCAGAAAAGAAGTGGAAGGCAACCATGCACAGAATACACCCTAGTTCCATATGTACAAAGCACTCCATTATTCAACTTAAAATCTTCTATTGAGCACATTTATCTTGATTAAAACAATTCAAAATGTTTCTAGGACATTTGAATGATGCAATCTAGCTCCAGCCTCACTGGTCCACATGTTTTGGATGTGCACCAAATTAACATTGTTTTGTGATTATGTAATCTGACTTCTATTTACAGTGGACCCTTGACTTACGAACTCAATTTGTTCGCGAGGGCTGGTTGTAACTCAAGTTGGTTGTAAGTCAAGACTATTTTTCCCATAAGAAATAATGGAAATACCCATAATGCATTCCGAACCTCCCACTGCAACACTTACTTAACCTTTTCATAAAAAAGGGTTGTATAATGTGCATAATTTACCAAAACACCCATAATTTTTCTAATGTACTAACCAAAAAGTTATAAAAAGTGCCTAGCCTACCAGAAACAACAATTTCATACTGCACTCACCATTTAATTTAACCTCTTTGGGTTGCAGGAAGGGAGGAGGAGGAGAATGAAACGGAAGGTGGTTATTGTTTAGAAGGATCCTCCTTATGCAAATCTTTTCTTTGTAAAATTATTGAGATGGTGGATTTTGACATGCTGTACATACCGTATTTATTTCCCAAAAATTAGCATTAGAAAATCAGGTTTGCGTCATACATGAGGAAACTTATTCTGCTTGGACTCGCTCGCGCACTCACGCTCTCTCTCGCTCTCTCTCTCTTGCTCGCCCACTCGCACTCTCTCTCTCGCTCGCTTGCTCGCCCACTCGCGCTCTCTCTCTCGCTCGCCCACTCACGCTCTCTCTCGCTCGCTTGCTCGCCCACTCTCGCTCTCTCTCGCTCGCTTGCTCGCCCACTCGCGCTTTCTCTCTCACTCGCCCTCTCTCTCTCGCTCGCCCACTCGCGCTCACTCACTTGCTCACCCACTCGCGCTCTCTCTCGCTCACTTGCTCGCCCACTCGCGCTCTCTCTCTCTCGCTCGCTTGCTCGCCCACTCGCACTCTCTCTCTCTCGCTCGCTTGCTTGCCCACTCGCGCTCTCTCTCTCTCGCTCGCTTGCTCGCCCACTCGCGCTCTCTCTCTCTCGCTTGCTCGCCCACTCGCACGACAGTGCTCGCTCTCTCTCTCTAAACGCTTCCTATACAATCACAACGTGCATCGTACAAAGGGCAAAACTTTTTTCGCAATTTTCTTTGTAAAAATTAGGGTGCGCGTCTTACACGAGGGTGTGTGGTACATGAGTAAATATGGTATTAGCGGGATCGATCACATGAACACCACTCTCATATTTCCGCACAATTTCCTTCTTCGTTTCGATTGTGATCGCTTTCTTTACCTTCGTTACCTTCTCTTCCTTCCTTAGAAATTATGCGTCTTGCTTGTCATGGTCTTAGTGAATTATATATATAGATAAATCACTGCACTGACCAAAATTACGTCCACAAACACATGTATCTGGGCTCTGACTGACGCTTACGAACGCTCTCGGCTGTTTGTTTGCAATCGCACAAGCGGATACACGTGACTGCATTCGGGTCGTAACGCAAGATGTTGGTCGTAAATCAAAACAAAAATTTTGGTCGTAAATCAAGTTGTTCGTATGTCAGGCCGATCGTATGTCAAGGGTCGACTGTATTATTTATTTTATTTATGTTCATTTAATCTTATTTCTATTTATGTTATTTATGTTAATTGTATGTTTTTTCTTCCTTTATTGTAAAGCACTTTGGTCACAGCATTCCTACGGTATGTTGTTTTAAATGTGCTATATAAATAAACTGACATTGACGTTGACATCTTTGGGGATTTGAGTTAAAAACCCACGGAGACATTGGGATAATGTGTAAACTTCACAACAACTGGGCAAAGAATTCAAACACTGGACACCAGGTCTGTTACTTTGGGTATTTAAATTTGACATTACTTACTTGAAAGAGAGAAGATTGCTGTAATGGAGAACTCACCTATGTATATTGCAATCAGTTTATTTTGCATAGCACAGCAATCACCATTAGAGAATCCTGTGTAAACTGAATATAAATATGTAAAAAAGCAACACAGGACAACAGAGGAGATTACAAAATAATGCAAGCACAAACTAATCCATAAAAACATTTCCTGCAAAGAAGTCTAATTTTAAAGTAACTGGACGGGGCATATATGACTATATGCAGTCAGTGCACTTACAAAGCTTCATCCAAAGAAAACTTTGTTTTCATACCAGGTTTTGAACCGGTCATATATTTGTTATTTGGAGCACAATCTGACCATGTCAAACAAAAGACTGATGAAAATGTAATTATTCTCTCTTTGTGAAGACCCTAAGAGTGATGTATTGCACAGAACATTGCCTCCAGATTAAACCAATTATTTCAGAGCAACCATTTATCCATTAAAATACTGATTTACAGGGTACAGGGAATTGTAGCCCACACCAGCAGCACTAATTTCAATACAGGAACCATTCCATGACACAGTGTAAGATAATGGCAGAGCACACATTCACCTTTATAATTGCAATTTAACCTAACCTGTATTTATTTGAGACATGGTGGGAAGCTGGAAGAAACCCATATGAAAACAGGAAAAATGTGCAAAATTGAAGAATACAGTGATTAGGCCAGAAGTTAAACCCTTGAACCATAGCAGAGAAGTAAAGAGCTACAACACTATGCTGGACAACGCCAACATATGTGAAGTGTAACAACTGTAGGCACTACAAAATTCATAAGCTATAAAAGTTGTACATTTAAGGCTCCAGTCCTTACATGCTGAAGATAGCATAGTTGTTTCTAGTGCATTGTGTTATTATTATTACGAATTCATTTCCTCACATGCTTATCCAGCTGAAGGCTGCTTCAGGAAAATATTCTGGACATGCTGCCAGTTCATTGTAGGGCCCACATCTACAGTCACACTCAATGGGGCCAGTTTAGAGCTATAAATTAATGTAAATTTCAAGTTGGCTGGTATTTTTATTACTCTGTTATATAATTGTAGTAAAGTATTATTATAATTAGACATATCACAAACCTCATGATAATAATAGGTTTCCATTAGTGCTCCCATGGCTGAACACTGAAATCTTACTGTGATAAGATGGAATACACACTAAATTAGCTACAGAGAGTGCAGTCAGTTAGGATATGCATACAGTATCTTCTGTAAACAATCACATCAAAAATGGGTGTACAATCTTCAAACAAAAGCCTCACCACTTTCCATGTCTGACCTCCACCATATTGCACAGGCACTCTTTATGGGAAATACACACTGCTAGCTATGTAATGCCACAATGGCTATTTCATCATGCACATTTTAGTAATTGTGTGTGTGGAATGAATTTGCTCCTCTGCCATATACCAATGCTGTAGATCGAGACACGTGGGAGTACATAAGTCAGAAAGCATGTTAGTGTCAGCAATCTACATCACTAGCCACTGTCACACTCTTGTTTGCCAGCTACTATAATACTTTCTCACAAACACATGAGTGGGCACTAATTGATTTAGAACATCATAAAATGTATTTATTTTCAAAAATCAATCCCCCTTTGTCACCCCTCAATTTGTTTTTAGGCTCTCTGAAGGTCAGAATGGTTAATTAGTGGATCCCAGACTCCCCTAGAACCCCACACCTTGCTTCCTTCCATCCATCCATCAACTATTCTGAGTTGAGCTTATTATAGGTTTGCAGAGTCTTGTAATGTATCCTAGCAACAGAATGCCAATCCAACACTGATTAATTCTAATGAATAAAACAAAGAATATTTCCTAAAATCCAACATTGTACAAATGTGGATAAGGGCTGCATAAATGAGTAAACCAAATCAACAGGGTGTGGCCCACAGAGGGTGCCCCTGCTGCCCAAACCAGACACAGACAGACACAAGTTCAGCACACATGTTTTTTCATTTTTTCCTGTAGGAAACACCTTCCCGGTTTCCCATCTGCACAGCACAGTTTCAAAACACTAAACACAATGAACACAGTGCTTTCCTTTCTCTTCTCTCTCTTTACCTGCACTCCTCCTCCAGCAAGCTTTGTCCTCCACCTCCTGACTCTGACTCTCAGAGTAGCAGCAGCTGGCTCCTTTTAAAAAGCACCTGGAAGTGCTCCAGGTGTTCCATGATTTTCTTATGGCAGCACTTCCGGGTGTGGCAGAAGTGCTGCATCCAAGGGCCCTGCAGTACCTGCAGCACCTCCAGAACCCAACAGGGCTGCTCCAAACTCCAACTCCCATGAAGCCCTGTGGGAGTCCAAGGCAACTCTGCAACTCAGGGGGGCTGCCATCTGGCTCTCTGAGGGAGGCAATGCCCTGCATATGCTCTCTCCCCTGGTCCTTTCACTATATAGGTGTCCCAGCAAGGCAAGGGCTCCGACTGTCCACCACAAGGGGTATGTCAAGGAAAATAAATCTGCATATAACAATTTTAAATAAATATTTCAAATATGAATTAATGAAATTTGTAAATTTCCTTTATCTCACCTTAGTACACCAGGTATCTAAAAATCCCATACTCTTTTCAATTTCTGTTATTTCTTTTAGAGAAATGCATGCAATAAACAAAGTATATTTAATGTCTGGATAAAGAAGCATTTGCAAGTTCAGCTTTTTGTTGGTGCTCCCTCCCGCAGCAGTGTAGAGTGTGCCGTCATGCTATTTTCTTTAGCTTTTTACCTGAAAAAAGGACTTGATTCCAGTATTTACATTTTTCTTTTCAAGGAATGGAAGCACTACATGATCTTACTTATGATGCTCTGTGGTGAAGAAAACAACCAAGTAAAATTAATATATCCAAAAAAGATATATTAAGAGCAGGAAATACAAAACATGTCCCGATCGTTGTCTGCATTCACTAAACATGTAGCAGACACGATACAGCTGTTCATTAGATAAATATGGGTACAATCAGCACTCTTAAATCTAATAAATGAGCCACATTGTAAGCTTTAGGATATAGCACCATCTTATGGTGTTATTTTGTACAGTAAATTCCTAAAATAATATTTGAACACCTGCAGGAAAGTCATCAAACAATATCTGCACAAATACAGTATGTGCAAAGTACAGCTGCAATAGTGCTGCCCATCAGTTAAAATGACAAAAAATATCTGAAGAAAGTAGAACAGGAAACAACAGTCACCTCGAGTCTGAAATCTCACTGGTAGCCTTCCTTGTTAACTCAGTCTGATGCAATGAGGTGGACTGGGTAGCAGGTTAGGGTCTCCTTTTGGTCAGTATTTAGTTGAGACCGATATTGATTACGGTCTCCTCTGCCTCACATTTCTATAGTCCTTTGTTTGAATGCTAGCCCTGTTTGGATTATGCACCTTCTCCCTGACCCTGTAAAGGTTTTTCTTACTGGTTTTCCTTTTGTATCCCAAAGACATGTGTGTTACAGTGGCAAATGGGTGCCCTGTCATTTATAGGCACCCTTAACTTGCCCTGTGCTGGCAGGATAGACTCCCTCTCCCACAATCATGACCTGCATTTACAGGGTTCAGTAACAGATGGACCATTGGGTAATCTAATAACACTATACCATATGCTTTTTAGTACCCTGTTTATTGATCTGCATTGAGAAATCAGAGGGTGAGCTCTCTTGCTTGTTTTCCTGGTGCATCATTTTTGCCCTTGTCTTTGGCTCTGTTTGCCTTCTCTCTGTGATTAATCTCTTTTCATTTCCTGATCTGCTTCTCTAATCACTTTGTATTCTGGCTGCTTCTCTGTCGGAATATAATAAAGGGGATCTCCAGTGACTGGCCAGAATCAGGAAGTGTGCAGGTAGTTGTCAAGTTAAGTGACATGCTCTAGCTCAGAGAATAAGATAGATGCACAAACTGAACTCCTAGGACTGTGGTTTACAAAATGAATGAGGCAATGCAGCCTAAGGATCAATTCTGGGTGACTTGATCTATCAATGCAGGGAACAAGGGGACTAAGCACCTGGGGATGACCTCAAGATTCTTTTCTGCGACTGCTTCTAACCATATAAGTGACCTAGTGATAGTTCTTAAAAGCTCCAGGTGAGAGGTTGAAATATTGATAAGTTAAACACACCAATAGGAAAAATAATGGTTACTGTAGTTTGGGCAAAACCAGAGAACATCTTCTGATATGATTTAGTGTAGTTTTTGTTTTTTATTATTATTTTTTTAAGTTGTTAACTACAAAACATAAATGAAAATATATGACTAATTACAAAGATGCAATAGATACAAATATTGAGACCATTCGTACCGGCACACACTACTACCCTAAGAAAAATATTTTTGGAAATAAGATGAACAACGAGGACCATTGGGCCTAAAATAACAAGAGAGACAGCCCTACACATCACTTGTCAGTAGCCATTCATCATCCAACCAGTCAGGCTGTAGACATCCATTTCTTAAAGTTTGTGCTGTATGACCTAAACTTTCTCGAAATTATCAGGAAGCTACTTAGCGACTTTCGAGCAAAAGGCCACTGCTACTTATGGAGAAAGATAAACTGTTGCATAGACATAAGCGGGCAGCACGGTGGCGCAGTGGGTTTGCATGTTCTCCCCGTGTCCGCATGGGTTTCCTCCCACAGTTCAAAGACATCCAGGTTAGGTGCATTGGCGATTCTAAATTGTCCCTAGTGTGTACTTGGTGTGTAGGTGTGTGTGTGTGTGTGCCCTGCGGGAGGCTGGCACCCTGCCTGGGGTTTGTTTCCTGCTTTGCGCCCTGTGTTGGCTGGGATTGGCTCCAGCAGACCTCTGTGACCCTGTATTAGGATATAGCGGGATGGATAATGGATGGATGGATAGAAGTGAAGGAGAAGAACAATCTAGGAGGAGAAATATATGAGGCAAGAAAGGAACATTTATAGTGAGGAGTAAAGAAAGAATTAGAAATAAAGGAACAGAAGGAAGAGATCAAAAGAGGAGCGGTTCCAAACTATCTGTAACAGCATGGGTCAATCCAATGGCAACATGTTTAAGGACTGTAAAATATATATAGTAGATAAATCTGAACTGGACATAATAATGCTTGTGATTTTTGGAAGAAAGAGTGATACTTTTTAAAACTGTATTTTAAGATAGAGTAGTGCAGGGTGGAAGGTCTTAATGCCAAACAGATTAGATGTAAAAGCCTATAATTCACTTTACATAAAAGCAGCAACTGGCTTTGTATGAGGGGGAAGGGGAAAGGGAATAAGAAAAAGGAATACAAAAGAGAAGCAAGAGGGGAAGAGAGTGGAAAATATATGTATTTTAAGGACTGACTTCATCTGGGGGGGGGGGGGGCGGTATATGAACTTAAAAAATGGTATAGTATGGCAATAAATGTAACACAATGCAAGCTTTTTACCACCAATTTTTCAAAGCAAAGATTTAAAAAAACACACACACAACCTATTATAATAGTATCTTAAATACTTCAATGTGATGACATTGTGTGCAGCAACACAAAATCACATCTTTAACAATTAGTGTTGTAGACACAAACATATAGCTTGGTCTTGAAATTCAATTTTGTTACCCGTGGCAACAAAATTAATCAAATAGATGTCTTGATGATTCCATTGACGTAACAATAAAATAAATTAACAAATAAAATGAAGAAAACAGAAAAGGAGGAATTAAACTTAAACCTCATGTACTGGTATGTCCAGAACATGGGGCTATCAAAGATATCTCTAAAGTGGTGCTAATACCCAAATGAGTACAGGACTCCAAGCAGACACAGCATCAAACAATTTAAAAGGCTTAATTTTGGAAGATTGAAATATATGAAAGCCAACACAGAATTGACCAGGTAAAGGAGAAGACTGATAGGGCAGAGAAAAACAACCAGGCTCAATAAGGAGCCATGATGGTGGTTTAGCAGGAGGACTCCATTCCAGATCAGACAGAGGGTGGGCACCCAATGATATAATTCTACAATCTCTGACTTCTCACAGATTATGATAGGGCGCTCAATGGAGGGTCTTTTCGGAATTCCAAACAAACTCAGAGAGAAGGGAACTGACATCAAACCAATATTTAGATGTGTTTAAAAATAGTTAAACAAGAGCAGAAAATGGTGAGAGAAGAAGAAGAGGAAGGAGATTCCATTACACTCTTTAAAAACAGCAGTTCTTAGAGACAACATTTTCCTGCACAAATTTGGATACAACTATAAAGACATATTCAGTGGGATAGATGATGTTAAAGGGAACTGCTGAAAAATGCATTTAAGGGTCAGGCAATAAATTGAGTCCAGCACGCTGGTGCAGGGGTAGCGCTGCTGTCTTGCAGTAAGGAGACCAGGGTTTGTCTCCCGGGTTATCCCTACATGTAGTTTGCATGTTCTTCCCGTGTCTGTGTAGGTTTACTCACACATTCCAAAGTCATACAGGATAGGTGGATTGGTGGGGCTAAATTGGCCAGTGAGTTCTCCTTGAGATGGACTGGGGCCCTATCCAGGTGTTGTTGTTTCTGCCTTGTGTCCTATGCTTGCCGAGATACACTCCAGCAACTGTGCCCAGGATTTAGGTAACTTAAAAAATGGTATAGTATGGCAATAAATGTAACACAATGCAAGCTTTTTACCACCAATTTTTCAAAGCAAAGATTTAAAAAAACACACACACAACCTATTATAATAGTATCTTAAATACTTCAATGTGATGACATTGTGTGCAGCAACACAAAATCACATCTTTAACAATTAGTGTTGTAGACACAAACATATAGCTTGGTCTTGAAATTCAATTTTGTTACCCGTGGCAACAAAATTAATCAAATAGGTGTCTTGATGATTCCATTGACGTAACAATAAAATAAATTAACAAATAAAATGAAGAAAACTCATGTCAAAGCTTAAATAAACAATATTTACAAAATAATGTTTTTAATTCTAAAGTAGGGCACAACTTTAGGTAAAAGCCTGCTGGACAGCTTAAGTATTAGCTAAATAAATTAGCTTGTGGACCCCAGCCCCACACCCTTACCATTTTTTGGCCAAAAAATGTAGTGAAGAGTCATGGGCTATGAAATCCAAACCTGCAACAAACATCGATAAACACAGCACAATGGCCATACAAGTATTACAAAATCTCTTGTAATAAAGAGACCAGACATCAAGCTAGAGGAGACTCTAATGAAGATGGATGAAGGGCACTGTGGAATGACAGAGGAAGTGGTCATCATTAAAAACATTCCAGTGGCCTAAAAATTGTCAGCAGCTTCCAGAGCTTTCGTCTGGTACTTGTAGATTGATTTTCCAGAGCCATGTCATAATATAAGATAAACTGGGTATAAAAGAAGGTCTAAAAACCCACTTCACCAACTGTTTTCATGATCAGTGTCATTGTCTTACCGGCGTAAGCTATTGGTGGCCTAAAGTCAGGATGCAGATGAATATAGAGACACTCATAGGATACATTTTGGATTTTCCAAACTTTTTGAGAATTTTCTCAAAGTCAGGATCACTAAGATATCTTATTACTAAAGGCCTCAAGCATGAAAATTTGCACTGGGAAAATACACTCTGACATTTTTTGACCGATGGAGAGAAATCATACAGAGTAGGAACTATAGGTAGCCACAACTTCTTTAAAGAATCCATCCTTTGAGTTTTTCTTAATAACAATAATCACATTATTTGTTTGGTTTCTGTCCTCTACATCAATTTTTTTAAGAAATAGGAATATAACCTGCCATTTCAGTGCCTGAATGTGAATGCCCGGAGAGCACACTGTTTTCCCCTCAAACACTATTGTAATCGTTTTTGTTCATCTTTAATTTCATTCAAGTTGAAGTGAAGGAAACAGAGTTGTTCCTGGGAATTAAGTTCTGTGAAATTTGTCATAGCAAACAGCTGTTCAAGTAGAAAGATTTTATATCTTCAGAGCAGGTGGCCATATAAAGACTTTTAAATACTTATACCACAATGCTGCTTTGGAATAAGCAGGTTCAGGAAATATAAGGGTGCATAAAATATTTATTGTGACCCACTAATATGGTTTTCAAAGTGTGTTAAGTGTGTGCAATCATCTAATCTTAACACTATTTAGGAGTATGCCATCTTAGACATCTCACTAATATTACAAAATTTGCAGGTAAAACGGCTTGAACTGCAGCTGGGGGACAACTTAGATGTGATTTAGCAGGTTGCAGTATTTATTGTTTCAGAAAGTACAAGTTCTTAGTCACAGCCTCGTCCCTCTTAGGCCATAAATGTTTGAATTCCTTGGACTAAACAGACTAGTTGTCCTACAACTGCACATATTGAGTTGGACAAGTACATTTTAAACATTCCCCTACCAGAGCCTCTCAAATTCTCATTATTGTCCCTTTCTCTCTAAAGCTCCTCTAAATGCCCTTATTGATTTTTTCAAACTTGATGTTGCATGTCTCTCAGGAACTTGGCAGTCCGAAGCAGAATTTCACAGCTTTTTGGGAAAGACCCATCCGAGTTGCTTAGGTAGGACAATTTTTTATTACAAGTAGCCACTCTATTGTCCTCCATTCTATTCTTTTGAACATGCTTCTGTCATATTTCCTTCTTTTCTCCCTACATTGATTTACCAATCTACTCATAATAATTCCTCTTTCTCCACAGAAATACCTGAATTTCTTTCTTTTCTGTATACCATCATTGATGTTAGTATTCCTGGTAATTCAACATTTATGTCTTGTGCTTCAGGTCTCTTCTTTCTTTTTCATTGATATGGACATTTCTAGTTGGATGTACTTACCTCCAGAACTAACAAATATTTCAGTTTCTCATATCACGGTCCTGTTCTCCGCAAATTTTCCATCTTGTCATTCAGTCTTTTGCACTACTATTGCTTACTGACCTAGAAGATTACTCTCAGATCCTTACTTCATATCATCTTTTAAACTCTTCTCTTCCCGTCTATCAACACTGGAAGATTCTGTTGACCGATACAACGTATAACTTTTGTCCAAACAAGACTTCTTTCAAAAGATTCTACATGTCTCCAACACACCAATGAACTTTGAAAACGCAGGACTCGGGGTCACAGGTTAGAGTGGTGACAGTGTGGTCTTTCAATCTCTTGAAGAATCAGGTCCAATAAATAAACACAGAAATCTGTATTTCTAAGGTGCAGTGGCAACTTTTTTGTATCTGCTCTGTGTTCGTTTATTTGGTTCTATTGGTAAATTTGACATTAAGTTCTGTCTCTTTTTTCATTTTATAAAGCACCGTATGATGATGCATCCTGTTTATGGTGATATATAGAATGAATATGGATTGAAATGAAATATGTAAAATTTTTCCCAAACAAAATGCATTGTTGGTGCATTTAGAGACACTGACTTTTGTTTCCTACACTATCCATCCATCCATTTATCTATTATCCAACTTGCTATATCCTAACTACAGGGTCACAGGGGTCTGCTGGAACCAATCCCAGCCAAAACAGGATGCAAGGCAGGAAACCAACCCCCGGCAGGGCGCCAGCCCACCGCAGTTCCTACACTATTGTGAGTCAATTTTTGCATGTCTACTGTACATGGCAGAGTTGAGGATAATGCAAATCTGGGCTTGAATCACCCTCTTTGTCTTTACAGTGTAATGTTTGAATATCAAATAATCAGAGAGCTTGCCTCCAGTGACAGACACTACATGCAGCAAACTAGTGATGAGCGTACGTCTGAGGAATGGAAATCTGACTAGGGTACTGATCAGGTTGTGACATCATGCATATGTAAAGCAGATTAGCAATGACCTTACAGCAGCCATGCTTGGAAGTTCAGCTAATGGCTGCTACAGGTCTGTGATGTCACATTGGCAGACAAGGTGACCGATGAACACGGCATATTTGCTGCAAAAAAAAGTTTCACCAATCAACACTACAGCTAACTGAAAGAATTCATGTTTATAGTATGATACAATTTTATTTTCAACCCTTTGATGGAACAAGATATGACTAGTTGTGCTCAAAGCTGTGGGGTCGATTGTACTACAAGAACCTCTGGGTGACAAAACCTCTTTGATCTATGGTAATCTGTATAAAAAATATACCAGTTAAATTTCTAATTTAGTCTGTCACCATTTCCTCCCACGGTCGAAAGATCCTAAATTGTCCCTAGTGTGTGCTTGGTGTGTGGGTGTGTGTGCCCTGTGGTAGGCTGGCACCCTGCCCGGGGTTTGTTCCTGCCTTGCGCCCTGTGTTGGCTGGGATTTGCTCCAGCAGTCCCCTGTGACCCTGTGTTTGGATATAGTGGGTTGGAGAATGACTGACTGACTGACAATGTTGCACGGTAAGCTGGTTTCCTCCTACGCCTTTCCTCTGTATTTTTGTGTATCTCAGCCTCTCTTGTCCAGTGCATCCTCTCTCGATTATGGAAAGATTGCTTAGCACACTCTGTAATTTCGAGGAAGCTTGTTCATCTCCTTTTCACTTTTTGACTACCACCAACAGCAGCTGGGCACACTTTGTCTGCTATGAAAACATCATTCATATTCGTGCAAATACTTTGTGTCTGTCTTTGCGACTTGTTAGTATTTAGAGATCCAACAACACTGTTTGAGTTATTTGATTAGTTGTCAGTGAAATACTCCATGTCAATTAAAAAAAAAAACTTGTCACAATCAGGAAGTGAACTTTTCACCACTAAAGTATTAGTAGTAGTAACTAGCACAGCCAAACCGACCAATCAGATTGTTTGGAGGAACCAGACAGACACACACACTTATACTGCAGTGTTTTATTATTTAGTAGATACTAAAGTTTCAAATTCATGAAAAAGTCAAGGTGGACTGAAAAGTGGAGAAGTTCAGTAAATGTGAAGTGTGAAAAACATTTATTCAAAGAAAGAGAAGACAAAAAATTATGAATAATAAATAACCAGTAGTACCATCCTGGTGCCCAATTCAGAGCTGCTTACAGCCTTGTGGTGGATATCATTGGGATTGAAAACCTAATGGAGTATGTTCGACTGTTCTGTTATTTTCTTAAATAACAGAATCTATGCTATGCTATATACAGTACATTGCTTTTTAGATAGGACATTATTTAATAAAAGGAATTAGTATTGTACTGTATGATATAGTGCCCTTTATGCCTTACTTCTTTAAGTCTACATAGTAGATGCTGTTACACGTGACCTACATAATCAAAACACCAGTGTAGGTACCTTACAGATGGATACTTTAAATGAATGATGAGAACTTAACTTCATGTACTGAAATTACTTATTGTATTCTGTATAATTAGACCTCCAAAAGGAATACTGTTTTCAAAGAAAGATTGGATCACAATGCGACTGAATAATAAGAAAAACAGATTTCAACTCCCACAATTCAAAAAAGTGCAGCAAATGTACAAGAAGTGATGAATGGTGGGTGTTAGTGTTAGAAATATTCAAGTATATGCAGGGAGATAGTTGCAAGTGAACAAACAAATTTAAATGTAACTGCTTATTTAAATATAATGTTTTCCAGTTTGGACAGCCCAACATTTTGCTGTACTGCTTCATACCTCTGCAGATATGGTCTGGAACCCTAGTCTGCTCACTATCTTTGAGGACGTTGCATGTTTTCCTTGTGTTTTGCAGGTTTACCGGGAGTCTGTGAGTATTGTGGTTCTCAGATTCAAATGATTTTCTTAAATTCTAAAAACATCTAAAAATTCCTGCATCACTTTCTACAGTATAGTTTACAGAATAATTATACCAGAACAGTGGATGTTCTACAAAATATACTACCCTATGACCACAGATCTGAAAATTCCGGCTATCCCCTTCACTATCAAAGTAGGTGTGGTTTCATAGATTTATTTCACCTGCACAGCATAGCTTTAACAATCCAATACAGCACAGGCTGGTAATGCATCCTTTCAGGGTAATGAACCATGTAGGTTACTTTGCCACATGTAAGTCTTGATTACAGGACTCCATAGCTCTGGTTTAAGATGGATTAAATGCTATTGTCTCTCGTCGTATCAGACTATTCAACTTCTGACCAGTGGCATAGGTTAGCACTACAAAGACAATTTTTGCTTATACACTTCTTGTCCTAATATCTAACATAAAATATGTAGACATCTCAGAAGAAATGTATTTAAAATTACAAAGAATATTCAAGTTCTTCATTTAAAAATAGATTTTTATATTTCCATCCCATGTATGTGAGTCATACACCTCCACAGTACTCTTTTGACAGTCAGTGTTGTTATCTTGGGTTTTTTGTTCTAATGCATTAAAGTTAAGTGTGTCAAGAAATTGGATACAATGATGAATGTTTAACACTTACATTTTCACACCTGCCCTGAAATGCCAAAATTCATTAAAAGGTGTATCCCTCAAAGGGTTTGTTTTAATTATTTACCTTTTATTTTCAGCCTCAAAATAAAAGAAATGGATTTTCTATCAGACATATTGCGTATAATGCATTGGAAGTGCTCTTCCAGTCATTAGTAGATTCAGAAGCAGCATGATAAACATGACAAATATTATTTGATGCATCTGTGTTTAGTGTGGTGCTTAAGTTTAGTGCACTGCTCTCTGTAATGTTTTAAATAAGAAAAATCTGTAGACAAAACAAGAGTGCAGGCGTTCATCAGGAAGTGAGATTTTTACCAAACATCTAGAGAGTATTACACATGATATGCTGCATGTAGGGGCACAAGCTAGCCTCATTATTTAATATCAAATAACAACTGTAGGGCATACACTAATGCAGGATTTTCATGTGAAATTAATAAGATGGAAGAGCTTGGAGTGTTAGTTACTGTTAAGTGTAATGTATAGCAGACCTGTTCAATCCTGGTCCTGGGGGGCACAGCCAGTTACTTCTTTTTAAAAATACTTCTTTTCCAATTAAACATGCTGTTATTTCAATGTTGATACCTTTGTCTTATTAATATAAAAATAATAATTATACAAATTAACAATTACTAGTCCTTATATCACCTGGGCCGAGGACCTCTGTGTATAGGATGGATGGGAGTCTGAAAGGACAGAATGTGTTCTTTATATTAGTCAGTAAATTAATCCAAAAAAAGGTAAATAAATCTTTAGTATACAATCAGAAAGTTCTGCACCAATATACATAAAAGGAGGTGTCTCTCAGTGCTCAGACTTTCTGCCACATGCCAAAGACAGGTAGGTCAAGCTGACTAAATTTGCATGGTTGTGAGGAAATGTGTTCTGCAATAGACTCTCCTTGCCTCTCATTTTGCTAGGGGAGTCTGGCTGCCTGCTACGTTGTACTCTATGGTTGGTATTCAAAACAAGAAAACTGAAGGATAAATCAGACAAGATGTGATGCAGAAGAAGCACAGTTGCTGATTAGTGCCCGTATTTATCAAGCCTCTCAGAATTACTCCTAAGAACTGCACTAAAAGTCTGACTCAGATAACAAATTATTCTACCTCAGAGCAGGACTTGAGAAGTATTTATGAAGTCTCCTATACTTACTCCCACTGAGGTGTAGGAGTTCATGTTTCAGAGTGAATGATGTCACAATTTTATGGTACCCTGAGCTACAAAATGGGTCTTAGGAAGGCGTTTTGTAGTTTCCTAGAAAATCATGATGAGCCTTTGTAGTTTTCTGCTATTAGCACTAAGGCTTAACCACAAAGATAATAATAATAATAATAATAATAATAATAATAATAATAATAATAAT
>JANRMT010062791.1:85163423-85207658 GCA_026402145.1 Polypterus bichir lapradei | reverse complement strand
ATAATAATAATAATAATAATAATAATAATAATAATAATAATAATAATCTACTCTCGATATATAAAATCCTAAGCCTAAAAGTGCAACGATTTTATGTGATGTTTTTATGTCACGTTTTCTGTCATGCTTTAAATCAGGCTTATTTTAAATCCAACATATATATGTTTGGTATCATTCTTTTCAGAATTTATCGAACTTTAATGTGATGTTTGTAGATTTTCAGGTTCTTATTCCGTTTTTAAAGGTTAAACTAAAATATCAAGAACGTCATGGTTTTTAATATCAAGAAAGTCGTGGTTTTCATTTTTGATCGAGTAAATTTTCTTTCACAGGAACAAACTATTAAAAAAAATTTCTATTCATAACACCAATGTTTGGTTTTTAGGTGACTTAATTTGCTGAAGGTCGAGGAGCAGAAGGGCCTTTCCCCCCTAATAATAATAATAATAATAATAATAATAATAATAATAATAATAATCAATAGTTACCTATCTGGAAAATTGCTAATGATCTGCAAATCTCTCTAGGATTATGTCAGATGATTTTGGCTAAATATGTTAAGATCATTAATTGGTGAACAAATGCTTTCATTCAAACGTGTGTGAGGATCTAGCTGAAAATTATGCTAGAAATTGATCCATCTGTTTATCAAAATGATGCTGTAAAACAAGTAAATATGATAGGATCACAACAACCTAGAATAATGTAAAAACAAAACAGTCACATCACATTTTAAGACTTCAAGGATTTATTAAGAAGGTGCTGGGAAATGTAGGATAAATGTGCATCATCTGGGTAGCTTACTTTAAAGACGATATCACAAATAAATGATATATGTACATTACTCTTTGTCTCCGCTTAGGAATTAACTCGGGGTGATGAGCTCTTTGAATTGCTTGTTCTCTCTAAGAAAATAATGGAGGAATTTGAACTCTTGGATTTTGGATTATACTGCACACCTTTTTCCAGTGGAAACTCCTTTATGTTGAGTGACTGATCAGGGATTCTAACAGTGGTGGGGTTGCCTCTTATGTACAATCAGGTCCTCACTTTCTCAACCTTGCTGCATTTACTCATCCACTTATACTTGAAAATCAAGGTCACAGCACCATATGTCTCTGCTCAAGAATTTGATCAGGACCACTCTCCTCCCTAGTTGCATTGTCCTCACCAAGTAAGTTGCAGCAGGACTTGAACTCTGAGCATTCAGATTACAGAACAATTATTTCCGCCAAAAAGAGCTAAAAGAGCAAAAAGAAGGTTTGGTGTACTTCCAGGTGGGCTTAAAGTGGAGAAGGACAAACAAACTGTAATTTCCTTTACTTCACTATTAGCACATAGACATATCTTGCTCAACTGGAAGAATCCTAAACCACCTATTCTTAGTCAGTGGGTAACTGATGTTATATACTATTTGAAACTGGAAAAAATCAAATCCTCTTTTAGAGGGTCTGTTCAAAGCTTTTTCAAAACCTGGCAGGAACTAATTAATAACATTTTAGAATAAGCATTTTAATTGAGGAAGCAGATTATCTGCCCTTTTTTACTCTATTTATTTTTATTCATTTATTAATTTACCTATTTACTTATTTCTGCTAGCTTAAACTAAAAGTTTTACTCTGCCGGTCTAGCTCTCTTTCTCATGGGTGGGGGGTTGATTTGTTAACTTATTTGTATGGAATGTTATTTGATATTAAAATCAATAAAAATCCAAAATAAATAAATATAAAAAAGAGCAAAAAGAGACCTCACATGGTGCAGTGACAGGAAAGGGTACCCGGTAATCTCAGAGTCTTCAGTTTGAAGGGAAACAGCTGAAAGGGGGGCATCATCCTGAGTGAATTCCTGAACAGACACACTCTTCAAAAAATTTAAAACATTAATCCTCACATGAATATGTATGCAAAAATTGTGTACAACTAAGTGCCATTGCTTATTAAGAAAGCACATCATCTCCGACTCACTTAATCCTAAACATCATCATAGGTGACCGGTGTCTATTGCTCTGAGAATGTTACATTCTCTAATGTCATGCCTTGCTTTTTGTGACTCAAAGAAAGAAATGAAAAATTGATTCACATACCAGTGTTTCACATGACACAGCTCTGTAACTTTAGTCAAATACAAATTTATTTTCAGGGATTATTGAATTTATTGTAAATACTGGAATATTGTTAAGTGTGAGTGACTAAAATTAGTAACATCTTAGAAGGTCATATTCATCCAACTTAAGAATGTGAAGTCCCTGGAGGAAAAATAAAATTAAGCTTAGTCAATTATGCTATTAATTACGCTAATGATTGAGAGTAGACCGGCATTGCTAAATTTGGATTTTGAAAA
Source organism: Polypterus bichir lapradei (assembly GCA_026402145.1). Classification (NCBI taxonomy): domain Eukaryota; kingdom Metazoa; phylum Chordata; class Cladistia; order Polypteriformes; family Polypteridae; genus Polypterus; species Polypterus bichir. The sequence goes on along the minus strand of JANRMT010062791.1, from coordinate 85,205,318 downwards.
AGCTTTTGATAAACTAGTTTATGAATACATATGGAAGGTATTTAATGCCATGCATTTTACCCAGACAATAGCACGAGTGACTACAGAAAAGCATACAAGAATAACAAGTGAAATTACAATTAATGGCCTGCCAAGTCAAATCATCTCCGGACTACTCTCACTCTCAGTCATTCTGTTTCTTGAACTCCCACCAAGTACACTTGTTACGAGACATCAACGAATACATATACCTGTGAATGGAGGAGAAAAACATTTCCATTATGCGGGAGAAAATACAATAGTGAGTTCAGGAAAAGACCCAAACAGATAAAACAACAAGGCACACAAGACAGAGGCTAAATTAAATGGCAAGAAAAGTGTTTGGGTTATTGTGGGATGAATATAAAGAAAGGCTAGGAAGAGGCTACAGGATAAAAGAAAACTATTAGGAATAGTGGAAACATTCTACATAGTAAAAGTGGAAAAGAAAACAACACAGTATTATTAAATGCAGAAAAAGTATTACTACAAAGTATAAGTATACAGATGTTGATCTTTGCTGATACAGTTGTGCAATTGAGGGATTTTCTTTTAACAAAATTATGACAAAAATATTTTAGTTGCAATTCAAATCAGTGTACGTAAATGCAAGTAATATTGTCATAAGAGAAAACAGATACAGAGATGTTCTAAATTTCTATAAACTGTGCTTGATAAATTGTACATCTACAGTATAACTGTATCTTTGTTGTAAACAAAGAAAGAAATGCTGAAGAAATGCTTTCCGGCTGCAAAATTTGCAAAAACTGTTATAATATCCGAAAGACCTGTCCTGGAGGCCACTTTCCTTTGTCTTGTTTCGACAAGTAGGAAACCTAAATATTGACAAAAGAACTTTTTTTAATGGACAATAGGCAGCTGTCAACTTTATTTCTAGTCAGAGCTTGAAAATTTCCTTGAGAAGCATATTGACTGGAGCTCTGCCAGTACCTTTTGGGCTCTAGAATACCCAGTCCTGGACCCCAGAGTCACACAGTCTGTAAGAGTCCAATCACTATTAATGAACTCTAAAATAATTCAGGTCCACCACCTAATAAATATGAAAAGGCACTGCTGGTACAGCACTGAGAAGACGGTGGAGGTGTTGAGACTTCACTCACTGAGGCAGGCTAATCAGCCGCTGCAAAGGATCCATGACCCCCAAAGGTGAAGCAAAATCTCTTATTGGGAATTTTCTCACTAGCAGAGATTCACCTGGGTCCAATGGAGGCTTTCCTGATGTGGTTGTGGTAACGGTTGGTTTGGAACCTGAGGACAATGATATCATGTTTGCATGCCTTCTACAGCATAGACAGACTTCAGTAGACAGTGCTGTGGGGAAAAAACTCTACAGACTATGTGTGCTGGCACTTCATCAGGAACCACTGAGCACAACACACTAGAGGAGCAAACTTGGAGGGGCAGAGATAGCGGGGTCAGCTTGGCGGAACTTATATAAACCACCATTAAACAAAAGAACTACTGATTTGTAAAGTTGTGTGCTGTATAGCATCATTGCTGTTAATTCCTATGTTTCACTGCTTGATCCTACAGTCACGGACATATGCCCATTCTGTGGAGAGAGAGAGGGAAAGAATGTTTTTCACTGTTTTCTCTTCTGCTTTAGACTTTGGCCTCTTTAAAATGTTCTTATCACTGTTTTTTATGTTCCTAACTTGCCTTTTACTGATTGTGTATTTATTTATGTAAATATGAATAATCAAGATTAATGTCAGAATGGTAATTTCCTCATCGGATAGTCCAAACTGGCCATTTGTAAATCCAGAAAAGAGAAAGCAAGTCAAATAAACAACGTGACATGATAAGAATATTTCATTTCTGTTTGGACCCTAACTTGCTGTGATGGATTCTGGACCTTTTAGCAAACAGAACACAAAGAGTGAGTGTCAGTGGCTGTTTCTCTGATAGCCTAAGTACATCTCTTGGTGCTCCACAAGGGTGCTGCATATCACCTATTTTGTTTATCTTATATACACCTGAGTACAGGAATTCATACAAGGATAGACAAATCCTGAAATATGGAGATCACTCTGTCATTTTTATAAGATAAGGAAAACAGCCATGGACCTATTGTTGATGAGTTCATACAATGGTGTGATCATTCCTATTTATGACTAAATATTTCTAAGACAAAATATATGGTGATAGATTTCAGGTGCTTCCCACATCCACTGTCTCAGCTTTATTTAACATGGAGACAGTGAAGATGGTAGAGCAATACAAATAGCTGGGAACAATCATTGATAACAAACTTAACTTTGATCATAACACACAGCATATTTGTAAAAAGGGCAGTCATTAGCTTTACTTTTTTAGGAAACTCAACTGTTTTAAAATGGACAAAACTATAATGACACTTTTTTATAAGTCCTTTATTGAATCTAGTGTTGCATTTGCTTTTATCAGTTGGTTTGGCACCCTCAGCAATAAGAATATAAACCATCTTAACAATATTTATAAAATTAGCAGTAAAATTATGGTTCACATCAGACCCCTGTCGCTGAAAAGTATTACAAACAGGTAAGAAAGAAAGCTAACTTAATTCTGTCAGACAGTAGCCATTATCTTTTCTCTAAATTCCAGCTGTTGCTGGCTGTAGATTTAGTTTTCCAAAGGTAAAGAGTAACAGGTTTAATAATTCTTTTATTCCTAGAGCTATAAGTATTTTAAATTCTGTTATGTGTAGGGATGCTTTGAAATGTTAAATTTTGCATTATTGTTTTTTGTACTACTGAAAGTAATTATTCTTCTTTGTACTATTCTTGAATGTGTATTTATTCAATAATGTTGTCAAATGATGTGTCTTTGTTTATCTATTGGATCTCTGTGACAATGTCTTCTGTGTTTTTGTACTTTCCTGCTGCAAACAGATTTCCTTCTGGGATAATGAAGTCTACCTAACCTATCCTAACTATAATTTCTAAATAGGCTTAGTGCAAGTGTATGTGGTTGTGTAACCATTAAAAGCAATACCTCCCTAACACCAGAAGAGAAAGTTACATCAACACACCATTTCTACCCATATTTTCTTTTTACAGCAAGTATTCCCTCAATTGAATATAAAATGAAAATTGATTGAGGTGCTTTCATTTCTAGATGTGAGTTAGTCATCCATTTTCATCTACAGTTACATTAGTATTCTGATGCAAAGCATCGAATGATAATGGTTTGCCCTTGAAGGCTGAAACTGCTGTTTTTCACTGCACACAATGCACTTTATCATATACTGCATTTACAGTCCTGACAAAATCCCGTGTGTGTAGCAGTGCTGCTATTTCTCAGCAATTCATAAGGTGTTGCAGCTCTCAGGATTTTCATATAACCCATTTATGAATGATACTGTATTTAAGAAGCCATCACATTTGAACGCTGTCTTATAAAATGCTTTTTAATGTGCAGTATAGACAAAGCTTATTAATATTTTTGAAATGGATGTAATTGTGCAGAAGGTCAGTATATGTACTACATTAAAGTAATCAGTTCTTGCTGGATAAATAGAGTCATTTACAACAAGGACAAGCATATTGTTTGGGAAATCCATTAATCAGAAATTGAGTCACAATACAAACACATGGTATGATGATTAGAAGAAGTCTGATCTTTCATTAATTTCTTTTTCATAATGGAATAAAAACCTTTTTCTAATTATACTTTGCATTTTCCCTGAGTGTAGACAATTCCATGAAAATGAATAGTGGTAAATAAAGCCTTTGAACGTTTTGTGCCTCATAAGGCTTTAAGTGGTCCTTTTGTCTGTATCTGCGTTAGGAGCATGAAGAAGACGTATGTGTCAGCTTTCCAATGAAAGCTGTTTGAAGAGTATGGGCTTCTGTGGCCTCACAGTGTCTAAAAGATGTAATTATAAAGTGTGTGTTTTATCCACATACTTAGATCAATTCTGTTAATTTAGGCATTGAATTTGGTCAAGAGCGAGCCTTATTTTCCGCTGTGCAAATCATTTTCATTGATAGGTTTTAAAGGTGCAGCCAAGGACTGGAAAATTTCTGTTTTGAGGACCCAGAATTTGTCCTGAAGTTGATTCTTTTAGCATAAACCAAGTATAACTTTGGGAATAAGTAAGTGTCATTCAAAACCAAGTGGGTCACATTCTGGCTGGGAATTAGTACCAACAAATGTGAGATCATGGTTCTCTCTCTGAAAAGTGTAGCTTACATTCCACTGAGTCTTGTAAGTAAATGAGGACAGAGAGATATTAGCTAGTAACGGTACAGCATCAACAGTACTGTGGGCAATGAACTGGATTGTGGTAGTGATGTAGGATTAACTAAGCTCTCAGTTCATTGGGTAGTCCGCTTCTGTTTTCACCGATAAACATGGACTGCAGATAATAAAATTAACAATGAAAATGCAGTGCCAAAATGATCCTCTGTACAACTGTGACTTGTTCTGCATGATAGGGTAAGACATTTTATCATTTTTGAGGATGTCAGTGAAAAAGCAGAGATCATCATTAATCATTAATTAATACTAGGAAATAAGCTAGAGGTGCAGGTTGAAGATCTCCCTGACAGGGGTGTCTGCCAAACATGCCCAGCACACCCTCACTATACATTTAGGTCTGCCTGGTCTGTCTGGCATCTTCCCTCACCATCTGAACCAAATCACAACCAGATGATGATCAGCTGACAGCTCAGCTTCTCTTTTCACCTGAGTATCCTAGATATACAGTTGTTAATCTGATGATACTAATGAAAAATCGATCACTGACCTACGACCTAGGACGATCTGGTGCCAAGTGCACTTATGAACACCCTTATTCTTGAACATGGTGTTCATTATTGAGAAACTGTGAATAGCACAGAAGTTCAATAAGTTTCCTTTGAAGGATGTCTGGGCTAAGCCTTAGAGATAGGATGAAAAGCTCAGACATTCAGAAAGAGCTCAAAGTAGAGCCGCTGCTTCTCCATATTGGAAAAAGCCAGTTATGGTGGTATGGGCGTTTGATTAGGATGACACTTGGATGCCTTCCTGGGGAGTTGTTTCAGGCATGCCTTACCGAGAGGAGACCACAGGGAAGACCCAGGACATCCTAGAGAGATTATATCTCTTGACTGGACTGGGAACGCTTGGTATCCCCCTGGACAAGTTGGAAGAGGTGGTGGGGAAAAGGGATGTTTAGGCATCTTTGCTTAGACTGCTACACCTGTGACCTGGACCTGGAGAAGTGCCAAAAAAAAAATGGATGGATGGATGGATGAATGGAAGGAAATGAGCCTCCAGTCCATTACTAAATCATTAATCTTAATGTGATAATTGTTTTTTTAATAAATCCAGCAGTTTAATAGTAGCCAAAGAACATTTTAAACAAAAAGAGTGAAAGACTACTCCATTTTAGAACGTGTCAAACTTAATGACTTCAGTTGCTCTATCTCAGTGCTTTGAGGTTATCAAAATACGTGACTGGCTCATGACTTTGCACAGTTTCTGAATTCTGCAGTACAACAAGCATTTTGACAGCCAACTGATGTGCTGCTTGACAGCACCAGTGACAATACAAATGTTTTCAAGGTATGGTGATAGTGGTCAGCCACTATCTCTGCACATCTTTTAACTTTTTCCATTCTGTCATGGTATGACAAACATAAGACACTGGACAGACAAACTTGTCTTGTTTCCACAGCCCCAAACAGCCATTTTCATTCTTTTCTTGCGGCTACATTGTATGCTTTGTATGTTCGGGAGATTGCTCATTGGTGGTCACCTCTCACCAGAGATGGGGGACTCGAGTCACATGACTTGACTCGAGTCAGACTCGAGTCACAATTTTCAGGACTTGAGACTTGCTTGATTGAAGTAAGAAAATGACTTGACTTGACTTTGACTTGAGAGTAAGTGACTTGACTTGAGACTTGACTTAAAGTGGAAGACTCGACAATGACTTGAACTTTTAAATATAATTCGTTTAATAAAATAAAATAATTTAATAAAATAATTATGACTCAGCAGCACCATAATTGGCGCCTGCGCCCTTAACGCTGCACAACTCTTAACGTTACCAAGAAGAAGAAGAAGAACGCTGCACAACTCAAACCGCACCAAACATGGCAGACAATAGTCGAGCTCCTCATATAGTCACGTTTGGCTATAAGGACTTTGAACTAGACCGTACTAACAAAAAAAGATTTGCCAGATGCAGAGAATGCAACGCGAGAGTATCAGACACGACAACCACAACATCAAATTTCATCCGGCACTTCAAAAACCACAAGGAAAGGTAAGAAAGTCGAATTCTTTATAGTCAATTTAATAAAATGATTACTAATTAATTAAATTAATCTTTTCTGTTTGTCATAATTTGGCCTTGGTTGCATGTTTTTTTTATTAGAAATGTGATGATCAACTCATAAATAAAACGCTATAACGTTACCAGTGGCGTAGCCACATTTTAATGTTGAGTGCAACTTGAAATGAAAGGGCTTCTTGATATTACATGTAAACTATAATGTCTATATTAAATGTGCGCATTTTCAAGCGTTTGTATGGACTGACTGCGTGTGGTTAGTTGAATGGCAGCTCGTGTAACGTTATACTGCATGAAAATCTAAGATGAAAGCGTCGGTGCAATCACTTCTCCTTCAATAACTCGTTCAAAACTTTTTGGTCATACAGACAAGAATAATTTCATCGTTCGAATCGGTTACGTTAAGTGTCTATAATTTTTTTGTGTACACTCACAATAACAACAAAATGTTGTGTGCTGTATAACAATGAAACCAGTTCAAATAAAAAACAAATAAATAAATAAATGCAGCTTCAGAAGACTCTAAACGATTCCAGCCGAGGAGGAGGAGTCTTATCTAGCGAAACAATCGGTTATTTCCTAAACAAATGGACAATTTATATACTTTTTAACCTCAAATGCTGGTCTTGTGTTGTCTCTGCGCAGTCTGTGTGATTCGGGTAAATACAGTCTTAGATTGCAGCAAAAGTGCAGACACAGTGTTTACACAGTTAACATGTATAGAAGCTCAAATGCCCTTTACAAAAAAAGGTAAAAACAGCATTGCAGGATGTTTTTGACATTAAAGATATAAAAGAGATTGTTGTTTTTTTGACATCTATTAACTGTATTTACCCGAATCACACAGACTGCACAGAGAGGAGACAAGACCAGCATTTGAGGCTAAAAAGTATATAAATTGTCAATTTGTTTGGAAAATAACCAATCATTTCGGGCTTTCTGAAGCTGCATTTAAACAGCATTTTGGAAGTTCAAACTTCGGGGCGCCATACATATCCATTATATATAGACAGAAATCCTGAAATGTTTTCCTCAAAACAAAAAAAAACAAAACATTTCTTTATGACTGAGGAAAGAAAGACATGAACATATTGGATGACAAGGGAGTGAGTACATTATCTGTACATTGTTGTTGTCAAAGTAAACTAATCCTTTCAGATTGAATTGCATTATACATTTTAGACTGGATTTCTTAGTTTTAAACATTTTGTGTAAGCAACACAATTTTATTTTCAGATATTAATGTAGCACAGATATGCATATAATTTAAATATAGCAATGTAAATAAGATACATAATATATGTATATAAGTTCATCATTTCTGTAAAAATTTTTCTGTGCAAAAATAAACGTATCGAAAATTTAACCTCTGTTTGTTTTAGTACTGCAACTTGACTTGACTTGGCTTGAAACTTATCAGGACTCGACTTGACTTGCTTAGGGTGAACCCTTGACTTGACTTGACTTGCTTGATTTGTCTTAACTGTGACTTGAGACTTGACTCGAGACTTGATGGTTAACACTTGAAACTTGCTTGGACTTGATCATATGCGACTTGTCCCCATCTCTGCCTCTCACACAAACACACACATACAAACACTGGAGGCCATCCCCATAGAGACTACATTACCAGACATCACAGGACTGCAGTATGACTGCTCCCGACTCAGGGAGATCATTTAAATGAAGACTAGATTAGAAAATTGATGAAAAGTCATATAGTGTGACTGGGACTTAAATTGCATCCAAACCAAATTTCTCCAGATTTTATCTTAGAATAAACCATTGACATTTAAGTTCTGAAAATGATTACTTTATTCAAGTCTTATTCCACATCATAACTTGCCATTTAATTCTTTAACTCACTAACTAAACTATTCCTTAATACAGTAATTACAGTTGTATCATTCCACATTAAGTCAGCTATCAACGTTTTGAAATCAATATTATTGTATATTTTGCCAGTATCGCTTGCTTTGTCTAAGATAAAAAGGTTTTGAAAATCTAGATTTATTCTTTAAGCTCATTGTATTCTGATGGGTTGCAGTAGACTTAGTCACACTGGCTAGAGAATCTCTGACAGACCAAAGAAATAACTGAGATATCGTTTTAGAGAATCCAGGAACTTCCAGGAGGTAGTGACTGTTATTAGGTAAGGAAAGTTTAGTTTTCCTTGCTCATACCTTTACCGCTTCAACTCTCATAAAGGAAAGGAACACAGTAAATAAGATGACATGAAATGAGACGAGATGATTGATTAAGAGAATTAGATGGTAATCCAACAGCAACTATACCCAGTATAAGCAACTTCAATAATGAAGATAGGTATCAGCTTCTATAATTATTTTTTTATGATGTGTTCAGGATTGGAGAAACAAAGTAGTACAGTGATTGGCACTGTTGTCTCACAACTCCAGGTGAATATCTTTTTTTCTCATCTCTACATCAGGGTTTTCTCCAGACACCATGGCTTTCCTTCCACATCCCAATGGTATCTGTTAGGTTAATTGAAATGGAATAGACAAGCATTAATACGTTTATCCAGCAAGGGACTCTTTAAGGGTTTGTTCCTGACTTGTATCTGACCCTCTTGTCGTAGGTTTCAGAAGATGGATGGAAGGAAGAATGGATGGATGGATGGATGGAAATCTGTAGAGTTGCACTTGACTTTTAAGACATGACTTGTAACACAGAGTGGCAGTAATAAATGCTGCTGCGTCACGTATCTGAGACATTTGCTCAGTTCCAGGCCCATTATGAATGGATGAATAAGTATGTAAAGATTTGAGCATACAAACTCAGTTAATATGTGAAAATTATTTCACACAGATTCTAAGGAAATAAATGGGGAAATCTCGTAATAATGAGTAAGGGCTTGAAAGATGCATGTTTTCAGAATATAATCATTAACCGCTTTATATTTATTATTTTCTACCTATAAAGCCTGTATTCTACCTTATCTTCTAAAACTTGTTCAGGCCTCCTTATTATGCTAAGTGTTCACTCTGAAGTAGAAGCCTGAGGTGACCTTGTCTGTTTCATTTAGGGCTCTGAATACATCAATTGGACCCTTTTAACAAGTTTTTCCCCAGGCTGTAGAAATCGAATTCTTTTAAGGTCTCCTCATAGAACATATTAATTAATGTGAACCATCTTGGGGCAAGAATAGCTACTATTTCCTATACATTTTCAGAAAAAAAACTTTATTTCTGATATTGTTTTTGCAAAGAAAAAGATATAATAACTATAAATTGTTCATATTTTATTTAAGTTTGTAAAACTATTTGTAAAATACTGGCCAAAATCATACAATACTTCATATTAGGATAGGAATAAAATGCCACTTAATTCACACAATAACCAAATTTTCAGTTAAACATTTGATTAAATGCTAAGCCACTAAACCACAGCTCATGCCAACCTTGTTCGTGAGCTACGCTTCTTGTTATAATTATTGTTATTTGATTCATATTTATATTTCATTTTATCTTAAATTTTGCATTGCTTCTTCCATGTCCTGCCTTCTCCATCTCCACACAACCAAATAAATTCCAGTATTGTAAAAGAAGGGAGTGATGTTTCTTTTAATTATTTGCCACCCTTTTTTGTATTTTATATGTCATTTTTGATTAATCCTTTAATGCTATGGCAGCACAATATGCTAGTAAGCTGCAACAGAAGATCTCAACAGACACAACACAAATGTTACATTTGCTTACAAGATATGTGTAGAATAAAATATTTAAAATTATATAAATAAAGATGTTTTGTTGGTTGAATCAGTTACACAGTGATGCAGCTGTCAAATATGGTACAGTTCTTAGAATAGATTGCATTGTATTTACAGGTTAATGAACTGCTGTTGTCTCAGTTTAGCACACTTTGAGCTTAATACCAAAATATCCATCCATCCATCCATCCATTACCCAACCCGCTATATCCTAACTACAGGGTCACGGGGGTCTGCTGGAGCCAATCCCAGCCAACAAAGTGTGCAAGGCAGGAAACAAATCCCGGGCAGGGTGCCACCCCACCACAATATCCATCCTGGCAAAGCAGATCCAATCAAACCATCTTCATTTATATACTCCTTTTGTAAGCCCTATACTATAGACCTACACTATACCCTCTACAAGAACAGTAAAGATTTTTTGTAAGTTAACTTTTTAATTTACAGTAGGAGTAGTGACAGGTTATGTACCTGCAAAAGGCCTCACATTTAGCTAGAGGCCAGCTATCAGTCTTATGGTTTAGAGTCCACTAGCCTCTAGACAACACGGTCTGCAAAAGAATTAAATTACAAAGGTAAATTAAATAGTCATACGGAAAGATATATCAAATGTATATATATGTGTGTTTATATATATATATATATATATATATATATATATCTTTATCCCTGTGCACAGCCACAACATGAATGAGAAGGGAGATACCGCTGGCTGTTGGCATGGTTTCATATTGCAAGAACTCCACTCCTCTGCGAGTTCTGATGTAATCTAGGAAATAGTGTATGGAGGGAATTAGCTTTCATAAGTATAAGACTGGAAAAAATGTTGTTCCATCACTCTTAAATTAAATAAGGTAAAATGGATACCCTTTAAATGACTGGAAACAACTTGACTGTCTGTTTGCTCAAACCAAAAAAAAACACACAGCATATTAATCAAATGCAGAAAAACATAAGTATCATTGAACTTCTCAGGAAACATGACTGGAGATCAAGCAAAGTTTAATTTGTTGAACAGGAATGAACATTTCAAAGAATAAACTTGAATAACTTTTGCCACAGAAATTTATCTGAGGTTATGTGTAGTGTAATTTGTTCTTTCCACCTTATATTTTACAACTGCCCATCTCAAAGAGTAATTAACCAAGCTTGATATACTGGAAATAAATTATTAAAATGAACACGAATCCTGGTAAAATAAACAAAAATTCACAATTATTGCTGGAATTTGATTATGTATAAAACTGCACTGATATAATTTTGGCAGTATTTCTATTTTAAGTGAGTTAAATAAATGTGTAAATGGCACTCATTTTCACCTAAATTCAGTACACGCAGATGATATATTTTTTTGGGCCTGTTAAGTAATTCACTTATGATTCTGTTTTCCTTTACTTAATTAATCATATACCTTTTTAAAGTCAAGAGCCTGGAGAATTTCCTTGTCATTAGCTTCATTTCTTAACACACTATAGGAAACGTCTTTAGAAATGCTCCAAGCCCTTTTTCATGCTTGCACTTGAACTGTCATTCATTGTCACTTATTTCTTGGATTAGTGTGCTAAATCAAGTACAGACTATTAAGTATTGTGTCCAGTAAGGGGGTGCTGCAGCACCCCAAGCCCCAGACACAACCTCACAGACACAAGTCCTGGTATTAAATCAAAGGTTTATTATAATAAATTACTTTAACAAAGGCTTATTTTTAGTATAATAACCTTCAGACAAGCCCAATCACAATCCTTTTTCTCTTTTTCTTCACCTCCACACCTCCCAGTTGAGCTTTGCCCTTCTTCCACCTGACTCCAACTCACCTGGATGAGGCAGAGTGACTCCAAGACGCAGCACTACTTCCAGTGTTGGGGAATATCCTGCTGGAAGCACTTTCAGGTCAAGCAAAAATATCTGAAAGCATAAATCCCTGCAGGACCCATGGAGCCTAACAGGGCTGCTTGATGGCACTACAATTCCCAGCATGTCCCGTGGGTATCCATTTGAGTACCAAGGTGAATGCTGCCATCTAGGATATGGAGTCCTCCCCGATTGCTCCATATTATATTCCCCCTGAGCATTATCTGCCCCTGCCGGGATGCTGACATACTACACAAACTGTTGGTACTTCTTGATAATTTCATGGCAAAGACAGGAAGTCTCCTTCTTTTTCTTTCCCCTTGCCTTCCAACCAGGTAATGGACCAGGATCTATCCAAGCAGAGATGCCAGCCCAGACATGCCGTCCATGACAGTATTTAAACTTCACAAGTGAGCTGGTTTTTCTTTAAATTTCTCTATGCCAGAGTATAATTTTACAAAATATGCACCTTCCCATAACTATGCTAAGCACTCTTTCTCTTTTTGTGCCTGCCTAGTTTTGGTACGTGAAAATGTCTTGGAACAGAAAAGCATTGGCTTCTAAATTTTTTCACAGAGCTAGACTAGAATTACTTTGATCATCAGAGGCCCCCATGACTGCCAGTTCTAAAATAAATTTCACCTGGCAAATCATCATTTCTGGTCACAGAAATTTGAAAGTGGAAATGCTACAATTGTTTAATTGTATTGTGTGTAAGGATGAACCCCTGTCTTGTGCAACCATACTGCAGTCAGCCTGAACTGGCTTGCTCCATCATCTCTTGTGCATATTTTAACTATTTGTCAAACCTTTATGCAGGTGGTAGAAATTAGGGCTAATCCATATATTACAAGTCCTGTTGCTTGTAGAACTTTATTCAGTCAAGATTTCTTTACGTATTTAATGTAAGGACATTAAAATAACAGACTGTATGTAAATGGTGGAATTGTTGAAGGCAGAAAGCTTCTGTCAACTAAATTTACCAAATTCCACTGTCTGTATCCTGGGGTGAGAACACATACGCCCCTATCTGATGGCCAACTTTTCTTCTATGGTTGGTAGTATACACCCCTGCTTTTCCCCATACATTGATGGTGCACCATCAAAGGCCAGAGTAACAGCATGAGCCAAATTCACTTCAATAATCCAACCAAACAACTGAAAATGTCACTAGTAGTAGCTGTGTCCATCTGTTTAGTGACATTTAAAGAGTGATCGACACCTCTGATGAAAACTGCAAATTCAGACACACTATCAGTGTTATCATCTATTTCAATAAAAAACAAATAAATGTCTTAACTTTTTCACTAAATTGCCTGCCCAAATCTTGCAATAAGTCCATAATTCTGCCTGCTACCATTTCTCTCAACCAACTTATACTTGGAAGACCCTGCCACTTGTTGGGACACATTATTTCAGCTACCCTCAAACATACATGTTTCAATGAAGACCCCTTTAGAATATCGCTTTGATGTGGATGCATTTTCATTGGTATTAATATAGCTCACCTTCAGAACAGCATCATTCATCTCAGGAATATGAGTGAAAACAGAATGCTGCTTTTTACAAGCTGCAGTTAACTCATTGATATTGTCTGTTTGTTAGCTGTCCTGTATATCTGAAGTATTTTTTTACTATGATATTTTTATTTGTGCCTTTGAATATAATAATTTAAATTCCTTAGGAACAGCCACTTGCTAGTTTATTTCCCATAAAATATATGCTGTAATTTCTCCTAGAACATTCAACATTTAGAATCTACCATTTGTTTCTTCCATAAAGACATTTTTTTAAATTAAAATGGTAGTGGAACGCCCCATAACACAGTTACTAGCCATACTGGATAAAAGAGAAACTGCATTTCACATGTTGAATTTTTTGTTCCTGTATTTGACTAATCTGACCGCAGGTTGGACCAGAATATTTTGGGGAGAGGCTGTATGTGGTTCGTGGGCCATATGTTTTGCACCCCTGTTTTAAAATAATCTTCCCTGGTGCTGTCTTTAACATACTAAGGTTTTGAAAAACTATTTTTACTTCCTTTATTATCAACTAGCAGAATACCTGCGCTTCGCAGCGGAGAAGTAGTGTGTTAAAGAAGGTATGAAAAAGAAAAGGAAAAATTTAAAAAATAACGTAACATGATTGTTAATGTAATTGTTTTGTCATTGATATGAGTGTTGTTCCCATATCTATATCTATATATATATATATATCTATATATATATATCTATATATATATCTATATATATATATATATATATAGCAAAATAACCGCGCTTGGCAGCGGAGAAGTAGCGTGTTAAAGAAGGAAAGAGAAACAAAAGGAAACATTTTGAAAATAACGTAACATGATTGTCAATGTAATTGTTTTGTCACTGTTATGAGTGTCGCTGTGATATATATATATATATAGCAAAATAACTGCACTTCGCAGCGATGTCGTGTGTTAAAGAAGTTATGAAAAAGAAAAGGAAACATTTGAAAAATAATGTAACATGATTGTGAAAGTAATTGTTTTGTGTATTTGGCGGCAGCGTCACGAAGTTGTTTTCGTCTAGCTGCATTAGAAAATGTACCACGACATCTGACATGCCTCCTTTTTACTGTTTTCTCACAGCTTGGATTGCTGCTGTCATAATGGTTTTGAGTCTACCTGTATATATATATATATATATATATATACATAAATATCTTCATATCTATATAAATATATACATATGTATATACATTAGATATCTACATATACACATATATATATACATATCTATCTACATCATATATACACACACATACATACATACATACATACACACAAATTATATATATGTGTGTCTGTGTGTATATATATATATATATATAAAATGTAGATAGGTGTGTGTGTGTATATATATACACATACATACAAACATACACACAGGTATATATATGTGTATATCTATGTATGTGTCTATATGTGTGTGTATAGCTTTGGTCACTGAGTGCAAGGGAAAAATAATAAAATGTAGTCTATAAGTTATTAAACAGAAAAACATTAACGTTTTAAGAAGTACAGGTACATTGAGCACTACTCGAGTGGTTGCGGGTAAACTACATTTTAAAAGACGGTATAACAGAACAGGTAAGTAGTACTAACAGCAGCTAAAATGTATATGGATCATCTCTCGGTAGTTGATCCCTTTTGAAAGGCGCTACACGACGGCTGTGGTATAGAAATTACATTTTCTATGTGAACGTTCAAATTTCTGCCTCTGGTAATGTGCCTTAACGGTATTACCAGTAATTAAAGAAAAATTGTTTTGTGTCCTCTGCAGTGTTAAGAGAGAAAGGCTTTGGTTTGGGATAAAATGAAAAAAGGTGTAAGGAAAGGAAAGTTGCATTTTTCTTTTATATAGTATAGAGAGATGTGCTCGGTGACGTTATGATCGCCTTTTGAGGACAGTCGCGGTGGGTCTTGTGTAGACTGGTGAGACGTCTCTGCCATTAATCGGCTGTGATGGCACTGTCAGTCCTTCACTCGTGTGCGTGTCTTCATAATCTGAGCTGAGGATCTCATAATCGTATACGTGCAAAAGAAAGTGTGAATCGCCTTAATATTATTTTGCCGTGGTGTAGAAAAGGGGTCCCGTGTTTGCACTTGTCTGGGCTATAGCTCAGGGGGAGGATGAAAAAAATTAAAAGTGCACACTTTGACTTAAGGCAGAAGCGCAGTCAGCGTCTCAAATCCCGCACAACTATGCGCGCGCGCCGGCTGCTCGACTTTTGCTGGGAAGGAGACCCCAGTTTTTGTACACACGTTCCACAAATGAGACACACGGGTTTACCGGCAATGTCAGTAAACATATACTCAGCCTCCCATCGGTTTTTAAAGGCTCTATGTTCAGAATCACCTTTTCTCTTTGGCATCGTGTGGGCTAGCTTGGCAATAACTTGTAGCATCATAAGCTAGACTTGATTAACGTGGTAAGTGTTCGGCAAGGCAGCTGAAGCGCTGGATTATGGGATCTGTAGTTTATTGTGTTACCAGCGCTTCATATCCCTGGGCCATTAATAACAATAATACAGTATATAAAATGATCTCGCGGGCCGGATATAATTTACACGCCGGGCCGGATGTGGCCCGTGGACCTTGAGTTTGACTCATATGGACTAAATAGAACTTGAAAAGAAATATTTTTTGGAATTTGATCACGCAAGTCAGATCTAGTTGACGCGCACTACAGTACATCGAGCCCGAGTGCTATTGTGGTTTTGCTTGTGTGCTTCAGTAAGTTACCGTCCCCTCGCTCTTACTTATTTACCGTTCATCTAATGAATACACTGAGTATGGCTTTACCAAAACAATCATTGATTGCGAATAAAGTATCCATTATTCATGAAGCTTCAATAGGTGATCTGTCTTTCTGCGTTAACCGCATGCGTTTTCATACGTCGCAAACTAAGGGGATGCGAGGTTAAAATAAATCGAGAAGCGCGCGTACATACTTAGTGAATCCCCTCTCGGGAATCGAACCTCGGACATGGGCGCTACAGGCGAATGCTCGTGTAATTCGGTTTTTGTTCAGCACTCTTTGGAACTGTTGCTTTTTGTCTGCGCACTGCGTCAGTTCACGTGAGGCGCTGAATATGGTTTTATATGTCACTCGCTCGCTTCTAATTGTTTCGCTGCCTTCTTAATTATATAATGCATGTTTTCTAAAGCGCGTTTTGTAGCTCTTCCTGGCTTTCTACGTAATGCGTGATTACGTGAGAGGCGTGATGATGTCATACGAAACTCCGCCCCTCCAGCTGAACTCCATTACAGTAAATGGAGAAAAATAGCTTCTAGTTATGACCATTATGCGTAGAATTTCGAAATGAAACCTGCCCAACTTTTGTAAGTAAGCTGTAAGGAATGAGCCTGCCAAATTTCAGCCTTCTACCCACACGGGAAGTTGGAGAATTAGTGATGAGTCAGTCAGTGAGTGAGTGAGTGAGTGAATCAGTGAGGGCTTTGCCTTTTATTAGTATAGATCAGTGTCCTATGTCAGCTGTACTCACAGAAGACCATTGAATTAACAAGTTAATGAATAAGGCAGACACTCTCAACACCATGGAGGAAGTAGTGGAGGAGAGTATGAAAAACAAAACTGAGCACCATTATAAACAATGTTGCACATCTTCTCTCTGACACACTGAGTATTTTTAGCCAACAAATTAATTCAGCAGAAGTGTGTGAAGAAAGGCAAATGGGGTTCCTTTATACCCACCACAATACACCTATGTAATGTCTCACTGCGGCTGGAACTGTTCTCTTAAGTAATTTTGGTGTATCTTTGAGAAGGACGTTGTTGTTTGTCATGAAATAGTAATAGTTATTTCTTTATTTAGGGTTCTATAAAAAGACAAATTTATCCCTGGGGACAAATAAAGTGCTATCTATCTATCTATCTATCTATCTAAATCCTTAACAGTAGGACGTCTCACTATGTACTGTATATTGTAAAAGATTTGCCTTAAGTTCATTTCTGGGTGACCCATGCTGCAGTGGTTACCACTACTATTGCACGACTCCTGCAGACTTGCTTTGATTCAGTGTGGATTTTAAAGCCTCTCTGTCTATATTTTAATATTGTTTTTTTGCATGATACTCCAGCCTTCCTCCCACATTCCAAAGATGGTTAAATTTGAATAATTAACAATTCTAAGCCTCAGTAAAATTAAGTGGATTTAATAACATATGGATACATGGATACTCAGAGTGGTGAATTTTTAAAAGCACCAAACTAGAAGTGTTTTTGGTATTAAAATATGCTTTTCAATCAACCTGCTAACATTTCTGCAACAAACTTTAATTCAGCATTGGTAAAGGGCCTGGCACATGCTGGCTTTTGATGAGATTAATGATGTAGGTGAACTTCTCAAAGAAACTGGAAAATCTGTTTTTTTCATTAGTCTGCTGTATATCATCTGTAAGAAAGAAGCATTAGAACTGAACTGTGCTACTTATTTTTTGCTCTTTCAATTCTCCCATGCTGCCCTCCTGACAAGGGAGCATGTAAATGATGCTTGAAATAAATTAATGCATACAGATTTTTTACACCCCTGCAAAACCGAGAGCCCTGTGGCATGTCATACAATAGAGCAAATAACCTCTGACTTCTCAACCTACTGCAGGCTTGCCTTTCCCAAAGCAACACAACTCCTTAACATTTGTAAACTACCTCCTCACAGCACTGAAGGTGAAGTCGCACTCAGTACCAATCACCTTTTATGTAAGAAGGGTACATGGTGATATGGGCAAGTTTGTTCTTAGATTAGATATAATTTATTAATTGCAAGGGTAAATTTGGATTCAAATGGCAGTAAAAACATAAAAAACAAGGATAAATAGTCACAGGATAATCAATCAATCAGTAAATCAATAAAAATAAATAAATGTATATTGCGCAGAAATTTCAAAATGAAAGCATTGAATTGCCTGATAGCAGTGGGCAAAAAAAGACCCCAGAGGCGCTTCTTAGCACACTGAGGTGGATTGAGCCTGTGGCTAAAAGTGCTCCAAAATAACACCACCTGGAGGGATCAGAGGGAATTTTTCATGATGGCAGCTAATTTTGTCATCATCCTCTCTTCCAGTGTATCCAGGGTTTGCCTTGTGATGGAGCAGGCTTTCCTGATAAGTTTGTTCAGGCATTGTGCTTCTTCTGAGCTCAAGCTGCATCCCCATGAGACTGCAGCATAGAACACCAAACTGGCTACTATGGACAGTGTGGCGGATGAACATGGACCTTGCCCTACCGCGACGCCTGGAGCAGGGAAGGACCGGGAGACTTGTATATATGCATGCATGTTTTAATTGTGAATGTGGGTGGATGTGAGGTAATGGAACACTGATACTCCAACCAAGGTTATTTAAACTACTGCTCTATTGAAAGAAAAATTGAAAGCATAAGTTTTAATTCAAACATTACGAAGGAAGTGCAGGAAGTGAGGACAATGTGAACTGAGTCACACAGTTTGCCGGTGGTGACTGAATAAGTAACCTTGGCAATAACAGTTCGATGTCTTAGACACCAAAGTAGTAATATCATTGAAC
This sequence comes from Polypterus bichir lapradei, assembly GCA_026402145.1. Lineage (NCBI taxonomy): Eukaryota > Metazoa > Chordata > Cladistia > Polypteriformes > Polypteridae > Polypterus > Polypterus bichir. The sequence continues at coordinate 85,186,358 of JANRMT010062791.1, read as the reverse complement.
CTCATATGCAAGTAACACTTCATTCATTGTAGGAGATGGAAAAATATTAGGCTGGTTCTTGTAAAGCATTTTACAATATTCAAAGAAAAATTTACATGCTGATTCAGAACTTTTCAAAGCTGCCATGTTGGATTTTATCATAGTGGCTTTTTTGTTTTTTTGGTCAGCTCTTCACTTAGAAGTTTTAAAGTTTATTGCTAGTTTTGAATATATGCTGCACCTTTTTCCTAACTCTTTTCTTATTAATTTGCATTTGTTTTTAGTGTCAGTTTATTCTTTACACAGTGTAACAGTAGGTTATATGAAAGGTTCTACTGAAGGCAAAGACTAGTTTGGAAAGTCTTCAGTGACACGTTTAGTTTGTTTTGTACACTTCTTTGCTATTGTGCAGTTTTTATTATGATTATAATTCATTAAAAGAAACATGATGTTTGAAACCTGGTGTGTTATTTTCGGCTTAGGGTCCTTTTGGGTGGAGTTTTCCCTGTCTAAAGGAAATTTTGGTTTAGCCCACTGTCAGTGAAGGTGGGTCTTTTTTAGCAGTTAAAGTAAATGGTACCCATCATTGTTTATTCTGTATTTAACAAATATCAGACTTTGCTTTAGAGTTTTGATTCAACAAAATATCTCAAAGAATAACACAAGAGAAAATGGCATGAAAAAAAATGATGGGACCCTTAATCTAATATTTTGTAACACAACTATTAGAGGCAATCACTGCAAACAAGCAATTCCTGTAGCTCTCAATGAGATGTTGACACCTGTCAATAGGTAATTCAGCCCACTCTGCGTGTGCAAAATGCAAATTGCTCCAGCTGTGTCAGGATTGAAGGTTGCTTTCTGCAGACTGCATGTTTCAGGTCATTCCATAGATTTTCAATAGGATTCAAATCAGGGCTCAGAGAAGTCCACTTCATTATAGTCCAATGTTTTATTTTTTGACATTACTGGGTGCTTTTAGTTGTGTGTTTTGGGTCACTATCCTGTTGAAGGATCCATGACCTGTGACTGAGACAGAGCTTTCTGACACTGGGTAGTACATTACTCAAGAATGTCTTGATAGTCTTGAGATTTCATTGTTTCCTGTACAGACTCAAGGCACTTCATACCAGATGCAGCAAAGCAACCCCATAACATAATTGAGCCTTCTCCATGTTTCACAGTAAGTATGTTGTTCTTTGCTTTGAAAACTTAATTTTATCGTCTGTAGACATATACTTGATATGACTTGCCAAAAAGCTCCAGTTTTGCCTCATCTGTTTAAAGGATATGGTCCTAGAAGTCCTGTGGCTTGTCAACACATATTTTAGCAAATTCCAGTCTGGCTGTTTTAATGTTTTTCTTTCAACAATCGAGTCCTCCTGGTTCTTCTTCCATTGAGCCCGCTGTCACTCAGATGGCACGATCAGACGCTGAATGAACTTGCCCTTGGAGTCAGCTTGTATTTCTTTGGAAGTTGTCCTTGGCTTTTTATCACCATTCTTACTATCATTCTGCCCATTTGGGGGTTGATTTTCCTCCTGTGGCCATAGACCCATGGACCTTAAACCTCTTAATATTTTCAATATTAGTCAAAGGAGATGGTCTCGTAGCTTTTGCCTTTAAGATGTTTCTGTATAATTTTCTTATTGATCTCCTCAGACAACTCTCTCCTACTTTCTCTGGCCCTTGTTCAGTGTGGGACAAATGATGACACCAAACAGCAGAGTGAATGCTTTTCTCCAATTAAATAGGCTAAATGACTGACTGCATGATTGGAGACATGTGTGATACTACTGTAATTAAATAAAACAGTTACTTTGAAAAATCACTCCAATCCAATGTATTTATGATCTTTTTTTAGGGGTACCAACAAATGTGTCCAGGCCACATTTGTAGAATAAGCAATACTTTATCTCTTTTCATACTTGTTTTACTTTACTTGACGACATATCAAAGGCACGCAGGTATACATGGGACAATTGCTTCTTATTTCGTCACTTTTCAGGAGGCATACAGCAACTTTTTCAATGAACTGTAAGGGCACCAACAAATTTGTCCACATTTGGGTTATGGGGTTATGGCCAGTGGGTTATGTGGCCTTTGGGAATGGAAAGTGTATCTCCAGCCAGGCCAGTAACAGAACATTTGTCACTTTATTAGATACACTCAATAGCAAAAATAGGCTGATCCTCCAAAGAGCCAATCACATGGCATCAATGTACAGAGCAAACATAGATGGAGCCTTGGATTTCATTTGAGCAAGCAAAAGAATAATGCATGATATAAGCAACTGATAATATGGTATTATTGTTGATGACAGAAGTGGTGGTTCAGCCTTCCAACTTTTCTGGAATTTTCATACATTATGTGATCCAGTGTTTGCAGAAACTGGTAGGATAAAAAGAAGTGAGTGTCAGGGCGAAAACACCTTATTAATGAAAGGAGACTAGACAGATTCTTCTGTGTTAACAGAATGTCCACAGATAACAAAACAACTAAACACACTTGTTTATCAGGTCAGGTCAGGCTGGGGAGCATGCACAGGTACAGGGCATTGTCACACCCACCATATGACGTATGTAACAGTTCGGGATCTTACTTGGCAACACCCCAGGCAGACACACGGTTCAGTCCCAGGCCATGAAAATGACCATCTATCTGGCGCAGCCAGGTGTTATGCAGGTGTTCCCTTGGCCTGGTCCAGCCACTCGGGTCCTCAGCAATGAGGATCCTGTGTGATGGATAACCCTCAGGAAATCACACTACATGGCTGTAGTGCTTTAATTGATGCTCCCTCACAATCCAAGTAATGTGACTCAATCGGGACTCCATTGAGCAACTGATCATTTGATAAAAAGTCAAACCAGCAGTACCCAAGGATTCTCCAAAGGGTCACCGTATCGAAGGAGTCCAGTCTTCATCTCAGGTCACTGGATAGTGTTCAAATCTGGCAGTCATATAGCAAAACAGGAAGCACCAGGAATCTAACGATCTGGGGCCTCATGTATAAACGGTGCATACACACAAAAATGTTGTGTAAGCCCGTTTCCATACTCAAATTGCATGTATAAAACCTAAGCTTGGCGTAAAGCCATGCACATTTTCACAGTAGCTAAATGCTTGGCGTACACAAGTTCTCCGCTCGGTTTTGCAAACTGGTGGAACCCAGCGTCAAAGCAGTGCTACTGTTCCAGTGTGGTTTCCCTTTCTTTTTAAGATCCACATCCCTGACTTGACTTTATAAATATATTGTGTAAATTAACCACATATTGTTTATTAGTTTAATGCATCTGATGGTAATTAACCTGTAACAATATAATGGTCCACAGAATGGTCAAACTATTCTAAATACAATAGCTGCTTTAGCGTTGTTACTTTCACTACACCTTTTTATTTCAGCTGCTCCAATTAGGGGTTGCCGCAGCGGATCATCTTTTTCCATATCACGTTCATTGCACCACTCGGAGTATTTATATCACTGAATCTGAGTGTGGAATCACAGCTCTACAGTAGCTGATCGGAAAGAGAATTATCAGTATACAGCATCAAGCACACGCTGCCTCAGCCATGCTGTCTATTGAACTACTCTCATATGAGAAACGCTTTAGAGCCTTTCCTGTACTGACCTTGCGGTTCAGAAACAGTTTCATCCCAAGAACTATAAACGCACTCAATCAGTCCATCAAGTGCTCCTTGTAGAACTGTTTGTACTTATAATTACAATTACCTCACTGTAAACTGAGCTACTTTATAAAGCTAGTATTTATATGATGACAATATCATTTTTAAAATGAAATGCAGCAAAATATGCTTATTATATTATACAGATAAAACTTTAACTTCATTTAAATAATTAATATCTATACTAATAAAAGACAAAGCCCTCACTCACTCACTCACTCACTCATCACTAATTCTCCAACTTCCCGTGTAGGTAGAAGGCTTAAATTTGGCAGGCTCATTACAGCTTACTTACAAAAATTGGGCAGGTTTCATTTCGAAATTCTACGCGTAATGGTCATAAATGGAAGCTATTTTGTCGCCCATATACTGTAATAGACTGCAGCTCGATGGCCGTGGGAGGAAGAGTTGCGTCTCACATCATCACGCCTCCCAAGTAATCACGTGAACTGACTGTGACCGCAGTACGTAGAGAACAAGGCAGAGCTCCGAAGAGCACTGAAGAAAAGACGCTTTACACAATTGAGAAGGCAGAAAAAGAATATCAAGTGAGTGACGCATACAAGCATATTCATAAGTGCAGCTACTGCGGAAACAAAGCACGGTGTAAACTGTAAGTTTAAATTAAGTTTGTAGACACGCTCCTTAAATTAAGTTCATAGACTGGCTGCCACTGGCGTTTGTCATGCCACGACTAGCACGATATTCGCGGGATACAAGTTTAATGAGAGGACGCAGGGTATAAACGAGAGTTTTGATCACTTTCTATCTAAGTTAAAATTGCTGGTAAAGGAATGTACTTATGCAAATTTCTGTGAGACTGTGTTTGTGGGGGGGATTGACAGTTAAGGCGGGGGGAGGGAAGTTACGTCAGCATCTCCCCTCCCATTCACTTCATTTCGCTCTGAGCTGAGCTCCGCAGCTAATGCGGTCTTGCGGAAGCAACTTTGTGATGCTGCCACCAAATACTCACAGAAAAATCCACAAGTTAATACACACGCTGTCTCTAGGGCTTCACCACACTGAATCCTCCAAGCACTACTGAGCATAATCTAATTTTGAGGGTTGGGACACCAATAATATTACTGAAAACCTTACAGCCACCGAGACTTTGTAACAGCACGAGACTTCAGGTCACGTGTCTGCAAAATAACCTAATTGAGGCAACTATTTTTACTGGCGGTTGCTCAGGGGAGAGAGTTTGTATTCCTCGCATCCCCATTACACCCTCTGATCTCCCATTTCAATTCAAATGCCTCCAATTTCCAGTAAGGCTCTGCTTCGCGATGACAATTGATAAGTCTCAGGGACAGACCCTACAAAAGGTTACATTGATAATCATGTTACGTTATTTTTAAAATGTTTCCTTTTCTTAGCACAAGCACAGCTGAGAAGCTTCGATGCATGTGCTCCATAACGCGTTAAAAAAAATAACGCATTTAATCACACTTTGCATTCCAAGCAAAGAGGAACTTTTGTCAATGCATGATTTCCTGGTACATCGATTACATTGATGCACACATCAGAGCTACAAAAATGGAAGAGTCTGAAGAACTCTTGCTAGGACTGATCAGAGGCAAATTTCATTTCGAAAGACTACCCGATGGAAGCCTTGATAAAAGCGTGGTTTGTGCAAACTGTGCAAAAAGGAGTTTGCATACCACCGACGCACTTCAACCTTACGGTACCATCTAAATGCAAAACATGTTACAGTGAGCACAGAAACTGTGTATGATGTTAGCACTAGCAGTACGAGTTCGAGTACCAACAAAAGGTGTCGGCAGCCCAAACCTGATGAAATGACTGGCTTGAGGACCAAAATTCGTAAGTCAACATTGGTCAAACTTAAAAATTCTCTCGCAAAATGGATTGCTTTGGACTGTAGACCACTAACAGTGGTGGAAGATAGGGGGTTGGAAAATGTGCTACAGTTAGCGTCAGGTTATCCAACTTTCCAACTGCCGTGCTGAAAGACTATTTCAAGTAAAATTCAACAGCTTTATGACACTGAAAAGCAAGCAAATTTAGATGCATTACAGAAAGCGGACTTTGTGGCTCTTACTGGGGCTCATTGGACCGTGACCGTTAGTAATTTTAATTACATCTAATTACAGAATGTTCAATGATCACACTGTTTTAGCCTAATGTACTAAATAATTTTGGCTAAGGTTACTCGGAGTTTAAAGGTGAAGCTGGTCAAATTACCTTTTATGTTACTGCCTTATTTTTGTAAGAAGAAAAACTGCACTTTATGTCGAAATTTTTGTTATTAATATTTAAAGACAATGCCATTCTGAACATGTACTTAAAGTACTTAGAATACCACTTTTTTTTAAGTCTGCCCAATTTTAGCCAGGGATGATATTTTTGTTTCTGTTTTGAACTGAAATGCAGTTTAAATGCATTTTTTTTTTTCAGAAATTAAAAGACCTTGAGTTTACAATATTCATGTCCATGTCTATTATTTGATTCTGTTGCCCACTAAAACCCTTTTAAATAAAAAAAAAATTTGCGCTTTGGGACAAATTTTCTTGTGTGATTACATGCGATTAATCAAGATTAATTAATTACAAAGCCTCTAATTAATTAGATTAATTTTTTGAGTCCCACCCCTAATATATATATATATGTAAATATGTAAATATATGTATATATGTAGATATGTATATGCATATATATGTATATATGTGTGTGTGTGTGTATATATATATGTATGCATATGTATATGTATATATGTATATATGGATGTATATGTATATATATGTATATACTGTATGTATATATATATGTGGATGTATGTGTGTATATATGTATATACAGTATATATGTGTATATGTGTATATATATGTGTGTATATATGTATATGTGTATATATATGTATATATATGTGTATATATGTATATATATGTATGTATATATGTATGTATATTTATATATCTATGTACAGTAATCCCTCCTCGATCGCGGGGGTTGCGTTCCAGAACCCCCCGCGATAGGTGAAAATCCGCAAAGTAGAAACCATATGTTTGTATGGTTATTTTTATATATTTTAAGCTCTTAGAAACTCTCCCACACTGTTTATAAATATTCTCCGCACAGTTATACAGTAAAACCTCGTTTATAGTGGTTGATCCGCTCTAGACTGATAAATGAATTTCCAAGAAGTAGGATTCTTTATTTATAAATCTAATATTTTCGCAGTTAGAGCATTGAAAACCTGTTTATGACCTTCTAAATATGTTTTTTAACATTATTAGAGCCCTCTAGAAATGAAATAACACCCTTTAGTCAAAAGTTTAATCTGTGCTCCATGACAAGACAGAGATGACAGTTCTTTCTCACAATTAAAAGAATGCAAACATATCTTCCTCTTCAAGGTGCATGTCAGGAGCGGAGAATGTCAAAGAGAGAGAGTAAAGTAAACAATCAAAAGTCAATAGGGCTGTTACGCTTTTAAGTATGCAAGCACCACGATAAAGCGGCGCAATGAAGGGATCAACGTGAAGGTAGCCTTTCAGCATTTTTTTACAGGCGAGTCAGCATCTTCTAAGCAAACAGCCACTGTGCAACCAGCCCCTCTGCTCACACCCCCTCTGTCAGGAGCAGATAATGGGGCCAATCATACGCCTCCCTGATGCTATTGAATGATGGATAAGTAGCTGCCTGTATTTCTCAGAGAGAGTGAGAAACAGAAAAAAGCAAACAATGAAAAATCAATACGGGCTGTTAGAGCTTTGAAGTGTGCGAAGCGGCGCGCGGGAAGCATATCGTATATCATTGAGGAGTTTTATTTAAAATATAATACGTGCTCTGATTGGGTAGCTTCTCAGCCATCCGCCAATAGCGTCCATTGTATGAAATCAACTGGGCAAACAAACTGAGGAAGCCTGTAACATAAATTGAAAGACCCATTGTCCGCAGAAATCCGCGAACCAGCGAAAAATCCGTGATATATATTTAGATATGCTTACATTTAAATCCGCGATGGAGTGAAGCCACAAAAGTAGAAGCGCGATATAGCGAGGGATCACTGTATATATGTGTATATATATATGTATATGTATATATATATATATGTGTATATTTATATATTTGTGTGTGTGTGTGTGTGTATATATATATATATATATATATATATATATGCCAGCAACACTCATCACAATGACAAAACAATTACATTGTCAATCATGTTACGTTATTATTAAAATGTTTCCTTTTCTTTTTCATTACTTCTTTAACACACTACTTCTCCGCTGCGAAGCGCGGGTATTTTGCTGATTGTTAATAATTAAACATGTAAGGACACGGAGACGCAGCACTAGCAAGGACCTGGCACTCTGTTCACAGATTGTTCCTGCCTCGCGCTGTATTGTTGCTGGGACTGGCGTGACACTAGAAGGATAGATGGATAGAATAATTAAACATGTACTATGAAGATATTTCAATATTCCTTAAAAGTTTTGAAGAATCGGCGTTCTAAGCTTACAGATGGCTTAACGTCTGTTACTGAGCTGATTGTGTGGCGATTGGGTACTTGGAGAAAGAAAAGTAAGGACAGGAATTGGGGGTTAGTACGTTTGAAAGAGACAGCACTGCTGCAATAAATTATTTCACTGAACGTCGCGTAGCGAGCATCTTGCGTGAAACATGAACAATCACTGTGCCACCGTGTTCCCATGTTTAATAACATGCTTTAACTCCTATCATCATGAAAATTATATCAAGTATACATCTCAGTATTTTAATTATTCAGACAGCTGTAATATCACGAATGTAATGGGTTCTGTGTCCTGTCGGAAGAAGAGAAAGAACATTTAAGAAGCACGTAGTGATTCACACACATAGAGCACATAGAAGATCAAATACAAAACAAAGCATTTAATGTGCTACTTTAGTTACGATGGGATTTGAGAAACTAGTAAATTAAGCGATTTTAAGATGAATTTTATGATGTTCTACTTTAATGACAAAATAAACTACGTGATTAAAATGGAAACTTCGAGATTAAAGTTGACATTTTGTGCTTTATTCCCACTGTGTGCCTATTTTTTTTTCTCTATACCCTAATAAGCTTTCATATGACACTCAGACGGTGGGCTACAACTCGCCTTTTCATGGCGACTTTGATATCTGACAACTTCTTTTTTATTTTGGGCACTGTGAGACTTTGTGAACTTGAGCTTTAGAGTTTCTCTGACGCTATATGTCACTCAATCAACTTCCTTTTGTTGTTTATACCACTGTTTAAACCAACAAATAATATGGTTTTCCTTGCTTCCACTTGGTATTCGCTGAAATTCTTTTATTTCCCCTGGGCTTTTGCCATTGGCTTTTCACAGAACGCTGAGCTCAAGGGCTATTTATATTGATTTGCATATTCAAAGAGGTGTACTTCTGGGAGGAGTTTGGGGAGTGGCAGCAGGCGCGTGCACGTGCGTTACTTTTCATGCTGACCTGGATTTATGGAGTGGAAGAACGTGGAAGTTGGCGTTCGCACAGATTTATGCATCTGGATTTTTTTTGTGCATACGCACATTTCAGCTTTTGTCCTTACGCCGTGTTATAGTGTGAATTCTATGCACGCCGTTATGCATGAGACCCCTGGACCTTTGTTCTTTTGCAGAGATATCGGGAATGCCAAACACCCCTTTCTAGTTACTTCATGACCCCCCATGCTCTTCCAATCCATCAACTGACTTCATAAAAAGAATCACCAGACAACTGAATGTCACTGCTGAGGTAAGTAAACTTCTTGACAAGGTCATCATTCTCTCCACAGAAAGATAAACAGCTGATGACTGTGCCCAAGAAGTCATTAAAGGCCTAGATTATTTTTACCACTAATTTCTCACCTTAGTTAATCTTTACTTATCCTCACCTTACTTAATTATTTTTATAAACTCCACTATTGTCATGTCAATCAATATGTTTTATTTTTCATGTGCTAAGACTAACTCTTTTTATTCTCTGAGTGAACATACAATATTTTAAGATTTAATAGCAACTATACCATTAATCCCTTTTTAAAAGTTTTATTATCAACATATATTATTTCAAAGTAAATTGCAATTGAATACATTGTTTATTTCTTTTTGCAACCCTTTTAACACTGCAACCCTAAATTTGTTCAAAAATAGCCAAAAGGCAAGTTATTTAAAAATATAACATATAATCTGAAACATTTAGGCATTTCAAAAGTGGATTTTTTTTTACATTGAGGTTAAAACATATTAATGATTTTTGCTTCGCTACTCTCATTTGCATCCTGCATACTGCTAGTTGTAAACCTGGTTCCAGAGTTTGATAGCAATATCCACCAGGTGGAGCCAAATACCTATTTTTAAACTTATTACACTTCCGAAAAGATCTCTTTAACATACAATTAACTATCAAAAGTCTGCTCCTGCTTTATTTATTATATGGTTTTCTTTTTTTGTTGTTGAAGAATATACACAAAAAAGATACTAATGGCAATATAATCCAAAAAACAACAGAAATATTGTGGCTTATGAAGAGTGGCCCACAATGTTACTGCATTTCTTCCAAACATGATTTAGATAAATTTATATTTTTTTGCCCAATAATCTTAGCTTATATTGTTTTGTTTTACATTCCTGAGGACCTCATAAAAAGCACTATACTTGCGGGAATTGGCACTTTAAATATATTACAGTTTAATATAATATTTTTATTTCTTTGTAAATTTACCTCAGATTAACACTGCACATCCCTTTTACGTTTTTCAGGCAACAGAGAAGATGAGTATCTTGGGATAAGATTTTAATAGGCAAGCAATTTAAAAAATATAATATATAACTGTTTACATTTCTTCGTTATAAATGTAGATTTTTATATGTCATTGTGGGAAACATTTGTTTAATGTTTTCGGCTGTTTGTTTAAAATTTAACATGCTGCTAGTCTACAATGCAAACAAATGCAGTAGTACATATTTGTATTATTAACCCAATACTTAATACTGCAAATGTAACATTCTTAAAGCTGCTTAATAAAGTTCAAGGTGTTTAGGGCAGTAACCTATCTTGGCAGCTCTTGGGTGCATAGCAGGAAACAGCCCTAGACAGCATGCCAGTACATCACAGGACCCACTTGATGCCATTTATTTTAACACACCAGTCTTTGGGGATGTGGGAGGATGACAGGAGTAGCTGGACGAAACCTCCACATACACAGGGTGAACATACACACGTACCACGGACAACAAGTAGGTGCTGAATTCAAACTCAAAACTGGATCAGTGAAGCAGCAGCACTTGTGCTACCATTGCACCCACTAAGTATTTGATGTCATAATTTATTTCATACAGCACTCAATTACATACAAACTATGGCTGTTGTAAGTATTCCTAATCGTATTTCATATGTTAAAAATGATATACTTCTGAGTTATGAGAAGATTTGTTTTAATTGTTTCAGTTATATGTTTGCTAATCACTAGATTATCACTAATGCATTGTGTGCCTGCATTTATTTTTGTATCTATGTATCTTTGCTTTGCCCATTATACATACTTAACAGTTCTTCTCTTTGAAAGAAGTAATGAATAATCTAATCAAAATGAGTAGGACACCATACAGATTACAGTAATTTACAGAACATGTGCCTGCTATTTTTTATAAGGATTGTATATCACCAGATATATATTGTAATGCAAGAAAAAAAACACAAGCTGTACTGTAGCTTCAAAGGCCTCTCATAAGTTCATAATCTGTTTATGTCTGCATAAAATCTGCATACTAAGTACCATTTCTAAAGTACTATTATTTTATTTCATCAGTGTGCTTAACAAAAGAAATTGATTGGAATTTTTTTTATATTTTATACATGATTGAATGCAAGGAGACACAGCTAACACACGAGGGCTGTATAAATAATATACTCTGTATACTTACAGCTTTAGCTAAGGAAGACCTTTTCCAGCTGTAGAATAATTGTCTTCTTAATTGTTTAAAGGATTGTTTAATTAAATTATCGTTTTATGTAACTGCTTTCTGATGAACAGAAGACAGAAGAGAGCTTTGCCATTTTATTCTTATACTAAGACTAGGTCAAATTAACATACAAGCCAATAGTGTGTGTTTTCAAATGAAGGACAATTTATTCAATTGAATATTTTGTATTCTTTTAAGGATTTTGCAACATTTCATTTTTCCCTAAAAACATTTAAAAATGTACAATTTCTCTTTTATCGATGCCAACATTTTAAAATCATAACTTTTTTGATGTAGAAACGTTCCTTTTTGCCTTTAGCAAAGTTAGCCACAGGATGATATACTTTAAATTTGGTACACCTAAGGTCGTGGCAGTCTATGTGTGCTCCTGGTAGACTTCTCTATTGCCCTTAAGCGTTATCATTGACTTGGTTTCACTCGAACCTTCTCTTAGTGGCGTTATGTACCTACTTCATGCTTCTGTCCTTTGTTGAAATATTTGTGTCATGGTTCTTCCGACTGTATTTGCCTTCATAGTTTTACTCATGGCTTCCTGTCACTGTGACGGTGCAAGTTCACTCCATGCGGGAGCCTCTTCAACCGGCAATTGTCAGTAATGTAATTGGGATAAGCCAGGAAGATGAAGATACATACACACCCATAGCAAGTGGGGGGTGAAAAAAAGTCAAGTGCTATTATTAAAATGAAGTCAAAAACAAATATGTCAAAAGTGCAGTGCATCAAAAAATAAATCAATAAATAATCTATCAAAACAGTGGTTATCCGTGAGATAAAATCAGAGTTAAAATGAGAGTAATGATGTTCCTTCTATTCCTGGACGAGCCCAGCCTAACTCCTTCTTCGTCTCCTGGCTCACCTATGACTCTCTCAGCCAGTGGAGACTCAGCAGCCATGTCCTCACTACCTGACCCCCATCTTGACTGCCTCACGCAGCTCTCACTAGATCGCTCAGGGCCAGTTATCTTCCTGTCTCCCTTCGTGCTCCTGCAGTTGTATCTCGAATCCCTGGGGAGGATTCCACCATACTCGCTACCGCTCCGCACAAATAATCAAGGGGGTGAACCACCACCTAGAGCACTAATCCATCGCTCCTTCGTAGGGCCCACGACTTTTCTGTGTTTCCTCCTTAGCTGGATGGCTGTCTGGCTTGTCCTGCCCCATACTACTCTCATGGGTCTTTCCTTTTGCTCTTCATTCTTTCTGCCATGTTTCTGTATTGTGTTTCACTTTTATGCACAGGAGAGGGTTGCAGGTGTGATTGCCTGATGCCTTCCTGGGATGATAATGAGACAATCAGACCAGCTGTGTGCGCCAACAAGGCAATGTATGGCTGCACCTGCTCTACTCCCCTGCCCGAGCCTATTAGTTATTTATTTACTTAAAAGATGCCAACAAGCAGCAGATCTCTCATGGCCCAGTCACCAATTCCTCTATCTATTGTTTCCAACTTTCAAAGAGCAATGAATAAAAGACGTATCAAAAGGTTCTCTGCTGTTGCTTCTTTTATTTCTCTTGCTTGTCCAATCAAATTATAAGCACAAGTCCAGTAGCCAAGAGGAAATGGCAGGTGAAATGAGTGGCAGGGGCAAAGTCTCAGACAAATCCTGACACCTACCTCTCAAAATACCCTTTTTATTTCCACATTTTACAGTAGGCCACAATTCCATGGCAGCCCTCGCTAATCAGTTCCCTTGTTGTGGAACTTCTATTGCCATCACATTCCAACAGTTACCTCAAAAGGCCTGTACTTGCTATGCAGTGATGTCTTTCTACAGCACTCTGGGCATCTGTCAAGGTTAAAAGCTTGGACAAGTAGGTCTACATTTGGTCCACCAATCCCCAGATGGCTTCAGAAGAAGCTTAATATGTCACCCTTGTTTGGACAAGCTTTAATCTGACATGTAGTAAGACATGCGCTCATATGGTTTAAGAAGAACATATGCAATTCTCCTCATTCATGGTGAGTTGAAACAAGAAAAAAAAAAGAATTATTAGGGTCATGTTCCTTTTTAATGGATTAATAAGGTGTGTGTGGGAGGGTTCATTTAAATTCAAAAATGAGTGTCACTTTATGTTAATCAATTATGCTCATGTGTTGCGGGTTTAACTAAGGACTTGACATAACTTTCAGACCAGATATCCTTAGAGTTATCAGAACTAGCTCAGTTTTATTTGAATGTATGTCTCAGAATTCAGATGAGTATGAGAACAGAAAGCAATACTTCCTGTATAAGTGTTTGCCTGAGCAGCACTTAGTTCTACTCTGGTATTAATATGGAGCATCATGAAGCCAGTTCTGCTGCACTATTTTAGGATACGAGGCCTTTAGGTATGGGGTCCTGAGACATGTCGTAATGGAAAGAATGTGGCTTTGGCCCCTTCCCAAATACAGGCGTGGATTTGCTTCTTCACACATATTGGGGCAACGTGGTCACTTCTAACATTGAAAACATTCACACATAAAGCTCTAGATAAAGAAGTGGGTTCCTTAAAGGTACTCAAATCACCTGTATCCAACATTGCACTGCTCTGCCACTTTTTGGATTACTGTGTTGGTTTGTTTCATTTGTTTATTGCATAATGTGGTCAAAAAAAGCCACATTCAAAATACTATGGAGGGGAAGCTGAAAAGTATGTAGACAACCCTCCAAATTATTTAAGTTCAGGTGTTTCAGTCACACCCATTGTTAATATGTGCATAAAGTGAAGAACATGGCCATGGAATCTCTATTAATAAACATTGGCAGTAGAATGGGTTATAATGAGGAGCTCAGTGACTTTTATAATAGCAGTGTCATAGGACACCACTTTTGCCACAAGTCACTATGTGAAATTTCTGCTCTGGTAGATGTGCCCCGGTCAACTGTAGTTTCTATTACTGTGAAGTTGAAGCAACTCAGACAGGTATAATACATATAGTGTACAGTACGTAAAAATTGCTCATTCTCTGTTGCATCAGAAACAACAGAGTTCCAAATTGTCTCAGGAAGCAACATCAGCATAAGAACTTTATGTCAAGCACTTCATGAAACAGGTTTCCATGGCCGAACAGTTGCACTTAAGCCTATGATCACTATGTCCAATGCAAAGCATTGGCTGGAGTAGTGTAAAGCGCATAACCACTGAACTCTGGAGCCGTGGAAATGTATTCTCTGGAGTGATAAATGAAGCTGCACTATCTGGCAGTCTGATGGACAAATCAGGGTACCCTCTGGACTGCATAGTGCCTACTGTATAGTTTGGTGAAGGAGGGATAATGGTCTGGGGATGTTTTTCTGGGTTTGGGCCAAGCCGCTTTTTGCCGGTGAGGGGTACTGTTAATGCTACAGACATTTTAAACAAATGTGCACTTCCAAATTTTAAGCAAAAGTTTGGGGAAGGTCACGTTCTATTCCAGCAAGACTGTATCTCATGTGCACAAAGCTAGGTCCAACAACGTAAGGAGAAACTTTAGTGGCCTGCATAGAGCCCTGATCTCAACTCTGTTGAAAACATTTGGGATAAATCAGAGTGCCGACTACTAACCAGGTGTTCTTGTCCAACATCATTACCTAAGTTCACAAATTCTTTTTGGCTGAATGGGTAGAAATTCCCACTGACAAACTCCAAAATTTGTGTAGAGCCTTCACAAAAGAGTTGAGGTTGTTATAGCTGTTAAGGGAAACAACTGCATATTACTGTCCAAGCTCATATAGGTGTGATGGTCAGTTGTCTGAAACCCTTTGGATCTATAGTGTAGAACTGATATAAAGATGTTTGCTGCTGTGTTTTAGAGTTTTAAGAATTTCCATAAAGTTCAATTTAAAATAAATGACCATTTGCACCCCCAGTTTCATTGCCAAATGGGCTGCCCTCTCTATTGGATAATAAAAATAGTGTTGCTGGTAATTGGGATGAAAGATTCCTCCTTTGGACAGTTTATTTCAGAATCAGCTTACTTTCCAGACACTTGCCAAATAAATAACAACTCCTGTCATAGACTTTCATTTATTATTAGTCCATCCTTACACCACAGGTTCAATTTCATCTTCTTCAGCATATCTTATAAGATGCTGGCAGATTTTTGGCTTTATCACACATAAGAGGACCCAACTGCAGGAAATACAAATTTGTTGATACAGCTTTTTTTTCCCGAAAATCCTAAATCTACCAGCTTCACAAAAAAATCTAATTTCTCTTCAATCTTCAGCTGCAAGGTTCATGGACTGTGTAATAGAAAAGATCAGGAGAGGTGACTGCTTATTGATCTTGTTAGTAAAAACAGCAGCTGTCATTTCTGTTAAAAAAATTACCATTTATTTTTAAAAAGAGTATATAAAATTTGCCTCCTCCAAAATTCATCCCCTTTTATGTTCAATATTATAATATGCAGATGACTTTGTAATCAAAGACCATGCAGAATGATATATGTGAATATAGAGAAGAGTCTTATTAAAATTTTCTATATTTTATAAAATTGTTAAAGGTTTTTTCACTCAACTGGGGCATTTCCAGAATATAGCATATTATAAAATTTGCTTGGCATGCTATAAAAATGATGGACTTAAAGAATGATTATGACGAAGAAATGTTAAGAACAGTAAGGTTTTTTCTAGCAATTGAGCCGCAGAAAACTAATACAATGTGGATCCACAATTAATTTTTTTGTATAGCATTTCACAGAAGACTGAAGACCTACCAAGACCACCAAATGCAACATTGTTAAGAAAGAATCTTGAAAGTCAATTGCAAACAAAATTTAAATACATACTATACAGTTTGGAGTGGTGGCTCTGAGGCTAGGGATCTGCACTGGCAATCGGAAGGTTGCCGGTTCGAATCCCATAAAATGCTCTGTTGGGCCCTTGAGCAAGACCCTTAACCTGCAATTGCTCCATCCTGGGTATGACGTTAATTTGCATCCATCCCTGCATGTAGGCCCTCCAACCTGCAGGGAAAAACTTGGAGGTTGGTGGCAGAATTGGCACTCCAGCCACCATAAAAAACCTTGCACTGTTCCAGTACATATGAACCAGTGTTGTGCTGAGGTATCACCCATTGCATGGCTGCACTTGGGTCCTAATCTGGATCCTGAGTTGGTTTGTTGTGTGGTGGGTGTGGCAATGCACTGTATCAGTACGTGCTCCTAAACACCTCTCTATACAGTTTACAGCCTACTCTGTTTACAGCCTACTCTGGTAACTTCCCACCTTCCTTGTCCAGTATGACAGTAATAATCTTTATATCCTTTAGGTAATGTAGATATGTTTAAAGTTTGAAGCTCTAAATATCCATTCATCCATTCATTTGGTGACTTGCTTAATCCAATACAGGGTGATGCAGGGCTCGAGTCTCTGCTTGTGCATTTCCCAACCTAATCAAATAAATGTGAAAAAAAAGTTAAATCGTCTACACCCAAATGGTAATAGTTATATTCAAAGAACATAGAGGATATATTTTATAATAATTACTCAAAAATGTAATTAATAAATATATGCATAAATATATTAGCAATCGATCAGTAAAATCATAATAGTTGTAAAACAAGTGAAAACACAAGTGGAAAAAGAGAAGTCCACAGAAGTGGACATTTCCCAACCCTTTATGGAATATTAGCTTATTGCACACTCATACACAAACGCACACTTATACCAATATCCAGTTTGAAAATAACGTTCTTTGAGCAGTGATCAGTCTCTTCAGTCATTGACTGACCATTTTATGGTCCTAAAAGGGGACATTGGAGATAAGTAGTAGATACAGAAACCAGAAGGTTCTGCTGCTCTTATAACTGGGGTAGCACAATAGTACACTGGCTAGTGTTTTAACCTCAGTTACTGGGTATTTTTTTTTAAATATTATAAAATAATAATACTAAAATCATAGTGAAGCATGAACCTTAGAAATAACATACACATCCAATGCTTTATTTATATACTGTACTACCTTTAAAAGTCATAAGGAAATATTTTGGTTTTAATCAGTACTTTATTTTAAAAGTCTGAAATTTTGCATAGCACAGTCTGCACTGCCTCACTGCCCTGTAAGCTTCTGAAAATCAAAATGTCATACACACATTTCATAATTACACATTGTGTTTATTTAAAACTTGCAGGTAACTTTTAACTACAGTACAGAGTTTGAAATTGCCAAGGTACTTAGAGAAGTGTGTGAGATGAGAAGAACAACCAAGGTTTGTTTCACCTTCAATTTTGTGATTGCAAAACTCAAAAAAAAAATTTTCAAACAGAAGTGGTAAGAACTGGAACATTTTCAGCACGTTTTGAGTGTTTAATTTGTTTTAAAGCTAATCATTTTTCACATTTTTTCTCCAGAATAATGTTCATTATTTTCTCCATTGTTCCAAGGCTACACTGTATTGTTGGGAGCATTGTATCATGAGGTGTATACCTGCAATATGCATTGTATGTGGATTGAATATCTCATCTTCTGCTTAATAAGCATACAGTATAAAAGAGCTGTGAAAAAATGTGCCTTGCCTCAAGCAGCAGTATTTAATGCACTGACCCTGATCAAGGAAGAAGTAAAACTTCAGGCTTATTTGTAAGTAATGCTGAAAATGGACAGTAAACAGAGTAGTTTCAGTTATCTGGTAGCATTTGAAGATGACAACAGAAGTAGCAGAAGCAGTATTAGTAGTAGTAGTAATAGTAGTGGTAATTGCTTTGTCATGTGTATACAGTACAGTGAAATTCATAAATATTATTTACAACATTTGTCCAATAATCAACATAAATAAACATTCACCCATTCTTTTGCTTTCTCGCAGTTATCAGAATATTCTGGAAATATCTAAACCTACGGTAGTAATTCATGATGTCTGTCTATGCAGTTTCTAACAATTTCACCTAGTTCACAGTCTGTGCAGTGCCTACTTAATGTGTAGCTCCCCAATTCACATTAGTGACAATACCAGTTAGTCCTCTTCCATCTGATATGGTAGGGTTTTCTAGCTATTTTTAACTCATAATAATAACATGGGTCCTTGTATATAATGCTGTGTGTAGAATTCACACTAAAACATGGTGTACGGGGAAAAATGGAAATGTGTGTACGCACAAAAAAAATGCAGATGCACAAAACCATGTGTAAGCCAACTTCCATGCACTTCTGCTTTATAAATCCCAGTCAGCGTGAAATGTAACACACATAAATGCATCTGCCACCCCACCCGAACTCCTCCTGGAATTACGCACCTTTGAATATGCAAATCAATATAAATAGCCCTTTAAGTTTAGCATCTTATGAAAAGACAATGGCAAAAGCATGAGGAAATAACAAGAATTTCAGCAAATGCAAATGGAGGCAAGGACAAGTGTACTATTTGTTGTCTTAAACTGTGGTATAAGCAAAAAAAGGAAGTTGATTGAGTGATACAAGGTGGCAGAGACACTTGAAAGTTCAAATTCAGAAAGTAGCACAGTGCCTGAAATAAAAAAGAAGTAGTCAAATATCAAATATGAAAATGCGAGTTGTTGCCCACCGTCTGAGTGTTATATGGAAGAGTATTAGGGTACAGAGAAAAGAAAAAAAATAGGGTCACTGTGAAGAAAAAAAGGTCGAAATGTCGATTTTAATCTTGAAAATCCACTTTAATCTCGTAGTTTTTTTGTCATTAAAGTAGTATGTCGTAAACTTATTTTTAAAATCAATTTTTTATTTACTAGAATTTCTTAAATCCCATTGTAACTAAAGTAGCATGTTAAATGCTTTGTATTCTATGTGTTCTATATGCGTGAATCAGTCAGTCAGTCATTAAATCACTACGTGCTTAAATAGGCGATTGAATCAAATTCCTTTATTGTCATTGTATGGTACAATGAGATTCAATATGCAAATCCTCCATGAACTAAAAATGATAAAATAATAATAATAATAATAATAATACAATAAAAACAATGAAAAATAAACAGTATGAAGGCATAAGTACAATATACATGTACCTATTGTCCAGATAGTGCAAATGGTTCATAAAGTGGCTCAGTTTGTGCATTATTACAGCTGTAATACAGGTATTCAGTGAGGTAATTGTAATTATAAGTACAAACAGTTCAACCAGAAGCACTTGATGGACTGATTGAGTGCTTTTATAGCTCTTGGGATGAAGGTGTTTCTGAGTCTTGAGGTCAGTGCAGGAAAGGCTCTGAAGTGTTTCCTGGATAGAAGAAGTTTAAATAGACAGTGTGCATGGCTGAGTGGAATCCTTGCAGATGCTGCTGTCTTTCTTTATGCAGCATGTGCTATAAATGTCCTCCAGGGCTAGAAGCTGTATCCCGATAATCCTCTACACTTTCGACACAACCCGCCACAGAGCTTTCTGATCAGCTGCTCTAGAGCTGTGATTCCATACTCAGATAAAATGAGTTAAAATACTTTGAAGTGGTGAACTGAGAGTAACAATGCAGGCAGGACTGGATGAGTGACTGACAGCAAAATATCACATATGTATGCTGAGTTCTGCTTTTCACAATCCTCTGGAACATTTGTGTTACACTTTACAAGCTTAGGAAGGTTCAAAAATGAAGGTGGACACTCAACAGCCATTGGATAAATACAGAAGAAAATACAGCCTCACAGAAGAAAAGGGGGAATCATACAGAGATGCATAATACATGACTCTGGGAAACGATTGGGAACACTGGAACAGTGAACGTGACACCAGAAAGAGCGCCAGAATACTAGTGCAAACTCCATACGGACATAACTAGTTTTAGTAACTGTTACTTTAGAAGGCATTTCCATTGGTCATAATAGATTCTATAAGTACAGCTTTGGATCATTCATTGTTAAATAAACACACCCATTATTGGGCTTAACCGTCAAATGGTGTTAGCCTCAGTCTTGTTGTTACAGTTTGCACCCATGGACGTCTGTTGGTTGACACTGTGATATGCATTATCATCCAACACTGGGGGATGACCTTTATTTGAATGTGGTCAATCACACCAACAACTCCAAGAAAACCAGTGATTTGCATGAATGCAACTTGCTTCAACATTACCTCACATGGAGTGATGGGGAAACAAATAAATGTATGTATTACCACATGCTTTTAGAGATGTTTAAATTTTGGGGCAGAGAGAAATGGTTTGTTGGAGAAATTGTTTATTTGTCACTCTATTGTCACTATATTGTAAAGCTACTTTTTTGCTGTGGCCAAAAAACATAACATTACCAACACTTTAATTTTAGTCAAGACCGCATGGATTCTTTGTTTAGATAGAGCGATCACATGTTATACAAGATTTATTATTATTATTCTATTTCTGTCAAATTGACGTCTTTTTATGAGTTAATTTTTATCTAGTACTTCCAAATCATTTAGCCTTTCCAATGATGTGTGTGCCAGTCTCTGAATACTATCTTCTGACAGCTACAAGCAAGATAGGAAAGCTTCCAGGATCTCTTTCATCCTGGCAAAGGTAGGAGTAGCTTACTAAATTAGGACATTTGATAGAATTCTATTACCCCAACTCCAAAGAGCGGAACCAAATTTCCATCATTGTGAGATTTTTGAGCCAGTTAGGACTGTTTTTCAACTTTAAATACTGGCACAGATCACATGAAAGAGTCGCAAATTGGTCAGCATTGCTAGAACATCCTTAAGGTATACTCTTCCTGTGACCTTGCTTGAATTCATGACACTAAAAAAGGCTATCACACAGTGATTTTAGAATGCATTTGATCCACCCTAATAAAAGGACAAGTGAATGTGTGTCTTTGAATTAGTGTGTATGTCCAGTTGCTATGTCTCTGACATTCCAACAGATGGAGCATCACAACATTTGTAAGTAATAATATGCATTACTACAAACGTATGCATTTGTTATTCCAAAAGATGACACTACAAAATACATTTCAACAGATGGTGCACTGCAAACACTAATGCTGGATATGCTGAGGTCTACACTGGTCACTTAGATTTCAACCCTTCTTAGATGGGTAACACAGCTTGTAAAAGTAATAATTATGAGGTGTGATCAAAAAATACAGTGAATGTTTTAAAAAAGAAACGTTTATTGCAGTAAAAGATTTACAACTACTAGTCACCCTCAAAATACTCTCCTCCACTTCGAACGCACTTATCCTAATGCTCCTGCCACTTTGCGAAGCAGTTCTGGAAGTTTTCTTTTGAGAGTGTCTTTAGTTGGGCTGTCGTGGCTGCCTGGATGTCCTCAATGGATTGAAATGGTTTGCCTTTCATGGTCATTTTCAATTTAGGGAACATCCCAGAAGTCGCACAGTGCCAGATCCGGCGAATAAGGTGGATGCGAATAGAGCAGAATGTTTTTATTCAACAAAAATTGTCATACTAGAAGGGATGTGTGACAAGGAGCGTTGTCATGATGAAGAATGAAACTGTTTCAACACTTTCCTCAGTTATTGATGTTGAAGGACATTCTGATCTTTTCTCATCTTCAACCGAGTCAGATCCATTACGAAATCGATCAAACAGTCTTAATTGTCGGTACAGTGTCACCATAAACCAATTTTAACATTTGATGATTTCCTGAGCTTTTTGCAATTTGAAACAAAATTTCATGTTAATGTGTTGCTCGATATCTATTATTAATGACAAACTTGAAAAACACACTTGAACTCAACAGTGGCTCACAAACGACTGACAGTATCAAACAAGTTGAAACTTCTCACAAACTAGGCTCTAGGATGGACATGTCAGAACCTGCATTGAATTGTTTTGCATTGCTCTTGGATGGTGCTCTGAATCAGCATTCACCGTACTTTTTGATCACACCTCGTATATATTTCATTTCAGAGGGTGACATGGTTTTGTAAGGATAAGCTCTGCTACCCTGTGAACCTGGTATCCTCAGTTAAAATCCCATGCTTGGTCATTGTCCTTATGGAGTTTGCACATTTTGTGGTTAACCTTCTGTATCCAGAAACATGTACAGATTAACTGGAGACTCTAAATTGATTTCACAGATATGTGAAAGAATGTACCCTGCGATGCATGTGGAAGACGAATGTTCTCTTCGTTCCCTTGTACTAATTCATGTCTGAGAAGTAAGCTTTACAAAACCATGTAATAGCATGCTTTGTTTTAGCAAACAGAAAAATATTTGTGCAAAGGACTCAAGGTCTGAGCATTCCACACATGAGTCTGCCTTATCACATTTTCCCTTAGCTTACATCTGAACGCCATAACAAAAGGAGCCAAGAAATCAAGTTTTACAAGGGACGTTAAAGGGGCTCAAGGATTGTGTATAATAAAGTGTTGACTGTTGCATTTCATAATGATATTAAATCACGCATTCTAGGGGTATAAAACTAGACCCCA
>JANRMT010062791.1:85137634-85151699 GCA_026402145.1 Polypterus bichir lapradei | reverse complement strand
GAAAGAAAGAAAGAAAGAAAGAAAGAAAGAAAGAAAGAAAGAAAGAATATTAAACAATATGTAAAAGACATATTGTTACCTGCCAAATGTTAACTGCAAGTATTATTCCGAGACTAAACCTCTGCACAGCCATTCCTAATGAGGAAAAGTTGCAGTGGCCCTGGACATCACTTACTATGATATCAAAGGACTCATGTTTTATTCAAAACGCCACATGCAAGAACACATACAAATAATGTGTGCTGTGAATGCTTTATTTAAGTCTTCATAATGTTTGATCTTTCTGGAAAAATAACCACATAAATTCACTGTTTGCTTATTTTCAGCATTATTTCTGATTTATCATCAGCCTTAATAATTATTTGAAACATCCACATATATTTACACTAGCCCATTTCGACCTAATGTGATGAATGGAAATGCAATGTACACTCGCCTTGCCAGTCTACAGAGAGAAATGCTTTGATGGAAATGTATAAATATAAAGTTACACATTTGAAAATCTGTATTTCTGCTTGCTTTCCTATTAGCACTCCAAGATGAGTTATACAGAATCATTTTTCAACACAGGTGCTAACCCAGGAAGGTGTCCAATTTCAAATATATTATGAAAATGAGCTTCAAACCCAGGAACAAAAATGTTTACACAGTATGTGGAAGGGAAACTTTCAATTAATTGCACACCATGCAACCTCCACTTGCACCCCTAATGCTATTGATGTCTTGTAATGGGGTTAATCTACATCCTAAAGTCATTTGACTCTGTCATGTTTAAGAGCTTGCCTACTAAAAAAGATTAAAACCTAGGAATATATGTGTCAAGAAAATATTTGTTTTTATTGATTCTTTTTATTTAAGTTTTTTAACTTTTATTTATGTTTTTGAGAATTTTTTATATCTATTTGGTGTTGTCATTTTGCCACTGTTTTTTGGATGCTTGTTTTTCATGGGCACTGCCATTTGTGTGTTTGGTCACCATGCTGTATGGTTGGTACATACCATGTGACTAATGATACTGTTGTGGTCATTATACACAAGATATCCATGACTGTCTAAACATTGAAAAATATTCCTAAAAACGTCTGTAATAAAAATAATTTTTTAAAAATACTAGCATACAATTCTTTTCCTTGACTTTTGTTTTTTTTTCTGGTACTCAATGGTGTCCCCTAGTGAAAATCCATTGCAACTGCCTGGAATGCTGTAAAGATAAAGAAAGAGTCCCCTCATGAACGTGACACACTTATATACTATGCAGTGCTAAGAAGGGAAGGTTGGTCTTTTGGCCGTGGAACCCCAAGAGGTTTTTTAGTTTCCCTCTACTCGGCTATATGACCATTTGTTTCTACTGTCTTTAATAACCTTTTACGAGTGACTGTTCTTTAGTTTTTGCCTTTCTTTTTTTACTCTATTTAATCATTATTATTTTGTTGAATCCTCTGGGATAAAGCCTGGAAACTATGAGGAATTATCCAAGAACATTTATGTTAGGTCAAATGCCCAGTGGGTGCTGGGTTATTTTTTTATCCTTAGAACCCTGTATATTTTGTTTTTTTCCTCTCCAGCTTAACTGGAGTTTTTTTTTTTTTTGTTTGTTTGCTTTTTTTATCCTCCCATCCATCTGACCTTATCATCTCAGGCTTACCATACAACAATACAACATTATATATTAGACTGTACCTTCTACTAATTACATATCTTTGTTATGTAAGCTCGTATTGATTTTTTATTATTGCTCGCTTCGCTCGCCAGCCCCAGGGGGTGGCGCTGGGTGCCCACTATCTCGTGGCCTAGCCGCTCAAAGGGCAT
The DNA here is from genome assembly GCA_026402145.1 of Polypterus bichir lapradei. Classification (NCBI taxonomy): domain Eukaryota; kingdom Metazoa; phylum Chordata; class Cladistia; order Polypteriformes; family Polypteridae; genus Polypterus; species Polypterus bichir. The sequence continues at coordinate 85,149,890 of JANRMT010062791.1, read as the reverse complement.
CGGGGCACTCCTCCATTAGAAGAAGTGATTGTATTTAAAGTGATGGTATATAGAAGAGTATGCGGGGCGCAGGAGGAAGACGGTTTGGTCCTTAGTTGTTATAGATAGAAAATCAGTTACTTGAGCATTTCACTACAACTGTCTATTTTAAATACCAATGAATAATAAAACAGTAAAAAGTAAAAGCAAAAAAGTAAAAGTTGAAGTAAAAAAGTAAACATAATAAAACATAAATAAAAAATTAAAATGACATTATCGTCAAAAACAATATTATGAATTACCTTATCCTCGAACTTACATTCTATAAACGTTACTTTTTTGCATTCCTGTTTGCATATTGTTCAGGATATTTTTCTCTTTTTCATTTATTGGACAATTCTCTGTTCTTGATTTTTATTAAATGCAGCTCTTTTTTGTTCATTTTCTTTTTTCAACGTTAATTATTAGCTCATGCCGCTCTCACAATCTAAAATTCAATATTCTTGATTAAATAATTTGCTTTTCTGCCTTGCCATTATAAGGGACTGCATTGAGAGTGTCATGGGGTGCTATGGAGAGAGGATGTGCACAGTAAGAGCAATGATTGGGCGAGCGGTGCAGAGGGAAGTGGTCAAATCTGAATAACATGGACACGACGGAAAACGTTTTTAATATAATAGAGAAAATCGTTATTACTCTTGTCTAATTTGTTTTTCTTTTTGTGTAACTATTTCTTTGACATCTTGTAAAGCACTTTCAGCTACATAATGCATGTGAAAATGTGCTATAAAAATAGATGTTGCTGATGTTATTGTAAAGCACTTTCATGTACAGTATATAAATGTTCGATATAAATAAATGTTGTTTATTGATGTTTTCATATGGATTTCATGTTACCCATGTCACAGGTCCCAATTTGTGTGATGATTATCTTTGCTATTTTCCACAGAGAAGAAACTGCTTATCTGTGTCTCACTCAAGATTAAACAGAACAATCTTAAGTCCATGTATTCTTAACAAAGTCAAAGAAGGTAAACAGTGATCGTTTGTTTTACCTGTAGTCTAATTTTAAGTTCACAACCTTGAAAGCTACATTTCACGGTTAGAACTTAAATGCCCCAAGGACTGATTAATGTGAGTATAGTTAAATAATAGTTAAATAATATATGTTATGAGTCAAAACCCAAAACATCTTGTATCTGGTTTTGATCATTTCCTTGAAAAAGTATAGTAATACACTGAATTAATTAAACTAGAACCCCTTGGCATCAGAAGTAACTTATAAAACTGATTACAGCTTGGTTCATTGGCTGGAGACAAAGAGTACAAACAGAAGGTGAATATCCATCGTGGAGTGAGGTCAACAGCTGAGTCCCTCAAGTGTCACATCTTAGACCATTACTCTTTCCAATTCATATTATTACACTAAAACTTGTGAAATTGCTAGATGATACTAAAATGAAAGGAATGCAGATACTGATCAGGTAGCAAAAACAGACAAGGAAAATCTTCAAAACTGTATGAAGAGTTGGAAAATGAAGTTTATTGTACAAAAGAGCAAAATTCTACAAGTATGCAAAAGAAACGTTAATTATAAATATAAGAAGGGTGACACTCTAAAAAGGACCGAATGCTTTGCACTGAAACATTGTTGTTATTGGTAGGCAATGTGTAGAAGGAATTAAATTTGCAAATAAAATGTTAAGTTCTATTGTAATAAACTTAAATATACAGGGGTGGGAAAAAGTAATTTTATAGTTGTTCGCATGGAAAAAGACATGCAGGTTACAATTGCTACACTTCAGAACACTTTAATAGTAATAGATTATGAAGACAAATAAATGACAATGTCACACATGTGTGACTGGGAGGCAGCTAAAGGGCCTGAATAATAGTAGTTCCATGCCAGAACTGTGGGTGGCAATGTGCACTGACTTTCTCTCTGAATCCTCTGCAGACCATCCATGGAAAATCTCGTTCGGTTCCAGCCCCATTGATGATGCCACTTCAGGTCCCAATGACATAACTTTCATTTTTTCCAGTGCCACTGATGATGTCACTTCCGGTTCCAGGGCCATTGATTATGTCAGTTCCGGTCCGGCTGATATCACTTCTGGTTTTGGTCCCGATGACGTCACTTCCTGTCTTGGCCTTTAAAGCTGCCATCTTTACAACCTTAAAATCAGTTCTGTGTTGGACTTGAACCTGAACACAACTCATCAATAAACCCATTTTGCAGCCAGGGCACAATATATGGGTGGCTTTTCCAAACCTTTTTGATATCTTCTCATTATTTTTGTGACAGTGGTGTAGTCAGCAGGATGGAAGAAGCCCAGAAGAAACAGGGACAGGACCAGAAGTATAACCAGGTGGGAGAGTACCGGGGCCGAATTTTCAAGTGGGGGGGTTCATCCCGTGGTTCAGAAAGACCCGGTGCGGGCTCCGCTCCCAATACACATAACCGGGCTATCAAAGAAACAAAGGGAGTATATGGAAGAGAGACACAGGAGTGGGCTGTTGTCTATGGGGGAAGCGAAGGGGGCTTATTATGCTCTCTCAGAAGAGAGCTATTCTCCCAAGTAGGTTAAAGACCCTAGCTAAATTAGGGGCATCCCCAAACCAGCAGGTGAAAAATTAAAAAAAATGGCTATTCTACCCAGAGTGGCCAACCCAGGAGCAGGCTTTTGCTCCCTGGAAGAAAGTAGGACTATGGTTAAGGCCATTTCAATGTACCACAATACAAATGCACAACAAGTAGCCTGTTTTCTATTAATAAAGAGCCTCCCAGAACATTTCACCCAGGTGCTCTGGGAAGAATTCCAAAACATGGCTGAGCTCAAAGAGCACATCGAATCATATAGGATTGCCTTGCAATCTGGGAGAGATGAACGGCCCTTTAGCAGACACCATGGAGATTAAGTCCCACAATATCTGCCTCTCTCTTACAAGCTGGAGCCATGTTCCGAAGTCTCTGGATCCACGGGCGTACAACTTACTCAGGAATGAGGAGGAATACAGTTGGAGAGAGAAGGTAGGGCTGTGTGCACTTACAAACCCCCTGACGATATCACATACAGGAGTAGTAAATGAAAATGGATTTAAAGCTGCAGAACTCTTTGATTCCAGCAGCAACATTTCCATTGTTGATCGCCGATATGTACTACCATGACACTGGGCAAAAGTAAAGACCAGTATAATTTGTATACACAGAGAAGTTCGACAATACAAAACCGCCCTATGTTTCATCAGCCATGAAGGATTGCAGAAATAATTTCCCATTATGGTACTCCCAAATCCACCTTTTCCAGTGATATTGGGGTGGGACTGGTCTAACAAAAACTGTGGTTTTGTACTGTTTACTCCCAAGCATAATTTAGGCCTAATCATAGACGGAAGTGACCCGTCTCAAACTGTCTCCATGCTGTGTAATCAGCCGGTGGAGAGAGATACGGAAAACCAGGAAGGGGATGGGGTGGTTTCTTGCAGGCAGAAACATCATCAACAAGTGCCTTGATTAGCTTGGAAGAAACCCCACCCCTTGAGGTTAGACCAGATCCTCTCTCCAAGATACAATCCCAGTTTAGAGAAACACTGGCTTCTTTCAAAACGGAGCAGTGGAATGACAAATCCCTAAAATTTGCAAAAATGCAGTCATACTAGTCAATGGCCAGCATACTCATCAGCCCATGTCACAGGGTCCTCACTTTTGTGATAGAAAATGACCTATTGTATCGGGTAGCGGAGCATGAGGGGGTGGTGCGGAAGCTGTTGTTAATCCAACGAACCTACCGGTGGCAGGTTTGTGAATTGGCGCACACTCACCTCATAGGAGGCCATTAGGGCACCGGAAAAACTTTACAGCATATTAAGCTCTGATTTTATTGGCAGGGAATTAATGAGGAGGTTCGCCATTTTTGCATTTCTTGTCCAGAGTGTCATTTGCGGCAAATTCCTAGGAGGGACTGAGCTCCTCTCATTCGCCTTACCTTGATTGATGTCCCCTTTGAAAGAACTGGGGTTGATATAGTAGGACCCCTAGAGCCCTCAGTCCGAGGACATAAATATATAGTGGTGGAAAAAGAAGCCCTTGATATTAAGTGGGTGATTATGCAGTTGAGATACTACCTCTAGGGTTGTGAGTTTACTCTTGTTACGGATCATGCACCCTTCAAGTGGATGGCCCTACACAGGGAGTTGAAGCTACTAGGTGACCTTCAACCATATAAGTTTTTGCTTATTCATCGTAATTTAATTAGTTATCATTATTATTCATAGTGGCTGCAAAATCCGTACTAACCCCTACTTTCTCTTGTGTTCTTTTTCCGGTTTTCTGTGGTGGCGATCTGAGCCACCACCACCTAATCAAAGCACCGTGATGTCCTTACATTGATGGATTAAAGGCCAGAAGTCCACATGACCATCTTCATCAAATTCTTCCATGAGAACCCAGAATACAATGAGGACTGATTGAGGTCATTTATGTTAGGTAGAATGCCTAGAGGGGGCTGGGCGGTCTCGTGGCCTGGAACCCCTGCAGATTTTATTTTTTTCTCCAGCCGTCTGGAGTTTTTTTTTGTTTTTTTTGTCCTCCCTGGCCATCAGACCTTACTTTTATTCTATGTTAGTTAGTGTTCCCTAATTTTCATTATTTATTTTGTCTTTTTTCTCTTTCTTCATCATTTAAAGCACTTTAAGCTACATTGTTTGTATGAAAATGTGCTATATAAATAAATGTTGTTGTTGTTGTAAGGGCTCTCTCCATGCCAACACTGATGCACTTTCTCAAGTTCACAACCTCTCGGTCAGGGCTGCCCAACCCAATGGGTCTGGGCTGAGGACGGGGGCCTTCTCATACACGTGCGATTGGGAGGCAGCAAAAGGGCCTGAATAATAGTAGTTCCACGCCAGGCCAGGGGGTGGCAAGGTGCACTGACTTTCTCTCTCAATCCTCTGCAGACCACCCACGGGAACTCCTGCACGGTACCAGTGCCATTGATGACATCACCTCCGCTTCCAGCCCCATTGATGGCGTCACTTCTGCTCTCAAAAACATAACATCCGTTTCTGGTGAAACTGATAACGTCACTTCTGGTTCCTGTCCCAATGACGTCACTTCCTGCGTCAGTCTTTAAAGCCACCATCTTTACAGCCTTAAAACCAGTTCTGTTATGGACTTGAACCTGAACACAACATTAACCAAATCCATTTTGCAGCCAGGGCACAATATACGGGTGGCTGTCCCAAACCTTTCTGATGTCTTCTCGTTATTCTTGTGCCAATAATATTTAATAAATAAATAATATTACAAAAATAAACTTTGTGTTTCACATACTCACAACTGTAAACCTACTTTTGAGCTCCCCTGAATATCAGGAGTATACATCCATATTTTACAGTGCAGTTTTGAGACCACATCTGGAGTAGCAATTGGAAGTGTTGTTTGGATTTGTCCATTCTCTGAGGTGGAATAACATATTTTGAATCCTCAGAATTTGCACTTACCCCCTAGAAACCAATAAGGTTCTTGATCTTTGTTTTCTCATATGTGCCACTGACAGCCTGGCTAAAGAAACATTCCCATTACTCTTTTATACATTCTGGGGGCCTGCTTCTTTCAATCAGTACAAATTCAATTTTTTTACTGAAAAATAAAATCTTCACTGTGTCACGGCAGTCCACATTCTGTATATGCATCATCTCAGCCTCCAAAGAGAAGATGAAGCACAACAGTGAGCATATTAAAACAGATGGCTTGGGAATTGTCAGCTTGTTTATTTAAAATGATGCCGCATGAGAAAATCTGCAAAGATTTAAGTTTTAGCACTTCAATAAGTGAACACTGTGCCAGAATCATCCTGAACTTTACAAAATCATATATTCATATAAGTATCTACACTCAGAGTATATTACTACTTGTCTAACAATCTCAGAATAAGGCAGTTACTGAAAATACAAGGCCACTGTGAGTGTTACCAAGTGGGTGGATAGAAGTGTTTTTTTATTACAAGATTTTCTTAAAATACATTTGTTATATTTATAATGTAGCGAAACACAATATCCATCCTGCATTTATTTATAGAATAAATTTCTATAAAAATCATATATCATTTCATATCATTATAAAGCCCACTACACATAAGGAAAATATGCAAACTGTGTCCAGGCAACATCTGGGCATGAGATCCGAACCTTGGATTGATAAAGAAGCAGCACTATTTTCTGTGCTACCACTCCACCCAACTCTATATATATATATGTCAAAATAAACAATAAATGACTATATAATAAAATATATAAAGAAATATATACCATGACTGCAAAAGCAAAAAACTATATGCATTTATAGATACATTTAAATCTCTTTTTATAGCTTTTGCACAACTATATAATGCATCATTTAAAGAAGCGGTATAAGCATTTATGTCATAAATTTAGAGTTTGTAAGATTAATTATAATTTGTGGGTACTTGCCTGGATGGGATGCCAACTCCATTAAAAAAAGGATTCTGAAAGTAATTATTCCAAGGGTGTCATTTGGCAGCAGGGACCTATGCACAACCTCCCAGTTTATAATATTAGGCTAACTCTGGGTTGTCTGCTCCTATATGTACCTCAGGGTTCTAAACTTGACAGGACAGTTGGAGCTGCCAGGGACAGCTCTGGAAGAATGCCTTTGGGTATTTTCCAGAGGTGGCAACCATTTAATGAGCTTTGAATTGGCAGCACAGCTTTGCCAAGGATTTGCCTGATGGGAGATACTTGTTCATGGTAACCTGTGTGGTTCATGAGAAGGATAAAAAACTGTTGTCTTAAGGTGTAGGTAAGTGGACCATTCACCCCTCACTAATGCATAAGGGATTTTTATTGTATGAGGCAGGCACAGAGAGGGGGTTAAGCTGTTTTAATGTATTTCTACTGAACTATTTCTGTCCATTATAAAAAAAAAAAACTTGCGATGAGACAAGACTTTTTCCCAGGGACGAGACATGATCTTTTGAAGCGAGACAGAGAGACAGAGACACTTTCACTTCCCGCGAGACGGACAAGTAACGTCATACTTACAACCTTCAGATGCAAGTCCCGTGATACACATGCAGAGCAGGTTAGAGATAATGAAAGTAGGAAAATTCAAAAGTCTCCAAAAATGAGAGTAAAGTTCACATTAGTGCAAACAATCTGAAAATATTACTTGGGGAAATAATGGAACAGTGAAAAGAGATTGAATATTCAGGTGCTGTACAGGCTTTTAAATGTTCGAAGCTCTGCTCGAAATGCAGATCATGCATGAGGGCAGCAGCAGCACGGTAGCAGCTACTCAAGTAAAGAGGAGTTAAAAAAAATTTATTTGTTTCCCATAGTATCACCGTGGGCGGTACAGTGGCCATAAGGGGTCCTGGGTTCGCTTCCCGGGTCCTCCCTGTGTGGAGTTTGCATGTTTTCCCTGTGTCTGCATGGGTTTCCTCTGGGTGCTCCAGTTTCCTCCCACAGTCCAAAGACATGCAGGTTAGGTGCATTGTCCCTAGTGTATGCTTGGTGTGTGGGTGTATGTGTGCCCTGCAGTGGCTGGCGCCCTGCCCAGGGATTTGTTCCTGCCTTGCGCCCTGTGTTGGCTGGGATTGAACCCCCGTAACCCTGTGTTAGGATATAGCGGGTTGGGAAATGACTGACTGTATCACCATTTAAGAGGGGTTTCAGAGAGGCAGCCACGGCAGGGGGAAAAAGGAACTGGCAACCAAAGTGAGCAGGGGCCGAAGTCCCCTAGTAATTTATTAATTTTATTATTACTTTCTTGTAGTGCAGTGTTATGCAATAGTGTCTGTTCATGTTGCTTTGCATAAAGCCTGAAGTGACTTTGAGGGCAAAAGCACCTTTAAAGACTGCAGGTCTCAAGAAGTGACTTAAGGATGCATTTGTTTACCTAAAGGGAATCAACCATCCCAGTTCAGCATGACATTAACACAACAAGCTGTCCGAAAGACAATGGACTGACTAATGAGACTGTTGATCTCTACTCTAGCCATACATTTTAACCAATAATTATTAATACAAACAAGTATAATACGCAGTTTAAGTGCATTTAAAGAGGTTGACAGAGGTATGGAGTTTGTGAAGACATCTGCGCAGAGACAGAAAACGATGACCATTTTCACATAGAGCTTCCATCTACTTAATCATCCAGCAAAGACCAAGGAGAAGGAGAGAAGATAAAAGGTCTATGCCGCTTGGTGCCCCCAGATGCCTGTGTCTTCCTTGACTGCTATTTATTCTTTTGGAAAGTATCCTTAAACATTTAAATGCTTTGCTAGATGCTGTTAAGCTAATGCAATGGTTTAGATAGATAAAACTTTATTTCTTCCTAGGGGGATATTTCTCTTTTTACAGAAGTTCTTTAAATAAATAAATAGATACATAAATATTTACACACTCATACTATGGTCTGAACACACAACTTAGTGACTATAAAGCAACAAAATTAAAAAGAAAGAAAAGTTCTGACTTGGCTGTCACAGTCATAGTGAGGCATTACACAGTCATATTTCTGTAGGTATAAAGGAGCCCCAGTAGCGTTTCTTGACATACTTTTGATAAATAATTTGTTGGCTGAAAGCACTCAGTGTTAGTGTGTCAGAGAGAGGATGTGCAGCATTGTCCATAATGGTGCTCAGTTTTCTTTTAACTCTCTCCTTTGCTATGACCTCCAGGGGGTCCACAATGTGTCTCATACCTGAGCCTGTCCTTTTAATTAGCTTATTGACATGTTGCCCCCCCCCCCCCCTTGAAGCTTGTGGCTGTTGTGTTTGCTGATGAGTTTTCTGCATTCTTGTTTAATTGATACTTTTTGAACATGCACATGTCATATGAAATAGTGAGTGCAAAGAGCAGTACATGTGCGAATGGATGTGCACGACTGAACATCAATGCAGACAGTGGGCCAGGATCATACTAATAGACACGCAAAAGGTAACCATTGGTTTGGTTAAGTTATATCCAAACTGAAACAAAGATCTCAAGACAGAATAATTCCTCTTTGAGCATTTATTTTATGTAAATGCATCAGCTTTTTAATACAAATGGGCTTCCATTGTTTCATTACATGTTTTAGATACGCTCAGGAGTTCCCCCTACTGATGACAAATGTATATTGAACAAATATTATCTGGATTATTGAATTTTAGAAAGTTGTTGAAAGCTACAGACATTTTCATTTATTCAATAATCCTCACACGACATGATATCCAATATCTAAACTGTTACTAATATCCAGTGTGAAGCCCGGGCACATACAGCCACCCTAACCCCAACATAGACAGGCAGGAGACAGATGTACCACCCAGCACATGGTTTATTTACAGTTCTGTGCACATAGTGGACCAGCACCAAGGCACAATACAGTCCTTTCTCTGCTGCCAGTCCATCCACCTCCACTCCTCCTCAGGCTTTGTCCTCTTCCTCCCAACTCTGGCCCATGAATGGTGGGGACTGGTCCCTTTTTATAGGGCACCCAGAAGGACTCCAGGTGGCCAAAAAGACTCTTCTGGCCTCACTTTCAGGTGTGGCAGAAATGCGGCCAAATAGGGTCCTGCAAATATCCATGCACCCCCTGGCAGTGGCCACGGGCCCCAAGTGGGTTAAGCTTCTTTGCTCATGACCCGTGGCCCCACTGCAAGCCAAGGGGGCAGCCCTCTGTTGGTCTGGGGGAGAAACTGTCCTGGAAATACCCTCTCCCCAGGACCTTCCATGCTCAGGGTGTGCTCAGGGCTCCAGTCATCCGACAGACCAGATAGTGAACAGTTTTTCAGAGAAGAACATCATACCTGCTGAAATGAGTTACTGAATGAGTGTGGCTGAACCTGAGTTGTTTTATGAGTTTGTTCACTTTTCCAGCCCTGTCACAATTTCTTTAAAAAGGTGAGTGAGAGGCTCTTCCTCTTTTACACTGCTCTCAATTAATACGGCTTTACTCTTACTTAGTAACAAGATTATGAATTGTGTTCATAAAAGAGTGGTATAGTGGCACATGGGTTAGTGCTTACACACTGACCTTCCTAGGCTTAATTGTGAGTGTGGAGTTTGTATGTTTGCTTTATATCGGTGTTGATTTTCTTTTAGGAAATCTAGTATCATCCCATATCCACAAAGACATGTAGGTTAGCTTATGAGGGGGCTCTAAACTGGCCCTGTCTGAGTGCGAGTGTGGCAGTGTATGTGACTGGTCACTGTGAGGGACTGTTTTTCTGTCTGGGGTTGGTTTCTGCCTTGCGTCTGATGCTGCCAGGATAGACTTTAGTCCCCACATCCCAGTACTGGATTCTGTGATTGTTATGTTATATTATATTAAACCAGTGCCAGCTCTTCCATAGAGGGTTCTGGGGAGCCACTCCTTCCACTGAAAATAGAAGCTCCACAAGTAGAAAACATTTTTAAAAATTTAAAAATTGAGGCAATGTATTGTACTGTATGTATTAGAGAGTGATTTGCAGCAGCAGCATGCCTCCCGCTGACTGGAGATGTGTGTGATCACATGCCATTCATATTAATTTGGTCTTGGGTATAAAGCTTCCTAGTGAGAAATACAGTAAGTGGAACTTAAAGAGGATAATTTACAACAAGCCAGAGAAGGATATTTAACTACTTATTAGTTTCACTGTTCAAGCAGAAGCAAGTGGGGCATACCTCTAATCAAAGAAACAAAACAGCTTAGTCCTGAAAAAAGCCATATGTACAGGTCTATAGGAAATCATTCCTCCCAGTCAGTCAGTAATTTTCTAACCAGCTTAGGCCGGGAAAGTGTTGTGGGGGGTGCTGGAGCCTATCCCAGCTAGCACAGGGTGTAAGGCAGGAACAAACCCTGGACAGGGCGCCAGTTCATCACAGGGTACACACACACACACACACACACACACACACACACACACACAAAATCACACAGTAGGGCCAATTTAGTATTGGCAATCCACCTAACCTGCATGTCTTTGGGCCCATGCAGACATGGAGAGAACATACAAACTCCACATAGAGAGGACCCAGAATGCAAACCCTGGTCACCTTACTTCAAGGCAGCAGTACCACCACTGTGCCAACATGCCACCCAAATCATTTCTTCTAGAAGGACAAAATAGTGAAGACTGAGAAAAACAGAAAAACAAGAGGTATAAGATAAAAAACTTTTAATGTACTCTTTTTACTAATTAGAATAATTTGAAACAACTAAAGTGGTGAGACATTTTCATAGTGGCTGCACAGTTTATTATGTAGCTAATAAAATCTCTTTGCTGTCTCTTAAAATATTTGGTTGGACCAAAATCCTCTCTCAATCCCATAACTTCATGGATACTCCATTAGCAAAAAATTCCCATCCATTTTCTGAAACTGCAAGCTATTGACTCTCTGTTGCCGAAAATAATAAAAGAAGAAAAGTCTTATCCATCATTGTATGTTAGGTTAATTTGCATAACACATTTCAATATTTTTTAATTTTCACCATTCAGCTTTTGATAAATATGATACTCCAGGCGGCACGGTGGCGCAGTGGGTAGCACTCTTGCCTCACAGTTAGGAGACCCAGGTTCGCTTCCCAGGTCCTCCCTGCGTGGAGTTTGCATGTTCTCCCCGTGTCTGCATGAGTTTCCTCCGGGTACTCTGGTTTCCTCCCACAGTCCAAAGACATGCAGGTTAGGTGCATTGGCGATTCTAAATTGTCCCTAGTGTGTGTGCCCTGCCTGGGGTTTATTTTCTGCCTTGCTCCCTGGGATTGGCTCCAGCAGACCCCCCGTGACCCTGTAGTTAGGATACAGCGGGTTGGATGATGGATGGATGATACTCCAAAAACACACAAAGTCTCAAACTAGTTAAACATATTAAAAGTCTTTGGTAAACTGTTATCACAGAACAAAGCACAAAGTTAAATGCTATATATGATCTCATTTTGTAACCCAAAATGTGCTGATACAAATGAATTCAGGGTGTCCTAGCTTAAGAGGCAGGCAGTTTATTTTCTTTTTCCTTATACCCCTTATTTCCCCTTACACACTCAGAAACTTTTCTTCTGATGCTGTTGTGGCTTTGGGTCTGCCAAATCTGTTCCAGTTTCCAAGATACTTTTTAAGGCATAGAAAACTGTTTTACTAACACCTTGTCTTTCTTTAAAATTTCTTTCAAGTAAAGATCTACGCCTTTAAGGATTACAATAGTTTGTCTTCTTTTGTTAATTGCCTTTTTCTTGCCATTATGATAGATAGATAGATAGATAGATAGATAGATAGATAGATAGATAGAT
>JANRMT010062791.1:85096999-85109923 GCA_026402145.1 Polypterus bichir lapradei | reverse complement strand
ATATATATATATATATATATATTTTTTTTTTTTTTTTTTTTTCTTTTCTTCAGGCTCATATAACCTCCAAATTATGATTCAGATTAAAAACCCATATCTTTCATATGTCCTCCAAAGACTGCAGTATTTTTGGATGCATAGTTTACTTTGTTGCAGAACAATCTTAGTTTTCTTCTAAAATTGCAAAGCTCTTCAAAAAGCAATTCAGATGAGAGTGGAAGATGAAACAATGCCCTGTCAATATACAATTGTAGATAACATCAAAAGGCTCAAATGAGTTAGGATAGTATTATAGGCAGATAACTGCAGAAGGAGGCTTTGCTTTGCTGATGTACAGAACGTGTACAGTGTGCTGATGCTACCAGTTTTTGGTGGACTGAGAATTGTGTGTTGCTTCTATGTGAAGGTTTAATTAAATTATGGTGTTTGCTCCTGAAACCTTTGTGGTCAACACTATGGGTCTATGCAATATGTTTACTTTTTTTTTTCAGCTGCACAGGAGCAAATTTACTTTGCATGCCAGGAAAGCAACTCTACAATGCATGCCAGGAAAGCAACGACAGCAGACAGAGGTAAGAGACGGGGAGGGAGCAGTAAGGAAATAATTACGGTAACTGATGTTTTAGCTGCTAATGCTAAATAGGTATGCAAATTTTCAAAAAAGTAAGGAATTAATGTATTGAAAAGGAATACTGTAAAAGTCCTTTAAATCATGCTCAAGCAAGCAAGGCTGAAAAGCACATTCAAGGAGAGGAGGAAATATAATAAGGTGTAGTGTAGGCAGCAGTGATGTACTAGAAAGTAAGAAAGAAAGTGTGAACTAGGGAAGCAACCAAGAGACAAGAAAAGTCCTTTATTCTTCATATACAGACACACAAAGCAGATAGCTAAAATGTAGTGTGTTGAAGGCATGTGAAAATAGTATTAACAGCAGATAAGACCACTTACAGTGGGTCAGTAGGTCTTAAACAAGTACAGTTGGTCCTGTATAGTAACATCTGTATATAAATGACCATGACAAAAATCTGGAACAACAGACAGCCTAGTAACAGCTGAATAATTACAGTTGGGACAGGACAGAATTCAGATTTGTGGCAGATGAAATTCAATGTAAATAAATTTAAAGTATGCTAGATTTGGACACATAAATGGCGTTATGAAACTTGAAAGTTCATCTTATAACTTAAGATCTCATGAGTCATAGTGAACTTATCGCTGTCCACATCTAGGCAGCGTACAAAAGTGTTAGGTTTTATAGCACAATTCTACTACTACATATGATAAAACATTCTAGATTATATAGTTCTGCACAGGACAACCTTCTTCATACCTTCTAGTATCAAATATGGCTGCAGAGTACTTGAGCCATTTTGGGATGACACAGAGGGCCACCGCAGCATGCAGGAAAGAGAAAGCAAACATAAAAAATATATTATTACCTGATGAATTTAAATATGAATAATAAGGATTATCAACAGTGTAGTGTGATCTGGAATCCCAGTGGGTTAAGGCAACCAAAATGAAAACATAGTAGGCCAGGAACCTCACATGCATGTACAGAAGAAGCTCACTCAACCCAGATCCTACTGCCACATGTAGGCTTCTTGCATATCAGGCCCAAAAAATGGGAAGCTGGTTTATAAAGTTCAAAAATATCAAAAGAATCCCAAGCAATATTAATAAGGAAGAGAAACTGACAAAACTTTAGATTTTAACCAAAAGACATTAAGGATTCTTTATGAGTAAAGATTTATTTTAAAAAATGAAAAAAGAATAAAATTATTCAAACAAACAGAAAGGAGCTGGCTCAAAAGGTAAACCAAGCTTATAAGTCCCAATACAGTTAACTAAAGAGAAGAATTCAAGGGCAAATCACAAATTATCAAAAAAAAAACAGACTAACCAAAATGAAAAATACAATAATCTTTGAAATCCAAACAACTTTAATGCACCACTGCCTGAAGCCCGGGATATCAGGGACTTGTCTCTGGAGGTACCACTCACAAAACACAAAAAGTAAACCTACATTTCAAAACATAGTACATAATTAGTGAAACACAAATAAAAGTAACAGCAATCACAGAAAGACATGAAAAATAATAACTCAAATTAAAAAAAAAAAACAAGAAAATGTAAAATACTCAACATGTCACATAACACAGTGGTATTCTGTGAGGACAGCTGACCCACTTCCAATGATAAAGGTATATCTTAAAATATGTAATTATGTAGAGTAAATTTCAATCAGTGGCAGTAAATGTATTACAGAGTATGAATGGATCATTTAAGAAGTGTGTTTTGATAGTTATTGAAATGTGCTAGTCTAACGTATCAATATTGGTAACAAAGTCCAGATTTTTGTTGGACCAAGGACCACTTCACAAGATCTTTTAGGCATTTCAGAGCTGCAATTAAGGATGTATGGGGACACAAATTCTGTAAAGTAGGAAGCTGCAAGAGTCTTGAAGGCCTTATTGACCATTAACAGAATCTTAAATTCTTGCTGCTGCATTTTGAAATAGCTACTGCCAATTTATCTCTTTTGTGGGCATCACTGGCAGGACTGCATTACAATAATGAAGTCTGCTAAAAGGGCAGAAGAAGAAAATCCAGATAGAAGGAGGTGTGATGGTGATTAGTGATATGACAAATGTCTACACTGTACACTCAAAAGAGACAATAGTGTACATTACGTTTCATTATTTTACGTGGTGTTAGTGTTCAGTATATAAGTATCTCTCCTCTAAATAAAACCATTTCAGAAATTTTTAAATTTAATCCTTTATCACTAGAATCCCTGAAGCCTACCAAAATATTTGTAATGCCAGGCCACCTTAACTTCCCTCGCACCTCGTCATCAGTGTCTTTGTTTTGCAAACGTGTAAGTGAACATAAGCAGCAAACGGCCTGCTCACTCTTCCCCCACCAAGGCAGTTGAAGTTAAGGGAGATGCAAAATTCTCAGAGCTGAAGTCACTTTCTCTGGGAGTTAGGTGTCTGGAATAGTTTTGGGTAAATAATATATCGTCATTTGGAATACATAAATTTCATGTGTGTTCATGTCTACAACGATCTGGATAAATGTGTGGCAAGAAATGTTTAACACATAACTAAAACAGATTTTTTTATGTCATAGTAATAATGACAAAATGCTGACATGAAGTGTATAATGTGTGAAGACTGAAGTTCAAATATCAAATAAACGCTTTCACAAAAGGTATAACAAAACTAGTGTGCCTGAAGAATATAAACAAAGAAAAAGAAATTATTCAATTTACACATTGCTGTTAATGTGTAAAAACTGAAGCTCATATACAATTTCTTGTATTAGGAATTTGTCATTTTTTGCATAACCCCACCATACTCTCTAGAAAAACATGAAGTCTTAGGGTCAGAGCAATTTGTACAGCACCCCTAGAGCAATTGCAGGATAAGGGCCTTGCTTAAGGGCCCAATGGAGTAGCATTCCTTCTGTCACAGCTAGGATTCGAACCAGCAGCCTTCAAGATACCACCCCAGATACTTAAGCCAGACAGCCATTAATTATGTCCTTTGCCGTTCCTTCCAATAAACACTGGTAAAAATAACAAAAGTGCAACATCTGAAAAGCAAGATTTAAAAGTTCACTGATAATATGATATAATCTTATATACACTTATCTCTGAGACAGGCTTTAGATGTAGTACCTTCTTTCAAAAGAAAAGTAGTCAGAGCACAGTTTAAAAATTACAAGCACACTGTCAAAATAGAACACCGAAAACTAAAGTACTGTACTGTTTTGTCTTGGTAGAGTAATACTGTATATTACTCTACTTTCCCCTTTTGTATTATTAATATGTAGCTTTTGTCAGAATGCCTCAAATCTCACAGACTTACCACTGCCTATAAGGTATTGTACCATATAACTTCTCCCCACCTTCCCTTCTACATTTATAACCTCAGGCAGAGGTAGATAGAGTAGCCAAAAATTGTACTAAAGTAAGAGTAGCATTACTTCAAAATAATATTACTCAAGTAGAAGTAAAAAGTAGTCATCCAACAAATTAATCAAGTAAGAGTAAAAAAGTATTTCGTGAAAAGACTACTCAAGTACTGAGTAACTGTTTGATCATAATAAATTATTTATTTTTTAGAAATGTTGTAATAAGACAGACCAAAATATAAAATAATGTGCAAATTCTATTTCCAAATTATAAAATAAAAAAATGAGTAAAAATAAATAACATCTTTACAAAATAAAGATGCACAAATAACACAAAGTTCCAAATCTCAGTTTTTCACAACAAAGCTTTTGAAGCCAATACCTACAGTAGGTAACATGTATGTTTGAACAGTACAAACTGCTTACACTAACAAGATATACAGTACACTGACAGTATAATACTGCATATTCACTTTGTAGTGTCGTGGGTCTGCGGCTTCAAAAAAAAAAAAAAGTCCAGTTTCAAATCCATAAAGCCATGTCACTCTGGCGTGATTGCATGACCATGGGGAGTTAATGAGGTAGTTGGAGTGAGCTGCATCTGCATGTGCGGATGCGATTGTTCTCAATTGCTTCATTGGCTTCCTGCGGCATGTGATTAAGGCCCACAGAGACGGGAGTGTATATATATGGGTCAGCACAAAAAAAGAGGGTGGAATCAAAGAAAAGAAAAGAGGTTAAAAGAAATAAAAATCAGGTTTGGGAAAGACGATCTCGCCATCTGGAAGGAGGAAGCAGTGCAAGCTAGTGCCCCATAAAAGAACGTTAGCTGTGGCGCTCTAGGGGCTAGTTCACCCCATTGAACATTCGGGTGGAGTGTGGTGAGCAACACAGGTGCCCTCCCTAGGCTTCTGAGGTGCGACAACATGAGCGCAAAGGAAGAAGGGAGGAGAGCCGACCTCGGGGCTTCTAAGTCTCCGCCAGCTACGCGAGCAATGGGTGCATTTTAACCTCGGATTTGTGACGTATTTATTTATTGATTTTTTTATCCTTACTTTTCACAATGATTTTTATGGATTTATATATGTACTGTTTTTAGAACACTGTACCATTGACACTTTTGTTGATTTTACTTTTGTTTTGACTGGTTTTTAATAAAAGCCACCATCCTCTGGCCTCATCAGTGAATTATCCTCATATGTCAGCTCATCTCTGTTATAACTATCGACGGTGTGGGTTCAGCAGACTCCCATGTGGGAAGAGGGAGTCTGTAGGGGGCCGGCATCGTCACACACTTGCCCTCCAAATAGCACAGCTGATAGAAAATAACATTTCAACAAGGCAGCTTGTGCATGTACAAGAAGTCTCACTTTACAATGATTGTCTGTGCATGTTTGGTTAAAATGTGCTTGTACTTCACTCAGTGAAGTGATGGTTAAGCTTAAGCAGGAGTTGGCTCTCAAGGTTCTTGCAGTGAAGCTGTGACCGTTTAGCAGTGAACAGGAGCCCCGCATGAATATAAAGTCTCTCACAGGCTGCAGATGCAGGAAGTTTGTGTGTGGTCATGTGACTGCATGGCTACGTCTGATTGGTGAAACAGAGTCATGTGAATATTGTGCTAAGTCTGATTGGTGAAAAGTAGTCATGTGATTATTGTTGCTATATCTGATTGGTGAAACAGTCATGCAGTAGATCCACTGGCGACTTCTCTCTGGCAAAAATATAGTGTACTGTAATGTGTAAATGGAAAAAAGTAACGAGTCAAGTGTTGCCCAATATAGCGGAGTAAGAGTAGCGTTTCTTCTTCACAAATGTACTGAAGTAAAAGTAACTGATTAAATGTAACTCATTACTACCCACCTCTGACCTCATGCAATTAGGTGTAGTAAAAGACAAGCAGGAGTTAAGTTACATTTTAAATGTATTATTGATAATTTTCATAAATAATAACAATATGCAAAGTACATTTAAAT
Organism: Polypterus bichir lapradei; assembly: GCA_026402145.1. Lineage (NCBI taxonomy): Eukaryota > Metazoa > Chordata > Cladistia > Polypteriformes > Polypteridae > Polypterus > Polypterus bichir. The sequence goes on along the minus strand of JANRMT010062791.1, from coordinate 85,104,029 downwards.
ATTGGCAACTATACAACCTGATAAATGTTGATGTGCAGTTTCAGGCGACACTCAGACTTGTTAGTTACTTAAAATGTCTCTAGTTAAGGCATCATTTTGTGGCTAGCTTTCTTCAGAACAGGCCACATGCCTGTCTCAATATGGCTGCCGAGCTGTGCTCTTCATTGTGTTGTCCTTTTCAGTTCTTGATGTGAAATGGTCTTTCATCAGTTTGGTAAGAGAGAGAATGAGGTACAGCAAGCAAATTTATAGGTTTTCTGTCCAACCCCTAGAGCCAAAAGGGTGTTGTGATACTTACAGGCTTCTGATACAAGCCAGTTCCAAACAACCATACTTCACACTTGCCATACACACCACATGTTAAGGTAAAGCTTGGCAGTTAGGCAGCCTGGTTTTCCTGTGGGGGTTGACTGAGAGACTTCAGCAGAGAAATATTAGCCAAACTTGTATGAGGCACTTCCCCCAATCATGTCGTAAAATTACAAAGAGACTCATTCCTAAAACAGGAAAAGGGGTTCTTAAACCAACAAACCATTGCTGTTATTATCAATAATGTAACACTAATATTACATTGCTTTGTCTAAGTTACAAATAAAGACATACAAAATATTTATCAACTTGTATGCAAAATTTCACATCACAACATGTATCGATGGAGAAAAAATAAACTGTATGAATGAAAGTACTTAACAATTTTAAAGAAGTTTAAATAAAAAAGAAGTAACATAAAAATAAAATACGAGTTTTAAATACAAATTTTACAACTAAAATAACAAGATGTTTCTTTATTTACTCACTGTCAATATAATTCCAAAGTAGGATGAAAACAGAAACAACTGTTGTCTTTCATCTAGGATAGTAGCTACTTCTGAGCTACCATTTTACATTACATCCCTTTGCTAAGTGCAAAGATTTTATTAATTTCATATCTGAAAAGTACGTATCAAAAGGTTATATATTTAGAAATTTAAAAAAAAATGCCAAATCAAATTATATTATTTCTTTCCCTCAACATCATAGTAATAGTAATTTTATAATATCTTAATAATAGAGCTGGAAACCACTGATTTTTAAAACTCTTTATCTCATGGTTCCAGTCTCAATCAAATAAGTGTAAAATGCAATTATTGCAAAGTGTCAGGAGCTTACTAAACTGTTGCAAACTTTGGCTGAATACAAATCGCTGTGGAAAGGATCTGTAAGAATGTAACCCTTTTAAAGGTGCAATATTTGCATTCTTTACTAGCTGGCAACTAGGATCACAAATGACATAAACATGCCTGAATAAAATGAATGGAATTTCATAAAGCCTATACGATGAAGTGAAGTGCACTTTACTTGTTAGCTGCAGAAATGCAGAAATGATCAAAACCCATTTTAATGTAAGGGTGTGTTTCAGCAGCATCAATATGTAGCAATCAATGCTGTTATAAAACATATACCAAAATGAAAATTATCAAGTGGAGATTATTAATTATTATTATTCATAAATTCCAGTCCAGATTCCAATTTTCCTGGGTCAGCTGGCCACTCAGCTTCACTGTGAGCACTTTGCACTTTGTCATGCCACAGATCTGTGGCAAGTCCAACAGAAAACCTTAACGGTCCAACAACAGTTTCATCATTGTTGATAATAAAACCACTTCAAGGTAACCACAGGACACGCAGCAGCATGGCCATTGCAGTCATGTGACCCATCCAAAAGGCACTGTACAAACAAAGAAAATCTATTAATAACAATTATTTTTTTAATTTCAAGACAATTTGTTAAAAGTAGGCTAGAAATGGATTTGTTGTGTGTCAAAACCCCAATACAGACAAAGAAAAATACATATAATTATCTTAATACCACATCGTCATTCTTCTCAACACTTGACAGATACAGTGTAAGTTTCAAGAAGTAGCAAAGTCTGCAGGAAGGAATGAGATCTGTGATTTTGATCAGGAATATATTTCATATCTTTACATATCTCCCCAAACACTTTATCTTATCAGAAAAGTGGTGAAGGGTATAATGTCAGAAACATAAGAAGAAAATGCTGTTTAGGGAGTTACTGTATACGTATATGGAGACTACAGGGAGGGAAAGGTTGAGAAGTTCAGCATTTATATCAGATATATCAAACCACTGCCAGTGAACCCTACCACATGCAGAGACTTCACAAAAATTCATTAATCCATTGGTAAACATTGGTTAAGTTGCAGGCCATTTCCAAGAAAATGACAATTGCCACTGAAGTTGTTCAAAGGTATCTGCAAATATTGAAAACTGAAGAAAGGGTTATAAGCTGTTAAACAAGAAATTCTGTTTGATTATTAGGTTAGCAAGGAAGACCACATCCAGAGCCTAAGGCTACGGACCTAGAAATTTCAGTTAAAGACCTAGGAAATGTATTGGATTCATGCCCACATCCAGACAAAAGGAATTAAAAATACTAATGGAATATTTAAGTTACATAGCCCAATATATGGAAAGGTCCACTAGGCAAGGGAGGTAATACTTAGACCATACAATGCAATTGTGAGGCTTCAGATCTGTGCAGTTGTGGTCTCTATAATACAAAAAAAAAAAAAAAACATAGCAGTGGAGACAGTGGAGAGAATAGTAACTACACTGAATACCTGACTACTGGACTATGAGGTTTGAGGCATGTAGAAGGATTGAATGACTTGAAACTTTTCAGTTTTGACAAAGGGATATTAAAAGGCTACAGGACTTAAAATTACAAAATGAAATTATGAAGAGAGTGAAGAGTCCAGTAGGACTTCAAATTCCCTCTCACAAAGTGTACTTTCATGTTTTGAACCTGTCTTCTGCAAATGCTAAGTAAACTGACAAATTACGAATACATTGGGTTTGGGTCAGTCGATGAGAGAAAAACAGACTGAGGTCAAAATTTAAATGCCAAAGCCCAACACATTAACCAAAATCTTTTATAATGAACTAGCACATAAGACAAATGACAGAATTCAGAACATTACCGAAAATGGTGGAACTCAAAATGGACACCATGATAAAAAATGTTAACAAGTTCAGAATGAAAATATATCAACAAAATGAAATTTTCTATAAAGTCATAAAACTCCCAAAGTTTATTCAAACCTAATCTTGTTATTTCCTACACATAAACACTTGACATTTGTTTACTTTTAATCTTCACTGACACTAATCTGTTTAAGCCTGTATCCTGTTCAGGTACCTCTCTGATGATTTGGCAGATTCTACTGTATATAATTTACCATTTCATTGACATTAGAATTCTCTGCAAACTTAACCAACTGGAGATTTACATTCTTATCAAAATTATTTACCAATTAGCATATTAAGAGAATCAGCCCTAAGACTGAACTTTGAGGGACAGCTTTTGTAATATCACCTGTTTCAAAAGGAATCTTCCATGTACAGTAGGACCTTATCGAAATCAAAATCATGAAAGATAATAATATCATATGCACCTCTCCAGTCACATACTTTTGTTAATTATTAATAAAATTCCAGCATACATCTGAACTAATGTTGACTGTTGGCAAACACTTCTGTTGTTGCCATGTGCTGCTCCATCTTATCTTTCTATTATATAAAAAAATCTTGGAAGGAGACATGATTTTCCCAGAGAGACACTTACACATCCCTTGAGATGAATCTTTGTGCCAATAGATTTAACCATTGCCACAAAGAGTAGATGACAAAGTAGAACGTCGTAAAGAATTCAAAAACGTTGGCACGGTAGACATGTAGAGCAGGTTAGAGATAATAGAAGTATGAAAATTTGAAAGTCTCAGAAAAAGAATAGTAAAGATCGCATCAGCTCAGACAAACGGAAATTATTACTCTCTGAAATAATGGAACAGCGAAAAGAGATCGAATATATTGTTTAGATTTAAACTTTAAGTTGGAGACTTGTAGATCGTCTAATTCGTGTTGCCATCAAGGAAAAGTAGTGTTTCTTCCCAATGAAGTGGCATATCAGCGAGAATTAAAAGATTTGTTGTTTGGTGAAAGTGAAATCCCGCAAGAAAAAATTTCAAGCCCCGTGAGACAAGACTTTATGCAAAGAGATTTGGAAAGGTCCCACCCACAGCTAAAACATTTACAACCATGCACATGGTTTATCATTTCTCACTGGTGTGAATGCTATTGTCAGACACATTTCTTATAGAGAGAAAGAAACGTTATTCACTCACGGGCAGTTATACGTTGGGTTGTCATGATGTAATTCCAAACACGGAATCAAAATTCAATGCGATATTGATGAAAAAATAAAAGCGAAAAGATTTGAATATATGGACATAGGTGATATCACAGAAGTATGTAGATATTGTTTAGCTTTAAACTTTAAGTCAGAGACTTGTAGTGTGTCTAATTCGTGTTGCCATCAGGGAAAATTAGTTTTTCTTCCCAATGAAGAAGCCTGTCCGCGAGAATTAAAAGTTTTGTTGTTTGATGAAAATGAAATCCACATATGCGAGCGACAAAGACACGAATTTGCTGGCGCAAAGCGCTGGCAGGGGGGAGGAGTTGGCAAGCGAAGCCCCCTAGTCTTTAATAATTGCTTCAAGTAATTTACCTGTGATAGATGTTAATCTTATTGGCCTAGAGTTACTTGGATTTGCCCTTTAACCATTTTTTAATAACATGGGGAAAACATTTGCTAGCTTCTAATCTTCTAGAATTTACAGTAATTTGTGAAAAATATGCATCAAGTGTTTATATACATGTGTTGAAAATTACATGTCAATAGCCCTATTAGAAATATATTGTATTTACTGAGAAAAACATTGACGCATTGAATACTTATTTTCCCCGTTGTATGTACAATGGTACTTGCTAATCTATTTAAGCACTCTCAAATAAAAGCTATATGGTCCCAGGAATTTGTTTCTTTTCAGCCTTTTTAATCTAAACAGCATATCTCTCTCTACAATTTTCTAATCACTAAATACCCCCTTAATAGCTCTAGTAACTACTGGGTGGTTTTCAATTTCTTCATATGTGAAACTATATGTGAAAATATGTGAAATGCTAATTGTGGCTAAGGATCTGCGCTGGTATCCGGAAGGTTGCCAATTCAAATCCATGTTACTACCAACAAGAAATGCTACTCTGCTGGGCCCTTTAGCAAGGCCCTTAACACTAGAATTAGCAGAGCCTACGAAAAAACTCGTAGATCCATCCCACCTTAAATTGCTTTGCACCTCTCCATCAGCATCTTTTGTCCTGTAAATGTGTCGATAAGCAGCAAGCAGCCTACTATCACATCCCCACCACCGCACAGTTTTCTCAGCTCAAGTCTATTTACCTGCATGTCAGTTGCATAGAGTTGTATAGAGTGAGAAGTCAAGCAAAATGACACCTTTTATAAATACTATATCGTTATTTGGAACACATGCATTTCATGTGTGTTCCGTGTCTACAACAATCTATGTAAACATATCGTTAAAACAGAAACGTTTTTCATGTTTTAGTAATAATTGACAAAATGTAGACATGAAGTGTATAATGTGTGAAGCCTGAATTACAAATATCAAATAGACACTTTCATAAATGGTACAAATGAAACAGAACAAATGCACTTCTATTCAAGAATATAACTGCAGAAAATGAACCCGCGTTAGGGTGCGTCATCGACGCGCATTTGCTGCGACCGCTTCGGTGGCGCAACGGTATCAACTGTTGACTGGTAATCAAAACTTTACGGGATTAACCCTGGATTAGTCAGTTTTGAGAAGTGAGCTGTTCTTATTCTTACTATTTTAGAATAAAAACATACATTTGATTCCAGTCTGTAACAGCTGGTGTAAATTTATGATACTTGTAAAGGTTAGCTTTTTTTTTTTTTATTCAGTTTTATTTTCTCAGTCACGTTCATGAACTCTTGCATTTGACACTGCTGTTTTCACAAAAAGACGTGAACTCAGATGATGATGATGGTTCTACATCAGAGGAAGAATGCACATCTCACTTTTGCCATCACTGTACTTTGTATATGAACATGGGAAGTGCTGCAGTCTACTTGTGACTTTACGCTGTAGGAAGTAAGTAAATAAATAAAGGCAAATAAAGGTAAATAAGTAAATAACATTCTGGCTCTTATATACGAAGTACAGCGACGGCAGCTTCAACCTTCAGCTATAGACTCTCAGTACACGAGTGGCTCTCCACGCTAGTGTTTTGATCTGGACGGTGCATGTGCCCAAAACATTAACATTTATATGTTACTTACATAAAAGCCAGATCAAATGTTATTTACCTTGAGTTATTTACTTACTTCCTACAGTGTAAAGTCACAAGTAGACTGCAGAACTTTGATCGACATGGGCATGCTCAAAAAATACGTGTAATGCCACGAAAAGTGCCTGCTGACACTTTAGTACACAAACAATGGTACGAGAATGTAGTTAGACTTTTTTGGGGGGCACATACACCGTCCAGATCTAAACACTAGTGTGGAGAGTCGCTCGTGTACTGAAGAGTCTATAGCGGAAAGTTGAAGCTGCCGTCGCTGTACTTTGTATATAAGAGCCAGATCGAATGTTATTTACCTTTATTTATTTACTTACTTCCTACAGTGTAAAGTCACAAGTAGTCTGCAGAGCTTCCCATGTACATATACAAAGTACAGCGATGGCAAAAGTGTGACGTGCATTCTTGCTCCAACGTAGAACTGTCGTCATCATCTTAGTTCACCTCTGTTATAGCGCGTCTTTATGTGAAAACAGCAGTATCAAATGCGAGGGTTCATAAATGCGACTGAGAGAATAAAACTGAATGAAAAAAAAAACTAAAGCTAACGGCTGTTACAGACTGGAATCAAATGTATGTTTTTATTCTAAAATAGTAAGAATAAGAGCAGCTCACTTCTCAAAACTGACTCATCCAGGGTAGAACCCATGAAGTTTTGATTACCAGTCAACAGATGATACCGTTGCGCCACCAAAACGGTCGTAGCAAATGCATGTCAATGTCACACCCTGAAGCGGGTTCATTTTCTGCAGTTATATTCTTGAATAGAAGTGCATTTGTTCTGTT
>JANRMT010062791.1:85079063-85096989 GCA_026402145.1 Polypterus bichir lapradei | reverse complement strand
ATGTCTACATTTTGTCAATTATTACTAAAACATGAAAAACGTTTCTGTTTTAACGATATGTTTACATAGACCGGTGTAGACACGGAACACACATGAAATGCATGTGTTCCAAATAACAATATAGTATTTATAAAAGGTGTCATATTGCTTGACTTATCACTCTATACAACTCTAAGCAACTGACATGGAGGTAAACAGACTTGAGCTGAGAAAACTGTGCAGCGGTGGGGGAAGTGATAGTAGGCTGCTTGTTGCTTATTGACACATTTACAGGACAAAAGACGCTAAAGGAGAGGTGCGAAGCGATTTAAGGTGGGATGGATCTACGAGTTTTTTCGTAGGCTCTGGTAATTCTAGTGTTAAGCAAGGCCCTTAACCTGTAATTGCTCCAGGGGTGCTGTGCAAAAGCTGACCCTGTGCTATGACCCCAAGGGGTATGCGAAAACTAACACATTCCTAATACAAGAAGTTGTATAAGGCTAAATAAAGAACAAAAATTTTAGTATCAGTATATTTTAGTTTGTTTACACTGTTCCTAATACACTTTACATCCTCCCTGACCTTTTTTTATGGGAATTTAGGACCATAAGAGTCTTCTCAACTCTTACAGAAATAACGTAACAGGGACTTCCTTATAACTGCTCAGCTATATTTACAACAATGGTCACATATTTGTCATATTTCCTCATACTTATTGTCTGTGTCCATGATGACTGCAATTATAACAAAAGAAAGAGTACAGTTGTTTACACACATTACTGAACTCTGCAATTCATACTTTGACATCAATGCACTTATTTTAAAACTTCAGTAATTTGGGACTTTTTAATCTCTAAGAAATTCCTAATGCAGAAGGTTGTGTATATTTCTGTATGAGAAAGAGTTAACAGAATCATTGAATAACTAAAGAAATAAAGTTGCATCGAGGTGCTAAAATTGCAATGCAACATAAATTAACATTTCTTTTAAAGATCCATTCCACGCTATGATAAAAAAATAAAATAAACAGAACTGGAAGCTTTCATGTTATGCTGTTTATCAGTGGAGGATCTTGGCTTCACATACTGTGAAGCCTGGCTGTTGCCTAGTAACATCCCTAACAATACAGAACTCTAATTAACCATTTGAACTGTTGTTTTTACAACTTGATCACACCATCATGCCTGCATCTTAGAACTTAGGGAGCCCAGCCAATACCATTACATAATTCATAATAAACATGTTACTCATTTATCTGACAATTCCCAGAATGAGTATTTCAAACCTTATAGATTCAACTTAAAAACAAAAAATCTGTTACAGTATCAGATGAGAGATGCAGCAATTGTGTTTCTACCTACAGTATGAGAAGACTAATGTGAAGCTCAGTCAACCACAAAAAACAAAATGACTAATTTCAGGTTATATTTATTACAAACATAGAGGCTCTTCTACCAGATCACACTCAGTGAACTTCCTAAAACAACAGGAAAGAAGATTTGCAAGTCCATTTTTTTCCAAACATGTTAGGATGATCTTTGTCAAAGTAAATGTATTTTATTCTTTTCCAGTATTACTTGTGTCTTGGAAAAAAGTAAAGTTAATCAATTATCAAAATGCTATAATATCACAAATGGCACATACACACATATATTTGTTTATGAAAGGGCACCAGGCATTATTTGTAGTACCAGAAAGGACTTAATGGAGAATACATGATATTTACTAAAGTGTGTGGGATTGTTCCACCACTGGTGGAGGGCACTAGTCCTTTGCTTTGGAGAAATAATTATTTAATGGAAAGACAGCAGAGGACAATGAGTAACAGAGCAGAAGTCCCCTAGGACCAATAGCTAGGCAGCGGGGAGACCCAATATACAAGTCACGGTTCCCTGCTACACATTTCACTAAACATGTGCCCTGAGGTTTACTTGGTCATTTATTTAGCAAATCGGTTTCAGGGCAGCAGGGACATCCAGGGTCAATTGAGAGAGAAAACAAGGATTGCATTCCCAAGGGTTTTAGAGATAAACCTTTCACGTTGTGATACTCCCGCAAGTAGGTCACGGCGAGAATTTAAAACCATCTTATTGCCAGAAAGCCTTTGAAATTGAAGTCAGGTGAAAGACCAATGGTATCTAAAGACATCATATACTGTATATCCAGGAAGCCCTGTTGCAATGCTTCTGTTAGGACAAATACTACATTGCAAAGATATTGCAGAATCAAGAACAAAAAATCCTCTTTAGAATGGTGCAGATCTGAAGGTAAATTTATTTGCTCATGCTGGCAATATGGATGGCTTACTAACAAATACAGTTTTTTTATGCATTTAGATATTCTTAAGGGATAGGGGTTTAAACGCCAGTGCTAAACAAAAATATTTTTGGAGGAAAATGGAAAAGAAAAAAATTGATTTTAGTTATATTTATTGACTTACTATAGCTGCAGTGGACTCACACCTTATCCAGGGTTGGTTTCTGCCTTACGGTCGAGGTAGGAAAGGCAAGCTGCCATGTCTTTAAACTGGACTACACAAGTTTGAAAAAGGAAATGGATTAGAACCATGCAACCTATCAAAATAATTTGAATGTGGCCATGACAATAAAAACATCAACAAATTATAAAGAAAAAAGAAAGTCTCCCATTTTTCAGTATTATTTACAATACAAGGTTGTAGAACCTGCCCCAGCAGCATTAAGTTGTGGACTGTTCCAGGCAGGTTTGAGTCCATCACAGCTGTTAGATTTATACAAAAACAGCACTAAATATACAGAGCCTGATCTTTGGTCACAAGTCACACTGTATCATAGAAAGACATGGTATATATGCTTCTCCTAGAAAGTGATAATATTGCTGATGTTGGTTTCCTCAGTAACAAATTTGTTAGGCCATCAAATCAAAGCAATATAACTTGTTGGACGTGACACAAATATGGTATTTGTACATTTCAAGGGCAACATAATTATGTATGTACAGCTGATTTGGCAGGGTAGATGACAATATGAATATTCTAATTCTATTTTCTTTTTATTTTAAATGTTTTATGTTTTCTTTTGACTATAATGACAATTTTAGGTCAGCTAACGGCAGGCCCATACTTGTTTATTTACATATGTTATCTCTAGTCAGAGCCTAATAACCTAATGAGGGAATTGTGGAGACACGGTGTTGTTATGATTTATTTCAATAATTCCAGAGTATCTCTGAGATTTCCAAGTTATGCTTTGAACAAATCACTTTTGAGGAATTACAATCTGATGTTTCCAAGGTAAGGTCCATGATTTCCCAGTAATACTTGCTGATCTTGGTGCCAGAAAGTGGTGACGTGTTGCATAATAGTCGAAATTTAAGTACAAATGCCACTGGATTTTTTATCCATGATGATAAACAAGAACTTAAATTTAAAATGTATGTGTTCTCTGGTTTTCTTCCTACATCCCAAAGACATGCATGTTTGGTTAATTTGCAATTGTATACTGACGAAGAATGAGTGTGCGTGAGGTGCCCTGCCTGTAGTGGTATACCTTCTAGGGCTGGCTCATGTCTTGCTCCGAATGCTGTTTTGGTTGCAACCCTAAAATTCAGAAATTGATAGATGGAGGGATGGATGATTGAATATTTGTTGATACATATTGTATGGTTAGTTTCATTTGCTACATTATGTTTTCTGCTTAAAATAATTTAACCTTTTTATTTTAACTCTATTATATTTGCAGGAGTATACTACACTTACTTGATCTTGTGTGTGAGAAATATGCTATACAAATAAACTCCAGGGACCTGGGACTGGGTAAGCCATTCAAATTAATTGGTGAATTGATAAAAATAAACTGAATGGAATTTTACTTTCTAGTTGCTTGAACTTTCGAAAATTGTTTCAAACAGTAGGTGTGCTGCTTCACGTAAGGGAACAGATGTATTATGGGTCTACTCCACTGAATGTTTGTATATGATAGTTTACTGTATTTTGTGGGCTACAATCCCATTCACACAAAAAATATGAAAATTTATGTGGTAGTGAGTGCAAATGCAGTTTATGCTCAGAAGCTGTATGATTGTAGTATAAATAAAGCATTTGATTTTTTTCTTTGACAATATAGTAAAATTATAGAAAAACTTTAACTGGCTATATTTTGAGCCATAATTTTTCCCCATATTACTTTTTAGAGGCCCTTGATCCAGGCTGTAGATAGGAAGATTCAGTTATGACAGCAATCAGCTTTAGGTCGCAAGCCTATCATAAAACACATGGACACTCATTCACTTATCTTCAGCTAGTTCTAGTTAACCTGAATTGAATACCTTAGAAATAAGGGGGAAAACATGAGTACTGAGAAAGAGAGAGAAAACTCAAAATAGATTTGGGGAGAACATACAAAATGTACACAAACCCAGGAATCAAACCCAAGTCCTGCAAGAGCAAGGCAACAGGACAACCTCTCTTCAGAGCTGTGACCTTGGAAGAAAATATTGCCAGGGGGTTTTATTCCTAATATTTTCACAAATGTTGAAAAAAGAAAACAGTAAGTTTAATAATCATAATCATCACTAGCACAGCCCACTGGTTTTAGACGTCACAGAATTAGTTAAATAGAGATCAGCTGTTTGTAGTCAAGGGGCTTTAATTGATTCTAGTATAAATGCACCTTTGGAAGTTCCAACTTGTAGCGAGTCATTATGGTAGTCTAGCATACACAATGAAGACAAATGAACACTCCAAGCAACTCAGTGAAAAGGTCATTGAAAATCACAACTTAGTTGATGGAGATAAGAAAATATTTAACTAATTGAATATTGAATAATAGCCCAGTTAAATTAGTTATAAGGAAATGAAAACAGTATGGCACAACAGTAAATCTGCCTGTAGCAGGCCATCCACAAAAACTGAGTGATCATGAAAGAAGAAGACAAGTGAGGGAAACCACCAATTGAACTATGATAACTCTGAAGGAGTCATAAGCTACGGTGGATCATGTTGGAAGGGCTGTGCACACAACAACTGTTGCCTGGGTGCTTTACCAGCTATATGAGAAAATGGTCACTGTTAAAACAAAAGCATATGACCTCTCAGCAAGAGTTTCCTAGAAAGCACATGGGAAACTCTGAAGTCAGCTAGAAGAAGGTTCTATGGTCTGAAGAGGCCAGAATTGAGCTTTTTGGCTATCAGATTAACCAACATGTTTGGCATAAGCTAAACAGTGCACATTATTGAAAAAACTCTATCCCCTCCGTGAAACATTGTGGTGGCGGCGGCATCAAGCTGTGGGTATGCATCTCTCCAACAGGCCCTGGAAAGCTTGTTTAAGAGAGAGAGTGAAAGGATTGACTTCAGAGAAAATTTGTTTTCCAGCAAGACAACAAGCCAAGCATAAAGCCAAAGCTACACAGGAACGGCTTAAAAAGAATAGTGTTAATGTCCTGGAGTCAGAATCTAGATCTCATTCCAACTTAGAGTATGTGGCTGGACTTAAAAAAGGCTGCTCACTTATGATCCCCAGAATGGGAAACATTTCTGTGTCCAGATGTGCAAACCAGAAAGAAATATCAAGGCTTTCAAAGCTGTCAAAGCAGCCTCTACTAAATACGGACCTATTTTAAGTTTTAAATTTGTAATTTTGACTACTCTGCAAATTTTTGTTTTCACTTTGGCATTCTTAAGCCTTTTTCTAGTGATCAATGTCAAAAAATCAAATTAAATCTGCTGTAATTCAATGTTGCATAATAATAAAATGGGAAAACTTCCAAGTTGGTGAACGCTTTTTATAAGCACTGTATATCATTCTCTTTTTGGGAAACGATAACACAAAAAATGTATAATGTGGCCCTGTTCAAAGCTGTTAAAATTAAAATTCACCAGAATTTTTTCTGCTCAGTCAAGATTTTCATTTCAAGATCAAGATCAAGTTTCTTTATTTGTCACATGCATAGTTATACAGGACAACACGCAGTGATATGCTTCCTGATCTGCTTATCAAAACTGTGCAAAGTTAAAAGAATATCAGTGAGATTAACAAAAAAGTCCTAGATTGAAAGAAAACAGTATAATAGAACATAATAAATAAGTAAAATTAAGTGAATAAAGTAGAATTAAGTGTTAAGTGCAATAGTGCACTGATTATTGAGCAAAACCAAAGTTAGACAGGTGCATAGTTAAATGACAGACCAATTTCAAAACAAGGTAAGGGTAGACGGCATAGTACAACTTACAGTCCAGTCCAGTCTAAGTATGTGGAGGGTCATGGATGAGATGGCATGTTCTGATTTAACAGTCTTATGGCTTGAGGACAGAAACTCCATCTGAGTCTCTCTGTCCTGGCCAGAATGCTACAAAACCTTTTGCCTGATTTTAACAGATGAAACAGCCTATTGCTGGGATGAGAGGAGTCTTTGATAATCCTGAGAGCTCTGGTCCTGCATTTTCTGGTGTAAATGTCCAGCATAGATGGTAGAGCTGACCTGCAGCAGCGTTCCACTGCACGGATCACTCTCTGTAGGTTTTACGGTCCTAAACACAGCAGTTTCCAAACCAGGATGTAATGTTCTGTGTCAGAATACTTTCCACAGTGCCAGAGTAGAAAGTCTTTAGAATCCCTGAAGAGACCCCAAACTTCCTAAGCTGTCTGAGATGGTAGAGTCTCCGCTTTGCCCTTTTGGTCTGAACTTGGATGTGTTCAGACCATGTCAGGTCCTCAGAGATGTGAACCCCTAGGTGTTTAAAACTGTTCACCCTTTCCACTGGAGTCCTGTTAATGATGAGGGGCTTATAGTCCCACTGCTGTCTCCTGCTGAAGTCCACCACCAGCTCCTTGTTTTGCTGACATTAAGCTGGAGGCAGTTTTCCTGACACCACAATGTCAGGTTCACAACTTCATCCATGTAGGCCGTCTCATCATTGTTCACGATGAAGCCCAGTACCGTGTCATCTGCAAACTTCACGATAGTGTTGGAGGAATACGTGGCCATGCAGTCATGGGTGTAGAGGGAGTACAGCAGGGGGCTAAGAACACACCCTTGTGGAGTTCCTGTGTTGATGGTGATGGTGTTGGAAACACAGTTACCAACCCTCACTGCCTGTGTCCTGCCTGTGAGGAAGTCCAGCACGCACGTACACAAGCGGTTGTTGAGTACTAAGTCCCTCAGTTTCACCAACAGCCTACCGGGTATTATTTTATTGAATGCTGAACTATAGTCAATGAACAACAATCCCACACAGTTTCATTAAACTTGTGAATTAATAATAAAGAGCACAATACAGCACACCTCCCTCTACAGTGCAAGTAGTTCATTACTTCAGATTATTATAAATGAGAGACAGATGGGTTTATTGCCTATATCTCAGATGGCAGTGCTATGCCAAATTAATAAAAATGAATAAAAAAGGTGAGTCACATTTAGGATAAATGTGATGGTGCTGAGATGTGCTTTTATTATAAAAGCCATTGCGTCTGCCCCTACAGTGTGCTGTTTAATTACTGTTGCTTCAGTAAAAGCAGCTCTAGGAATATAATAACATGGTCCCTGTATTTTACAAATTACATATTCTTCAGATAACAGTGAATTAACTCTACGTGGAAAAAAACATCTGTGATATCACATTTCTGTCTGTAGAATTTGAGCTACTTTAGAATATGTCACAGTGGTTTGAACCATACAGCTAAATGAATGAAAAATATTGTGACGTTTTTAAAACTAAACTGGCACTTACTGGGCAAATACAGCAGGTATGATACAGGGCCAAAAGCACTTGTGAGCTGCATCTCTTACTACTTGAGAATCTGGCTTTAACCAAGCATTTGGAAAGTAAATTCAAGAGGTGGAAAATGTTTTTTATTCTTTGCAAAGAAGGGTTAATACATTCTTAGCAGTTTCAAATGAGTGAAGTGCTCTTAAGGGGAAGCTGTTTAATCTGAGTCAAACGCAGCCAGCATTGATAAACAACAGAGAGACTGCCTGCCTGATTCATTACTATGCGTTTCATTTTATGTTACAGTCTATATTTATCAGGCAATACCATCAAACATTAAATGGGTACCTTATTGTTTCTTCTGTGAGCTTTTCATAAATTTAGTAATCATTATGAATGATGCTTAAAAACAAAACAACAAATTTAGCCTAATACTGTTTGTCATTCCTTTGAGAGCTGTTTGCATATGTCTGAAGACTAGATGAGGTTTGTGTGAATGAAAATTATGTCAGAAATCAATGAGGCAAAAGGCACACATACAGCATATCAATCAGTCTATTCCATTTTATTTTATACAGTACATCTTTTCCCATGAAGAGTTGCTGCAGAGTACTTTACAAAACAACTGACAAGATTAAAGTTGTGTAGCTTATTGAATAAAGCATATAGCAAATAAGGTGGCACACCTAAAATGTGTTGGTGTTGCCGGTCTTCCTAGAAGGAGGTGTTTCATCTCACAGGACACCCTGGATATCATCGAGTGGAGTTGCAGCACATGGCTTGATGGCATCTCTGGTCTCTACCAGGAATTGAGAAGGATGGCTGCAAGGGCTCTAAGGGCTGATAAGGAGGGGTTTGTTAGAGGAATCTTTGAGCAAGTGACACACCATCTATGGTCTAGTAACCCACGTCCTGCTTACAGAGGAGTCAAAGCATTACACATATGCAAATCTGTTCCTCTGATAGTCGCAGTCAGGGCGGCTGATGGAACGGTTGTCACCGATGACTCTGTAATTGTGACCTGCTCGGCTGGCTACTTTGAACAGCTGTTTAAAGCTGATCATCTGGCTAGGATGTTGGACATCTCTGGGTCCACAGTTCTTGAGGCTGATACTCCAATTAGCTGTGAACCACCCAATCTCACTGAGATTGCACATGTGGTGAACCAGCTGAGGTTAGTAGGGAAGGCTGCAGGGATCTGTGGTATCTGGGATGAACTTCTCCAGGCTGGTGATAAGGATCTCCTCCTTGCATTGCAAACAATCTTTGCTTCCATTTAGGAGACAGGTGTCATCCTAACTGACTGGAAAACGAGACTTGTCGTCCCTATATGGAAAAGGAAGGGTGATTGCCTGGATTGCGGCAACTACAGGGGCTAACACTGCTCTCAGTGCCAGGTAAGGTCCTTGCTAGGGACATCCTCAATAGGATCGGTGAACACTTTTTCACCTCCAGTGACTGTGGCAGTCTGATTTTACACCTAAGAAGTCTACCCTCAACCACATCTTGGCACTGAGGGTTCTCATGGAGTGCAAGCATAAATATCGGAGTTTCTTTGCAGCGTTTGTTGGTTTTTGTAAATCGTTCGACTCAGTTGATCGAGCTGCCCTGTTGGACAACCTGAGACTTCGCAGGATACCCCTAAAGTTGCTGGATATCATGGTTGGTCTGTGCACTTAATATTGTGAGTGTAGTGCAGACTGGAGGCAGAACCTCTGTGTTTTCCCCAGTTGATTGTGGGGTTCATCAGAGGTGTGTTCTTGCTCCTACTCTGTTCAATGCCTGAATGGACTGGGTGTTGAACAGGGTCATGGGGTCCAGCGGCTGTGGAGCATCTGTTGGTGAAGAAAGATTTATTGATCTTGATTTTTCCTGATGATGCTGTAATATTCATGGAGTCAACGGAGGCTCTGATCAGAGCTCTTGAGAGACTGAACAAGGAGTATGAGTGTCTGGGCTTGAGAGTGTCCTGGATAAAAACCAAGATCCAGGCATTTAATAACTTCTTGAGCACAGCCATCGGCAGTTTGTCTGTCTGCGGAGAGAATGTCGACCTTGTCGTGAGGTTTACTTACCTCGGCAGCGACATTCATGTCTCTGGCGACTCTTCCTATGAAGTCAGTAAACGGATGGGGAGAGCATGGGGGGGTCATGAGCTTGCTGGAAACGGGTGTGTGGTGCTCCCAATATCTGTGCAAAAGGATGAAGGTCCAAGTCTTTAGAGTCCTGGTGCTTTCTGTTTTGCTGTTTGGTTGCAAGATTTGGACGCTATCCAGTGACCTGAGATGAAGACTGGACTGCTTTGCTACTGTGTCTGTTCAGAGAATCCATGGGTACCACTATGTTGACTTTGTCTCTAACAAGCAGTTGCTCACAGAGTCCTGAATGAGGCACATTACCTACATTGTGAGAGAATGTCAGTTACAGCACTACGGCCATGTGACATAATTCCTCAAGTGTAATCTGGCTCGCAGGATCCTCATTGTTGAGGACCCGAGCGGCTGGACCAGACCAAGGGGACACCCACATAACACCTGGCTGTGGAAGATAAATGGTCATTTCCGGGAAGTGGGACTGGACTGTGTGTCTGCCTGGGGTGTTGCAAAACTGGGATCCCAAGCTGTTTCATCATGTGGTATGTGCAGCAACATGCTGGACCAGTGTATGCTAACCTGACTTAATCTGACTTAAAATAGTAGAATACCTAAGAGACCATTGTAAGTTGACCACCAAATATCAACATCAACATACCCAAATTATTTGTTTCATAGGTTTTATTTTACTCCCTATGAGCACAATTTAACCAGCTTTGTACTAGATCCACTATGCCACTTACATCACCTGGGAATTCCTATCACTGTTCTGGCTACGTATCTCCTTTTGTCAATCTCCAATTCTCCAATGTTAAATCAGACTTTAATTCTCACTGTTTCTTACCTCACACATCTTCTTTTAGACAGTCTTCCTGCAAAACTTCTTGTTTCATGCTGGAAAATGCCCAATCTTGTGATGGTGGGTAACTGGGTATCTACCTGTCTTTTATAAGCCAGTCTGCATCTCAAGTCAAAAGGGCAACAATTAAGGCTATCAAGGACTGTATTACGTTGGTTAAGTGATTTAAATCCTGGATGTCTGCTGTCCTCTTTCATGCAATCACTTTGCCCCCGGTGGCCTTTTTTCTCCCCAGATGAAGTGCTTAGTTTTGGAGTTCTCACCTTAGTCACTCAATGTCTTCTGTTCTATTCTATTTTTAAAATACACAAGGATAAAAGTGGGTTGCTTCATAGATTCAGCATCTGGAGTAGGGAACCTGCATGTAGTCATTGTTAATGAAGAGTTTGCATGTTGCCTTCGTGTCTTCATAGGTTTCCCTTCAGGAATTCTGGTTTTCCTCTCAAATTCCCAAACATGGGCAGGTTAGATGACTTGGTTAGAGAATGTTATGTTATGTTACCAGGATAAAGGGTACAGTGGGTTGTCATCCTGGATCTGGACATGATGGCCAAGAAACTTTACAGCCAGACTTAGGAAAGGCATTTTATAGAGTGGGCGTCACAAATCCAAAAGAATATTCATATTGAAAACTATTATAATGGCAAGGTGTTTAGTATCAGAAGGCCTGCATTACTTCCTAAATGAATATGACCATTTCTTCTTTGTTAATTAAATTCCTTGTGAGTGACTAAGATAAAGATGCTCCTAATATAGACACAAAGGAGTGGAATCTAGCCAACTGAGACATCATTGGCATTGGATCAAGTCAAGTTTCAGGTAGTCTGTGAATGCTTTCAAAGGAAAGCTCAAGAAGGTAAATTGCCTCTCAGGTACAGTTTGTTTCTGAGCGAAAAAGCATTTGCTTTTCTTCCTAATGCAATTCACATTTACTAACATTTATTTTTTAAGAAAGCCAAAAAACATGTTTGTTTCAGTTTTTACGCAGTGAAAAACATTGCCACCCCACAATACTAATTTCAATTCCTGATTGGTGAGGAGTTTTTATATGCTGTCTATGATCATTTCAGTTTCTTTATTGAAATTCTAGTTTTACCTATTGTCTCTTTTAGCATGTCCTTGGGTTGACTGGCAAACCAAAATGTAATCAACATGGTTGTGTCTGTGTTTGAGTGTGCCATGTGAATAGCATTTCAATCCAGAGGTGTCTTCTGAACTGAGAATGTTGCTGCTAGAGAAGGTATCAACTCATTATACTCTATATACTGTATAATGTGGATAATTACATTTTATCACTGATTAATTTTGATGTGATATCAAGTTTATTCAAGATAGGGACCACAGTTCCTTTTTGGCACACTAATCTCCAAATAATGGCACATCTAACATATTATACAATTTTTAAACATTCAGATTAGACTAATGAATTACAGTGGAAAATATTTAGATAATGATCAAACATGCTCAGTTAGAATTTAATCCTCGGTTATATTTAGGAATAGCTTATTCATTTTAGGCACAGATTTATGCTCCACACATTCATTAAAATTCCTGCATATTTGGGGGTTCTCTGTCAGTGAATCACAAAGACTTGCTTATAAATTCCAAGTTAGCACTATTAGCCCCTTGTCTGAGATTACAAATTTGACCTGTTAACAAGTGCAGTTTAGTGATTTAGGTTCTGGCGTTCTGGCTTACAAGTCATAGCTTTCCCATCAAAGCTCAATTCTCTCTATTTGAATTTTGGCTCTGGTTGAATGATAGTACTCTATTAAACTATTCCTTGTAATTCATAGCCAAATACAATTAACATTCAACTATTTAGTTTTCATTACAAATCATAGTATTCTTGAGAAAAGTGTTTTATTTTTGGCTTCTTTGTCGAAAGACATGCACATCTCCCAGTCAGTTGTTACATATATCTTCTCAGTTGATCGCTCTCCTTTTCTCAGCTGCGGTAAAAAAAAGGCTGGAGGTTAGCTTCTGTGCTGCAGTATTTTGTGATTGGCATAACAGTAATAAAGTGAAAGTGGTAAGTGGTATATCCAAGACCACTCTTACATAATCCCAGTCTTGTTAAACAGGGAAAAGGAGAAGTGTGAAGTTAAATATGGGTTCATTAATGTGTGTCCATAAAGAAGTATTTATGTGTGCAGGCTGAGGATAAGCCTAATAACCTGGTGGTAAGTGTGTACACCATACATCTTGCTATGCAGAATATCAACCAATAATTATTAACAATCTTTGCTATGTAGTTCAACTCTTAAAAACATTCATTTACTTACCAAAGAACTACTCAAAACAAAACAGAAGCACAAACATAAAGTTGAGAACTATAACATGGGTATTTAAATAAAACTGCACAGTATTAGAATAAGTAACAAAAATCTGATAGCAAATATTGACTTTCTTTGCTGCTTTTGCTGTTTCCTTCAGTTTCTCCTATACATTACATAGTAAAAGTATTTTCAGTGACTATCGGAGAATGATAAAATTCAATCTTCACAACAGCCCAACTACTCCAACCTATTAATATGGACAGATCAGCAAGCTGACATTTTATACAGCACATTTCATAGTATAAATAATATAATAGTATAAATATATTATATATATATATATATATATATAATATATAATATAATAATATAGTATAAATAACTCAAGACTAAAACTTGAAGCCATACGAATATAAGCAATTTAACACAATAGCATTCATAGTTCAAGTGTTGTCAGGTTTAGTTACAATCCTATTTTCAGGGGCTTCACATGATACAATGGAGAATGAAAAAAATCTTTAGTCTTCTATTCCTTTTATGTAGCCACAAGGCTATACTTCCTTCCTCTTCCAGAACCCTAAAGAAGTGTAGGACAAGACAGTTTGTTGACTTGTATAAAAGTATAATCATTTTATCTTAGTTAACAGGAATATTCTGCTGTTAAAATGAAAAGCATTTTATCTTCTAAGTGAGTGATGAACCAGATGTCATCACCTACTCTTGAGAAAGAGCACGTTGAAGAGCTGAATGAGTCATTCTAGTTGAAGGTATGGCATTCGCATGCTGACTACACAGATCTGTTAATGCAGGGCAAATACTAATTATTTTCTGGGTTGAGAACTCCTGATTCAGTAGCAAAAAATCCTTCCTACTGTTTTTAAGCAAGTGTTTTCAATAACTTGGACAAATGAATGGAGCTCTCGAGACATTTTTAGCTTATTAATTTTCAAAAACCTTTGCCTTTTACAAGCCCGTAGTTTTGGTGGTTCTTCCCTCTCGTCGGCTTTTGTTATGTTTTTTTGTAACAACTAAGAGCTTCTTCCCCGTAGGCCTGCTAGGCCAAGAAGCTGGCCTCGATAGTGAGGATCAAGTCTAAGATGACAGAAGGCCTACTGGCCAGTAAAGCCCATGTTTGTGGGGCCTTAGCCCCATTTTGCCATGGATCCAGCTCTGAACATGTAACCCCCATGTCAAAAAAGTCTGGTCTTGATGGTG
The DNA here is from genome assembly GCA_026402145.1 of Polypterus bichir lapradei. Taxonomy (NCBI): domain Eukaryota; kingdom Metazoa; phylum Chordata; class Cladistia; order Polypteriformes; family Polypteridae; genus Polypterus; species Polypterus bichir. The sequence goes on along the minus strand of JANRMT010062791.1, from coordinate 85,082,877 downwards.
ACGATCTTAACAATTTTCAGCTTATTTCCCACTTACCTTTTCTGTCAAAAGTTCTTGAGCATGTTGTAGCCTCCCAGCTCACCAATCACATAACCTCTAATAATTTGATGGAACCCTTTCAGTCTGGCTTCAGGGCGCAGCACAGCTGTGAAACTGCTCTTCTTTGGGTAACCAATGATTTGCTTATGGCAGCAGACTCTGGACAAACCAGCATATTAATTCTGTTAGACCTTAGTGCAGCATTTGACACTGTCAGACATGATATTCTACTGTTCAGAATGGAGAACATGCTGGGTATCTCTGGCACTGCCCTCCAGAGGTCCAAGTCCTATCTGACTGATAGGTAAGAGTTTGTTAGTCTTGGCAACAGCAGATCCAGCTTGGCGCCAGTCACACAAGGAGTTCCTCAGGGCTCTGTCCTTGGCCCTCTTCTCTTCTGTATTTATATGTTTCCCCTTGGCCATTTTATTCGTAGCTATGGACTGGGTTATAATTTTTATGCAGATGACAATCAACTCTATTTCAATGTCAAAAGTGCAACTTCATCAGATTTTTCTCAGCTTACAACTTGCCCCAGTGAAATTAAAACCTAGATGGAGCAGAACTCTTTAAAATTAAATTGCAACAAAACTGAACTCCTGCAAATTGGCACTAAAGTGCTAAAGAAAATTACCTCCTTTTCAGTCTCTCTTGACGGTGATCTCATCAGACCTTCTTCTGATGCAAGGAATCTTGGTGTCATTTTTGATTCCTCCCTTTCTTATTCTGCCCACATAAACCACATTAAGAAACTTGCTTACTTTCACCTCCATAACATATCCCGTGTTCGCTCATTCCTCTCCTTTTCCAATGGCGAGAAACTTGTTCATGCTTTTATCACATCCCGCAATGATTATTGTTACTCGCGGCTGGCAGGTGCCCCTTCTAATTTTATATCACAGCTCCAGTTGATTCAAAACTCTGCTGCAAGAGTCCTTACACGAACCAGCAGCAGCGAGCACATCACACCCATCCTGCTTTGCTTTCACTGGCTCCCTGTGTCTTACAGGATTGAATATAAAACTCTATTAATAACCTACAAAGCTTTAAATGGCCTTGTACCATACTACATCAGTGACCTTCTAAATCACTATGCTCCTGTTCACCTACTAAGGTCCTCTGATTCAGGTAATCTTGTTGTGCCTCACACTAACCTGCACTCTATGGATGACAGGGCCTTCAGCTCCATAGCACCCAGACTCTGGAATGACATCCCAAAATAAATTAGATCAACTGACTCCATTCATTCTTTTAAAAAACAACTTAAAACTCATCTATTTAGGAAGGCTTTTAACTTAACTTAACATTCTGCCCTTTCTTTCAGTTTACCTCTCTGTCCAGGTGCTCAGGATAATTTGTGTGTCTGTTATATCACAAATTAGGTTATTTGTTAGGTTTTTATTTTAGGATTGAAATTAGTATTTTACTCTGGTTTATTGTCCTTTATTCTATTTATTGCTTTGTTATCTGTTTCATTGTTCTATTCAGGAAAACATTTGTATCCAATGTTACATATACCCTGCTGTTTTTTTCTAACACTTTGTAAAGCGTCTTGAGCATGGGAAAGGCGCTATATAAATAAAATGTTTTATTAGTATTATTATTAATAATCCTAATAGCTGCACATATCTGTCAAAGAGTTCTACTTTCCTTTCACATGTCCAATAACATTCTGTGGAACATCCAAGTGGTAATTTGTGAATTTGACATGTGCAGCAATATTCATATTCAGTGGATACATGAACAGAGATTTAGCCATTTCAAGAGATTCCTGCCCGTTCTCTGATATCATCCCATGGCTCTTTATCACATCCTTCAGCATTTCATGTTGCTGTCTTGCCGCAGTGTTTACAGGTTGCCCAGTTCTAGTGAGAACAGAAATAGAACTGTTTTTTCCTCCATTGTAGTCAATTTACCTTAGTGCTGGTTAATAAATACCAAGGCTTTTGGAAATCCTGTTGCTTTTCCATTTTTATCTTCTTCAAAGTTCATCTGACATTTTCTTTACGTGGAAATGGTTCAAATAAACATATCTTTATTGAGAGAAGTACAATATTTTAGTAAGCAAACTTTCAAAGCTTTTATTACAGGATATGACATATTCAATCCACAACCTCCAGCTTCATGTAATTTATTGAAACAGCTGACTCAATTAGCTTTTGAAAAAGACTTTAGACTGGGGATTCACGTAATTGCAATGTGTGATAACACTTTAGTTTAGACACTGCAAAAAATTCTCTATTACTAATATACTGTCACGTAACAAGACCTTAAAAAATTCTTTTTTATGTCTTACTAACTTTTATAAGGCATTAATAAAGTGGTTATCAACTTTTGTGCAATGTGGTAAATTAAGATGTTGTTGAAATTAATTGTTAATATGAAGGAGTATTATACTTACATATGTAATATTGAGAGAATAGGTCTCTGTCAAACTATGTCTGACCATTCCAAACTGTTATTTCAGAAGTTATTTTAGTAGACCACATTGCAGGAATAAATACCCACTTTGGTGATGCTTTGTAAATGTTATTAAGACCAAACAAAGAATTTCTTACGATCTTGTTAAATAATAGTGAATGAGTAATAGATGCATTTTTGCAGTACCAAAACTAAAGTGTTACAATAATTTGTGTGTTATTAGTTAAAGCAGATTACATTGGTGTATTATTGTGAATTAGCTGATGATTAGATGGATGACCTCATAGGCTTCACAAACATTTTCTAGCAACCACAGGTAAATGATGGTGACAAGTTTAGAAAAAAAAGACAACATAAAGAAGGTTCACCAGTAATGGATGCTCGATGATATTTCAGCAGTATGATTTTTTTTCTCTGTATTTCATTTTGAACATGTAATAAGTTTGAGTAAGTCACAGTCATTGCATTGTAAAGCAGCCAAGAGGAAAATGTCCGAAATGAAAAGATGTGACTCTCACCTTGATACTGTTTGAATCTTTATAATGATATAACTGGCTTATTGAAATTTTACCTAATGTGTTGAATTAAAAATATCCTTTCCTACTTCTAGACTTATTGTGTGGTACTCCATTTACATAGTTTCCCATATAACAGCTTATTAAATAAGCTTTAAGAATATTAAAATGCTGACACATCAGAATGCTTTATATCTGTAATTATTTAATTTTAAATGATCCTGGATTTGTGTGAGGGCACACTACAGAAAATATTTATGACATAATGAGGATAAATGTAAGTAATACCTGTAACAGTGCGACACAGGAAAAAAATGAAATTATACAGTATATTAGACTTAAATATAATAAAACAAGATGTCCCCGACAGCTTTGCCCATGTAGTAGTGAAAAAGGACAAACTTTAAAAATCAATAAAAAAAATGTAATTCTGGCCAAGTGGAAGGTAGGTACGCTCCAACATCAAATGTTGGCACTGTGTCTGATCGTGTTCAGCTCTGATGGGAGAGCGCCCCCCACATGGGTAGAAGAGCATGTGGCCATGATATCTGTGGCAATCAGTAGCCACCCTCTAAAACACACGTAGCTCTGATCTCTCTCTCAAAAACGTCAAACGTTACTCCTTAACAATCTGTGATGATAATGCACGTGAGTGAGGAGGGCACTGCCCCCTCACCTTGGCCAGCAGCCGCTCTCTCGGATTCACTCAAATAAATCAGGGACCGTAAGCAAACTATGATACTTAGCACAATGAGAGAAGTCGCAAAATCAGCCGGAATGTTGAAGCAAATTATAGAAAAAAACCCGATCTAAATCCGTTAAGTAGTTCTCTTGTGAAA
>JANRMT010062791.1:85016816-85078963 GCA_026402145.1 Polypterus bichir lapradei | reverse complement strand
TATATATATCGTGGTCCATGGCCGGCTTTGTATGCCGGCCAATACCCCCAGGCCGCCAGAGGGAGCCCTCACAGCGGCATGGAAGGTCTCCGAATTCCAGCGGAGCCTCATGGACATTGTAGTTTTTATGGACAGCCCTGCTGGATACCATTGGGCCACCAGGAGATGCTATAGGGAGACTTGGGGAGTGTTATTTGCCCTATGCCCCGGATGTACTTCCAAGTCATATGAACGGAAGGAATGATGCACTTCCGGGGTGAGAAAAAAGAACTTATCTGACCTGGAAGTGATAAGGAATTATGGACTAAAGAATGAGAACACTTCCGGGTCTGGAACTATAAAAGGACCATGGGAACTCCCAGACAAGGAGCTGAGCTGGGTGGTAGGAGGGCAACGCGTCTTGGAGTGGAGGATTAATTTATGATTGGAGTATTGTGTTTATTTATGAGTAGTGTGGAGTGGAGGGTGCTTAGTGCATATTATTATAATAAAAATAATTATTGTAACACTTTTACCTGGTGTTGGGCGTGGTACCTGAGGGTTCAAGGGAGCGATAGTGCCCCCTACTGTCACTATATATATATATATATAAAAATATACATATATATTTATATATAGATATATCAGTTTAAATTAGATCAAGTTCAGGAAAGAAGCAGCAGTGGTCAGTTGCTCTGTAGACGTGCATCTAGCTCTACATTGAACACACTTTACATCGGTTTTCATCAGCCTACTTGAGGAAAGTGAATGTATTAACATTTACCCGTTTCTCAAGACAAACTTGTGGCTACTCTGAATATCACCAGAATGTAACCATCCTCATGAGATGTACTAATACTCTGGATGATTGCTACACCCTCACCCCTTACGGCCAGATCACCTGTCAAAACAGAGAATGAAACATAAGGAGCCAGCAGGAAGAGTAGTTCAGTGCCGGACTATCAGGAATGTATGAACTCACACAGAAATGCATTTCAAATGGTAATGTGCAAACATTCAAGTAACAAACTCAGAAAACCAATCAAAGTGGCTAAACATTAGTACTGGAGTAAACCAGAGATGGAATTTAGCAGCTGTAAAGATTTGCACAAACTTTGACAAGGATTAGAAATGCTTACTAGCTACAAAGTAAAATCTGATCCGATATTATCCTAATTTACATTTCCAGATCAATAGAACACTTTCTGTGGCCATTTTGATTGTGACAACAAGCAACATCCCATTTGGTTGCCTGAAGCAGCACATGATTAATCTTTCTTTGTTTCTCTACATGATGTAAGAAGGACTTTTAAATAGGTTAATGTCCACAAGGCATCAAGTCCAGAAGGAATTTCAAGGTGTATTTTAAAAACCTGTTGCAACCAATTAGCTGATGTCTTCAGTAACATCTTTAATAATTCACTAAGAGAATATGTTGTCTCCACCTGCATCAAAAGGACAAGAAGTATTTCAGTGCCTAAGAAAACAAAAGTGGACTGTCTGAATGACAACAGACCATTGGCACCTACTCCAGTCATGATGAAATGATCTGAGAAACTGGTGCTGGAACACATTAAACAATATTCCAGATAGCCGTGATCACTTTCCATTTTGCATGTAATCAAAACCATTCCACAAAAGATCCCATATCCCTTACACTTCATACCTTCTTGGCTCATCTGTATAGTAAAACTGTTATGCTAAAGCCCTGCTTATAGATTAAAATCACAGCAAAGCTAACTACTGAACTCCTTGATACAGGACTTAGTTCCACGCTTTGAAACTGGATTTTTTTGCAATTGGCAGCATCATATCCTACATGTCCTACATGGTGACCCTGAACACAGCACTCCTCAGGGTTGTATGCTGAGCCCCCCTCCATACCCTTTGTACTCCTTGTTCAACTTTGACTGTGTGGCAAGACACACCTCCAATTTTGTTATTACATATGCTGATGACACCACCATCATAGGCCTAACAATGATGAGATGACATACAGAGGAAGGGTCTACTAGCTGATTCAGTGGTGCTAAGATAACAATCTCATTCTTAATGTCAGCAAAACCAAGCAGTTGGTCATAGACTTAAGGAGATACAAGTCAGACCACAATGGCAATGGGGATGTTGTTGCACTGATTAACTGAAGTGGGAACAACACTTTACATCTCACTAATGCCTCTACGTCTGAGGACAGCTCACATTTCTCCATCTCATCGCATGAACATATACTTAGAGTTCATTGTCATTGGCTGCATCACATCCTGATACAGAACCTGCTCAGCTCAATAATGTAATGAACTGCAGAAGGTGGTGAAGGCAGCAAAGAACATTATTCACACCCTCTATTCGGGACAACAATTGCTACATTAAGATATGCCCACACTACTATATTTTCATTTTCAAACAGGGATTAGAAGCACCAGCACTAACTACTGAGCCAAAGTGCTGCCACAGAAAATGTTTCAACCATTATTTTTAGTTATTGTACTAAAGACCTTTCATTTAAACTATTCTATTGTAGCTACAGAAATTTCTCTTTTCTACTCTATGTATGTAATTTACCGTATTGCTACTGAATAGATTATTCCCTCATATTCACCTCTGCTCAGTTTTTTTCAATTATTTATCCCTTATATAGTAGGGAATCTCCATCCATCTATTCTTTCATTCATTCATTTTTCTAAACCTGAGGTCTAATTGAGCAGCAGACTTCCCTCTTCCCGGCCACTTCTACTAGCTCTTCTGGTGGAATCCCGAAGCATTCCCAGGACAGCCAAGAGACATAGTCCCTCCAGCATGTCCTGGGTCTTCCCCGGGGCCTCCTCCCAGTTAGATTTGCCCAGAACACCTCACCAGGGAGGCATCCAGGAGGCATACTAATCAGATGCCCGAGCCACCTCATCTGACTCCTCTCGATGTGGAGGAGCAGTGGCTCTACTCTGAGCTCCTCCCAGATTCTCACCCTATCTTCTCACCCTATCTTTAAGGGAAAGCCCAGACATCTTGCGGAGGAAATTTATTTCAGCCGCTTGTATTCGCGATCTCATTCTTTTGGTCACTACCCACAGCTCATGACCATAGGTAAGGGTAGGAATGTAGATCGACCGGTAAATTGAGAGATATGCCTTTTGGCTCAGTTCCTTTTTCATCACGACAGACTGATGCAGAGCCTGCATCACTGCGGATGGCGCACCGTTCCACCTGGCGATCTCCCACTCCATTCTTTTCTCACTCGTGAACAAGACCCAGAGATACTTGAACTCCTCCACTTGGGGCAGGATCTCGCCTCCAACCCTGAGAGGGCACTCCATAATTTTCCGGCTGAGGACCATGGTCACAGATTTGGAGGTGCTGATTCCCATCCCAGCCGCTTCACACTCAGCTGTGAACCAATCCAGAGAGAGCTGAAGATCACGGCCTGATGAAGCAAACAGGACATCATCTGCAAAAAGCAGTGACCCAATCCTGAGCCCATCAAACCGGACCCCCTCAACGCCATGGCTGCTCCTAGAAATTCTGTCAATAAATTTATGAACAGAATCGGCTATAACATGTTAACAGGTAAAATGCTATTAAAACTTTACAAATGTACTCATTTTATTACACGGATAAGAGTGGAACATGTAAATTTCACACAGAAGGTACACTAGACATAATGTAGCAAAGTGCTATCTAGTGTATCCCACACGGAGGGCATTAAGCTCACAAAATTATGTATTTGGTTATTTAAAGAAGATACCCATCAAAGTACTGTATGCTCGACAGGCCTATTAAAAAAAAATTGAATTTATGCCCAACAGCAAAAGACAATGTTTAATAAACTAACATACTGTATTGTATAGATTCACTCATCTATGCAACTTTGTTTAGTCTATTGCAGAGTTGTGAGGAGCCTAGAGTAGAAACCAGCCCTGGATGGAGAGTTATTTTATTTTATTTTACTTTTCATAGAGCAATGAAATACATTGATCAACCACAACATTAAAACCACTGACTGGTGCAGTGCATAACAATGATCATCTCATTACAATGGCACCTTTCAAAGATGGATATATTAGGTGACAACTGAATGGTCAGTCATTGAAGGTGATGTGTTGGAAGCAAGAAAAATGGGCAAGCATAAGGATCTGAATGGGCCAAATTGTGCTGACTGGATCAGAGCATCTCCAAAACGACAGGTCTTGAGGGGTGTTCCTGGTATGCAGTGGGTAATACCTAACAAAAGTGGTCCAAGAAAGGACAACTAGAGAACTGGCAAAAGGGTCATGAGCACCCAAGGCTCAATGATGTACACAAGGAGCGAAGGCTAGCTCGTCTGGTGCAATACCAAGAAGAGCTACTGTATTGCTGAAACACTCAGTGCTGGCCATGTGAGAAACGTGTTTGAGCACACACTGCAACGCAGCTTGCTGCATATGGGGCTGCATAGCCACAGACCAGTCAGAGTGCCCATGTAGATTCTTATTCACCACCAAAAGTGCTTACACAATGGGTACATGAACATCAGAACTGGATCATGGAGCAATGGAACAAGGTGGCCTGGTCTGATGAATATTTTTCTTTTAGGTCACGAAGGATGCTTGTGTGTTATTTAACTGCGAAAGAGCTGGCAACAAAAAGCACTATGGGAGGAAGGCAAGCAGGAAGAGGTAGTATGATGCTCTGGGCAATTTTCTGCTGGGAAACCTTGGGATCTGGCCTTCATTTTAATGTTACTTTAACATGTGCCACCTACTTAAAGATTGTTACAGACCATGAACTCCCCTTCATGACAATGGTATTCCCTGATGGCAGTGGCTTCTTTCAGCAGGATAATGTGAGCTGCTACACTGCAAAAATTGTTCAGGAATAGTCTGAGGAACATGACAGCATGACAAAGAGTTCAAGGTGTTGACATTGCCTCCAAATTCTCCAGGTTTCAATCTGACTGAGCATTTGTGGAATGTGCCGGAAAAACAATTCCAAACCATGGAGGCCCCACCTTGCAACTTACATAAGAAATTTGACAAATGAGAAGAAAGCATTCAGTCCATTAAACCCATTTATTTAGCTAATAGCTAAGCTGTCCCAATATCTCATCCAAATTCTTAAAGGTTGTCAAGCTTTCTGCTTCAACTCTCTGCAGTTTGTTCCAGAGTCCCACAACTCTGCATAAAGAAGTGCTTAAAGTGGTTACACGACATAAAGGATATGCTACTTCTTGGTGTCAAATACCATAGTGCACCTACAGACATCTTTTGGAATCCATGCCTTGATGGGTCAGAGCTGTTTAGGTGGCACGAGAGGGATCTACACAATATTAGACAGGTAGTTTTAATGTTGTGGCTGATTGGTATATATGACAATGAAGGAACATTTGCATAGGGATCTCTACTACGAAGCCTGTGTGAGTTTGGGACATTGCAAAAGCAGCAAATGAAACCAATGCTTACCTGCAAGATCCAACAACAATATGGTCAAATAAACTATAAATGTATGTTTAAAATGGAAAATGCTGATGTTTGCTGGACTTTGTTTATTACAGTGTATTTATATATCTATGGAGGATGTAAGGTGGATGCGAATGACTGTCTATTAACTTCCCTCTGTTCTTCCCATCTTTTCCCATTGTTCTGTTTACATGAATGTCAGTATCTGGCAGTTGATTTTGGTGCTTTCAGAATGAGGCAAAGTCTGATCATACAGCACAACTACTAGAATTCATCATCCCTTTTTTCTATATAAGCTGTGATGAGTTCCATAACATAAAAATAATTGCTACAAAACAGAAGCAGCAGACTTTGCAAAAATGAGAGTGCTGACATGCAGGGTTCTTGGAGCTTAATATTCCACCAAGAGCCACATATACAGTAAGTTAAAAAGTTTACCTTGTCCTCGTCCTTTATAGTCTTCAGCCCACAAACATTTTATTATTCTATATGATGTTGAAATAAAGAGAAATTCTTCAATTTGCCTTTAAATGGTCATTTTAAGAAAAAGTGACAGTTTGTCTTATGATTAGTAATGTCTGTCTATGGCTCTTACATTGTGTATAACCCCACTATCCCCACAGCTATACATGAAATGCTGACTGAATGGTAGTGAACCATTACTGACTTTCAATCCTTTGCCTAAACGTTATCTTCCAATCTGTGATTAAATTATAAATGAAGTGTGAAACACCTGATTAAGAACAAGGTCTGTGCCATAAGAAATGTGACTGTCATACACCCATCCAGTATTGAACCTAGTTTTTTATTGAACTTTTTTATTGTTCAACGGTGTGCAGTCCATTCCTGCCACATTGGAGTCACAGCACATTCTTTAATTCTGGATCACCACGTCACTCTGACACACAGTATATTAAGCTTAGGCAACTATAGAACACTTGTACAGTTTTAAAAAATAAAGACTCATTAGGAAAGCCCGGGTTCTTCACACTTCAAGATAATACATCTTTGGTATGAGCATAAAGATGAGGATCATGGGACTATCACTCTTCTACACGTATTAATTATGATTCTATTATGACTTTGTTCTGAGAGCACCATTAAAACTTATCTCCATGTATTCTCCAGGAATGTTTTCTGATTATGGCTTATGCTTCTAGGATAGGCTCTAATGACCCTAAACTAGATTTGACAGGTCTGAGAATGTTATGTCATGTGTAAGAGAAATTGTGCCCTCTGCTTCTTAAGATGTTTCCAGATCAAGTACTGTAGCACATGTGGTTTGTCTATTTCAGGTTTTCAGATGTCCAAAGTCAAAGCTCACTCCCTTTTCAACCTCAAAATCTTGTGGTTTTTTTTTGTCCAGTTTGTAACGTCATTCTATGATTACACTGTCCCTTTTATTTTTGACTATCCATCCCCTGTGGCTTTGTCCGCGTATTAGTGAAACAGGACAGTGCCCCGCCCAGCTCACTACTCCTGACGTCACTCTTCCCCCTCTCCTCGGCCTGCAGCCTCTGTCTCGGATTAGCGGGAATATATCACTCCTTCAAGTGAACTATGCTTCTTAGAGCAATTAGATGAGTCGCAAAATCAACCCGAATGTTCAAGCAAATTATAGAAAAAAAAGATCTAAATCTGTTTAGTAGTTCTCTCGTGAAGAGCGGACAGACATACAAATGGCTGTAAAAAACTAAGAAATTTCATGCTTGGACCACGAAATTTTTAAAACTGTTTCTTAGTGAGCACCTATGGGCCATGGGTAACCTACATTCCAAATAGTTCAGGAGATTTCGTGATGAGTGAGTCAGTGGTATTTGGCTTTTATAGATGACCCCAACAGTATGATAGGCATTCACTCAAAGTTGTCTTTTTCTCTTCAGGAATGGACTGGGTTCTATTGTCTGCCCTCTTCAAGTCTGGAGTAGTTTGGGATTTGGCTCTTATCCCTTCCTTCTTTCTGCAACCCTTCCTCTCTGTGTTATTTGCTACACAATTCGTATGACTCGGAAGTCACAAGATAAAGAGGCAGAGGAAATTGGAAGGGGAAGGTAGAAATATGACTTTGCTTTAGTATTTCAAACATTGGTGAAAGCCGTTTTTTGCAGTACTTCGGTATTTTAAGTGTGATTTGAAAGCAATGTATTGAGTTTTCCACTTTTGGATTTATGATTTTGTATTGAGTTTTTGCTGATTTGGACAACAATATGCCTGTTTTTGGAATGTTCCTTGGTTAGCAGACCTTAATAATACAAATATACTTTTACTTGTTGGTCATCCATTCTACCAAAAAGCACCTTCAAATTTGTTTGACAGGACACGCACTTGTTAATCATCCTTATGGCATGGCTTTTTGTAATTTATAAAGTTGCAACCAAAGGTTTACCGGACTGGGCATACTTACTGCAAGGTGCCATCAGGCACTGTGTTGTTAAATCCAGCCAGAACATAAAAATTACACTCATTAATGCCATCTTATAAGTAAACTACATGAGACTGAAGTCACATTTCCTAGAAAAAGTCAAAAATGGAATTCCCAGTTTTTGTGTTTGAGGAGGATTCTTCTGGCCTTGTTAAAGTAAGCCACATAAACCAGAATGAGCATTGGTCAAGGAGTATGTCTTAGACTCAAACAGAGTTTGGTGTTATTACTACAAATATGGATGAAAATAAGTGCTTCATTATGAAGAAGTTTAGGCCATATTGTATCTGTTTTTAAATAAAATAAACTCTCAGAAATTAGAGTGTTCAGAAGCTTCTTGAGTTTTATATTACGGTTTTCCAAGCCTCACATTTCAGCCGTCATGTATACATACTGTATACTGTATGTTCAGTGTGTATACATGTAGAACTTTCAGTGACACTAGTGTTGGTGTGTAGGTGGTGGTGGGTGGGCTGTTTCATATTCTCTGTTTATACATTTTCTGTTTTCTTTTCTGTGGGTGTTTAACGGATGGTAGAGTATGGCATTTTTTATGTTACTCCTCATTGCACAGTTAAAAAAATATAAATCCTTACACAGAAAGCAAATTAGAGGTAGAAAAGTTAGATTTGCAGCATAATATATTCTTTTATACAGTACGGGTAATTTAATACAAGTCAAATATGTAAATGTATAAGCATATATAATAACACGTGTAATAAAAATATTGCAATGAAAGTTATTTGATTTAAATTTGTGCTGATGAACTGCTAGCAACTACATTCCTACTTTCCACTAAACTAAGGCTGCTGAAAAAATGTTATCCTCAAAAAATACAAATCAGCATAAAAATTTTGAATAATCAAATTTCATTTTGGTTGAATAAACATTACTGTGCTAGCACTTTGTGTGTCTCTTTTGTCAATGTAGAGGTATGGGTGAAGCAGAATAATTTAAAAATGCAATATTTGGAAAGCAACGTCTCAACATAAAGCAGGCATCAGTGTGTCATAGGGCACAACCAGACCCCCCTTCCACCTATACTGAAGATCATCTATTCTCAAATTTTTATTAATATTATTATATATTTGTAACATTGTCATTCTTGTAATTGTACTATGAAATCTTATATTCCCTCTATTTTACTCTTGCTCTTTAGATATAGTGTATTTTTTACTCTGTTCTACATTGTAGTCTTCATAATTGTATTGCAAAGAACTTTATTATAGTACTAATTATTTACAATATTAATCAATACACAAATACAAATTGCAATCCAACATAACAGGTCAAGCTCATAAAATGTTATATCCAGCAGGGGGCAGATGCTCACTGGAAATGTGTATTATGAAACTTTTAGCCTCAAAGAAATGCAAAAATTTCACCCCCCTTTACTTTTCTCATATATGTTTGTGTATAAATTTTCAAATAAGAGAAGCAAAGCACTACAGAAAGTATTCATTTGTTTTCAATGCTGGCTTGTAATCGCCACAAAATACTACTGAAAGTACCCTATAGTAGAGCACTATGTCCTTGCAAACTCTTAACAACCATTTGTCCCTTCATAGGAGTCACAGCAGGAGATAGTGAAGTGATGTATTCTCCACCAGCTGGGACCTTTCATTATTTAGAGAATACCTAATTATTTTGACATTTTTGGGCATATTGTTGCTTCAGAAGTCCACACAATCTATCAAATCATTCATTTACTCTTTTTGTTAGTTCTGTACATATATTCTAAAATGAATTTAAGAACTACATTGGGAAACATTGAATTAGGGTTAGGGGTAGATTTAGGGTTCACTGGATTCATAGGGTTCATTAAATTGCCTAATAGCAGTGGGCAGGAGAAAACCCCAGAGGTACTTTTTAGCACACCGTGGTGAAATGATCCTGTGGCTAAAAGTGTTTCAAGAGAGCCTGTATGGGATGGAGGGGACTTTTCATGATGACCTCCAATTTTGCCATCATCCTCTTATTCACAACAGCTTCAAGTGTATCCAAGGTTCAGCCTGTGATGATGTTTGAGGCTATTAATCTCTCATTATTCTTAACCTCTGGCTGCACAAGCCTATTAATTGTTTCAAGAGATCTTTAATCAGTCTTCCTAACTGACACTGGCAGTCATTCACAGACCATTCGTATTCATCAACGTAAATCTAGTAGAAAATGACTATGAAAATATATTGCATGATAAACTATTTTTTGCACGTAGAATTGTCAGATAAACATTTGCACTTTATTACATGCACATATCTTTTTGCAGAATCTCTAAAATATTGAAGGTGCGCCGAAACCAGAAGTGACATTGAATCAGGCAGGTTATTGGCCTGCACAAATAAAAGAGGTAGGTTTAGTGCACCCCGCCACCCCCTGGCCTGGCAGGTAATTACCTCCACTTGGTTCACTCAGCTCCCTCCTAGTCACACATGTGTGATACCCTATAGGAGGTGACCCTAACTCCAGTCCTGGAGGGCCCCAGTGGTTGCAGGTTTTCATTCTAACCCTTTTCTTAATTAGTGGCCAGTTTTTGCTGGTACTTAACTTCTTTTGAATTAATTTTAATTGAATTGTTTTTTAAGATTTGTTCCCCTGAATTTCTTCATTGTTCCTCTGAATTGCTTCATTTCTTTCCTTAAATGGCACCCAAACAGAAATTAAATGTAAAATGAGTGAGCCAACAGAAGACCAACTAAGTCAGGATCTCAAACGGCAGCCAATTTCACTCCAACCACTAGTTTAATTAGGCGCTGAGTCTTGTCGTTAATTAAACCTGTTCTTTAATTCCATGACATGTTGCTGCTCTCATTGTGGAATAGCATACATTTCTGAAATTGTTGATTTTCTCTTTTCTAAGAGCACTGTTAAAATGTTTTGGGGACCTAAGCAGATCAGTATTCCTGAGACCTTCACTTTTCTTTATTTTCAGATATTGTATGATGGACACAGTTTAATGATCACATTTTGGCTCATTTTCTATCTCATTATTGTTTGGCAGTTAATTAAGGAAAAAGAAACAATTAAGGGGACAGAGTCTTCAAGAGCAAGTCAATTAAAATGAATTCAAAAGAAGTAAATTAGCAGCAAAACAGGTCACTAATTAAGAAAAGGATTAGAATGAAAACCTGTAGCCACTGGGACCCTCAAGGAGCAGAGCTGGGGACCCCTGCCCTATAGGTAAGCTACTGCAAGAAGAGGAACTCATACACCTCACAGTCTAGTTCACAAGCAACTGTGACAGTAACTGTAATGTTGACCAAATAATTGGTGCAGTGGCAGCTGTTTTCAAGACGTTGTATAAGAATTACTAAAGTTAAGCCCCTCAACTAAGCTTTCAGTGTATTCACCAGTTTACATTTTGTTGTTTTCCTATGGTTCTGAATGCTGGGTAGTGATGAAAAGACAGAGATTGTGACATATTTACTGATCTCCATGCTACTGATGTGGTGATTTGCTTTGCGTATTAAATGTTGCTGCCCCAGCAGGACTGGCAATAATTGCTGTTAATTGTTAATAAGGTATAATAGCAGTAAATTAATTTGAACCAAAATTGTTTTTTTTTCCCTTTATTCAAACATAAAACATGTAAATATGTATTTATTAGTTCAATTTACTTATATGTGTTATTTGGTAATACAGGGGCACTAGTATTAGCAGTGCTACCTCAAAGCTCTAGATCTTTCTTCTGTCCTAGTTGAAGTGTGTGTAGAGTTGGCATATTCTTCAGGTACTGCCATTTCTGAACATATACTAAAATGCACCACTTTGGCTGTCTGTTAATATGAAATTGGTACCTTAGCACTGAGTGTGAGTATGTGCATGGAGGTAATCTGTGATGGTGTTTTGTCCCTTCTAGGATTCATTTCTGCTTCATACCCAATTGTACTGAAACAGGCTGCAAATCCCAGCCATTCTGCAATCAAATGAGACAGTATGGTGATTGTTGTTGTTCTATGTTTAATAGCTTAATCAGTTTAAAATTGTGTTCCTAGAGTTCGATTTGGAATATGAAAGTAAATTTATTAAAACTTTAAGCTACATGTTCATACTTGTAACTAAGTAAAGACTAGTAGGCTGTCCAAATATATCTAAATAATCAATTGGACATGGCAATAAATAACATTTGTAATTCTAAGGATGTTTGTCCTGTTTATTGGCTAATATGGGGGTAGAGTTCTATTTCCTTCGTTATCAGAAATCTACACTTATGGTGTATGTTTTTCTGAGGACTAGCTTTATGATTTGTTGTGGTATATTTATTTCTATAGTCAGGTCCCTAAGTATTTGGACAGTGACACAATTTTAATAATTTTGGCTCTGTACACCACCACAATGGGTTTGAAATAAAGCAATCATTATGTGATTGAAGTGTAGACTTTCAACTTTAATTTAAGGGGTTTAGCAAAAATATCTCATGAGTCATTTAGGAATGACAGTCATTTTTTTACATGGTTCTCTCTATTTTCAGGGACTGTATAAACTGAACACAGTTCAACATTTAATTAGCCCTAAATTATCATATCATATCATGACATAAAGTAATTTAGTGGTTCAAGATCTGCTAATATACCAAGAACCTCAGACCTTCCAAACAACCACAACTTGTATGTGAAACAGGTTTTAGATGATGAAGCTCTTCACAGAACAAAAGTAATTAAAGTGGAAAGAATGTCGATATGTTTTAATGATACCTTAGACTTTGTTAAATTAGAATTTTGAAAACTGAAGGATAAATGGAAGACAACAAAGCTGTGATGTCTTGTAATTAAACTTAAGGATGTTAGCTGCCTGCTATATAGTATGTTAAGGGAGCGCACATCTCTTAGAAGAGGTTCTGGGTTGCTTAATTACTGCACACCTAGAGAGAGACAGAGACAGACAGAAGGAACAAGAACACTGGAGGAAAGGAGTCGACATTGAGAGGGGGAGAAAATTAATTTCCATAGTCAATAAAAGATTTATGTGGAAAGAACAGACTCAAGAGTTTTTCTTATGGCTAATAATACTCTGACAAACGTTTGCATTTAAAGATATACATTGGACCTTTACCAAAAGTCAACAATAAATCAAAAAGAATTTGAAATTTATTATAGAACTGAATTTTAACACTATAAAATATAAAATTACAAAAATTGTCATATTGTAACCCCAACACTGTATTATTACTCCTGTTATTTCGTAGGAATTCTAATTTTATTGTTTTCATTTTGCACTGCAGGAATTGATCACTTGTCACAATGATAAAA
Source organism: Polypterus bichir lapradei (assembly GCA_026402145.1). Lineage (NCBI taxonomy): Eukaryota > Metazoa > Chordata > Cladistia > Polypteriformes > Polypteridae > Polypterus > Polypterus bichir. The sequence goes on along the minus strand of JANRMT010062791.1, from coordinate 85,065,887 downwards.
TGGAATTTAAAGTGAAATGAATTTCTTTATTTCACTCTGCTTGCTGTTTTAATAATGTATTGCACTTTAATTTTATCTAGAGCATACTTGTTTCCAAAAATACAGTATATGCCAGACCAAAACATAGATACAAAATGGAAAGTAAAATAATTGGCATTGAAATTTTTTTAACAGTAGCCAGGAAATCAAAAAATAATTTATGGTTCACCTGGATCAGCAAATGTGCATAGGATGTGACTTACAAGCAAGTCTCCATTTCTCTGAGTAAAAGGAGCTATTAACTCTGATCAGATTATTACCTTCTTCTTTATTTACCTCAGGAAAAGATTTCAGAGCACTATTTAAGTAAAATTACCTTGATTAAGTTATTAGTGTTATAATCAGCTGATTTTCTAAATATTTTCAGCTCTCCTTACATTATCTGTATATATAATACGCTACCATGGCTGCCCGTTTGTCTGTCCAGGATTTTAAATCACCTGTAGCTTGCAAACCGTTTGACATTTTGACCTGAAATTTGGTACAAATATACTACGTGACGTCTACTAACCGCCTTCGGAGTGATGATTGACCTCCAAGGTTATTCCTCTTTTTATTTCTATTTTATTGTAGAATCAACTCTCAGCAACGGCCAGCAGGGCGGCCACGCGGCACATTTGTACGGGCGCTGTTCTCATCCCTACCACCTTCGCCGTCATTTCCCCTACCTCTTCATATCTTAAATCATTCTTGAGGAAGATAGAAGACTTAAGTGGCAGCTTAAGTGAAAAATTAAGGAAATTGTACTAAGTAATTGCAACAAAAAAACACTGACTTAATCAGTTTTAACAAGAAAAGATGTCGATGAAAGAAGAGAAGAAGCAGGCCGCTAGGGTGGAAGAAAAAAGAGCTGTTCACGAAGCAGCAAGCGCATCAACCTCTGAGCAAATGAATGCTAAATGTACAAAGAAATAGGATGAAAACTAGGAATGCTCAAGTCAAGTGTATTCACTACACGTTATCATGCAGTGCGCCGTTACTCGTATTACATGATACACTTTATACATTTATTTCAGAGTTTTAGGACCTAAAACTCTAAAACTAAGGATTATAAATATAATGTTCTTTTTTGCATATATAATAAATTAGCAATGTTTAATACTTTCACAGTCTTTCCACGATACAATCTTTGTTTTTTTGAGAGCACTGTCACAATGTGGGTCCTGGTCACAAGTGTCATGATGATGGGTGTCAATTATGAGAAGGTGCTAAAAGTCACTTTTGGTGGCTATTCCATCTAAGTGTGTGGGGAAAAAATATTCCTTTGTGCTTTTCTAAAAGCATCTTACTTATTTATAGCCTGATAATAAATTTCTTCCTCTGGTTCCCAATTCCTGATTTTCAGTTTTCTTTTTGATTTGGTCTGACTAATAGTTACAAAGTAAATTCAAAGTTAAAAAAAAATGAATCCTTGGGATAATTTTTACTACAGGATGTTCCAGTCTATCAGATAGGGTAGTCTTGTGTCAGGGCAGGCTTATCTCACAAGGAGAAGACCCCAGTGCTATTATAATATGTGTTTGTTTTAAATTATATACTAATCTTTTTGAGCTCTATTATTGTCATATCATATCTAAACATATATTTTGGGGGGTCCAATCCAATTTTGACATCAGATTTTTATATTAGAAATATTTTTCTAATAATTATACAGTATATGTTTTGTTTCTTTTTCTGATACCATCTTTGTTTTTCTAGGTGGTGCAGCTTTGAGGATAAAGTATGGTGTTGCCATGCAACATCCCTTGGATGTGTGTAGAGCTCATGTCATTGCTGTGATGGGATAGAAGGTTGGCACCATGCACTTACTGTACTGGTCAACCAAGATTGTGGATAAATCCAAGAAATCTCTGCATGCTCTTTTTACTGTTCATTGTTAACTATTACGGGATCTTAATCTGATTTTGATTATTGGTTTAGCAATTAGGTTTGACAAAAGAAAGAACAGTTTTTCAGTATGGTATTTTTGTTGTTTCTTCTTTTAGTCACCCTTATTTTTCTAAGTTTGGCGAACATAACAAATACTACCTCATGTCCTAGATGTCTTGTGTCCACTTGCTTTGTTTCAAAGCCTCCCTTTTACCTTAAGCAGGGTGGCAGGCATGTCTGAGAATGCTGTGTCATCTAGCCTTGAGTGTCTTCATCTAGGGCATCTCTCTCTCTCTGTCTCTCTTACAATTGTGTCCTTGGAGCTTTCACTTATAGACAACACACACATGGTGAGGTCTACATAACCCTAGCTAACCCTATCTTATCAACTGTAAGAATTCCTGTCTTGCTTGCATTTTGTGTTTTCCTTGCCAACTTTTGCCAATAAGACACCTCATTCCAGGTAATATTCAATCCAGCAGCCAGACAGATATAACAACTACAAAGTATAAGGAGTAAAATAAAAAAGTAAAGTGAGGTCTATGATATATACTGCATTTAAGAATTGCAGTTCTCTATATGCTTCATAGGAAAATGCTGAAAAGTATGGGCTTTTTCAGATAACTTTCTTTGACTCATGTACTTGTCATTCATGGAGTCTTTTTTTCACTGAAAACGTCTGTTTGTTCTATCAATTCAATTGACATTTGTGTCAGAACATTGCTTGTACTCCTCACTTAAATACTTGTTTTGTTCTGGATAAACTCTATAGTTACCTTCTTTTATGACTTTTTCTTTGTTTTTTATTTTCCTAGAGAAACAACACCTCAGTACATAATACTTTTTTGTATACTATTTTCTCACAGTTTATTTTCCCTGCCACATTGATGAGCATGGCAAATCCAATGTGATGGACCACTATGAGCCAGCTGTGTAGGTACAGCAAGTGCACATTAATGCCTTATTTTTTGGCAATACGGACTGATCAACGAAAGGGATTCTGACCTCACTTTGACTCAAATGCCAGTCTCCCACTTTATATTTTGCAGTTCATTTGTGAAAGATGCCTTGCTAATTTTTTTAACATTATTTTATTTAGGCTAACAGTATAGCATAACTGTCAGTAGAGTAGATGAAACTGAGGAGTACAAAGCACATCTGAAGTTAATGTAGGCATGTCTTCTATATTTTTTTAATTTATGCAAGAAGTATGTTCACTTACTAAGACTTCCCTGGTTATTCCTCTCCCCTCTTTGTCCCTCTGCTGAAATTTTAACAGGATAAGAGTTAGTGGGTGGTATTAACAAAAATCTCATTTTCCATTATCATTTCCTGGCTTTGATACTTCCAGATTGATTAGTTCGGTGTGGTATCAACTTCAGTATTAAAGCTCCTGGTGGTGATTTTCCATCCACCTTCATATAACATGCGGCCTTTCAACAACTGCATTACATCTGCTACTCTGCAGTGCTCCTCTTCACCTGTAAATACATCATGAATGACACAAATGTGCTATTGATTTATAAAATTTATGAAATTTCTTGATTTGCTAGCAATAATATGCATGTTATATTAGTATTAAGGAAACTATGTGGTTGGTGATAAAAGTGCATTTAACTGTTGTGGAGCCGACCCGGACACAGACAGGCGGACATGTTGTTCTTCACCACCACACGTTTTATTTACAGTAATATTTACAAGAAATTGTCACTAAGACCCAGTCCAAATGTGCACAAACCCCAACACACAGTCCTGGCCACACAAATGCCTCTTCTCGGGCTGCCTCCACACCTCTCTCGTGCCTTGTCCTTCTTCCACCCAACTCCAGCGCTGAATGAAGGGAGACGGCCCCTTTTATAACATCCCGGACGAGTTCCAGGTGGTTCCCGGCATTCCCCTCTTGGCCACGCCCCAGCGTGGTGGAAGTGCCGGCTGTTCTCCCGGCAGCTCTCCAGGTGTCTGTCTAATTCTCCCCCCCAGCACTTCCTGGTGTGGCGGAAATGCTAAGGTCACAAGTCCCCAAGGCATTGGGGCGCTTCCTGGCGGTGACCACGGGCCCCTACAGGGTGGGGCTTCCATGCCCTGAACCCGTGTACCCCAAAGCAACCAGGAAGGCGGCCCCCACGTGATCCCAGATGGGCACACGCCCACTTCCGGTCCTTCAAGGCGTCCCGGCTGGGTCGTGGCCCCTGGCATCCTTGACACTGTAAATGCCAAAAGTTAATGTTCTACCCAAAATTACAGAATTCTTCAATTTCAAATCACTAGATTTTTCCCATAACTTTACTAGTTTAGGCATAGAGTTGCACTTTATTAATCTCTACCATTCTCTGCTGTCTTTTCCGGTTCTTTTGTGGTGGCGATCTACTCCACCAGCACCACCAGATTGTGGCACCATGTAGCCACCTGTGATGATGGAATGAAGGCAGGTGTCTCAGCTGTCCACAAGACCAACATCATCAAATCCTATCATGTAAAGCATGAAAACAAAGAGGACTGATTAAAGAACATTTGTGTTAGGTAGAAGGTCTTTTGGCTTTGACACCCCTTCAGATTTTGCATTTTTTTCTCCAGCCTAACTGGAGTTTTTTGTTTTTTGTATCCTCCTGGTCATCTGACCTTATGTTTTTTTTGTTACTCATTCTATATTATTGTTGCATAATCTTAATTGTATTTCTTTTCTTGTAAATTAGTTTTTGATGTTTTCTAAAGCACTTTGAGCAACATTGTTTGTATGAAAATGTGCTATATAAATAAATATTATTAATGTTGTTGCAAACAAAGAAGCATACTGAGAGAAAGAAACACTGGATTGCCTTTCTACTACATCGACTGAGTAGTCCATGACTCATTTTAGAATCCTCAAGCCTAAATGCTTGCCTGCCAGCAGTACAGATGAAAAGTAGGTAGTGCCAAACCTCCCTCTGCATTTAGCCTCTGAAGCAAGATTGTTTTTTATTCAAAATAAATAAGACTGCTATTAATCTTTGACAGAAAAGTGGTACAGCAATAAACACTGCTGTCTTACAGCTCCAGGGGCTATGGGGAGTCTGAACTTTCTTGTAATGTCCGAGTAGGATTTCTCTGCCTACTCTCAACAATAACAACAACAACATTTATTTATAGGGCACATTTTCCTACAAACAATGTAGCTCAAAGTGCTTTACAAGATGACATAAAAATGAAGTTAATATAAAACATAAACAAACGAGATTTAGGAAAAAATATTACCTAGTATGAAGCAAAGAAAAAGGTGAGGTTGGATGGCCAGGAGGACAGGAAAAAAAAAACAAAAAAAAAAAACCTTCCAGTTAGGCTGGAGAAAAAAAAAAACAAAATCTGCAGGTATTCCAAGGCCAAAAGACCACCCAGCCCAGACAGGGCATTCCACCTAATATAGTTAACATGGTTTACAGGCTTCACATAGAAGAATTTGATGATGATGTTCAATTGGACATCGGGGACACCAGCCATTCAAGCCATAAAAACAGAGGGCAGCATGGTACCTTGACCGGGTAGTGGTGGCACAGATCGCCACCACAGAAGCAGAGGAAAAGATAGCAGAGAACAGTACACATTAGTACAGAATTGCAGAACCCAGAGGAAAATGATAATTCAATGCCCATATAGACTAATAGAGGAGAGAGGTTGGGAGCATGAGCTGATAGCACTTTGCCTTATCCATCACATGCTGAACCACCTGGATTGGGACTCGAGTGCAGCAGGTGGCACCTCAGCACCACACTGGAACAGTGTGAGGTATTTTACAATGGCTGTAATGACAATCCTGCCACTAACCTCCAACTTTTCCCTATAAGTTGGAGCGCTTGCTTGGAAGGCTGAAAGCAGATTAACATCCTGCTGAGTTTGAAGCAAATGCAGGTTAAGGGCCTTGCTCAGGAGCCCAATGGAGTAGAAACACTTTTTGCATTTACGGGATTCAAACTGGCAACTGATTCTGATTGCTGGCGCAGATCCCTAGCCTCAGAGCCACCACTCCGCCCTAACAGAGATACAACTTAAATGTAGCTATTTTAAAATAATGTGTTTTTAGCAGCTTTTGAAATTGTTCCACAATATTAGCTTTTCAAATTTCTACTGGTAAATTATTCCAAATTTTAGGTGGATAATAGCAAAAGGCAGTCTCACCACTTCTTTTCAGGTTGGCTCTTGGCGTTATTAGCAGACCACCATTAGAAGATCTAAATTTACAACTCGGAGTGTAAGGGGACAGACATTCTGAAATATAGGACGGGGTGAGATTATTTAAGGCTTTGTAAACCATTAGTAGTATTTTAAGGGCAATTCTAAATGACATGGGTAACCAAAGTAACAACAACAGAACTGGTGAAATGTGCTCAGATTTTCTTTTTCAAGTTAACATTCTGTTTGCTGTATTCTGTACTAACTGTAATTTATTGATGTCTTTCTTAGGTAGTCCTATTAGGAGTGCATTACAGTAATCTAGTTGACTGAAAACAAACACGATTTTAACTAATTTTTCAGTGTCTTATAACTTTTGCTATATTCCTTCAGTGAAAAAATGCAATCCTAGTAATCTGGTTAATATGTGATTTAAAAATTAGGTCAGAGTTAATTGTAAATTCTTTACTTCTGACTTGACTTTTAAAACCTAAGGGATAGAGTTTATTTTTAATATTCTCGCTATATCCATTTTTGCCCATAACTAAGATTTCTGTTTACCTCTTACTTAGTTTGAGAAAGTTACTGCTCATCCTTAGGGAAATACAAGTTAAGATCAAGATCAAGATATTTTCCAATATGGTAATTAGCATATGTAAATAGGTGAGTGAGAGGGTGTAGATGTGTGCGTGATTCCTGACTTCTTCCCACATTGAGCTCAATCTTTCCACTATACTGCAATAGATTAAGAGGGCCAAAAATTGGATAGATACATAATTACATCTAACATTTTGAGGAAATATTAATTTATATACATGCAAGAATGTAATAAAGGAAATAGATAATTTATTTTATTTTAATGGTATTAATTCTCCACATCAGTAACAAAAATGATAGATAGATAGATAGATAGATAGATAGATAGATAGATAGATAGATAGATAGATAAAACATTATTTTAAAAATAAATAGAAAATTAAAGAAATGCACATAACTAAAATAATGTCTGATGTTATTTTTTGTTCCAGCCATACATCCATTGTCAAATCTGCTTAATCACAGATTCACAGGGAGACAACACCTATCCCAGTAGTACTGGACACCATGCAGGAACCAGAACTGGATAGGCACTTTACACTTTTTGCCTGACTCTGTATTCTTTTAAGTTGATCTGTATTAGAAATAAATTACCAAAATTTTCACAAGTCCAGCTGTGAATGTATTTTTAAAAGCTGTGCTTAAGGATTCTTAAGGCTGATGGGAATTACTTCATGCCAGTGACTGACAATGACCTTTAGACATGACAAAGTATCTTACTGGCATTGCCAGCCATGTTAGAGTCAGAAAAAACTACAGTAAAAGAGTGTTTTTGGAAATCTACTTGAGTGAATGATACCTTACTGTACATGTGTGGCTAAACACATTACATGCTGCACCTTTAGGCCTTGTCACGTATGTGTGTTCGAGTCGAGTTCAGTCGAGTTATGTAATAACCCGCCCAGACGAGAGGGGGCACTGCTGCTGATGCTTTCATCTCCTTCTTTCTCCTCAGTATCGAGAAGCCGCCCAGTGAAAGTGTTTAACCCCATCACGTTCGGTCCAGCCGCTATACAATCCCAGGAGTCCCAGAAGGAGGCATCATTACCATCCAGAGCAACCTGTCAGACAGAGCTCTGCTAGAGCAACTGCAACTCCTACTCCTGTTGTGAATTTTCCACTTATGGGATGCACACTTTTGAGTGTTATTTTCATTTGATTTGTTTTGTTTAAACTATATACAGATAATAAAACAGACAACCCTGCCATCCCTGCATGCAGCCACAGCTTTTAAAAGTCGTCTAACAAATACACTGCCAGGGATAAAAAAAATATAAGCCTGCTACAATTTAAGATGAAATTCCAAGAATTGAAAATTAAATTTCTTTTTGTAGGCAGGATACTTAAAAAAAATCAATTACTTCTTATAGAGCTTCATCAAAACTTAAATGAGATAGGGCATATACATCCTTAAACAGATTCAATACTGGTTGTGTGCAATGCATTCAGATTATCTTTGGTTACTTTTATTTTATTATTTTTCTGTCCAATACTGTATAATGCCATTAACAATTTTCCTATCTTGTCATTAACCTTCAGACTGCAAATATCTTTTTAAATTTTTTACTAATGTTTTTGAAAAAAGTTGTTCTTAAATGCTGCAGTGGGCTGGCGCCCTGCCTGGGAATTGTCCCTGCCTTGCGCCCTGTGCTGGCTGGGATTGGCTCCAGCAGACCCCCATGACCCTGTGTTAGGATATAGCGGGTTAGATAATGACTGACTGACTGACTGCTCTTAAGTGTATCTAATTGCAAGATGTTTCCATCCTTTTTTAGTGTCACTTGCATGTTTCCAAAAGCAAAACCTGAATAGCCAGACACTGTCAAACATAATCAGCAGCATACTGCATATGAGAAATAATAAATACTGGGGCATCTTACAGTAAGGAATCCGTAATGCAAAACCTCAGTGGCAACTTGCAGAGCAGCATGAAGCAGTCTCACTAGAACTTTGGGTTGAAACTGAGTATGGCGTCTTTAATGCATATGTCATAAGTAATGTCCAAGCAAAGTATCTGCTGGTATTCATTATGACTAATACATTAGTCAGAAACTAACTAAGCTTTTCACATTTTACAGAGTTGATCACCTGAACTGCTAGGAGACACTTCTAACAATTATTGTATCACAAATGTATAATATTAACATATTGTAAAGATCTACAAAATTGAATTTTACAAAGTCGATTCATTCAAAGTTGATTTAGAATTTTTACAAATGGGGTAGTGGTGTCAGAGCTAAAAATTAGAACTGCCTAATTATAAAATGGGCTTGAATATATGTCTACCCAATAAACAGTAAATATTACTAATTACTTTTTCTAACAATATGTACAGTAGGAGGACAGCAGTGTTCACTTTTCAAAAACACAAGGTTTTGCTTAAATAAAAAAAGTGTAGCATTTAGTTCATTTCAAATTTCATGTGTACATAATACAATCCATTGGCCCAAATTGTACTCTATAGGTTATTTAAAATATAACCACAAAATATAATAGGTAGTGATGAGCAAATCAGACAAATTTCCTGTTGTACATGGTATTGCAAAATTTATGCTAAAAAGCGCAAGCAATTTCACAATCGTGAATCACACTAATTTGTTTTACATGTATTTTCACAAATTGCAAATCCTAATAGAAGAGATTTTGCTTTTTGAATTTTTAAAGTTTTCTTTATAATGGGTTAAAAGTAAGTAACATTGCTCTCCATAGGTTTTGCATAAATTTACTTTTATTTTGAACCCATAATTTTCTCAGAAAAGGGTCCAGATAAAAATAAATGAGAGAAAAGTGACTTTTGTAAATGCAACATTGCTAACCAGAATCCATGATGAGACAAAAGGATACGCTCAAATGCTGTCACCAGTGAGGCAATGAAAGTGTTGGCCAAAGTGGGTAAGGGAAAGAAATGGTGCAGCTGCAGTCTTAGATGAGATCCTGTTTGTTCTTGTGCTCCTATTTAAACTTTGTTTATGTCGATCAAGATGTCCACCCATCAGCCCCAGCTCACTCCTTTTGCACGTGCCTGTCCCTGTCCCCATGCTGGTGGATAAGATCCAAACAAAGCAGGAAAGAAAATTTTTCATATATCCTAAGCACCTTTTTGCTTGTGTCAATGGTACAAAGGTAATTGGTCACAAAACAACATTGTTTTTCTGCAAATTCAATTTTGCTAGAATTGCTAGCTCATCACTAGTAATAGGCTATACAAAAACTATGATTAGACTCTTTATTTCTCATACAGTATGTTCGCACCTTTCTTTTTTTTTTTTCACCTTTCCTTTGAAAACAAGTCTTCCATTGTTTTCCTTCATTTAACCACCTCTCTATCTTCTTCCCATTTATGGTCCACATACAACTGACATTTTTTCTTCTTCCTCCTTAGCATATATTTTTTGCCTTAAGTTATACAGTTCTGAAAAATCCTATTTATTAGTATTGTTGGTATTACTGGCATTTATTGGTATTCTTGTATTGAATAACATTATTTTCTGCTGTCATTTACTTTCCTTACATTTATCAATAGGCAATGTTTACATTTCAATTGGGTAACTTGATGCAGTGGACTGGTGCCCTGCCTGGGGTTTGTTTCCTGCTTTGCGTCCTGTGTTGGCTGGAATTGGCTCCAGCAGGCCCCCATGACCCTGTAGTTAGGATACAGCGGGTTGGATAATGGATGGATGGATGGACTTGTTTCAGTGTTACTGCCCCATATAATACCTTATTTTCAGTTATTTTTTGTCTTCTGAATAACTTTTCTCCATTTCTTTTTTATCATTTTCAATATCCATTTTGTCACTCGGACATGTGCTCTGTTTTCATTCTCTGACAGCACTCTGGTGAATGCATTCAAATAATTTCCAAAAATAACTCGGGAGAGAACAGGGTAGCATTCAGGATCTTTAGGGTCATACAAATTGTGAGGGAAAGAAAAGATTGTATGTAATGGGTGGGAGTCAAACCCAGTTTCTTTGGTTGAAAAGGATGAGTGGTAACCATTACACTACTCCACCTATGGAGCTCTTTCTCTGTTGACAGATCACAGTGTAAAATTTCCATACCACTCGCTCCAACCTTGAACTGCCTACCCTGTCCCCTGGGGCAAGGCCAAAATTATACATCAAAACTAGGTTCATGGTGAGAGGTACTGTACCTGTTTATCAAATTTCAAGTCTGTGTCTTAAAAAGCAAAGCTGTGCATAAGTACCAACCAAAACAGTGCTTTGAAGATACAAATACAAACAAGCAAATGGCAAGGTTCTTCTTCTGAAATTAACAATTACATTCCACCTAGCATTCGTATCACTTTAAGTTAAGCATCTTTTTAAGTATGTATGCAACATATAGAATTGAACCCTATAATAGCTGTTTCCTGTCCTGAGCTGCTGTCTGGATAGATACACCCACGGATCCCACAACCCTAATAGATGAATTCATTCATCAAATTGGATGCATAACATTACAGAGCTGCATTCCTATTCTGAAAAGAGTTATGTAAAAATAAAGTATATGCTAGACTGATGGAGGTACTGTATATAATGAATAATTTTATATACAGTAATATTTACATAATTCTTCCTGACATATATGCACAGTTTATTAAATGGGATTTGGAGGAAAAAGAGGCCTTCTTGGTGAAGGCCTATGCCTTTCAGCTACATTTATAAAAATTCTGTATGCAATAATCTTTTCCTTCACAGTGTCTACTTTATTGAATAAAAATCACTCTACTCACAAAATCCTGCAAACACTCTTTACTGCAAGTGATCTGTCAATGAGTCCCATGCAAGTGTAATACTCTCATAATACATGGAGAGATTAATCACATTGGGAGACAGCTGTCTTGATATGAATGTTCAGAAAGAATAATAAATGGTGTCTACAATTTTTTATTTCGCTAATGGTTATTAGGGTAATGGCTAAATATGTAATAGTCATGCCCTTGTCCAACAGAGACTTAGACAGTTTCTTCAGTGCCCCTCTTCTTTACTTGAGATCCGAGGATGTTTTGCATAATCAAACAATCAGCAGACAAAGCAAAATGCTTGATGTGAGTATACACAGCAGGATGTTCCACAAAACAAGGATAAATACAATCGGGATTTTAAACATGACTATAATAGGCGACCAAACTTTAAAATAAGAAGAAAAGTATGATTTATGTTATCCAATTTTTTCAGCTAGCGAAAAAGGGCATATTGCGAGCCTTGTTTACAAACAATGCTATTTTTTCTGGATAGCTGTCAAATTTAATTTCCGACCCATGTCATAGATATACATGGATATAGGCTTGTGGAACCGTACCATGGTTTGTTTTGTTCCTTGCTTTGTATTTTTTCTTGTTTTTATTAGTATATTTATGGTGTTTATTGTCTAATACAGTCGAACTGTTTTCTTCCTAAATTAGAACCGGGAAGATATTTGTTTCTTCCATATTTTTAAAAAACTTGTCTCTGAGATTATTTGTGATTTTTTACAGGATACTATGTGCATTTTCACAGTAAGTCTGCAGTATTTACTGATCAAAATATAATCAAATACGCTTAGACATTTTACTTAGTTCTGTCATTTATTCAGTTAAAATATGCACATTGACACTTTCAAAATCAATTTAAGCAACACAATAATGATCACATCTAGTTGAAATGTGTGTTGAAATTTCTGAAAATGTACCAACAATTGGATTTTCCATTTCATGTTTTGCCAACCTATTTAATGTAATGTAAAATCATTTAGATTTGATGTTTTACATGCCAAAATCAAAACAAAAGCAAGGTCAAAGATTCTTTGTTTGGTCAACCAATAACAAAATCATAGATCATTATTTGCTAGAATTAGTAGGTCTCTTCATTTGCGTAAAGCTTGGACATGAATGACTTTGTACTACTATCTTTTGTATGGGTAATACCGGCATTGTGGTTCTTTTCATAATGGGGGAAAAGAAGAAATGTCAAAAATAGTAATAGCACTGTCACCAGCAATGTCTTAGTCGTCTCACTGTACCAATTGTACCTCATGCATTCAGCCCTACATATCTCTATCAGTAGGATGATTCGCTGACTGGGGCTATCTTTTATTTTCACTCCTCTTCAACCCAGTTTACCACCATTACAGGTCTTCTGAAAAGCATCTAATCCAGCCCTTAAGGGGCCTCTAACAGCTATTCAGACAGAGATGTTGAGTTTAAGCAACAAATAAAAGCAGTAGAAAGAATTATACAACCTGGGTAGGTTCATGCAGTCTTCATTCAGTCCCAGATTGTCTCATTCCTAAAGCACATATTATTTATCCTTACGTGAAAAATGATCAGAAAAAAGGGAGCCAGGGAAAGGGAGCTGTTTCCCATGCATCCATCACATAAGAAGCAAATAGACAGTGTCCAGTTTTTGCAACTGTGCTGAGCTCTTTGCCATAGTGGCAGAAAAGTTACTGAAGTAAACTCTCTATTTTTGGAACAAAGCACAAACTGAATTGAATTTAAAAGGAAGTCTATTAAAAGGCAGCCACTCTGTCTTTTGTCTCCTCCACGGCCAAAGTGAGGACCTGGCTTTCTTTCTGCTAGCAGAGCAGACATTTTCTATTAATTCATTATCAAGTCAAGGTTGATTCCCATGGGAATCAAAAGCTACTTCAAGCTGCAACCAGATTGGCTGTATAAAACATTCTATGCCCTGCTGTACTTTTTAATTATGTAAAATACAAAAACTGCTGGAAAAAATATTGCTCAATCTCAAGGATTTAGACTCCATCTCTACAATATATAAAATCATTTTACAATCCCTCCCTTTTAAAGATCCAAGAGGACACTGGGAAAAAGATCTTTCAATTAATATATCAGAAAAGGAGTGGAAAGTAGCAATGCAGAGAATTCACTCGAGCTCCATATGCGCAAAGCATACAATTATACAACTCAAAATTATATATCGAGCACATCTGTCTCGACTAAAACTCTCCAAAATGTTCCCATTTGATGATGATCCAACCTGCGAACGTTGTAACCAAGTCCCAGCCTCACTAGGTCACATGTTCTGGTCCTGCACCAAATTAACATTATTCTGGACAAACATTTTTAATTATCTTTCAGATAGCCTTGGACTTACAATCCCTCCAAACCCATTAACAGCTGTGTTTGGTGTTCTTCCAGATGGGTTTAAAGCGGAGGAAGACAAACAAATTGTGATTGCATTCACTACACTTTTGGCACGTAGACTTATTCTCATAAACTGGAAGAACCCAAACTCTCCTCTTTTAAGTCAGTGGGAAACCGATGTGTTATATTATTTGAAGTTGGAAAAAATCAAATATTCAGTTAGAGGATCCGTACAGACTTTTTTCAAAACATGGCAGGATCTAATCAGTAATATTTTAAAATAAGTTCAAAAGGCACAGAGAATTTATTAATTTAGGTATGTCTCCAAGTCTTAAATTTAACGCCGTTTGGCTTGCTCTCTCTCTCAGGGGTGGGGATCGATCTGTTCTTAATTTTTCTCTTTGTAAAAACTTGATTGCTTTGTATGGATTGTAATAAAATTAATAAAAAAAAAAAAAAATACTAAAACATCCTGCTTTGACTATCAGCTTTCCCAAAATACACTGCACTTCTGTTTAGCACAACAAGACTTTAAGACTTGGGTGTCTTACCTGTAATCTTTCTGTGGAAAGGTTTAAACCATCCTCCATACAACATTCTATGCAATAACATGAAGGGTTGTAAACCACATATTTGGCAATGTGGTCATTGCTGTACACAGTATGGCAGCCCCGATGTAAAATACAGGAAAAAACAGTAGCACACATACTAAAATGTCAAACAAAATGGCAGCATAATAACATCACAAAAATAACAACACAAATCACAAATATATATATATATATATATATATATATATATATATATATATATTATATATATTTATATATATATACCAGTAACAGCGCACTGCATGATAGCGTGCAGTGAATACACTTGACTTGAGCATTCATAGTAATCATCCTCTTTCTCTTTACATTTAGCATTCGTTGGCTCTGAGGTTGATGCACTTGCTGTTTCATGAGCAGCACTTCTTTTCTTCACCCTAGCCACCCGCTTCTTCTCTTCTTTCGTCGACATCTTTTCGAATTAAAACTGATTAAGTCAGTGTTTGTGTTGCAATTATTTAGTACATTTTCCTTAATTTTTCACTTAAGCTGGTACTTAACTCTTCAATCTGCCTCAAGAATGATTTAACATATGAAGAGGTAGGGGTAGTAATGGCGAAGGTGGTAGAAATGAGAATAGTGCCCGTATGTATGCGCCACACGCTGCATAGAGTTGATTCTACAATAAAATAAAATAAAAATAAAAAGACGAATAACCTTGGAGGTCAATCATCACCCCAAAAGCGGATAGTAGATGTCACGTAGTATCTGTGTACGAAATATCAGGTCAATAGTTCAAATGGTTTGCGAGCTAAAGGTGATTTAAAATCCTGGACAGACAAACGAACAGCCACGGTAGCATATTATATAAGAAGATATATATATATAGTGTATATTGAGGACACCTAACTTGCTCCTGACATAATCAATACTTCTTGTGGAATAACACATGTAACTGACAGTACTCCTTTAGCTTTTGCCTGTGTTTAAGAGGATTGTACTGCATGTGAAAAAACATCTTGTTTAGTGTGTAATCAGGCAAATTTGGAAGAGTGCCAAAAAGCCAAGCAATTATGTGTAATGTAAGTCAATTTTACTACATATTTATGTGTCTAAAACACTGCAAGTCTTTTTGAAAAATTGTTACCATTTTCAAACTACATTATTCCAATACACATATTGCCTGTAAGCCTTAAAAATATGAGATCATTTGTTGTGCTGTTCCTCATGAAATGATAAAATTGATAGAACTGATACTTTGAATAACAGCGCATTCATTCTGTTTAAACACGCAAAATAGTGCAAAGCCCAAATGAAATCTGTAACGTGTACTGTTTTGCACCAGACTAATATGAATACCCAAAAGCACATCAGGCTGCTCATTTTTCTTTAATAAATCCTGCAACTGTAGATGTAAAGTACTGTAGGAAATATAGAGTCTCAAGCTGTGGCTAAAACATGGATTACACAGCTGAATGAAATGTTGTTTGACTGGTATGACTCAACCAAGGCCGAGATTACTATTCATTCTACTTGAGGCATTTATACATTTAATATGAATGACGCAAAAAGGAATTTTCAGCTCTTTGTGCTGTAAACAAAAATGACACATTTGTTGTCTGCACTTAATTACTCCATATTACTGTCTGCACTTAATTACTCCATATTACAAAATTATTATATTGTTGAACATACAGTATATTTTTAATTAAAAAGATATCCACATCCTTTGCATTTTGTTACATTTTAGGAGACCTGTCTATGAATATTATACTCCCCATAACTCAAGATGGTATTTCATTAATCAGTTTAATAATCAATATACTGTAGTTATTAATCATAAAGTAAGACTCCTGTAAAATATTATACATTGGAAAATGCATTGAAACAAAGAGCCACAGGCATCAAAAATTTCTGATTTTAAAAATGTATTGCAGAAAAAAACACCAAATCTGCTCAAGGAATAAAATAAATGTGTGTCCTCTAGATTCTGTTAGCATTCTAAAAGTATATCTCACAAGTGGCAAAATGGCATTGTTCAAACAAAAAAAGAAAGATATATCATCATCCACACATTTCATTGACTGTCCTATTTTACTGAAGTATGATATGTGCATTTTTAATAAAGATCCTAATATTAAAAGAGTGGTATAAGTAAGTATTAGATTATTTGTTCATAAAGGGTAGGATATTTTGATTACGTAATGCATTTTGGGATTATGGTTATCGTGAAAGGCACTATATAAAAACACCTCCTTACTGATACATTTCTTTTGGTTACTATATCAAGTGTTTGTTTGCTTAGGTTGGTGTTACAATACATGGCATTGGAGTTGCAGTGCCTACAGTTGGTGGGTCTCATTGCCTTGAGGATGCATGACTAGGAATTGCAGAAGATGACTGGTCACAATTTTGTGCACAGTTTCAAATGAAAGTTTTGTGAGTGTGCTACATTTTGACAGCCATTTAATATGTTGTCAGACAGCACTGGTGGTCATAAAATGTTTTCTATGTATGGTCTTTTCCCTTCTTTCAACATGAGACACCAGAAAGACAAGTCTTTCTTCTGTTGGTGCTTTTCTTTTTTTCTTTCAGCCACACTTTACTTTTGTTTCAGTGCTCATTGTTTTTCAGCTCTTGCACATACAAATGCCCGTCCCTAAGACCTTAGAGAAAATCAAACCTATTTAATTTTGTCGTGGCTCATAGCAGACAGCTATGACTGAATTGCTGGGGATGCCACACTGTGCAACTGGCAGTCAAAGGCATGAGCCATGTCAGTAAACATCTCACTAAGATGAATGAAGGCTACAACTGAAAGTCACTGGGAAAATCGTGTAGTGTGATGGCAGCTTTAAGGAAACTACCCTTATTTACTGCAGAATTTTAAATTAAAACCATTAATGTTGATTTTGTATGTACCCTGTAGATATGGAACACACACTAGTGTGAGTGTCGGGCCTGAACCAGTTCTAAAATGAGTGAAGGCTTCAGAGTACGCTTACTCATACTGGGCCAAATTAAAGTCACAGGTTAACCTAACCAGCACATCTTTGGAAGTGGAAAGAAAGGCAAAGTACCCAAATAAAATCCACACAAATGTAGGATCACAGTGCAAACTGTGCACTAACAGTGATTAGGCCAGGGGTTTGAACTAGTTAACACTTGTGGGGAACAGCCCGGACACAGACAGGTAGACATGATTATATGCACCACAACATGTTTATTTTACAACTATTTACAATAGTGAACACACACAACCCAGTGCCACAGCACCAATCACCCTCAAAAATCCAGGCCCTCAACAATGCCTTACTCTTCAGGCCACCTCCTTGCCTCTCCTCCCGAGCTCTGTCCTCTTCCACCCGACTCTAGCACTCAATGAAGGGAGGCAGCCCCTTTTACAATACCCCGGATGTGCTCCAGGTGCTTCCCGGCAATCTTCCACCGCCACGCCCCCGTGTGGCAAAAGTGCCGGCTGTATCCCTGGAAGCACTCCGGGTGTCCCTGCTCCTCTTCCCCCCAGCACTTCCGGGTGTGGCGGAAGTGCTGAGGTCCAGGGCTCCAAAGGCATCGGGGCGCCCCCTGTCGGTGACCACAGGCCCCTACAGGGTTGAGCTTCAAAGCTCTCTACCTGTGGTCCCCAAAGCAACCAGGGCGGTCGCCCCCTTGTGGTCTGGAGGAGGCACAAGCCCTCCTCTGGTCCTCCTAGGCGTCCCAGCTGGGTACCACCCGCAGCCGCGTGCCACACATTAATTACACCGTAAGAATTTTGCAAACAATTAAGTAGTACTAGGGTGTT
This sequence comes from Polypterus bichir lapradei, assembly GCA_026402145.1. NCBI lineage: Eukaryota > Metazoa > Chordata > Cladistia > Polypteriformes > Polypteridae > Polypterus > Polypterus bichir. The sequence continues at coordinate 85,047,802 of JANRMT010062791.1, read as the reverse complement.
GTACCGTGTTAGCCATTACGAATGTAGAGAAGAGCCAAGCAAAATGACACCTTTTATTGGCTAACTAAAAAGATTACAATATGCAAGCTTTCGAGGCAACTCAGGCCCCTTCTTCAGGCAAGATGTAATACAGAAACTGAAGTTTCCTGTGTTTATATCCACACACTAGGACAAGAAACAACAATGGTAAATCTTTAAAGGAAAAATCTTAAATGTAAAAAATTAATAGGTTCACTCAGGCTAAGATTAATTTAACAAGAGAGAGAAAAACGATGTATGGTCAAGAGATTTTTGGATAAGATAACTGTCCAACAAAGTCCTTTGAAGTCTGTGATGAGTTTTTCAAAACAATATGGGTCTGTAGACAGGTTATCTGTGTCAGTCTGAGAGATGCAAACAGTCCTCATACCTGGCCATAAAACTCTTGTCTCTATTCAAGCCATGCTGTAATGTATTAAATTTTAGCATGAGCTTAACTTCCCATTCTTTTCTCTCTTGCTGTGTTTTGAAGTTGCCCATAAGCACTGTGACTTTAAAGTCCCTCTCACAGTGTCCATGGCTGTTGAAGTGGGCCGCTACAGGAACATCTGTGTTGCCATGTTTAATGTGGAATCTGTGCAAATTCATTCTCTGACGGAGTGTTTGTCCAGTTTCTCCCACATAGAGTGCAGTGTCAGGACATTTCATGCAGAGAATTAGGTAGACAACATTGGATGATCTGCAGGAAAATGATCCCTTTATGTGATGTTCAAGTCGGCAGTGTGGTATAACTATACGGTCTGTATTGTAGATGTGGGCACACGTTTTACATCTTTTCTGTAGGCAGGGAGATGTGCCATTTGCTGTCATTTCATTTAGGGAGCTTCGGACAATAAGTTGCTGAAGGTTTGGTGGTTGTCTGTATGCCAGGAGGGGAGGTTCAGGAAATACATTTTTCAGTGTTTGGTCGCTGTTTAGCATTGGCTGAAGTTCTTTTATAATTTTTCGAAGTGTTTCAAGATGTGGGTTGTAGGTGACAACAAGGGGGATGCGGTTCTTGTTGTCTTTGTTTTTATATTCCAGAAGGTTGTCTCTGGGTATGGCAGTAGCTCTTCTTATTTGAGTGTCTGTTGTTTTGGGGGTATAACCTTGTCTGATGAAATCTTGTCTGAGCTCCTGCAGTTGTTGATCACGGTCTATCGGGTCTGAGCAAATACGATTGTATCGAATTGCTTGGCTAAAAATAATGGAGTGCCTTATATGCTTGGGGTGGAAGCTGTCACTTCTTAGGTAGGTTCGTCTGTCTGTTGGTTTGTGAAAAACAGAAGTTACAAGGGTGTTGTTTTTTAGTTGAACAGTGGTGTCAAGGAAGCTGACTTCTGTTTTTGAGTAATTCAGCTTCAGCTTTATGTTGGGGTGAAAAGAATTGTATTCATTATGAAAATGGAGGAGGTCCTTCTCACTGGCAGTCCAGATTATGAAGATGTCATTTATGTAACGGAGATATAACATTGGTTTTATGATGCACATTGTCATGAAATCTTCCTCCAATTTTGCCATAAATAGGTTTGCATAGTGAGGTGCAAAACGACAGCCCATTGCAGTCCCCATTTGTTGTAAGTAGCAATCTTGTCCAAAAGAGAATAGATTATGTGTCAGAGTGAATTTTATCATTTCTATTACTGACTTTGTGGGTAAATCATGTTGTCTGAGGTACGTTTCACATGCCAATATGCCATCATCGTGGGGGATGTTTGTGTACAGAGCCTCAACATCCATTGTGGCCAGTAAGGTTCCTAGGCTACAACAGACAATAGCACTGCAAACAACAAGAGAACATAATTCAGTTTAATTTTTTCATACATAGCATTCTTCTTGATAAGCAAGTTCAGAGCATTTAAATAATCCAAATAGAATGTTCTGTAAATCACAAGGAAAGGGTCTGAAAATGTCCTGGGATCAAATAAATTTACATTGTTCTTGATGTACAGTAAGAATTGACTGCTTAGCAGAATCAGCAATAGTAAAGGTGGATCAAAAGAATGAACTTCACACATTATATGAATATGCAAAACAGGGAAAATCTGATTAACATGTTATGATCAAGGGACCTCCGTGGACAGGCCTAGAATGAGTGTTGTACAGGGCAGGAGCTATAAACTTAAATAAGTATTCACCAAAAGTCGAGTAGCAGGGCTTGCAATTAGTGAGAAAGGTTGGTGTCTTCACAACTAAAGTGTGGTAAACAGAAGTAAATAGCAGAGTTTTGAAAATTACCTCATAGGTACAACGCCTGTGCGTTGGAACTGGGGAGTCCTCTACAGCGCATCTTCAACCTGAGCCTGGAACAGGGGAGAGTCCCAAGGCTTTGGAAAACATCTTGTATCACCCCAGTCCCAAAGGTATCACGTCCTAGTGAGCTGAATGACTTCCGGCCTGTTGCTCTGACGTCACATCTGATGAAGACCATGGAGCGGCTGCTGCTTCACCACCTGAGGTCACAGGTCCGCCACGCCCTCGACCCTCTGCAGTTCGCATACCAGGAGAAGGTGGGAGCGGAGGATGCCATCATCTATATGCTACACCAATCCCTCTCCCACCTGGACAGAGGCAGTGGTGCTGTAAGAATTATGTTTTTGGACTTCTCTAGCGCCTTCAACACCATCCAACCTCTGCTCCTTAGAGACAAGCTGACTGAGATGGGAGTAGACTCACACCTGGTGGCATGGATTGTGGACTATCTTACAGACAGACCTCAATATGTGCGTCTTGGGAACTGCAGGTCTGACATTGTGTTCAGCAATACAGGGGCGCCGCAGGGGACTGTACTTTCTCCGGTCCTGTTCAATCTATATACATCAGACTTCCAATATGACTCAGAGTCCTGTCACATGCAAAAGTTCGCAGATGACACTGCTATTGTGGGCTGCATCAGGAGTGGGCAGGAGGAGGAGTACAGGAAGCTAATCAAAGACTTTGTTAAATGGTGCGACTCAAACCACTTACATCTTAACACCAGCAAAACCAAGGAGCTGGTGGTGGATTTTAGGAGGCCCAGGCCCCTCATGGACCCTGTGATCATCAGAGGTGACTGTGTGCAGAGGGTGCAGACCTATAAATATCTGGGAGTGCAGCTGGATGACAAATTGGAGTGGACTGCCAATACTGATGCTCTATGTAAGAAAGGTCAGAGCAGACTATACTTTCTGAGAAGGTTGGCATCCTTCAACATCTGCAGTAAGATGCTGCAGATGTTCTACCAGACAGTTGTGGCGAGTGCTCTCTTCTACGCAGTGGTGTGCTGGGGTGGCAGCATAAAGATGAAAGATGCCTCACGCCTGGACAAACTTGTTAAGAAGGCAGGCTCTATTGTAGGAGTAAAGTTGGATAGTTTAACATCTGTGGCAGAGCGACGGGCATTAAGCAAACTCCTGTCAATCATGAATAATCCACTGCATCCACTGAACAGTGTCATCTCCAGGCAGAGGAGTAGCTTCAGTGACAGACTTTTGTCACTGTCCTGCTCCACTGACAGACTGAGGAGATCGTTCCTCCCCCACACTATGCGACTCTTCAATTCCACCCGGGGGAGTAAATGCTAACATTTTATTTTTATTTATTTATTTATTTATTTTATTACTATTTAATTTAATATTGTTTCTTTGTATCAGTATACTGCTGCTGGATTATGTGAATTTCCCCTTGGGATTAATAAAGTATCTATCTATCTATCTATCTATCTATCTATCTATCTATCTAAATCAATGAAGCACAGGGTGAAATACTTTATGTGTTTGAATCTAAATAATATTCTTGAATCCTAATTCTAAATTGGTAATCTGCCTATATAATAATTCAGCAAGAACATTTAAAAGATATTTGTGGTCCAACAGTGTTGTAATGACAAGATAATAGGATCTCAGCATCTGAGATTTAGATGCAAGGTAGAACTTTCCTAATATTTTGTACACAACTATTATGGACACCTTGCAAGAAAATAGTTCTGACTGGGAAAACTTAGGAGAAAATGAGCAGGTGGTAAAAAAAGCACAATAGGAACAGAAAAAAAATCTTGGTCTTAAAACAGACAGGAATGTGAATACTGAAAATAAAGACTGAGCCAGTTATCAAAGCAAGAAATACAAAACAAAATTTTAAATTGAAAATAAGGTTGCAAAAATGTCCACACGCTACCTTGTTTAATAACACTAACACCTTTCAATGATTTTTGTTTTATTGTAAATCCTAAAGCTTGGATGTAGAGCCCTGCGTACCATCATGAACTCATGTTCATTCACATTGCAGGCAATGGGTGCTGTCGCTATAAACAACATGGCTGCCGCCATAATAAACAAGCATCAAAAAGATGGAGAGCACTATATAAAGTTATGTGCCAATGATATTACTGTTAGAACAATAAAAACAATAAACAACAAGAAAAGCACTTGACTGAATTTTAGGATATCAAAACTTATCATAACATAACAGCAGTTTTAGTGTATTAAATATGATATGATTTAAAGGTTTTGCAGTACATAGAAAATATTTTGAGTTTATCCTCATTATAATATTACACTGTTACTTTTATTGAAGTCGCCATTTGGCTTATTTTTATATTTCTTTGAACACCGCCACTTTCCGTTTTCTCACATGGCGCCAGTCATGTTATTGTTGATGACAGCTCCTGTTGCTATGACAGAAAAAACATTCTTCGTTGGTTTAGGACTTTCTACCATGTTTTTTGACGCTGATTTGTGTTACTTTTTTTGACAAGTTTATTTTTGCTGTCCCATTATTTCTAACCATGGCCTTCTCTTCATTTCCAAATCCTATTTATTTTTTTGGCTTTGGGTGTGCCATTTTTTAAGGCATAACAACTGTTAAATATGATATGAAGGTGATGACAATAGATGAAGGGTACAACAATAGCATATTAGTTTCTGTTGTGAAAGATCCTGAGCTGAGATGGAGGTTCAGTTCTGTTAGCGTACAGCTGTAGAAGGTTATCGGACTTTTAAGCAATCATGCAATTGAGGGTTGTGTTAGGATGCATACGAGTGATGAATATTTATACCATATTGTCAGCAAACAGATGGGATGTAAGGCCACTACTGGCATACTCAGTATCCTGGCAGCAGTAAATGGATACTGGAAAGAAGTGGACCATGCACCATACACATAAGCTTACAAGGTACTAGATGACAAACAACTCAGCACTTAATACTACTAAAGGAACTTTTCTATAAATTCCCTTATACAGAACAAGCAAGCTATGTCTTCTTCTGCCCTTTCTATTTCCCATTTAAATTCAGATGTGCCTTTCCTGTCTAAATTGCTTAAGCATATTGATTCTGTTCATCTTACGTAGCATCAAATTCTTTAAATATTTGCAGTTTTTTGATCTTACTACACTATGGTTCTCTTTGACCTAACTAGTACAGCTGAACACAGAATTTTTCTGAAGCCCTTGCAATGACCTGCATTTGCCAGTTACTGAATGTACTCCTGCCTCCACCAACAAACTGTTAATAATCTCAATTACTTTAAAAATTGTTATTTTTGTATATTATTAGTTAGCATGATGAAAGTAGTATTTCCACATTCAGATTTTATACTGTATATGAAATCCTGCTGTTAATGTCTCAAAAAAACACTTCCTTCTTCTTCTTCTTCTTCTTCTTCTTCTTCTTTCAGCTGCTCCCATTTAGGGATCGCCACAATAGATCATCTATCTCCATTAGTGATGAGCGAACCCCATGGTGCTCAGTTTGCCTAAAGTTCAGAGAAATCACAGAAGTGTTTGCGAATATCATCAAACTCAGTGAAATGCATTGAAGTTAATAGGGAAGAACTAACTAAACTAGATTTGACTGGGTTATAATGGTGCAATCATCTTTAAAGTGTTCCTGAAGGCTAGGGAAACATCTGCCAACTGAACTGGACCAATTATTGTAGCCAAAAAGATGACCTGAGTTGTGTGGTAGCAGTGCCAACCACTTCAGCACTGTGCTTATGTGAGATCAAAGAAGAAAGAATGCAGTCAGAGACGCACAATCATATACTGTATTTCATCAAAACAAGGCAAAAATGCCGAAATCGTAATCAAAAGCCAGAAAAAGTACTTAAGTCTTTTAAAGGCAGAAAATTCAAAGTGGCATGTCATGATTGAAGCCATTCATTTTATTCTTTGAAGTTGTGCTGAAGGCTCTCCAAACTGTCTGTGCTGATGCGTTGCACTTTTTCTTCTATCAGAAAGATAGAAACGTCTTGTTAATAGTAACAAATCTTTCGTTATTATATTATTTCATAAAGTCTTCAGTTTTGGGGGGTGTTAGGCTTCTTCAAGGTTTGTTTTTTATCTCCACATGGCTAATTATGCATGCATGCATAGGGCACGCTCCTCTTTCTCTTATACTGATGTGGAACTTGAAGATTGACCTGCACATTTGGTAACAAGCAGAGATAACTCATTATTTATGATGTACTATATATCTCTATGTATATAAAAATCCAACGTCTGTCTGTCTGTCCGCTCTTCACGGCAGAACTAAGACAGAACGGATTTAGATCAGGTCTTTTTCTATAATTTCCTTGAATATTCCAGTTGATTTTGCAACTTCTCTCATCACGTTAAGTATCATAGTTCGCTTGCAGGACTGATTTATTCATGTTAATCCAAGACATAGGCTGTGGGCTGAGGGGAGGAGGAAGCGTGATGTCAGGAGTGGGGAGCCGGATGGGGCCCTCTTCACTCACACGCCAGCCTCTGAATCGTTCTACCTCTGGCCATGTTTTGGAACTGACCTTGCCTCCACTTAGCTAGCAATACCCGTTTGCTTATTGATTTTTAAAGTTTGTCCTTTTTCATTACTATGTGGGCGGAGCCGTAGGGGACGGCTACTGATTCATAAAATCAAAAATTTGAGAACCTGCATTTCTTACTTAGCTGTTCTACCACTAAGTTCCACAGAATCTGTAATGCAAATGACATTACATACCGGAAGTGGGTTCCTATCCAAAGTTGGCTATGACAGCCCCGGGGGTTGTTGTACTGGAATTGCAAAGCTCATATGGTGCACCGGGGAAAATAGTTCTCCTAAACTGGCTGAATTATTAGTAAATAATTTTCCTCTTGTCTGGCAGTTCCATCCTAAACATTCTTTTCCCGATGTACCCCAACCATCTCATTCCAGCCTCTCTCACTTGGTCATCAAACTGTCATACCTTTGTTGTCTGTGTTGTCCCTCTAACATACTAATTCCTAATCCTGCCTGCCTTCAATAATCTGAGTGAAAATTGTAGTATCTTCAGCTCTGCCACTTCCAGCTCTGCCTCCTGTCTTTTCATCAGTGCCACTGTCTTCAAACCATACAGAGATAGTATCATTACCATTTTATAGACCTTCCCTTTAACTGTTGCAGTTACTCTTCTGTCACACATCATTCTTGTCACTCTTCTCCACCCATTCTACCCTATCTGCAATCTCTTCTTCACCTCCCTACCACACTCTTCATTGCTTTGGAATGTTGAACCCAAGTATTTAAATTTGTCTACCTTCACCATCTCTGCTCCTTGCAGTTGCACCCTTCCACCATCTTCCCTCTGATTACGCACATGTACTACATTCTACTGCTATTGACTTTCATTCCTCTTCTCTCCAGTGCCTACCTCCACCTCTCCAGGTTTGCCACAACCTGCTGTCTACTCTCACTACAGATCACAAGTCCACAGACACTCCTGTCTGACCTCATCTGTCAACCTGTCCATCAGCAATGGAAACAGGAAGGGGGTCAGAGCCGATCCTTCATGTAATCCCAATATCACCTTGAACCAGGCTGTCATTCTAACCGCACACCTCACTACAGTCACATGCAATGGAATTCCTTCCGACCTTCTCTGTGCTTCTCCATCAACACTCTTAAAGAAAACATTGCATCTTTAGTAGTATTTCGTGGCATGAAACCATAGAGCTGCTCACAGATTGTTACCTCTTCTCTTAGCCCAGCATCCATCACTCTTTCATATCTTGTTGGTGTGGCTGATCAACTTTATATCTGTGTAGTTACTGCAGCTAGGAACAGCTCCCTTATTCTTGAAAATTAGTACTATAATACCTCTTTACTCCTCAGGCTTTGTTAAACAATCTAGTTAGAAACTCTATTGCCATCTCACCTAAACATCTCCATGCCTTCACTGGTATATCATTCAGGCCAACTACTTTCCATCCATCCATCCATTATCCAACCCGCTGAATCTGAACAGGGTCACGGGGGTCTGCTGGAGCCAATCCCAGCCAACACAGGGCTCAAGGCAGGAACCAATCCTGGGCAGGGTGCCAACCCACTGCAGGACACACACAAACACACCCACACACCAAGCACACACTACGGCCAATTCAGAATCGCCAATCCACCTAACCTGCAGGAGGAAACCCACGCAGACACGGGGAGAACATGCAAACTCCACGCAGGGAGGACCCGGGAAGCGAACCCAGGTCTCCTAACTGCGAGGCAGCAGCGCTACCACTGCGTCACCGTGCCGCCCAACTACTTTCCAGTTTTTCATTATTTACTATGTCCATCTTCATCCAACCTACACTCTCTCTCAATTTCTATATTCATAAGACCTTCAAAGTACTCTTTTCAGCACACTCTTTCCACTGGTCAGCAAATTTCCATCTGCATCCTTTATTACCCTGACCTGCATCACGACCTCCCCTGCTCAGTCCCTCGGTCTGGTCAGTCGGTACAAGTGCTTTTCTCCTTCCTTTGTGTCTAGCTTTTCATATAGCTCAGCATACACCTTTTCCTTAGCCTTCGCCACCACATTCTCCACCTTTCGCTGCATCTCTCTGTACACCTGTCTGCTTTCATCATCTCTCTGGCTATTACAGTTCTTCTTCACTAACCTCTTCCTCTTTATGCTTAACTGTACTTCCTCATTCCATCACCAAGTCTCTTTGTCTTTGCCTTCCTCTATCCAGATGTCACACCAAGTATCTTCCTAGCTCTCTCCAATCATATATCATGTCTTCACCACCACGTTGTGCTCGTCTCACTTCCTCTCTGAATGTTAGGCAATAGTCTTCCTCTTTCAGGTTCCACCATTTGATCCTTGGTTCCATTCTTACTCTCTTCCTCTTTTTCACCTCAAAATTCATCCTGTATACCCCAATCATTGCTGTCTAGCTACATTATCCCCTGTCACCATCTTACAGTCTCTAATCCCTTTAACACTGCATCTCCTATATAGGACATAGTCCACCTGTTTGCACCTTTCTCTACTCTTATACATCACCCTGTGTTCCTCCTTCCTCTTAAAATATGTATTCACTACTGCCATTTCCATCCTTTTTGCAAAGTCACTATACCTGCCCATCACCTCCTCATCACCACTGTTCCCTTTGCCCATTTAGATTTGCTCCAATCACCACTCTTTCTTCTTTGGGTATACTCTCCAGCATTTCATCTAACTCACTCCAGAAATCTTTATTCTCCTTCATCTCACATCCTACTTGCAGGGCATATGTGCTGATGACATTTAACATTACCCCTTCGATTTCCACCTTTATGCTTATCACTCTGTTAGACATTCGCTTCACCTCCAAAACATTTGAACCTATTATTTTATGGCTCATAACCCCCCTGTCTGAGTGTTTACACCACCTTGGGCAGCATGGTACAGTGTTCAATGCTGCAACCTCACTGATTCAGCATCCTGGCTTTGAAACCCATGTCCTATCACTTGTCTGTAGTTTTTGCGTTCTCCTTGTGTGTGTGCATTTTCCTTTTACATCACCAAGCATGGTATGTGTTTACCTAACTGGTAATTTCCAAGTGGCCCTGTGTGGGTGTGTGCGGGTGTGTGTGTGAATGGTCCTCTGCCCAAGACTGTTTCCTGCCTTCTGCCGAGTGATGTTGAGATAGCTCTGGTTCTATACAAATCCTGAATGTTATGTTATGTTATGTCCATAAAGCAGGATAACAAAGAATTGAGGAGGTTTAATTATAAATAACAAGGAAGTATGCTTTTCAATGTGATATTTTCAACATGCACAATGTGCAGAACTGAGGTCTACACAATTTCAATTCTTGTAGAGCAGAACACAGCCTGGCATTTTGGTACAAGATTCTGAGAAGACCTCATTTTACATACCCTTTCAAATTGTCAGATAGGATTTTTAATATTCCAGTCATTATTTACAAAACTGCTGCAAGTGCACTGTGATTCATCCCACTGCACATGTAGTCTTTGAGCTTTTCTCAGCATCACAAAGCTTCTGTAGCAAAAGAATAATTAGAACATATGAATGAAAAACCTGAACTGCTTCTGTGAAACCAAACCAATTACACAGTTTCTGAATTGCATTTCTGTGAAATAAGTCAATCTTTCTTTATTTTATATAGTATCCTTATAAGTGGGCATTTTATGAAGAATTAGGTATTTTACAAAAAGAATGTGGCAACGTATGACAAGTGCAAATATGAGGCTCCCTTCAAAGGCACATACTGTATCACAATAAATGAAAATCAGTATCAAAAGTGGAATACATACAACGCACCAGTGACTTCATAAGTCTCCAGCTACTAAATAACAGGTGAAATGGCTAAGTCTCTTGCTCTTCACAATTGTTCTGGTTATACACCAGTATCCCTAATATTCCAGATGCATGTTCATCTAGCCATTAAACCATTCCACAGATCCTTCCCTCTGCTTCAGCTTGTCTATAGTGTACTTCATTATGATTGTGCCTCCAATGTCACTCCTGTAGTTTTAATCATACAATTCTCTTGAGCACACTGCCAGTGGAGCTAATTGAATACTTTTAATGTTAGGTCTGCATTATTTCATACAATAAACAGTATGTTCGCTTTCTGCCCACCATACAACACTAGCAGCATATTCTGTTTCCTAAATGTTTTGAGTCTCTTTTGATTCTTTGTTCATTCTTATTGAACACTAGGACTATCAAACACAATATCAAAAGCAGCCCATTATTTCCATTGTATTTGCCTTCATTTATTTGTCCCTTTACCTTAATTTTGTCATGCATTCATTTTTTCAGTTTGAGATAAAGGCAACAAACAGTGCTACCAAAGTAACAATAGACCATTAGTAAGGTTATGCTGTAACGTGAAATTTATCAAGTTATGGATACAGTAATGTACAGAGGGCAGTGAAATTCTTTCTTGCACGTGCTAATGAACATGCAACACGCTGCCACCCTCTGGTGTCATGATTAGACTGTATAACTACATTACCTTGAAACTTCTATCTATCTTATTTGAAAAATCTCAGAACACATCTATCATTATCTAGCAGGAACAAAATACTTACCAGATATGATAACGTATTATATGCATGTCCTTAAGACAAACCCTCCGGTTCCGGTTAGGATACCAGTTTGTTTAGTTGGGGCTCTAGATATGTAAATGTAAATTAAAACATGTATATCAACAATAAACACAGACATTCAGTAAATAAGTAGAAGACACAATAATATATCAGTAGTACTGGGTTAAAATGGTAAAAATTCACAGATAACATGTTCATAGAATGTGCCATATCTCAGAGTTGAGCCTTGTTGCAATAGGCAATGTGATATCACTGCTTATTTATGCCAACTTAGAAGGATGCCTACTTTGTCTTCTGGAGGGGATTACTTTGGTGACAGCATTGATATTTTTCTCTCTGCAAACAGAAACTAGGAGCACAGTCAGGAGCAACACAAACCCCAGCAGACCTTTGTTCAGCAGACTTCATTTAAACATTCTGCAGGTTGTGGTAGACAGCATGAGGCCATAGGTTTGGGTCCATTGGTTGGCAGTTAATTTGCTAGCAGTGGTGGAATTCCCTTCTTTGTAGACAGAAGATTCAGTGGCAGAGAAATCACCAACATCAAGATATTAATGTGTTTCTAATTAGTGTTGTACATGAACTAGTTCAAAAGAGCATGTTCATTGAACAAGCTCATTTTTCTAAGAATGGTGAACTTAATGTAACATATTTGCAAGTAAAGAACTTGAACATGAGCTAGTTCAGTTTTATGTGACATTCTGGATCTGATTTAGGTGCATATTAAACGTTTTGCCTTGCCCCATAATGTAGGAGTGGAGCTGAATCCGAATCCGATATTCGGATAAGCACAAATACTGGATTTTTATGAATATTTATTTCGTACAAATTGTTTGCCATTTATTTGTATTCAGAAAAAATAATGTAAAATCAAATAGGGACTGTCTGTGTCCGCCTGCTTGTGCTTAAGCTGCACGCCCGCTGACACAAGCAGGAGGTGAAGCTCCGCTTTCGCTTTTTGTACTTTAGAAGGCCACTTTATATATTTCCCCATTGGACATACAATATGTGACGCAAATTTTGACCGGCAGCGTAATAGGTTAGTTCACCTACATGCTGGTTCCACAGTCACCATTTGTGTCACATGGTTGGAAATAGAGCGGTAATTTATATGTATACTTGCATCTATTTGATTTCTTTTTTAACTGAGAGGATATTATACGTGTTTGTTGCTGGAAATAACTCAATAAAGTGTATTTAAATAAAAAAGTCTTCATAGTTATTGTAATTTATTCAAGAACACTGTAATAGCCTAATATATTGCATGTAAAATTGAAAAAAGTAAACTCATGGGTCATTTATTTTCACTCTTTAAAAAATACAAAAGGAACTGATCATGAACTAGTTCAAATTTGAAATGGTGAACTATAAACGTGAATTTATTAATTTTAATCCATGTGAACTGGACTTTGAACTAGTTCTTATGAGGTGTGAACTTGCACAACACTGCTTCTAATGATGTCACTGTCCCAGAATTTATTAGTGACAATATTTCTTAGGATAACTGAATGTTCCCTTAGATCGTCCTCCTATTACATTATACTACTATTGTTTGAACACAGTTGAAACCTGTAACTCTTTCATTCCTAAAGGTCAATTCTGGGTTCAAAACTTTTCCAAAACTGAACAGCTTCCTCAAGAAGTACACTGGCCTTTCCTTGTGTTGTGAAATTAATTCATGTGACATACTGCCAAGAATATGAAGATTTCATGGAAATGTTTTCACTGCTGTCTTGAGAAAAAAGGGCAAACTGGATCTAATCAGGATAGAAAAAGAAGTGAAAGGCCCAGATGCACAATGCTGCTATGACTGTTTTGGATTGGGAGGTTTTCAGAATATTATGGATATTATGTTGACATAAATAACATGGCTTTCAGATTTGTCTTCTTTGCATTAGAAATGCTCTAATAACATGTGTCTTCTCAAAACTTTTAGTAGCAACTTCAAAAGTTAGACAAAAGAAGATCTTCATAAAAAGATGAAATAAGTAGGCATAAAATATGCACAATTTTTTATCATGGAAAAAATTCTGTAGTCTAAGGAACTGTGTCAGACTAGAAAAGAAAAGATAATTGAAATTCATCCTTTCTGACTTCATTCAGACTTGGAAGATGTTGATAAATTCTATTCAGTGGAACACAAAAGAATAATTTATTGTTTTTCACCGTGAGCAATATCAAATAAAAGGTAAATGTGTATAAAATAATGTTTAAATAAAAATTAGAATCACACATATGACAAAATGAATTTCTTAGACATAAAGAGCTCAATATTTTTTATAAGTGTGAAATGCGGTGTCATCTTGAAAGATGAAAGATATTTTCCAAGAATAAGACCTATAATAATAACCATTAAGTTAAAATTGACTTTAATCCATATATGCATACAAGTGGATTAAAAGTACGAAAAAGTTAATTTGTTCAGAGAAATAACAGAATTTGGTGAATAAACCATTCATTATTTTTAAAACTGCAACAAATAATTTAGTAAAGAGAATATCAACAGGGAATATTTCCAACCCTCTCTCATCACCACACATGATGATGAAGAACAAATCAATATGACAGAAGGGTTCTTTTCCCTACTTAAAGCACTGCTTCAAAGCTACAACAGCAGCAAAATAAGAAAAAACACAGAAGCCCATCAAAACACAAAAAGTTGGTTTATACTTGTATTAAATAATAGTTCAGCATCTAATCCATGTCAAGCTCTGCCCAGAAATCTTCATTTTGAATTTGGCAGAATGCACAGAGCTGCAGTAATTAAAGGACTTTTTATTTTTGTAGTGGATGAAACATTCTCAGTGCTTCAGCCATTATCTTCTCTGAGTGCAGTTAGATGAGTTTGGAGTTTTACGGAGGGCCACAATTCAAAAGCTTTAAGTTTAGTTTATCCAGGATTTAGTAGCTGTAGGACTTTTTCAAGTGCTTGAGTGTGAGAATGCTTTTTATAAGATTACGATAATATTGTTTTGAAAGAAAGAAAGTTACTAGGAGTTTAACCCTTAGTTTTTCCTAAAAGAATACTGAGTGATTACCACATAACAATCAAAAAAAATAAATAAATAAAAGCAACAATGTATACCACAATTTAACATATTAATAATTGCAGTATACATATAGTATGAAACAATGATTTATATATATATATATATAAATAATAATTAATAATAATTATTAACAGGTTTTATATATATATATATATATATATATAGTCACACACGTGCGCATGGGAGGCAGCTAAAGGGCTTGAGCAAGGGCAGTTCCGAGTCATACCGGGATGTGGCAGAGTGCACTGGCTCTTTTTTCCTTCTTTTCTGCAGACCATTCACGGGAGATTCCACTTGGCCCCTGTGATGTCACGTCCAGGCTCGAACCTATTGCTGAAGACCTTCATGAGCTCAACCCCTTTGATCTCACTTCCTGTCTTCCCCTTTAAAATCCTCCACCTTTCCCTGTTCCCTCAGTTCTGTTTTGGACTCGGTTTTGTGCACATCAGTACTGTATACAATCTTGCGACTTTGCAGCGAGGAAACCAATTACACAGGTGGCTGCCCCAAACCTTTCTATTACTCTGAGTTGAGTTTGTGACACTGGCAGGATAGAATGGTCCCAGAAGAGAAGGGGACAGGACTTGCACCGTACCCAGATGGAAGCGTACCGGGGCCGAGTTTTCAGGAGGGGAGGGTGTCCCATGAACCCAGTGCAGGCTCTGCTCCCGGCAAAATTAACTAGGCAACCTTGGCAGGCCAGGGTGTGTTGGGGGGGTGTGTTTTGGGAGGTGTTACTGCTCCGGAAGGGGGAGGCAAAAGGGGCTTTTTATGCTCTCCCGGGGGAGACAGGCACCTGAGTCTCACCTTGGGGTGCCCCAAACTGGCAGGTGAATATATTACGAAAGTGGAGGTTCCACCCATAGCGGCCGACCCAAAACCAAGCCTGATCATTGTGGGCTGCGGTAAGGCACTGGTTACAGCCAGCTGAAAACAAGCCCTACCAAATAATAAATAATAATAAATAATAAAGGAAATACCCTGCGGTGTCTCCCAGCCGGTCTGAGGTAAAGACTTTCAAAATATGAAAGGGTTAATAAACCTCATTGAGGCGCAGGGGACGGCCTCGCAACCTGGCAGAGCAGAACCGTCCCTTAGTCAAGCCCAGCCACTTTACGTCCCTAAACTTAGCCTACCCCCGTTCAACCTGGAGCTTGTGCCAACGTCCCCGGAGTTGCGGGCGCGCAAACCGCTTGGGAGCGAGGAGGAATGCAGGTGGAGGGGGAGGAGTGGTTGGTGTGCTCTGACTAACCTGTTGGCGGACCCACACACAGGCGTAGTGATCGTAAACGGGTACAAAACAACAGCTTTGTTCAATTCCGGCACAGCAGCAACATTTACATTGTTGCCCATCGATCTGTGCTACCGCAACAGTGGTTAAAATTTAAGACCAGTATAACCTTGTCTACGGAGAAATCCACTGGTACAGGTCCGCCTTTTGTGTCATCAGTTACGGAGGATCGGTTCAGAAATTAACCGTGGTGGTCCTCCCAGATCCACCACACCCGGTGATACTAGGGCGGGACTGGTCTACAATTAAAAGAGGAGGGACACATACCACTCCTGGTGTTAACTTTGGCCTAGTTATAGACGGGGATGAGACGTCTCAAGCTGCCTCCATGCTGTGTAACCAGCCGGCAGAGAGAGAGATGAAGCGGCGCCCTGAGTGGCGTGGCAAATCCCGGACCTGATACGTCATCCACCAGCGCCAAGATGGAATGGGAGGAAACCATGCCCCTTGAGGTCAGCCCAGACCCTCTTTCCATTTTTGCAGTTTCAATTTAGAGAGACGCCGGCTTCTTTTAAACGGGAGCAGTGGAATGACGATTCCCTGAAGTTTGCCAAAAATGCAGTGGTCCTAGTCAATGGCCAGCACACTAACCAGTTGATGCCACAGGGTCCTCACTTTGTGTAGGAAAACGACCTTCTGTATTGTGTAGCAGAGGATGATGGGCAGGACAGATGGCTACTGATAGTCCCGCGGACCTTCCGCCAGCAGGTCTGTGAGTTAGCACATGCCCACCTCCTAGGTGGCCATTTGGGCGCCGAGAAAACCCTGGAACAGATCAAGCTTCGCTTCTATTTGCTGGGAATCAATAAGGAGGTTCGTCGCTTTTGCACTTCCTGCCCGGAGTGTCAATTGCGACAAATTCCTAGGAGGGACCATGCTCCTCTCGTTCCTATCACCCTGATTGATGTTCCCTTCCACAGAATTGGGACTGATTTAGTTGGACATCTAGAGCCCTCAGCCCGAGGACACAAGTACATTTTAGTCCTTGTGGAGTTTGTTACCAAATACCCCAAAGCTGTTCCGTTGCGCTCAGCTACTTCTAAAGCCATCGCACGGGAATTGCTAGGGGTCTCTGCACGGGTTGGCATCCCTAAGGAAGACCCATTACCTCGGAGATGTTCAAGGAGACTGCCAAGTTACTTAAAATAAAGCATCTAAAGACCGCAGTATATCATCCTCAAACCAGCAGTTTGGTGGAGAAGTTCAATCAGACTCTCAAAAAAATGCTTCGTAAGGTGGTCAATGAGGATGGAAGGAACTGGGATCAGCTCCTCCCCTCGTCCTTTTTGCCTACCGGAAAGTCCCACAAACCTCCATGGGGTTCTCCCCTTTTGAATTATTGTATGGGCAACAACCCCAGGGCATATTAGATATCTTAAAAGAAGGATGGGAAGAAGAGGCACTTCCCTCTACAAACATACTTAAAAGTCACATGGAAGAGGCACAAGCAGCACAGGTCCGATATTACGACTGTGGCACCATCTCTTCAGGAGTTCCGGTCATGGTCCTAGTAAATACCTCCCACTCTAAGTTGCTTTCCCATTGGCAAGGTCCCTACGAAGTTAAGGAGAGGAAAGGACTCGTCGACTGTTTGGTGAGTCAACCCAATCGTCGGCCAGGGAGCAGGTTTATCATGTAAATCTGCTGAAACCGTAGAAGGACAGTGATCCCGATCCCTCCTCTGGTCAACCCCGCTTACTCTTTGCTCACACAGCTAGCCTTAACTTCGGTGCGGATTTAAATCTCAGACAACGACGGGAGCTGGAAACAGTTATCCTGTCTGTCGTGGAGGTAGTGAGTGAAAACCCAAGAAGGACCTTTCTGGTTGAGCACGAGATTGTAACAGAGCCCAGGGTTATAGACCAAGAACGTCTGTATCGTCTTCCCAAGTCAAAAAGAGCCGAAGTGGAGCTTGAGATCAAGCACATGCTGGAACTGGGTGTAATCGAGGAAAGTCATAGTCCCTGGTCCAGTCCCATTGTATTGGTCGCTAAGCCTGACGGGAGTTGGAGGTTTTACAAAACGACTTCCGTCGACTTAATCAAGTTTCCCAGTTTGATGTGTATCCAATGCCGTGAGTGGACGACCTTCTCGAGAGGCTTGGACATGCTCAATATTTGACCACACTGGACATGATAAAAGGGTACCGGCAGGTTCCTTTAACGGACTTCACAAAGGTTAAGACCGCGTTTACCATCCCTAGTGGACACTGGCAGTATCGTGTCCTTCCATTTGGGTTACACGGGCCCACAGCCACCTTCCAGCATCTGGTGGACAAAGTGCTCAGGCCTCATAACTCATACAGTGCTGCCTACCTGGATGATGTAGTCATCAGCTGCTTATTTGAATTTCCACTTGTAATTAATAAAGTATGTATCTATCTATCTATCTACCTATCTATCTATCAATCTATCTATTCCAGCACATGGATGGAACACCTACAGCAGGTAAAAGCGGTATTGCGGACACTTGGTGGGGCCGGATTAATCCCAAAAAATGTTTCTTTGGATTGAGCGAAGCCAAGTATTTAGGCTACCTGGTGGGTCGGGGTACCGTGAAGCCACAGTGCTCCAAAGTAGATGCCATTTTGAAATAGCCCCATTCACAAACCAAGCAGCACCCTTGACTGATTTGACAAAGAAGAGGGCTCCAAACATTGTGGTATGGACTGAAAAGACAGGCGCTGCATTTAGTGACTTGAGGCAGGCGCTTACGTCAGCACCTATTTTGAAAGTACCTAACTTTTCTTTACCTTTCATTCTCTGGATGGACGCTTCGGACACAGGCCTGGGGGCTGTGCTGAGCCAAAGCATCAATGGTGTGGAACACCCCATCATTTTCCTGAGCCAGAAACTGATGGACCGGGAGACCAGGTATGCGGCAGTGGAGAGAGAGGCTTTGGCAATTAAATGGGGAACTCTTCACGCCAACGCTGAAGCCTTTTCTCAGGTTCACGACCTCTCGGTCAGGGTCGCCCGACCCAACGGGTCTGGGCTGGGGGGAGGTTGGGGTGGGTCTTGTCACACATGTGCGCATGGGAGGCAGCTAAAGGGCTTGAGTAAGGGCAGTTCCGAGTCATACTGGGATGTGGCAGAGTGCACTGACTCTTTTTCTCCCTTTCCTGCAGACCATTCACAGGAGATTTCACCTGGACCGCTTGACGTCACTTCCAGGACTGAGCCTATAGAAGGAGTTCTTGCCATCTCCGGTCCCTGTGATGTCACGTCCAGGCTTGAACCTATGGCTGAAGACTTTCATGAGCCCGACCCCTTTGATCTCACTTCCTGTCTTCCCCTTTAAAAGCCTCCACCATTTCCCTGTTCCCTCAGTTCTGTTTTAGACTCGGTTTCGTGCACATCAGTGCTGTATACAATTTTGCCACTTTGCAGCCAGGAAAACAATTACATGGGTGGCTGCCCCAAACCTTTCTATGACTCTGAGTCAAGTTTGTGACTATATATACATATATAGTATCATGTCACACACGTGCGATTAGGAGGCAGTCAAAAAGCTCAAAGGTGAGTGAAATATCGCAAGATAAGGGATTGTCACTTGGTACTTACCTGAACCTCTTCTCTCAACAGAAAAACAGAAGAAAAATAATCGCCACTATTTATGGGTTACAAAATGGCCACCATGACATTACTTCCGGTTCCTGCACAATGACGCTGTTTCTGACTCCTGAATTCAGCGTCACTTCAAGCCAACAATTTCCTATTCCCACAAACCATTGTTCTATATAAACGCCATTTTGTTAAAAGAAAAATGTCAACTGTTACTAAATCAAGTACTTTTGATCCACTTTTGCGTCTTTTTTTGATTTATTTGTCAGCAGGACAATATACAGGGACAGTCCCCAAAACTTTTTCTTGTGAAGTTTCCTTTTTTTTGGTAATATTCCACTATATATACACATATATACATTATATATATATATATATATATATATATATATATATATATATATATATATATATATATATATATATATATATATATATATAGTGGACACCAAGAGGCACACAACTCCCTAAACACTCAAACACAACAGACACCAGGCACCAGTTCAGTACAACTCACATTTATTCAAGTGGGGAAAGTGCTTTTCCCTCGCTCCCCACAGCAGCACAGAACACCAAGCACAGTAATGACAGCACATAGCACTTTCTTTGTCTCTCTCTCTCTTTTGTCTCTTGTCTGCCTCCACTCTTCCTCCATCAAGCTCTGTCCTCCACCTCCCGACTCTGGCTGTTGGAGTAGCAGCAGCTGGCTCCTTTTATAGAGCACCCAGAAGTGCTCCAACTGTTCCAATGACCTTCTTCCGGCAACACTTCCAGGTGTGGCGGAAGGGCTGCAACAAAGAGCTCAGCAGTACCTGCAGCAGCCCCTGGTGGTAAACACGGAACCCAACAAGGCTGCTCCAAATGCCAAGTCACATGGAGCCATGTGGGAGTCCAAGATGCCTCTGCAACCCAAGGGGGCTGCTATCCAGTGCTCTGGGCAGAAGTAATGCCCGGCATATGCTCTCTCCCCTGGTCCTTCCACTATATAGGTATCCTGGCTGGACAAGGGCCCCACAATATGTAATACTAGCAAAATACCTGTGCTTCACAGCGGAGAAGTAGTTTGTTAAAGAAGTAATGAAAAAGAAAAGAAAACATTTTAAAAATAACATAACATGTAATTGTTTTGTGACTGTTATGAGTGTTGCTGTCATTAAGGATTTGATTATCATTATTTCTTTCAATCAGGTTCGTATTTGGAGGATGTGTTGTGTTCAAGTTACATTCCGTGTTTGTCAACCGTTGTAAAGATAACAGGTTTTTTCAGACCGTTACGCGTAGAATTTTGAAATGAAACCTGCCTAACTTTTGTAAGTAAGCTGCAAGGAATGAGCCTGCCAAATTTCAGCCTTCTACCTACACGGGAAGTTGGAGAATTAGTGATGAGTCAGTAAGTCAGTCAGTCATTGAGTCAGTCAGTCAGTCAGTCAGTGAGGGCTTTGCCTTTTATTAGTATAGATAATTATACCAGTAACGGCACACTGCATAACGTACAGTGAATACACTTGACTTGAGCATTCACAGTTTTCAAACTCTTTCTCTGTACGTTGTAAAAAGGAAGAGACTTGACACATGTAAATAGGTTTGGGGCAGCCACCCGTATAATATTTCTAGCTGCAAAGGTTTGTTTTTTCATTCAATAATGAAGTTGACTGTAGAGAGTCCAAGACAGAACTGATGAAGGATGGAAAAGATGGCGGTTTTAAGTGGTCAGACAAGAAGTGATGTAGGGTCACTGGAAGTGATGTAGGGTGACCAGAAGTGATGTTTTCCTGGCATCAGCCTAGGCGCCGGAACCGGAATTAACGTTCTTCTGGGCACCGGAACTGGAAGTGACATTCTTCTGGGCGCCGGAACTGGAAGTGACGTTCTTCGGGGCGCCGGAACCAGAAGTGACATTCTTGGTTCAGATAGGTTTTCCCACGTCTGGTCTGAAGAGATAACAGGAGAAAATTTAGTGCACTCCGCCCTCCCCTGGCCTGGCATGGAATTACCATTACTTGGTCCACACAACGTCCTCCTACTCGCACATGTGTGACAACATTTAACATTCGTTTGCTCAAAGGTTTAAGTGCTTGCTGCTTTCAGGTCAATAGGTCAAACAGTTTGCGAGCTACAGGTGATATAAAATCCTGGACAGACAAACGAGTAGCCACAGCAGCATATTAAATATAAAGGTATATGTAATACGCAGCCCACAGTGACACATGAAATACTGATTGAACTTCATTACTGCATGTGGCCAATTTTAAAGACTGTGCAATTGATTCATTTAAAAATTAATCATTCCAAATGTAGTTCCTTGAAATGTATTTATCCTTATTTGATGCATTTTTTAAAATCACTGTATTGAGCTTGATATGTAACTGCATAAAATGTAGTTACGCATCCTATGATTATACAGTTATCAAATCTCAGAATTACAAACTGCAGTCATAACAAAGCTCTTCTGTAAATTTGGTGTTTTATTTTTTTCCTGATGGTGGCTTACTTATCACATTTTCAGTTTCATTCATTCACATGCTAACTAGTGAATGCAAGAAGAAGCACACAACAAAGTTTCCATATTTTACACTCCATTGTGTTTAATGTTACTTGAACTGTTACTTGAAAGTTTTGAATAAATCACATTTTTCATTTTGGTATGTTATTTTCACAAATATCTGCCAGTTTCATCATAAGAGGTAATGTATAATAATATTGTTTGCTTGCAAATTGCTCTTCACTGTGCTTTATCAACAAACCCAAATTGACAGATTGACTTCTTTAACTGCATACAGAGACAATATTTAAATACTTTTTTTATCAGTCGCTCAATTCAGGTTTCCTTATAGTACATTTCTGCTTCGGTATTGATGTAGGTTAGGATGACTTTTACTAAATTTTAATGGGAAAAAAACACCTAAGGCTACCTCGCACATGAAGATGGAAACTATTTAGTCTAAATATCTGCTCCATTTCTAACCTCCATTTAGAATGAAGCTAATTTCAAAACTAGTATAGATTTTTCCGTCACAATATTTCTTAGTTAAACCCATAGCTAATTTTATACTTATGAATGCATTCTCTAATACTATACAAATATTATATCTGCTAAATAAACTATGTAGATATCCATCCATTATCCAACCCGCTATATCCTAACATAGGGTCATGGGGGTCTGCTGGAGCCAATCCCAGCCAACACAGGGCGCAAGGCAGGAAACAAACCCCGGGGAAGGGCGCCAGCCCAACACAGGGCACACACACATACACCCACACACACGCCAATGCACCTAACCTGCATGTCTTTGGGAGGAAACCAGAGCACCTGGAGGAAACCCATGCAGACACGGGGAGAACATGCAAACTCCACACAGGGAGGACCCGGGAAGCGAACCCGGGTCTCCTAACTGTGAGGCAGCAGCGCTACCACTGTGCCGCACTATGCAGATAGATTCTGCAAATTGCTTTCACATTTTTGGTAAATGACAGTACAAAATTGGCCATTTGTGGCTCTGTGTGTGTGTGTGTTGTGAGTGAGAGAGGCCTGCCCTGAGTTTGCACTACATCTAGAGTTGGCTCCTGCCTCGTGTCGATGGTTCTGGGTTGTTCTAGAACCCCTCACCCCCACCCCCATACTTTGAAACACATTAAGCAGCTTTGAAAGTGCGGTATGATATTATTTTCATAGTCACATTTCTCTTATTTAGCTCTTGAAAATAAGAAATTCACTTTTAAAAGATTTCAATAAGCTGACATCTTTTCTATAATATGAGATTAAAAATGTATACACAGTAAAGTGATTCAAACACCACCCTTGACTTATGAATTACTGGCTCTATAAGACAAATGCAATGTTAGATTTTTCTAAAACAGTAAAACCATTCTAAATTGGAATAAATAGGGTGCAAAAAGAAATAACAAATTTATTTTTTACTGCAGTTAATATCTGAGACTTACTGCTTTTCAAAATTATTGCATCTAGTTGTCAGGATTTGTGTTGGGCTCTGCCCTTAGTAAATCCATCCAGGCTGGTCTAGGTTTTGATTTATGTACGTCTGATGTTAAATAGGATCTTTTTTAAGAGAAGGCATGTTCAAAGTTTATTGCTCAAGCATTGCTCTGCAAATATACAGTCACACCCTAGCTGTTTAATAGTGGCCTGCTTACTTCTCTTAGTTTTTGGATTTTTTTTAATGTTTAAGGTGTTTAAGAATTAATTATGGTTAACTTATTTATTTAGGAAAGCATCTAGTTAATGAAGTTGTTTTGCATTATTGTTATAATGTTGTTTGATTAATTGATCTTTTTAGCTTAATGTGCTACAGCTTTGATTTTGAATAATGTGTTTTGTTTTTACTGAACAAAGTTTTGGTATTGCCCATCTTGATGATCTCCCCAGCATTTTCAGTGCAAATGGTAAGACACATTGTATTCAAAAGTATCCAAAAGGGTGTAGTGGATATAGAAATTAAATGGGAAAAATTGTAAGTTGTTTTGAAATAGTAAGACTTGACACCAGCATAATGTGAAAGAAATGTTCCTATTCTCAAACTGCAGTGGTCAACAAGTATAAAGTATATACAGCATCTTAAAATCTTGTACTGCATTTGTTCAATTATTATATTTACATTTTCTGCATAATCAGATTGAAACTACCGAAGCACTCATTTTGATTCCCATTCTCAGGTAATTTTATATGTGTACTTATCTGTCCATTCATCTACTTGTCATTTCTTTCTTGGTTACATAAATTCCAGAGAGCTAGTATTTCTCAGTAGATAAAACCATTCCGATACAGACCATCATTTACTGCAAGGCACACTCATATACATTTCTGTTTTTTACTCAGACTTTGAGTTACAACTTGCCTGAAGAAGGGGCCTCAATTGCGTCAAAAGCATGCGCATTGTAATCGGTTCAGTTAGCCAATAAAAAGTATCATTTTGCTTGACTTCTCATTGCTTCTATAATGAATAACACGGTAAAACAACTTAATACTACAGTTAAACCTTTGAAACAGTACAAGATTGACTCAGAGAAAGCCAAAGGAAGACAAGGAGACAGTCCACACAGAACATTCAAATAGAACCAACATCCAAAAGCTAAGAGACAATAGGGCCTGTCTGTTGCGAATCTGTGTTACCTTACATACGTTTAAAGTCTACTAAATTGTTTCATAGCATATTACTTTTACGTTTTTCCCCCGTTTTTTGCTGATATCTCAGATATGACCTGTACATTTTCCTCTAATCAAAGTACAGTGACAAGGCTACAACAATCCATTAACAGGTCAGTGCAACAATATTTTGACCAAATGTAATTTAATCAGAACATCTTTGATGAAAAAACTTTACATTGAACTTCATAGTCTTTAAAGCGGCCTTGTAATTATTCTGGCTTATTAAGCAGAACAGATCATTTAAGGTGGGAGAAAATGTTTTTAGGATAGTGTAATTGAAGTTTATTAAGTATTAGGGGACAGTAAAGTTTGAGACATGCTTAATGTATTTGTGTGTGTGGATAGGCTAATATGTTAATCTGTTATTCTACTAATACTATAAAAGAGAGGTAAAGTGAAGCTGTGTAATCACTTTTCAGGATGTTACGTAACACTATTATGTGCTGGTAATCAGAGGAGTAGCACAAGGAAGTAAACTCTAACACAGTATTTCAATATCGAAATTACAGTGTATAAACACTGTAAAGGAGAGATGTAAAAATAAAATCTGAGAAATTACTCTTTGTCTGGCCTTTTTCATTATAAATCATGACAGGTTGCTGGGTTACCTATTGGACATTTTCTGACAGAACCATGTTCAAAAAGAGCAATGCAAAGTTAAATTCAAAATACCATAACAGAAATTTTCTTTTTCATTTTTTGTTACTCTTGGTGTTGAAAGAACATCTGTGGGGCATCTGGTGGCGAAGAAAGATTCACTGATCTTGACTTTGCCGATGATGCTGTGATCTTTGTGCAGTCAATGGAGGCTCTGATTGGGGCTCTTGAGAGACTGAACAAGGATTCTGAGTGTCTGGCCTTGTGAGTATCCTGAATAAAAATGAATATCCAGGCCTTTAATGACCTTTTAGGCACATCCATCAGCAGTTTGTCTGTCTGCAGAGAAAATGCCGACCTCATCAAGAGGTTTCCTTACTTCGGCAGTGATATTCATGTCTCTGGTGGCTCTTCCTATGAAGTTAGTAGACGGACTGGGAGAGCATGGGGGGGGATGGGGGGGGTCATGAAGTCACTGGAAAGGGGTGTGTGGTGCTCCCAGTATCTTTGCAAAAGGATGAAGGTACAAGTCTTCACAGTCCTGGTGCTTCTTGTCTTGCTATATAATTGTGAGACATGGATGCTATCCTGTGACCTGAGATGAAGTCTGGACTCCGTCTCTTTGGAGAATCCTTGGGTACCGTTGGTTTGACTTTGTATCGAATGAGTGGTTGCTCATGGAGTCTCAAATGAGGCACATTGCCTGAATCGTGAGGAAGCATTAACTACAGCACTACGGCCATGTGGCGTATTTCCCCAAGGGTGAACCTGCTCGCAAGATCCTCATTGTTGAGGACGTGAGCAGTTGGGAGAGGCCAAGGGGACGCCCATACAACACTTGGCTGTGGCAGATAAAGGGTCATTTCCAGAGGGTGGGACAGGACCGTGTGTATGCTTGGGGGGTTGCAAACTGGGATCCCGAGCTGTTTCATTGTGTAGTGGGTGCGGCAACGCATTGTACCAGCGCATACTCCCGAACCTAACCTAACCTGTTAAACTTGGTGATCTGTTTTCCTTCATGTGATCATCTTTATCCACATATGTCTAGTGAACCACACACAATTAATCAAAAAAACATACATTAAATTAGCATATTGAAAAAAATGTTGCAGCAGTGTAACAGGAGTCAATCTACATATAGTATAACTGTTTCTATAGTTTATAAGATACTTTGAAAATTAGATTTATGAAGTGACAGAACGTCAAACGCAGGAATTATCAGACTGACAAAAATAATACATTTCACACTTTAACAACAAATTGTCCATCAAAAATAAATGAGGTTGCCTTCCAACAGGGAAAAGCAATTCTCTCAAACATCTTCTGATAGAAGAATTTCAATTATAGTCTTTTTTAATAGAACTTACATTTTGTAAATTATCCTACCAAAATTCAGAAATGGTTTACAAAACAGTGCTGTGCTCTTATGGAAATCTAAAATGTTATAATATGATGCTGCCTGTAAGATGGTTAAACTAAACACTTTTTATTTTGCATTTAGAGTTTATCAGTCAACCCAGAATATATTCTGTGACAAAGCATTACAGTGCAAAAAAGTGAATTCATAGAAAGCATATTAGTAACATTCTGAAACCCTTTTAATCCAGTTCAGGGTGATGGATGGATAAACATCAGGCATAAGGCTGGACTGTCAAATGCAGGGTCCACTTACACACATCCAAATAAAAATACACTTCTCCAAAGAATGAATTAGCTAGAAAGTAATTAAAAACAGTGTGGGCTTCTACCCTATTCACCCATTTGGACTTTTTTTTCCACATCTTCCAGCTGACAGCCTAGTCAGTGCTCTCCTTTTCAGCATACATTTGAAAAAGGATGTTGGAAATGCTGTGTCTTTAACTTATTTTTTAATAAAATATTACCTTTCAGCCCATTTTTTCCTTAGCAGATGCATGCAATGCCCGACTTCAGCTTTTAATAATTGTGCCTGCTTATAATCTCTATCAGCTGTTGGTGTATTGAAAATTCACTTTTGGTGTTTTTTGTTTTTGTCTTCATAAAAATGTTGTTTGCCTTTATTAAAATTTGTATGTGTTTAGCAGGAATACCACTCATGATAGGGTTAACCACCGTCCCAAATGTTTTTAATTTGACAATACATTTCTTCAATTGATTTTAATCCTCTCCAGAAAGATAGATATCAACATTGCCAAAAGTGAGAAGAAATTCTGTTTAATTGTTTGTAATGTGAGAATTTTTGTACGGACAACTTTGCCCTTTAGGAAACTGACAAAAGTTAGTCTGATTTATATATGTCCAGTCTTGTCTATATCATGCTTTATTATTAACTAAGATATTCAAACATCTGACCTTAATTATCTGTTTATAATGAAAGATGCACCAAATTTTGGAGTAATTTTTCCTTCTCATACTCTCCTCTGTCTCCTGCTAAAAGCCATAGAAAGATCTGATCAGACTCTCAGCAGGCAACATGCAATAATGTTGACAATCAAACAGTGAGTACAGTAAATACCTTTTCACTGCACTGTATATGCATTGTTATTCTCTAAACTCATATGTTTATACCAAGTTAACACAAGAGCAAAGAGCACGGCCTGGGCAGATAGGAACGTTGGACGTTACACAATAATGCACATTTAAAAGTCAAGAGAACAGAGTCATGCTGCTGTGGAATCTCCTTAATTCATGGATTTCAATTTTTCATTCAACTCATGCCTCCATTATCTCTTGATTGGATTACTGTAATTTTCTGCTCAATTGTCTCTCTTCAAGAAATACAAGTGGTTTCACGAAGTCCTGATTAAAAAAGTTGATTTTCTATGGGAATAATTTAGAAATAATAAAACATCAAATACTATTTAGCTGGGCCAAAAATCAAGTTTTAATTCCAGGGGGTCTCTCAGGACACCCAGGGGTGGTTTACAGGGGTCATTTGATGAGAAGACTGCCAGAAAGAAAGGAACAAAGTAGAAAGTCTGTGTTTACAATGCAGATTAAATGTGTTTGTTTTCTTTTCCGACAGTTTTCTTAAAGTAAGCCCGGGTCAAAATGCAATATTATGAAGAAAGTGATACTTAGTGCCTAGTTGCATGAAATACTTCAGGAATGGATGGAAAATTGTATTCTGGTTGTAGAGGAGGTATTGGATATGGATGAAAATTGTCCTCATGGTTCATGAACATAAGTTGTAGGATTAGATTGTCGCGGTTGCCTTTTGATACAGCATAAAAGTGGGACATTAAGGAGTGAGTAATATCAGTCAAAGCATAAACTGGAAACTGGAAAAAAGGAATGACACTTTTCGAGATTGCCACCTTGAATTACAAAGCAAAAGTAGATGTTTGGGAATTTTAGCATTGTTTTAATTCTATTTCAGAATAGCATAGCTATAAATCCAGGGCTCATTCATTTTTATAGTACCCTACTGCTTTTGAATCACCACTAAAACTTTAAAAAGGCATCTAATACTAGGATTTATGAATAAGGAATTATTGAAAAAAAAAGATTTTTACATAGCTGAGGTTCTGTACTGTGAACAAAGAATAATTTTAACAGTTCTCTTTGAATGGATGTAGGAAAAGACCAAAATGAATGTGACTTGCAATCTACATGTAAATCATATAGTAAATAGAAAAATGAGAAATACAGGAGAAAAGAAGCAATACAGTTAACACATGATACCAAGTCCCTCTTAATCTCTGGGTTGGGCACAAAACCAAAGTTGTCTCCATATGTAGATACAATGTGACTTCTTCTAACCAATTTTTCTTACTATACAATGCACTACACTTAACTTTACACTATGCATGTCATTTTTAAATATCAGTTTTTGTAATTATAGCGATTGACCCAAGTGTGGTCTGAAAATGACAATGAATATTTCTTTCAGCATTTTTAATCAGCTTATGGTCAGGAGGTGAGTAGGATAAAACCAATCAGGCTGAGTTTATAGTAACCAGGAATACCAACTACACTCACTGACCACTTTATTAGTTACACCTTGCTAGTACCAGGATGAACTCCCTTTTGCCTTCAGAACTGTCGCAGTTCTTAGTAGCATAGATTCAACAAGGTGCTGGAAACATTCCTCAGGGATTATGGTCCATATTTGCATGATAGCATCATGCAGTTGCTGCAGATTTGTCGGCTGAATATCCATGATGCAAATTTCACATTCCACCACATCCTAAAGGTGCTCTGTTGGGTGAGATCTGGAAACTGTGGAGGTAATTTGAGTACAGTGAACTCATTGCCATGTTCAAGAAACCAGTTTGAGATCATTTGAGCTTTGTGACATGGCCCATTATCTTGCCGGAAATAGCCATCAAAGGATGGGGACACTAGCATCATAAAGGGATGGACATGATAGGATATGGCATTTAAACAATGCTCAGTTGGTACAAAGGGGACAAAGGTGTGGCAAGAAAATATTCACCACACCATTATACCGCAGCCACCAGCTTAAACCGTTGGTACAAGGCAGGATGGATCCATGCTTTCATAGTGTTAACGCCTAATTCTGACCCTACCATCCAAATGTCACAGGAATAAATCGAGATCCATCAGACCAGGTATTTCCAATCTTCTGTTGCCTAATTTTGGTGAGCCTTTGCGAATTGTAGCCTAGCTGATAGGAGTGGCACCCGGTGTGGTCTCCTGCTGCCATAGCTCATCTGCTTCAAGGTTTGACATGTTTTGCATTCAGAGAAGTTCTTCTGCATACCTTGGTTGTAATGAGTGGTTATTTAATTTACTGTTGCCTTTCTATCAGCTCGAACCAGTTTGACATTCTCCTCTGACCTCTGGCATCAACAAGGCACTTTTGCCCTGAGAACTGCTGCTCACTGGATATTTACCCTTTTTTGGACCATTCTCTGTAAACCCTAGAGATCGTTGTGGTTGAAAATCCCAGTAGATCAGCAGTTTCTGAAATACTCAAAACTGCCCATCTGGCACCAACACCACACCACATTCCAAGTCATTTAAATCACCTTTCTTCCCCAATCTGATGTTCAGTTTGAACTTCAGCAGGTTGTTTTGACAATGTCGACATGCCTAAAGGCATTCATTTGCTGCCAGATGATTGGCTGATTAGATATTTTCATTAACAAGTAGTTGAACAAGTGTACTTAATAAAGTGACCAGTGAGTGTATAATAGATTGATAATGAGCTGTGAGAGCACAAGATCAGGTATAGTAGATAGTCACATCCAAAGAAATAAAGTGTCCAGAGTCTCCATTTAGTTTATGCTTTATATTTATCTTGTGTATTATTTTGTATATATTTGTGGCAATTCTCTGTATGTGACATAAAAGTGACATAATAGTTTCATGAACATAAAATAAAAACTTTGTGTTATCCTTTTTTAGACTCAGGTGAAGAGATCAAATAATTCACTGCTATGTTATTATTTTTTATATTTTAAGATAAATTTAGTCAATAGAATTTTCACATAAGTAATGCAATATTCCAGTTTTACTCTTCTGTGCCAGAGACATACAGGTTTGTTTGACTGGCAGCTACACATTTACCAAATATAACTGAGGTTTCTACTTTGTGCCTGATGCTGTCATGCTAACTATAACTATTAAACAAATGACTGGCAGGCCACTGCTTTTACCTGCTATTACTGCTATTTTCTAACCAACATCTAAACAAATTTGGGAAGTAAGAATAGGTTAGCAAATTAACCATCACTAAATCCATCCGTTTTCTTAAATCATGAAAAGAATATAGGGAACCAGGAACCTATCTTGGTAGCTTTGGGTGTAAATTAGAAACAAATCGACAAGTTGCATCTCTGTTAAAGATACACTGTTATACACATGTATGATTCTTCACACATGCTAATAAAGAGATGCCCATTACCTAAACAAGCACATCTTAGTGATATAAACGTAAATTAATTTATATTTTACATAGCAAATAATATAACAAAGTACTGTACATTCAAAACATAGATAGATAGATAGATAGATAGATAGATAGATAGATAGATAGATAG
>JANRMT010062791.1:84989293-85016806 GCA_026402145.1 Polypterus bichir lapradei | reverse complement strand
TAGATAGATAGATAGATAGATAGATAGATAGATAGATAGATAGATAGCAATTAGCTCTCTTGCAGCTTGCTTTTTGGGAAGACAATGCACACCTCTAAAATAAAAAAAATTCTGCCATCCCACCTTTAGGTGTCAGTTCCCTCTCTAATTCTGACTACTTTCTTTCATATGTTCCTTTCTACCCACTCTCACACACACTCCTTCCTTTTTTCTCACTCTTTTTCACCACTCCTGTTCACCCTTCTCTCTCTCTGTCTCTCTCTCTGTCTGTCCTCTGAGTGTGCACCTCCTTCCCCTGTTCTCTGATATGCATGTGCCACTGACATGCTACAGAGACACATAAAATCTTTAAATTCAATTACAAGATTAATCCCTACCCAAGTCTACCTCACCTCCAAAGGGCCACAAAATACAATTAATTTTTTGATTTTGATTATACATTACTATATTAAATATTATTCAAAATAAAAACTACATGTATTGATATAATATTGAAACAATACATCACATGAATACAGACAAATAAATAATGGAAACAAAATAAAAATAGCCTTAAAGCAAAGATAAAAAAAAAATAAAGTGGCCTGCAAAGAAAATAAGAATGTCACAATATCGAAGGGATTAGTGATGATACTAGACACCAAAAATGTCTTAAAGCATCACAATTTGCTAAAAGCAGCATTCCTTGTGCTTTTGCAAATAGATTTTTCTCAATTTCTCTTTCAACCACCCCCATGAAGACTCCAACTCCACAAATCATTACCATTACTTGCTTTAACGATCAGCTTTTACCGTATTATGGAAAAATCTGATACATAATGCAGTATTTCTATGGCATTAAACTTCTAAAATAGATTGACATACAGTACTGTACATCACGCTTAATTAGGTATGTAAAGACCTGAAGGAAGAATGAGCTAGATGGCTATATTTGTCATTTTGTTATAATTTTATATTGTCAGCTACATACAAATTGCACTGAACACAAAAATTACATCTTTAGTCACAGTTACATTTGAACAAAAATATATATCTCCCTATTATAAAAAAAAATCTTGGGAGACCAGGGAGATGAGACGTGATCTTATCGGAAGACACCTAAAAGACCCGCGAGACGAAAGAGATTGGCCATGGAGCGTCTCGTGGGGACATTAAACATGAGATTTGGTGCCAAGAGATTGTCCCAGGACTGTCTCGTGGGGACGTGGAACATGAGATTCTGGCAAGTCACGCACTACTTACAACCACGATCATCAAAACTCTCAGCCATGTAAAGGCTTTTAGCAGACACAGATCCTCTGTTCTCAGCTTATACAAAGCGTATAAGGACAATACATTCTAGATGAAACGTCAACGACTAAGTGAAGAAGAAAGAGCAGCGCGGAGTAAAGAGACCCAAAAGCGTTGGAGAGAAAAAATGCAGATAAGAGATTATGAAAGCAGTGGAATTCGAAAGGCTCAGAAAAAAAAATGATGGCACGATGCAGAGAAAGCTAAAGAATATGAAAGCAGTAAAATTTGAAATTATCAAAAAAAAGACAAAGACCGCATTAGCGCAAACAAATGGAAATTATTACTCGAAAAAAGGGAAAATAATCATCACGGACCAGGTGTCACTGAAAAAATAGCAGGACAAAGCGAGGTCAGAAATAAAAGACAAAGAGCAGAAAACAAAGTAAAACGTCATAAAGAGGTTCAAAAACAAGGGGGCGAAACACATGCAGTGCAGGTTAGAGATAATGAAAACAGTGGAATTCAAAAGACACAAAAAAAAATGTAGGCGCGATATACATGCAGAGCAAGTTACAGAATATAAAAGCAGAAAAATTAGAAAGTATCAAGAAAATGATAGTAAAGATCGCATTAGCACAAACAAAGAGAAATTACTTGGTGAAATAACGGAAATGCGAATAGAGATCGAATATATGAACATAGGTGATATGTCAGAAATATGGAAATATTGTAAGGCTTTGAAGTTTAAGTCAGAGACTTGTAGATCGTCTAATTCGTGTTGCCATCAGGGAAAAATAGTGTTTCAATGAAGTGGCGTATCCACAAGAATTAAAAGATTTGATGTTTGGGGAAAGTGAAATCCACAAACAGTCATTCAGTCAGTCAGTCATTTCATAACCCGCTATATCCGGATACAGGGTCATGGGGTCTGCTGGAGCCAATCCCAGCCAGAACAGGGCGCATGCTATGAGAATCTGTGGTCCCGCAACAATTAAAGCAATGACAAGTTTAATTTCGAAGAAACCACAATTCGGTCAGGTTTATATTTATGATCATGGAGAAGCAATGCAAATTTTAACAGGCGAAAAGAATGGTAATGTAGTATATATTCCGCGAATAACATTACACACCAAAGGAGACCTTGACATGCCGTTCCTATTAAAATGTTTACAGTTTCCTGTTAGAATAGCTTTTGCTATGACAATTAACAAATCACAGGGTTAAACATTAGAAAAAGTCAGATTATTTATTAGAGAAAAAGAAATGATATTCACTCACGGGCAGTTATACGTTACGTTGTCATGATGTAAGTCCAAAAACAGGAATCAAAATTCAAAGCGATCTTGAAGAAAAGGTAATTCAAAAACATTGTTTTTACTGAAGCTTTAAAGTAAAAGTGTAAATAATGAAATTCAAACAATTACAAAGAAAAAAACAAGCTTTTAAAATTGTATATCTGATTAACCAAACACAGGGGTTGGCTAGTAAAGCGAGCAGGTGGCTTAGCCCCCTAGTGTACATACAGTGCATCTGGAAAGTATTCACAGCGTATCACTTTTTCCACATTTTGTTATGTTACAGCCTTATTCCAAAATGGATTAAATTCATTTTTTTTCCTCAGAATTCTACACACTTCAAAAACTGAGAAATCACATGTACATAAGTATTCACAGCCTTTGCTTAATACTTTGTCGATGCAACTTTGGCAGCAATTACAGCCTCAAGTCTTTTTGAATATGATACCACAAGCTTGGCACACCTATCCTTGGCCAGTTTCACCCATTCCTCTTTGCAGCACCTCTCAAGCTCCATCAGGTTGGATCGAAGCGTTGGTGCACAGCCATTTTAAGATCTCTCCAGAGATGTTCAATCGGATTCAAGTCTGGGCTCTGACTGGGCCACTCAAGGACATTCACAAAGTTGTCCTGAAGACACTCGTTTGATATCTTGGCTGTGTGCTTAGGGTCATTGTCCTGCTGAAAGAGGAACTGTCACCCCAGTCTGAGGTCAAGAGCGCTCTGGAGCAGGTTTTCATCCAGGATGTCTCTGTACATTGCTGCAGTCATCTTTCCCTTTATCCTGACTAGTCTCCCAGTTCCTGCTGCTGAAAAACATCCCCACAGCATGACACTGCCACCACCATGCTTCACTGTAGGGATGGTATTGGCCTGGTGATGAGCGGTGCCTGGTTTCCTCCAAACGTGATGCCTGGCATTCACACCAAAGAGTTCTATCTTTGTCTCATCAGAGCAGAGAATTTTGTTTCTCATGGTCTGAGAGTCCTTCAGGTGCCTTTTGGCAAACTCCAGGCGGGCTGCCATGTGCCTTTTACTAAGGAGTGGCTTCCGTCTGGCCACTCTACCATACAGGCCTGATTGGTGGATTGCTGCAGAGATGGTTGTCCTTCTGGAAGGTTCTCCTCTCTCCACAGAGGACCTCTGGAACTCTGACAGAGTGACCATCAGGTTCTTGGTCACCTCCCTGACTAAGGCCCTTCTCCCCCGATCACTCAGTTCTCCGGCCAGTTCTAGGAAGAGTCCTGGTGGTTTCGAACTTCTCCCACTTATGGATGATGGAGGCCACTGTGCTCATTGGGACCTTCAAAGCAGCAGAAATTTTTCTGTAACCTTCCCCAGATTTGTGCCTCGAGACAATCCTGTCTCGAAGGTCTACAGACAATTCCTTTGACTTCATGCTTGGTTTGTGCTCTGACATAAACTGTCAACTGTGGGACCTTATATAGACAGGTGTGTGCCTTTCCAAATCATGTCCAATCAACTGAATTTACCACAGGTGGACTCCAATTAAGCTGCAGAAACATCTCAAGGATGATCAGGGGAAACAGGATGCACCTCAGCTCAATTTTGAGCTTCATGGCAAAGGCTGTGAATGCTTATGTACATGTGCTTTCTCAATTTTTTTATTTTTAATAAATTTGCAAAAATCTCAAGTAAACTATTTTCACGTTGTCATTATGGGGTGTTATGTGTAGAATTCTGAGGAAAAAAATGAATTTAATCCATTTTGGAATAAAGCTGTAACATAACAAAATGTGGAAAAAGTGATGCGCTGTGAATACTTTCCGGATGCACTGTAAATATATGTGTGTCCTATACAATTGTGTACAAAAAGGCGCAGCTGTTATCAAAGGGTCCAAAGCAGAAACCTGAGCTGGATAGGATGCCAGTTGGAAACTAACCAAACAATATGTTATAGGATGTGTCTGGCATATGCTCCATTAAAGATGGTATTTGGCTAAAAGTCAGAAACTTCTGCACAAATACTTGCCTCCAAACTGGTGACAGAAGGACAAAACACTCTTAAGTTTAAGGTTAATTCTTTTTGTTCAGTCATTTTTATACAAGAAAATATGACATTTGTTTTCTGAGCAACATCCAGTTAGATAAAAACAGAGAAGCACACAAATACAACTAGTTAAAAATTTGCAGCCAGCAGACACATTCACTTCATTTAAGAGCAATCATTTAATAACTACACCTAACAACTGACAAAGGTTCACTTAGACCTGCTCACCATCCTTATGAAAAGATCTCTATATCCCCAATACTCTGCCATTTCCTGCTGACTTGGTTTAGAGAAGAGATGTCCAAAGGCTAGATGGCTTGCTGATTCTAGCTGGAAAGCAAGTGTGGTGTGAAACCATAGCAGAGACATCAGGGTGTAGTAGCTGCTCTATGTTATCATCTTATTTAAAACATTACAATTAATTTAAATCATGTATGTTTTTTTTTCAAGTCTGTACATCTGAATGTAACTGGAATATATTACCTGAAAATCATATGAAAGAATCCTGCACCTGATCATCAGCTTCTTAGGAATGTAGTATTGAAATATTGTTTTCTAATATTAAATGCTTTAGTATCTGTAAATAAATGTAAGGAAATCAATATGTTAATGAGAAAGTGTAACAAAAGCATTGAGCATACTGTATATGCCTGCAAGTCCATTTAAAGCACCAATCCTAGCTACAGTACATTGACAACTGGCTATTATTCCGCACTCTTTGCGACAGATGTCTTTAGCCTGTTAAAATAAAACCATGAACCCAGGTGAACCCATTAAAGCATATCTAAAAACATACTAAGCCCACAGAATGAGTGTGCATTCATAATTCAATCCTATAATTTAACACCAACTCATAGTATTTATTTTTTTATGTAAGTGTGATTTAAATCTGCAGTTGATTATTTGTAAACCGTTTTATTTGCTGAAGAAGCCTGCATCTGTTATTCTGATTGTTGCTATTGCAATGCAGTTTTGTTTTTTTTTTCAAATCAGGGGTTCCAGCTGTTGAAATAAATACCTTATCTCAATAATTACTATTTTGTATTTGAACTCCCAAAATGCAAGCTGCTGGTGAGATGTTCCACTATGGTATCAACCTATTCCACTTGGGTAACTTGGACCACACTATATTTTGAACCATCTTAAAGGCAGAAATTAAAATCAACAGAAGCAGAAATAAAAATACTGTAAAAATGGACTAGTCAGGCTATGGAAGAATACAAGAAGGCCAGAAATTAATATTATCTGCTTGTTTAGATAAGTATACGAACACAATCCCATGTGATATCAGGTTTCTGCAAGGAATATTACATATCAAAATCTTATGTATAATAATGACCAGACATGGTTTTCTGAAGAACTAAAAAGTTACAGACAGCTGAAGAAAAGCCTAACAAAAGGGAAGATAAGGCTCTATAATGAATATAAAATGTTAGCAAGACTGAACAGTTAAGGATATTCAATGCAGATATAAGGAGAACCCTGAAAAGCTTTTGCTCATCAATGATTGTTCAGATGTCTGGAAAGGTCTGCAGGTGATTACAAATGCAAATTCTCCCACCTTTAAGGCTATACCCACACTACTACATTTTCTTTGAAAAATGCAGTCATGAATCTCTGTTTTCTTCTTTTGGCCAGACTACCCTGACATTTTTAACTCCCAAAAATGAAGACTCTTGAAAATAATCTCCAGAGCCATATATTTTTGAAAATGCCGGCTCAATGTTACATTGTGGATGGGAGAGAACACAGACTCTAATCACTCTCTAATTGCTTTGCACTCAATACATGGCCCATTCCTGATTGGATCCTACTTATTACATTTTCTCAGCTGCTTTGCTTGCCTTATACTTGTGGATTACTCTAAATAACAATTCTACCATCAATCTAAACAAAACAATCTTTTCGTTTTTTGTAGCATTTGCAGTTGTTGGTGTCTGTGTGTAAATGTCTAGCATGGATGACACTTTCTCTTCCTATTTCCACCAATGCATGCATGCCCATTGTAAGAAAACAGCTATGTCATATGTATTTTCAGTTGTTTTATTGTTTGCAGAGATTCTTCTATAAATTATGTGAAAACACTAGAGTGGACAGAAATCGTTTTCATTTAAAAACACAATTTTTAAACGAAAATGTAGTAGTTTGAATGTAGCATGAGTGATCCCTCTCTGACTAATTAGATGAACAGTTTTTACTGCATTGTTAAGATACACCACTCCCCCTAGAATGTATGAGAGAAAAAGTCAAGTAGTACAGGACCCTAATTCTTTTCCCCTATCCATTTTACTAAATGTAATGTATGTTTGCTCTTTCAGGGACAGAGTTGTTAAAAAGCAGCTGGCTTAGGCATCTCTGTAAATGGAGTAGTTGCTATGTTTGTTGCTATTACAATACAACAATCACAATTACTCTAGTCCCCAAAAACAAAACATTACCTGTCACTCATTAATTAAAGTCCAGTGGCATTGACCTCAGCAAGAATGAAAACATTGTGCCATCCAGTTTTTCTGCATCTCAGATCCGTCACAGATTCTCATTTTGACCCAATTCACTTTGCTTACTCTGCCAACAGATTAGGTGAAGAAGCAGTACATCCTCTTACATCTCCATTACTCCTTGCAGCATTTAGACTCTCCATACACTTATGTTCTGCTTTGACTCATGAACCTTTGTTCAGCATTTAAGAACTCAACCATACCAGAGCTTCCACACAGTAGACTGTCCTACATGAACTTGACCAAGTCATGTGGCTGTGACTTTCTGAGAAATAAGCATCAAACTGAATAAATAATAGCCAGAATTCATTACCTTGATTATAGGCTCACATCAGGGTTGTGTTCTGTCTCCTCTTCCTTTACTCTCTGTACATCTATGACTATATGCCAAATGCTTTATTTGTAAAATTGCTATGTGGAGAAGATGATACTACAGTATTAGACTGAGGCTGATTAGCTTTCCAGGTGGTGTCCCCTCAACTATCTGGACCTGATTACTCTAAAACGGTGGAAATAGTTTCAGATCTAATGTACTCTCTCTGATTGATTATGTTTGATATGATACTGTATTCCTAGATCTTAGAATACCTCCATTAAACTTAGAAAAAAAAAATATGTTTAGTTTTAAAGGCTCATTAGTACAATTTTGGGTAGATTGTTATACATTGTCAAATTGGTCTATGCATGTTTTGTGTTTTTGTACACTACATTGTTATTTACTGCTGTTTTAATTGATATTGTGATAATGTCATATATTGTATATCATACTGTCAATTCAATATTACCATTTTTAGACCTGTTTCTAGAAAAAATCCCAGAAAATAAGTTGCCTGGAAATAAATTTCAGTTCAATTCAATTAATACTTCTCCCCCTAGAGTGTATGAGTGTGTTTCTTTATGAATTTACATAATGTAAATAATAATTACAACACTGAATGTATTCTATGGGCCAAAAGTATACCTATTTATGAATTTGGAAGGGTGGCACAGAGAACATGAGGTATAAAAGCTGGAGATCATGGCACAGGACATGAGCAGGGCTAAAGAAGGCCTCATGGAGGGATAGAAGCAGGCACAGTGAAGGATGACACATGTTAAAGTTCACAGAAGGCTTAGGTGCTGGAACACAATCGGCTCTAGCCAGGTGTCCCTGTTACAAATGAATGACTGCACTTGACCCCAAAAGTGATCCTCTGTGCATTATATAGGCACCTCTTATCCAGAAGTTCATGGATTTTGGAGCTGGAATAACAGGAAGGACAAAATGTTTGATAAATGGGAGAAGAAAACCCAGAGCTCTACTGTGATAGACAATTAGAGAAGGTTTAACAGAAAGTTCTTACATGAGCTAATTAAAGGTAGGCAAATGGGTAAGCCACCCTATTTTGCAAAGAGAGATTTGAATACTCTCTGCCATTTAAGGTGTATAGCATATACTTATTTGGTGAACTGTTTCTTTGAAAAGTAATAAATACTTTTTTCAGAATTAAATATTTACTTCAACTGTGTTACCGTAAATCAAAACAGACCCTGTAGCTGTAGCGTGTATTGGCAAAGACATTATTTGTTTTCATAAGAAAAAGGACCAATTTTCTACCTTGCCTTAAATTTTTACAAGCTCAAAAACAGATAGATAGATAGATAGATAGATAGATAGATAGATAGATAGATAGATAGATAGATAGATAGATAGATAGATAGATAGATAGATAGATAGATAGATAATCATCACAGTAAGAGGTTAACCAAAAAAGGATAGCCTTGGTGCTTCCAATACTCAACAGTTCCAAAGGTTTCCTTATATCTCCCACTACAAACTGCTTTTTCCAATGATCGATCATTATCACTCAATTTATCAAAATACTGAATTCTGGTGCTATTAGAAAGAACATACCAAATTATAGCTGGTATTCACATATCTAAAATGGGATTTTTTCACCTACAAAAAGAAGTGTGGAGGCATGTTCAATTTTGAATCTGCTATGCACAGTTCATACAGTATTGCTATAAGCAAAATTGCAAGTTCAATATTTTCAGACAAGTGTATTCAAAAGTCAAATAATGTGGTTTGTGCTTTCTCAGCTCTTTTGTTTTAAATTAAAGTGTAACCACTGAAAATCCATTTATTTAACAGTCCCGTCCACCCGTTAGTTCTGCTTGACTGACTAATCTGCACAGAATCGACCTAATCTTTCAATGAGACTGACAAGACAGAATGCCATTCTATTCTTCTAATCACATGCCAACATTCTCATTTTTGAATATTCTGGCATGCATACAACTTTAAGTACAGCATGACCAAAAGAAATTAATTCTTTAGAGAATATGAATTTTTAAATGGATTTTACAAACAAATCCTGAAATGTATTTTTGTTCCCATTTATAAGTACAGTATATAAAAAGTAACTTTTGTATTTTAAAGTCTCTACTAGCCACACAGTTAGCATTGTTTCATCTTAATAGTTATTCAACCTACGTTTTGTCATCTTGCCAACATGACTTAGAAAATGCAAAATTTTGTCTTTATTACAAAGAGCTATCTGCCTCATAAGATTAACAATTAATAATAATTTATTTTCTTCATATATTCCATTTACTCAATTCAAGGTGACCTTCTAGGCTTACTTAATATTTAAAACTTACAGGGAGTGTAAAGGCAAGAAAGGTGGCGCAGTGGTTAGCGCTGAAGTCTTACAAATCTAACATTCTGTGTGTTAATACCACAACCGGTCATCGTCTGTGTGAAGTGAACACGGTATCCCCAGTCTGCACAGCTTTTAACGGAGTCCTCTGGTTTTCTTCTTACATCTCCACAATTATAGGGGTTACATTCCATGGCAATGCTAAATAAGCTGCATATGTATGAAGGGGCCCCTGACCAGCACCTCTTCCTACTTGATGCTGCCATAAAAAGCTCTGGATTAAATGGGCATGAGAATGTTATGGTATAAATAAAGTTCAGTTTTTTTCTGCTTTCAGTTTCTCCTTTCTGTGTCTCCAGAGTCTAAAGTTCAGCTATCTGAACTGCTTCCAGTCTATTAAAATTCAGACGCCTCTTAAAGACCAAACTCTGCTCTGCTTAGACAACCGAGTGTGGTGGTCTGAACAGTGTCCTCTTGTTGGTCAAGCTTCTGATAAGTTTTTATAAGATAGATCACAATAGTTTTTTTAAACACATGACGGTTACAGGCTATATGGACTACAAATAGTACCCTGAGCCTCATTAGGCATTATATTTCCATCTAGCTTTTTTTTTTTAATTATTATCACTCTGGAAGTTTTTCTTAATATATATAAATATGTCTTTAAATTTCCCAGGTGCATTTTGTTGAGCAAGGTCACCTAAAATTAAAAATGTGAATGGAAGTGTCA
This sequence comes from Polypterus bichir lapradei, assembly GCA_026402145.1. Classification (NCBI taxonomy): domain Eukaryota; kingdom Metazoa; phylum Chordata; class Cladistia; order Polypteriformes; family Polypteridae; genus Polypterus; species Polypterus bichir. Next base: position 85,006,397 of record JANRMT010062791.1, on the reverse strand, counting down.
AGAAAAGAAAGAAAGGTCTGACTTCACGGTGGATCTAGGCCTGATTAATAAGTATTAAAGGGCTATTTTCTAACTTTGCTCATGGACATAAGGAAAATGAAAATGCACCAATTCATTCTACTTTACTCATCTTTTATTTTTTTTACATTGAATTTATTAAAAGCATGTAACGTCCCATACAATCAAGTCAAGCTTAACAGAACTAAATTCAATTCAACCCCCACCCATGAGAAAGAGAAGAAGGCCAACAACCAGAGTAAAACGTTGAGAGTAGTAAAGAGGGAAAGAAAACCTTCTCCCCATTATAAATGTTTATTCTAAAATGTTTTGATTAGATCCTGCCAGGTTTTTAAAAAGTTTTGAACAGACCCTCTAAAAGAGGATTTGATTTTTTCCAATTTCAAATAGTATATAACATCAGTTACCCACTGACTTAAGCTAGGATTCTTCCAGTTGAGCAAGATAAGTCTACGTGCTAATAGTGAAGTAAATGCAATTTAAATGCAGGTAAATGCAATTGCAATTATGCGATTATAGTTTGTTTGTCCTTTTCCACTTGAAGCCCATCCTGGAGTTTTTTGGTCCAGAATGATGTTAATTTCGTACACAACCCAAACATATGGCCTAGTGTGGCTGGAGCACAACTGCAACTTTTGCAATTTGATCTTGTTCTGGAAACATTTTGGACAATTTTAAACAAGATAGGTTTGCTCAATAAAAGATTTTAAGTTGAATAATTTAATGCATAAGGAGCTAGAGTGAATTCTGTGCATGGCTACCTTCCGCTCCTTTTCTGAAATGCTGTGTGAGAGATGTTTTTCCCTTTGTACTCTGGGGTCTTTAAAAGGAAGGGATTTTAAAATGTTTTTATATATTATCATATTACTATTGTCCTGGGTATGATGTTAAATTGCATCTGGCCCTGCAAGCAGTCCTCCAACTTGCAGGGAAATCATGGGGGTTGGTGGCAGGATTGGCACTCCAGCCACCGTAAAAAAAAACTTCACAAAGCTCTGAGACAACAGAAAGGATACCTTTTTGCTCTCCGCAGGAGTAGCTCTGCTGCACTCGCATCATGAAGGGGATGGGGGAAAGCCCTCCCCGGAAAAGTTAAAACTGTTGGAGAGCCAACAGGGTCGGGTCTGTGGGGGATCGGAACTGGTGTGGTGCTGAGGCGATGCCTGCTGCAGGGCAGCACTCGGGTCCCAATTTGAGGCGGTCCATATGGGTGGGTGCATGGAACGTCTTGTCTCTCCAGCTAGATGATTATCTTCCTCTGCTGTCGGAGGAGCTGCGTAAACTCCTCATTTCAGTGGCGGCACTCTCTGAGGTGCACAGGCTGGGGACTGGCCAGATCACTGTAGGTGGATACACCTTTTATTGGTCTGGTCGGTCTGATGGCTGTCTTACTCAGGGAGTAGCTGTTGCTGTAGCGGATTGGCTTCTTTCGATGGTGTCCGATGTCACTCCTTTCAACGAGCATATTATGGGACTCAGATTATGGCACTCCCTGGGTGCCTTGTCTGTTGTCTCAGTGTATGCTCTGACCGCGGTTAGTGATGTCTCGGTGAGGGAGACATTTTATTCGCAGCTTCGCTCAGTGGTTGATGGGTGCCCACGAGGTGACACTCCTCTGGTCATGGGTGACTTCAATGCAACCACTGGCACTGACAGGGCTGGCTATGAGGCTTGTCTCGGCCCCATTGGGTCTGGTGACCATGGTGAAAGTGGCTCCATGTTCCTTTACATTGCAAAAGGTCAGGGGCTGCGAATCGCTAGATCCTGGTTCCAGTGCCCTGAACCACATCGTTGGACTTGGTACTCCAATACTGGTGGTGCGGTGAAGGAGATCGATCACATCCTCGTGGGCAGACGCTGGAGGCTCTTGTAAAACTGCAGGGTCTACAGAAGTGCCCAGTTTGTGAATTCTGACCACAGACTTGTTGTTGCTACTCTTAGGATCCAGCTTAGGTCCAGTAGGCTACCACCTACTAGGAAAATGAGCCTGGACTTGGATGAACCTGGATTCCTGCTTACAGAGGAATCAAAGCATTACGCACATCTGAATCTGTTCCTTGGAGAGTCGCAGTCAAGGCGGTTGATGGAATGGACCTTGCAGATGACACTGCAGTCGTGACCCGTTGGCCTGGCTACTTTGAGCAGTTGTTCAAAACTAATCCTCCAGCTAGGATGTTGGATATCTCTGGGTCCATGGTTCTTGAGGCTGATCCTCCGATTAGCTGTGAATCACCCAATCTCACTGAGATTGCACAGGTGGTGAACCAGCTGAGGGGGGGAAAGGCAGCAGGGATCTGTGGTATCCAGGGTGAACTTCTCCAGGCTGGTGGTAAGGCTGTCCTCCTGGCATTGCAAGCAATCTTTGCTTCCATTTGGGAGACTGGCATCATCCCAAAAGACTGGAAAACGGGACTTGTCGTCCCTATCTGGAAAGGGAAGGGAGATAGCCTTGATTGCAGCAACTATAGGGGGATAACTCTGCTCTCGGTGCCGGGTAAGGTCCTTGCTAGGGTCGTCCTCAATAGGATCTGTGATCACTTGCTCACCTATCAGCGACCGGAAAAGTCTGGTTTTATGCCTAAGAAGTCTACCATCGACCGCATCCTGGCACTGAGGGTTCTCATGGAGCGCAAACGCGAATATCAGCAGAGTTTCTTTGCAGCCTTTGTCGATTTTCGTAAAGCGTTTGACTCAGTTGATTGAGCTGCCCTGTGAGACATCCTGAAGGTTCGCGGGATCCACTAGAGGTTGCTGGATATCATGGCCGGCCTGTACACTGGTACTCTGAGTGTCTGGGCTGCCGAGTGTCTTGGATAAAAACCACGATCCAGGCCTTTAATGACCTCTTGGGCACAGCCATCAGCAGTGTGTCTGTTTGTGGAGAGAGTGTTGACCTTGTTGAGGGGTTTACTTACCTTTGTAGTGACATTCATGTCTCTGGTGACTCTTCATATGAAGTCAGTAGACGGATTGGGAGAATGGTGGGTCATGAGGTCGCTGGAAAGGGTTGAGTGGCGCTCCCAATAACTATGCAAAAGGATGAAGGTCCAAAGGTCTTTAGAGTCCTGGTGCTTCCTGTCTTGCTATATGGTTACAAGACATGGACGCTATCCAGTGACCTGAGATGAAGACATGACTCCTTTGGTACTGTGTCTCTCCAGAAAATCCTTGGGTACCGTTGGTTTGACTTTGTGTCGAATGAGCGGTTGCTCATGGAGTCCCGAATGAGACACATTACCTGTATTGTGAGGGAGTGTCAGTTACAGCACTACGGCCATGTGCGCGTTTCCCCGAGGGTGATTCGGCTCATAAGATCCTCATTTTTGGGTACCCGAGTGGCTGGACCAGGCCAAGGGGTTGCCCACGTAACACCTGGCTGTGGCAGATAGAGCGTCATTTCCAGAGGGTGAGACTGGACCGTGTGTCTGCTTGGGGGGCTGCAAACCGGGATCCCGAGTTGTTTCATTGTGTAGTGGGTGCGGCAACATGCTGTACCAGTGCATGCTCCCCGACTTGGCTTGACTTTATATATTATAAAATGCTGTCTGAGTCTTCAAGACTGAACAATATTTCTTCTGCAATAGAAATAGAATATTTTAAGTAAAACAGGGTATCCTTTTCCAATTTTGTTATGTTAGGTGGGTTAGGATTAAGATGAAATGCTAACAGTATAATGTATTATAATTGATTGTTCATGACACAGTAGTGTTTCATCCACTTTAACACAATCATATCGGTTAAAGAATTTGTTATGAACCCAAGGCTATCTGGTAAATATGTAGACTATCTTATTCTGTCACACATATGCATAAGAGGATTACCTCCTGGGCTCATCTGAGGTGAAAGGAGGCAATGTTGCTAACATTATCATCTCTTCTTTCACCTTCTTTCACCTTTCAGCTACAGAAGACAACCAGTGAGGGCAACTGGCTCTGCTACTTCTGGTTAGATCACTATAAAAGCCCAAATGCCCCAGAGAGAATCGTCTCAACCTGGACCCAAACTGCCACCAGAATAGAGATTCTGGACAAGACCCACTGTACTAAGCTGCTGCCACAAGAGTCAAGAAAGCTGCCTTTTATTTTTGCTGCCTTTGCTAGTTTGGCTCCATCTATTGCCTATTTTCTTTAATAATATTTAAGGTTAGGATTAAAAAGGGCAACCTGGCTGGCACCCCAACAATTCATTGAAGTCACAGAGTGTCCTTCCAGCCGTCCACAATTCCTATAGAAATTAAGAAGGGGACAATCCAAAAAAAACATTCAAGGTGTCTGATGATATCACTCAAATTGCAGGCTGGACTCTGATCCTTTTTTGACAGTCTAAGTCAAGAAAAAAGTGTGCAATGTACTCTATAATTAAACGTAGAGTTACACCTGGTTTAATAGAAATTGAGGAATAATGTATTTACTGAGGAGAATTTACTTAAAATTTTCCCAACACCGTCTATAAATGTCAGTTAGCAATTGATTTCTGATTACAGATGTTGTCCTTGCCTTGCACCTGACGATTTCTGGGATATAGCTGGTTTGGAAGATGGATGGATGGATGGTTATAGAATGCTGATAAAATAAATGATAGTCACCTTCCTCTACATAAGGATTTGGGTTGGGTCCATTTTGCTTAAGGAAATACTCCACCCAAAAATGATATACTTTATATATATTATTCACCCCATATGGTTTGTAGTGATGGCTGAGAAAAACTTTTAATCTCATGTTTTCATGGATAATGGAAAAAACAGTTGTCTTTTGGAACAGGCATCAATAGAGACCAACAATGTATTGCAGCAAACAATATCAAAAATATCCATGAAAAAGTCTATTGCTAGTCATGTTGCATAATTCACATGTCAAATCATCCAGTTGTAAGCTCACAGCGTGTAAAACACATGCCTTTTTTACAAAAATATTGTTTCATAAAAACATTTACACAAGATCAAGCTTTTCACTTTTAGTTCTGGCTTTCTTCCCGTCATTCATTCATCAAGAGACCTGTCCTTGTATTCCTTTAAGTTAATACATGTTTTACAACAGATGACTAATTTTTGGGAAAACCATTGTGTCATGATATTATCACATCAATATTTAAACTGTTTCAGAAAGCACCATGTAGGTGCTGAATTCTTTTTTAGTAAAGTCTCACACAGACACGCCTTTTCATAAAGATGTTCTATTAAGACTTTTGGTTACATATGGAGTAGATCTGCCTACAGTATGTTGCCAAACAATAATTCAGTATTCTCAGGTGGTTGTTTCACTAGTAAAAAATCATTTGCAGGAGAACAGTCCTAATTGGTGAAATTAACAAGCTACTCTTTGTCATATTTCTTTCTTGAAAGAATACAAACAATAGTTTTTTAAATGTGTTTCTCTTACAGTTATACATAGTCCATTTTTCAGTTACTGCTTATTTATCTGCAGTTTAAATTACTAGCTATGTAAAGATGGGTATAGCATTTTTAGGAAATTAGATTCGATCACAACTTAATTTATTTGTAATTTGAAATATCCATGCATCCAAAGGGTGACCCTACAACGACCTAAATCATCCATCCATTATCCAACCCACTATATCCTAACTACAGGGTCACGGGGGTCTGCTGGAGCCAATCCCAGCCTACACAGGGCGCACTGCAGGAAACAAACCCTGGGCAGGACGTCAGCCCACCGCAATGACCTAAATCAGAAGGTGGCAAATATAAAAGCTATAAAAACCTGGACATGGACACAAATAGATGAACACACACCCGCTTGGTCCATAATAGAAAGTAAATCTTGCAGTACTTCTTTATATTCCTTGCTTTGTATACCAGTAAATACAGTACAAGGTATCATCAATATACTAATAAACCAATTGTCCTTCATTCACTCAGAATATGGAATTAATGTAGGAAGCACTTCAAGTTTGACAATATTTTATCTGTGGCACTTCTACATGATAACCACCTTTTTCCACCCTCTTAAACTTACACAGCTTTTAATGTGTGGAAAATGTATGGGATTAACCATTTAGAGATGTGTATATAAATTATGTCTTTCCATCCTACAAACAATTGCACTCCAAATTTAGCTTCCCATCAACATAATTTTTCACTATCTCCAAATTAGAAACTTTGCTAAACAAAATCTGCCCAATTTTCCTCACTATTTTACTTAAATTTCTTTACTTAGATTTCTTCCACAAAGATAAATGCAAAATTTCACTAGAAAGTAGCAGGTATTTATTAATGTCATCCTTAATTGTTAGTAATTTCAATAGCTTTAGGTGACTACTTCATAATAATTATTTTTCTTCCTATGATTTTTTGCTGGGTAAGGTAGATATACAGTATCTAATATCATTTGAGTAACTTTAGTTTTATAAGCAGTTATTAACAGGTTGCATGTTGTAGAACATATAGCCTTTTTTAACATTATATAAAATTATGAAAAATGACAGTAATTTATTCAAAGGTATTATTCTAAAGATGATGTATTATGTTAGTTAATAAAAAAATTATAGTCTACTAGCTGGTTTATAATGTATACTTAACTAAAGTGTAACCGATATATCAGACCAATCTGAAGTTCTTCACGTCAATAAAATACATAGCATGTTACATTAAGTTATGAAAAAAAACACTGCTGTCTCACAGTTCCAGGATAAGTGATAAATTGATTCCCAGCCCACAGTCTCTGGGTATTTGCAGATTTTCTCAGGAAATACTTTTGTCTTCCACATGTTAACCGCATAAATTAGGTTATTAAAATTCTGACTAAGAACGATAAATTAACGTTTATGGCTGTCTTTAAAAAGGAAACTGGAGTAGCAATTGAACAACTCATGCAAACACAGGTAGAATGTACAGGGTCCATATGGATAATGACCAGACATTACCACTATTGATCATTTTATAAATAAAGTAATAAAGTATATTTACCATGGACTGTGCTATTATATTATTATTCTTAATCACAGTGATTCTTTTCGGTGCCATTGCCATGCTCTGTTTTTATGTTTCTCCATCTTAGAAGTCTTGATTTTTTAAATAAATGTAGTTGACAGGGAGTAATGAATTTAAAGATCTTCAGTTAAATTAGAGCCAAATGAGTGGTTCTAATTGACAAAATAGATAGCAGAGGAAGACAGTTAACCTACACTGACATCCTTTTGTGATGTTGCCATAGACACCAGATATAAGAGTAATTTTTAATGCTTCAGAGAATGCCAGAGCTTCTGATTTTGGTGCACACATATTTAAAGTGGTTTGTTGCTCCTGTACATCAGATGATTGATGGACCAATGTTTTTCCCTCAAGAAAAAATATGGCATGCTGTACAACATTGAAATTAAAATACCGTAGCCCTTGAATATAAGAAAAAAAATCATTTAACAGCACTATAGAGATAAAGAAATTGCTACAAGGAAAGAGATTATATATATATATATATATATATATATATATATATATATATATATATACATATATACAGTATATACATACATATACACACACACAAAATTTATTCTGGTGGCCTTTGAGTCCACGTTTTCTTCTGTGATTTCATTTCTTTACAAGCCTCACCATTTAACACAGTGGTTCATGACAACGAGCTCATCTCATTCCCAGCTTAGTGCACTGGAATGACCTTGGGACCTCTACTGGTGCTTTATTGCTGTAGATTTTCAAGGGATGCATTGTCAGCTGGTGAGTGATCCTGCCTACTGCACAATCACATAATTATATGTGAAAGTAGATAACTACCAGTCCCTGCTAAAAGGGAAAGCATATATCACAGGGAGGATCAGTCTTCTCTTAATGGTATTGCAAAGGCCATGAAAGTTCACACTTTCTATTAGCAGATGTGTGCCTGTAGTTGTCACTTTAACCAGATAGCTTAGGAAAATAAATACAGGATAATATCAGGGAAAAAAATATCAGGGATGTTGGAGTCGATAATGTGTTGTCCAGATTTTATAAAACCAGAATAAAGAAATAAAAATAAGTAATTAAAAGAATTAATTAGTATATCACAAACAAACAATAATAGCAAAAAACAAAGTATGCCTTTTTATGATGTACTACAGGCATTTATGTAAAACAATAATTTAATTTACAATTTTAGCACTTCTGAATCTAAGTGACGATTGGCTACTTCCTGGAGGAAATAAGATGGTCAAGATAAAGGATGAATATATTCTTAATGAAATAAATACTACATGTGTTCATTTAAAGAGCTACTTTTAGACATCTTTTTTTACAGAACTTGCAAGGTGTGTTTAGTTTTTCAATTTAGTCATTGTTTTGTATTGGGTAGGAGCATTCATAGTAAGCTCACAGTTGGCATGGCAGTTTATGAATTAAATAAAAATTAATACAAGGGAAGGTCAGGGAGAATTTTCTTTACTGAACTGGAAAAATTCCTCAATTATTCACACAGGATGAGTAGTGTAAGACATCACCATTATTATAATTTTTGTTACTTTAATAATGAAGAGTAATTGTAACGAGTCACTAAAGAAGTTGCACTACTTTGGAGTGTGAGGTACAGTATACTATGTGTAATCAAACCTAGATTTCAATTTAGCCCATCCATCCATCCATTTTCTGAAGCTAAGTGTAAGGTCACAAGTAATAAGACACTGTCCCATTAGAATTGGTAGAAACAGCTCTGGATAGGGTGCTGCTCTATTATCACAAAACACATCCATATTTAAGTACACCAGACCTAACTTTGGGAAGTAGAAGGTGAGAAAGAAAAACTTAAAACATTAACTTGCATTCCTTTATGAGGAAAGGTTGACCTCTGATACTATCAGAAGACCCCGTGAAGAATGTCAGATCTTTGGACTATAAGAATGTTTAAATTGATTCTAAGTGTGTATACATAGAAGGGTGTATTCCTTAGGAATGCAAATGGTTGTTTATTTCATGTCTTAGGACATTCCAGTATGTCATAAATTAAGATTTAACCTTAATCTATGTATAACCTCAGAATGAACTGCTAGGTTTTTTTTTTCTTTTCTAGGATATAAAAGAGAGAACGGGTTTAGTTTATTTATTCTGCCAAAATCCAAATCAGTTGACTGAGTTGGAAAGAGGCAGTCTCACATTCTCTCTACTCACCAAGAATTAAGAATAAAGAAATTATTTTTACTTTAATTGAGTTTAAGTTTTTCCGTTGTTTTTCGACTTCAGCGCTCACAAAGGAAACAGAAGTATCCAAAGAAAACAAATGCAGTAAACATTTAAGTTCTTTGCAGATAGTGCTGTAACCAGTAATTGAACCATTGTCAATGGAATAGTCATGCAGCACTATTAACAGTACTACTGTGTCATGCATTTCAAAATAGTAACTTTAAAATGATTTCAAAATACAGAATGTATGTGATGATTCACTAAAAAGAGGCATGCTGGTGCACTGATCAGTAGAGTAGTGAAGTGAAGTTTGAAAGTTTGCCTCAACTTCCTGCCCAGGCAGTGTCTGGGTAGAGGCTATTTATTTTCTTTGTGTTCATGTAAATTTTCCTAGCCTACTCTGATTCTCTCCCATATCCTAATGACATGCACTTTACATTTACTCTAAAGTAGGCTGATATAAAATGTGCATTTCTGTTTTTATATCCTCTGTGATATCCACTGTTGGTTACTGCCTCATGGCTACTGCTAATGGACAATCAGTGGGCATTAGCATAAGTAAGTGCAAAATTATTCAATAAATGAAGAATATAAGCCATTAAGTACCTGCCACTTGTTCTAAATAGTACTTTCTATTCTGCATTGCACATCTGATAAGGAGTAATGCTGCCAAGATTCCAAGTTTACCACGGCTGCCTTACAGTCATATGGACTCAAGTTCAATTCCACACTTGCGTGTTTGGCCAGTTTTCAAGGTATTCATTAATTTGCATGTTTTATTTGCAGGTAGTCTATTTTAATCTATCTAAATACTCCTGACTCTAGGGTTGTACTAGCATTACTTCTAGGGTTGTCTGTGCAAAGCTACCAAGGCAGGCTCTGGTTTTCTGTGACCCAGTAAAGGTAACAATGTGTTAAGGAAATTGATTTGTGGATAGTCTAATATTTAAATAGTTTTCACTTCCATTTTTATATTGTAATATTCACTGTTTCTACCTAGATTGCAACAGAGTCATGTTTTCTTTTTTGCTTGGTTTGTTGGACATCACTGCTAAAAACTTAATGTGCTTTACTAGCAATAAGAATATCTCATTACTTATGAACCATATTGATATGCATGGGTCATGCTTTGTAAAATTAAATCTGTAGTAGACAATCTGCTCTTTTATACAATGCTACTCTGATAGTTTGCCTGACAAACTGTAAAAGCAATAAACAACAGTGTATCCTCAGGAAATTATTTTTCATGAAATACATGAACACTTTAGCTCTTCACATATCCTCATAATGCACTGATCCATCTATCCATGTACTTTCATTAACTGCTTACACTTAGCTAGGATATAAAAAGGAAAGAATGCATATTATTTTAGATTCACTTTATGTACAACATGCAGAGGAAAATTAATATTAACGCAAATTACAATTTAAAGAAATGCAGGATACAGAACAGGAGGTTGCAAAGTAAAAAAGGAGAAAAAAAATCACCTGGAAACCTCTGGCTTTCCTGTTCCACCAAACATAAAATTTTTGAACAGTTAAACTTGAGTCTTCAAGCTAAAATGATCATATTAAATCAATTCAAACTTGATCTATGATATATTTTCAAATGACACAAAAAGTTACACTTCCAAATGTTTTAGATCTTTTAACGTCTGTAGTGTAGCTTTCAGCCATAAAGGAGAGGGCATTTTTTGACATTGAATGAAATTAATAATAGTAAACGTTCTTTTTTAAAATTCTGCTTCAAATTTAATTCACATAAAAGATAAAATAAAAGTAAAGTTCAATGTACCTCTTTCTTTTACAAAGGGTTATTAGTTTTTAATCAAATGCTGCTTTCCTGAGTGCTTCTTGAAATAGAGGTCCACAAAAGGCAAACATTGATTTTTTGCCTGCTTTCTCTAAGCTATATTCAAACTAATGCACTAGAGCCTTTTAAAGAAATTTCTTCTGTAGCAGTGAAAACCATCTTCTCAGGCTCCATTGAGATTTATAAAACATAACATTGTTTAACATTTTCAAATCTAAAATCTTTCAACCTGAAATTTAAAACCAATTATGGAAATCCACTAAATGTTTGCCTATCTTTGCAAATCTTTGAACTTAGTTATGATGATGAAATGATGTATAAACCTCAAAATATCTATGTATATATCTATCTTAATAATTTAATTATATTGACAAGAAGATGAAAAATTGCCATCAACATTTTTTTTTAAACCACAGTGAGTTGAAATCCTTAGTCAGGTGAAAATTTGATTACTTACAGAATTTTGTTCTATTTATAAAGGGAGTGAAACCAATAAAATCAGTCAGCATTAATTAAACTACAGAAGAAGGTTTCAGCAGTAGAAAACCAAAAACTCTTTTGAAAATTGTGTAAGTTTAAACTCAGTATAAAGAAAAGCACTTTGTAACTATTAGTAGTAAGCTAGTGACTATTTACCCTGCATTTCCCAGTATTATTTTAAATTTCTTGTGTAAAATATAACATTGTATTAAAAAGAAGTTGTGTCACAGCACTTCTGTGACCATAGAAATTCAACTAATGTCCGACCATGCATCCATCCATCAATTAATTCATTTCCTTGCTTATCCAGGGCACTGTCCAAGCAAGCAATGGGCACAAGTCATGGATAATCTCTCGACAGTGAGGCACTCCATTGCAGTCTGAAAAAACACACATTTAACAATTTTAATTCTCCTGACTTTCATGTCTTTGGACTGTGGGATCACACATGCTAAACTTACACATCACTACATTTAGTGTAACCCTGTTAAGCTATATGTGCATTGAATTATCATTTTCATCCTGGGTCCGCAATCCCTACTAACCCCTACTTTCTCTGCTGTTCTTTTTCCTGTTTTCGGTGGTGGTGATCTGTGCCACCACCACCTGATCAAGGCACCATGCAGTCCCTACATTGATGGATTGTAGGTCAGATATCCACATGACCATCATCATCTAATTCTTCCACGTAAAGCCTGAAAAGCATGAGGACTGATTTAGATCATTTATGTTAGGTAGAATGCACAGTGGGGGGCAGGCAGGCTCTTAGCCTTGGAACCCCTGCAGATTTTTTTTTTTCTCTCTGGCCCATCTGGAGTTTATTTTTATGTCCTCCTGGCCAGCTGACCTTACTTTATTTTTTGTTACTTAGTATTGCTTAATCTTATTTTTGCATCATATAAACTTTTTTCTTCATCTTGTAAAACACTTTGAGCTACACCATTTGTATGAAAATGGGCTATATACGTTGTGTCACAAGAACGAGACATGGACAGATAAAGGTTTGGGGCAGCCACCCGTGTAATGTGGTTTCCTGGCTGCAAAAGTCGTTTCAGCAAAATAATCAGCACTGAAGTGCATACAACTGAATCCAAAACAAGACTGAGGAAAAAGGGAAAAGGGGCAGGTTTTAAAGGGGAAGAGAGGAAGTGAGGTCATATGGATCAAGCACGTGGTCTTCCACCATTGGATCATAGCCGGAAGTGACATCAGAGGGACTGGACCTGGTGTGGTCGACTTCCATTGGCTCGGTCCCAGAAGTGATGTCACTGGTATCACTGGCTGCAAAGTCGCAAAAATGTATACAGCACTGATGTGCACAAAACCAATTCCAAAACAGAACTGAGGGAATAGGGAAAAGGTGGAGGCTTTTAAAGGGGAAGACAGGAAGTGAGATCAAAGGGGTCGGGCTCATGAAGGTTTTCAGCAATAGGTTCGAGCCCGGACGTGACATCACAGGGACAGGAGCCGGCAAGGTCTTTCTCCATAGGCTCGGTCTCAGAAGTGACGTCAAGAGGGCCAGGTGGAATCTCCCATTACTGGTCTGCAGGCAAGGGAGAAAAAGAGTCAGTGCACTCTGCCACATCCCGGTATGACTCGGAACTGCCCTTACTCTAGCCCTTTAGCTGCATCCCATGCACACGTGTGTGACATCAGTATTCTGGGTTTGACTTTCACTCTTGGTCTCAAGTCAGTTTTCACCTTAATGTTTTGGCTCTGGATATTAAATAGGATTGGTGAATGACTTTGTAGTTCTAGTCTGAGCATAATCACAGTTAAGCCCCCTAATTAGAAAAACATTTTCTTTTTCTTCTCTGAAAGGTTTATCTTTTTTTTGGAGTATATTTCTCAGCCTTTGAGAAAAAGAAACATTTTATTTTGTTTCTGAATTGAATGGACAAGTCTCGGTCAGCTTCATAAAATGTTGTGCCAATGCATAACTTGGATCAGTCAGCTTGCTTGGGAAAGGAGATGGACAGTCAGTTTGGGAAAGAGGATGGGTGTTGGGTGAGCAGTGTGTGTTTTTTGTGACTGCTATAACAGTCTGGGGAGAAGTGGGACCTGGCTCAATGGTACATTGAGGCCCTAGACAGTTACTAACCCCAAAAAAGAGACAGGCTAATTAGAGTCCCTCTTTTAGATCTGCACAGTTAGATCCATAACTGAAGTTGAGAATTCCCTCTTATAGACTGACACCTTTGTGATAATATATGAAACTTTGCCTATGACTAGAGCTGGACCTGGGAAGAAGGGAATCAGGCAATGTTAAGCAGTGGTCCATCCAACAAAGTTGATTTTCCAAAATATATTAAAAAAGAACATCAATACAGGTTCTGAAGGGCTAAGGAATATCAGCAACTGTCAATGGTTACCACTGATGGTTCTTCACAGCCTACACTAACACTTTATATTGTCTAAGATGATATAAAATCTTCTGAATCCAAAATGAAGCTACAAACAAAATGTGAAAATTAGAAATTTAGGGAAGCAAGGGTCAAGCCAATTGCTTAGCTTTTTTTTTTTAATCTCTGGATGTGTGGAACATGCTGAAATTGTGCTGACTAATTTTAACTGCCCTATTTCATGAATACTGTATAGCATGCAGTAGAGAAGCTTTGGCCTGCCTACAAGAAAACTGCAAGCATTCCTTAAACTACCACTACTAGACAAGTCTTCTTTTTAAGGAAAATGCTGATGGTGTCCTACTAAATTAAATGCAGAGTTTTCTCTTATTGTTTCCTCTCAGGTGAGACAAGAATGTTGGACAGATACCTTTTTTGTCTGGAACAGTAAAACTACTCCAGGACTTCCTTCTTTCTAGCAGGGTAGGTCACATTCAATGCATTGTATATGTTCGGGTTATGCTGCTATGCTTCTGTAGGAAAAGCCCATTTATTATAATTGCTAGGTGTAACCAGAATATCAGCATATTAAAGATTCCAGCCTGTGCCATTTATGATACAAAAGCATTTACTCAGACTTTAGGCACAAGTTTGAACTTGTTCTAACCTCATCAAAGATTTCATGTTAAAAAGTAAACAAATGATTAGTAAAGTGATGGATCTTGCACACGTACCACTCTAATTTCACTTTCTTATGCTCCTTATTTGTTCAAGGTAAATATTTGCTTTTCCCCTGTTTAGCTCCTGTAATAGTAATAATAAAAAAAAATCTTGCTTGATGAAGCGTCGCAACCAAACAAATAAACAGTTGCCATGCCTCTGTTTCTTTGCTGAATTATATAAGCTCAGTACCTGGAGCCGATTTCCTCTAGATAACCATTCTTGCTGGGAAGGAATTATGGCATTTTGTTAAATGAAGTGTTACTGAAATAATTTCCATCAAGCAATACGCACAGTGTGAACTACCTGACAAGGAAAATGGCCACGAACGTCTGTAATCTCTCAGTGAATTCAATTTTGGCATGTGCTGTCTGCACTGAGCTGTATAATGAGAAAGAGCTGAGACCCAAGCTGCTGCAGTGTGGACACACTTTCTGCTTAAGATGCCTCACAGAAATTCTAAAAGGAGCTAGCAAGCAGAGTTCTGATAACAGGGACTCAAAACTCTCATGCCCAAGCTGCAGACAAGAGACATCGCTTTCAAGTCTCAGTGCCCTGGACCTCGCTGATAATTTTGCAATCATCGAGTGCTTAAGTAGTGCCAAAGGAGCTAATGAAGCATGTTGTTACTGTCAAAAGCATCCAGATGAAAGAATCAAATTCTTCTGCATGCCGTGTCACAGGTTTGTGAAATAGATGCTTGACTACCTTTATCAGTACTTATAAAGAGCTTGTTAGACAAGTGTCAGTGCTATTTACATTGCATGTCTCATCTCGGAAAAATAGATTGAATAAAAAACAAAAATAATATTTCACCTGTTTGTTTTTGTACAAATAATGAATTGTGTCAATTCAGTTAACTTTGACTGAATGTATTTAGTTTTTGTTAATTTTATAGAACATATGAATTAATCAAATAAAGCAAGTAGTGCTTAACTAAAATAATACACTGTTTGTCTATGGTACTTGATCTTATTCCTGTAAGTCATCATAGTTGAGATGAATACCATAGAGGTTGCCAGTAAAAGAGGGTACAATTGTTCATTGACTTGAGAAGGCCATCTGTTATTGCACAGCCATTTTCTTTTATTATTTGGTACTATGTTTATTAATCCAGGTATTAATATCCATATAATAGATGCATGTTTCCAGAGGTGACTTTAATGTCAATGTCAATTTATTTATATAGCACATTTAAAACAACATAGTAATGCTGCGGCCAAAGTGCTTTACAATAATAGAATAAAAGAAAAAGAAAAAAAACAAAAACAATCTATACTAATCTATACTCACTCACTGACTGACTGACTGACTGACTGACTGACTGACTGACTCATCACTAATTCTCCAACTTCCCGTGTAGGTAGAAGGCTGAAATTTGGCAGGCTTATTCCTTACAGCTTCCTTACAAAAGTTGGGCAGGTTTCATTTCGAAATTCTACGCGTAATGGTCATAACTGGAAGCTGTTTTTCTCCATTTACTGTAATGGAGATGAGCTTGAAACCCATGGGGGCGGAGTTTGACATCATCACGCCTCCCACGTAATCACGCAGTACGTAGAAAACCAGGAAGAGCCCCAAAAAGCGCTGAAGAAAACATGCATTATATAATTGAGAAGGCAGCGAAACAATAAGAAGCGAGCGAGTGATATATACAACCATATTCATGAGTTCTGCTACTTCGGAAACAAAGCACAGTGTAAACCAACACTTTAAATTAAGTTCATAGACAGGCTGCCGCTGGCGTTTGTAATTTAGTGCCTGCCCATATAAGGCCGTCCGTCAGCGGCAATCCAATAGCAAACTGCCACGGGTAAATATTGACGGGTGACGGACTGTGCTTATGCAGAGGAAGACGAGATAGTCAGGGTGGTGTTTGGCACAAACTCAGCGAAACTGCGAGAGAAAGTTTTAAGTACCGGAACTTCGGTAGCATTAGATACAGCCATGGACATAGCACGACATGGCAGCAGCACAGCTGGGAAACTTCGATGCATGTACACCGAGCGGCTCACGTGAACTGACGCAGTGCACAGACAAAAAGCAAGAGTTCCAAAGAGCGCTGAACAAAAACCGAATTACACAATTGAAAAGGCAGCAAAAAAATATGAAGCGTCTGATACATACAAGATAAGTATGTAATAAGTGCAGCTACTGCAGAAACAAAGCACACGGTGGAAAAAGTGAATGTCCCGCTAAAGGAAGACAGTGTTAAAAAAAAAACCCGTGCATGCAGTGTGTCAGGTCTCAGATAAAGAAGAAGACGAGCTGTTTATTGATGCAGTAAGAAACGAATCTTTTTCATAGCTTATTTAACACACTACGTCTCCGCTGCGATACGCGGGTATATATATGTGTATATATATATATACCCTGATCTGCATACTCGAATAATGAATACTTTATTCGCAATCAATGATTGTTTTGGTAAAGCCATACTCAGTGTATTCATTAGATGAACGGTAAAAAAGTAAGAGCGAGGGGAGGGTCACTTATTGAGGCATGCAGGCAAAACCACATTAGCACGCGGGCTCGATGTACGAAAAAATATATCTTTTCAAGTTCTATTTAGTCCATATGTGTCAAACTCAAGGGCCACGGGCCACATCC
>JANRMT010062791.1:84972473-84983117 GCA_026402145.1 Polypterus bichir lapradei | reverse complement strand
ATATATATATATATATATATATATATATATATATATATATATATATGACAGCAACACTCATCACTCACAACAGTGACAAAACAATTACATTGACAATCATGTTACGTTATTTTCAAAATGTTTCCTTTTCTTTTTCATTGCTTCTTTAACACACTACTTCTCCGCTGCGAAGCGCGGGTATTTTGCTAGTAAACAATAAAACATAAATAGTAATAAAATATATGAACATAAAATAAGATAGATAATAAATAGAAATAATGTCATATGATCACAAAGAGGAAAACCATCAGTATTACTGATGGTCACTGAATGCAAGTGAAAAGAAGTGAGTTTTTAATCTTGTTTTGAACTGTTCCATTGTAGACGACTCCTTTATATGATGAAGTAAAGAGTTCCACAGGCGAGGGGCAGCAGCTGCAAAGGCCCTGTCCCCCTTGGTTTTACATTTGGTACGAGGGACAACAAGAGACAACTGACCAGAAGATCTAAGCACTCTGGATGGCTGTTGTAAAATACACAATTCAGATAAATAGGCTGGAGCAAGCCCAAGTAAAGATTTAAAAACTAGCAGCAAGATTTTAAAATCAATTCGAAAACTGACAGGCAGCCAGTGTAAAGAAGCTAAAATAGGAGAAACAGAGTCATACTTCCAGCGAGCGGCAGCATTTTGGACCAGCTGTAACCTGTGTATCAGAGATTTGTTAATCCCAGAATACAGC
Organism: Polypterus bichir lapradei; assembly: GCA_026402145.1. NCBI lineage: Eukaryota > Metazoa > Chordata > Cladistia > Polypteriformes > Polypteridae > Polypterus > Polypterus bichir. Next base: position 84,982,398 of record JANRMT010062791.1, on the reverse strand, counting down.
GAACTGCAATAATCGAGGCGAGAAAAAGTAAAAGCATGAGTAGCTTTCTCAAGATCTTTAGAAGATAAAAAAAAGGCTTTATCTTACCTAATAGATGAAGTTGGAAAAAGCAACTCTTGACTACAGAATTTACTTGTTTTTTTAAAAGAGAGGTTACTATCAAAGGTAACACCAAGATTGCGGACTTGAGGTTTGGAAAAGGCAGACAAAGAGGCGAGAAGTCCAAGACCCACTATAAGCACCTCCGTTTTATTTTGATTTAGATCAAGAAAGTTATTGGCCATCCAGGATCTTAGTTCAGACAGACAGTTGTGGAGTTGATTTGTTGCAGAGTTGCAGACGGGAATATAAACCTGAGTATCATCAGCATAGCAGTGAAAAGAAATGTTAAATTTCCTAAAAATCGCTCCAATAGGGTGAAGGTATATAGAGAATAAAATAGGACCCAAATGGATCCCTGAGGAACACCATATTTAAGAGGAGCAATAGATGAAAAAGAGGAATTTAAAGTCACTCAAAAGTGAGTTAAATATGACCTAAACCAGTTAAGAGCAGCCCCTTTAATCCCAACAAGATGTTCGAGCCGCATCAGCAATATTTCATGGTCAATGGCGTCAAAGGCAGCGGACAGGTCAAGGAGAACAAGGACTGCCGCATCACCTGAGTCAGTAATAAGAGAGATGTCGTTTAACACTTTCAGGAGTGCTGTTTCAACACCATGATAACGCCTAAAACCAGATTGGTAGGTCTCAAATAAATTATTGGAGTTAAGGTGATCGACCAATTGATTATAAATAATTTTTTCTAGAATTTTAGCCAGAAATGGGAGCTGGGAAATTGGACGAAAGTTGGTTAAAACTCCAGGATCTAATCCTGCCTTTTTTAGATGGGGACGGACTGCAGCATGTTTAAAAAATGAGGGAACAACACCCAAACTAATAGAATCATTTATAATGGCTAGTAAAGATGGGCCCAACACATCAAAGGCTTCTACTAAGAGACGTGGTGGTACAATATCGAGGGGGCTGAGGGCTGGTTTAAGGGTGTCAATAGTTCTTTTTAGCATTGAAAGTGATTAACAGTAGGAAGTTCATAGCCAGTTTGAACAATGCCACGGCGGATAGTATCAATTTTGCTGACAAAGAATGATAGAAACTGCTCACATGAAAGAACAGTGCTATTGAGGGTGAATGGCCGTATTAATTGAATTAAATAAAACCCTAGGATTGTTTGAATGGCGGGATACTAAATCGGCAAAGAAGTCATGTTTCGATTTCTTAACTTCAGCCTGGAAATTGAAAAGAGAAGTCCTGAAAATCTGTTTAGAGATAGTCAGTCCATCTTTTTTCCAACGCCGTTCAGCAGTTCAACAGGCGCGGCGCAGTGATCGTGTAGTTTCATTTAGCCAGGGAGCAGGTCTTTCCTTATTACTGCGTATCTTGGGTGGAGCAATTGCGTCTAAAACCGTTTCACAGGAGGAATTAAATTTTACGACAGAGTCATCGATATCATTATTTTGGTCATGCATATAAAGACTAGAGAAAATGGTTTTAAAATCTGATATAATGGAAGAATTTAAAAAGCGCAAGCAGCGTGGTGGACTGCTATTAGTCGGGAGATCAACAGTAATATGCAGATCCATAACATTCTGCATCGGCAGGAAGATATGATCTCTTGCCCTCACTAACCTCAGTTAGGCCCACTACAGACCTCATTCCCAGTTTCAGCTTTCTCCATATGTTTTTTTCATATTCTTATATGTTTTATTTCTTCAAGTAGTTCTTTTTAAAGCAGTTACTCAGAATATAGATCTACATGATTTTTTCCTAAGACACCTTGTAGATTTATTGAGGTTCTCTAAGTGAACATAATAATGCAGTGAACATAACATCTAATTACAGTACATCCATGCAAAATACATTCATATTTCACAGTGAGGATAAACTCAAAGATATTAGTGCATTGTGTTGAGTTGTACAACACTTTAGTTCTCATATTTATATAAGTAGATCTTAGACATGTTAATTGATAATTTGGGGTTCATATTGTACTTGTAATTAACATAGATTTAATATGAACTCAAAAAAGAGATAAAGCTTAACATGCGTTTTATATTTTATCTACTATGGCATAAGCCATTCAAGCAGGAAATGCTTTGATATTGCTTCCCGTGTTCTCTGTTAAATTCTTCATATTCATGCCTGCATTTGTTGTGCCATTCACTGTGCCACACTGTTGTGATGTAAGATTTTGCATATAACTTGATAAATGTTTTGTATGTCTTTATTTATAATTTAGGCAAACCAATGTAATTTAGTGTTACATTGGTGAGAGGTATTCGTGTTTGCCCCCCCCCCCCCCCTCCCTTTTTGACTGTCTCTTTGTAATTTTATGACAGGATTTGGGGGGATGTGTCTTAAATCAGTTTGATGAGTATTTCTCTGCTAAAGTCTTTCAACCCCCTGCATGGAAGCCAGGAAGTTTAACATATGGTTTTGGGGCAGGAGTTAAGATGTTCTATTTCACCCATTGGTTTGAGGTATGGCTGTTTGGATTGGCTGAAGGGTTTGGACAGAAAACCTATAAATTTGCTTGCTCAACCACATTCTTTCTCTCTAACAAACATATGATGAAGAAGCATCTCTCTTGCTAACCTGTGATGATGAAGACAACACAATGAAGAGCACAGCTCAGCAGCCATATTGAACAGACATGTGGCTGAAAGCTGAGCACCAAAGATGCCTTAACTAGAGACATTTTAAGTAACTACAAGTCTGTGTGCCACCTGAATTATACATCACCATTTTATCAGGTTGCATGGTTGCCAATATTCAAATGTACTTTGCATTTTGTTATTATTTATGAATATTATCAGTAATACATTATTTTATGTGTAACTTAACTCCTGCTTGTCTTTTTACTATATCTAATTGCCTGAGGTTCTAGATATAGAAGGGAAGGTGGGGATAAGTTATATACAGTGGTAAGTCTGTGAGATTAGGCATTCTAATGCTACATATTAATAATACAATAGGGGAAAGTAGAGCAATTTATATATTACTCTACCAAGATAAAACACACACATACTTTCAGTATTAACCCAGATCACAGACATCTAAAAAATACTACACTGAAAAAGTGAAACGTATATAAATCATTACATTAAATCTAGTTTTCCTAGTTTAATTATATTTATGATTGTTTAGCTTACATTAAGAAATCTTGTCAAGTACATTTTGCTTACCGCTTCCACAGTTTTTTTTGTCTAAATACAAGCAAAACAACTCCCATTTAAAGTATTTGTGTGTAGTTTTTGCATATGCACTTTAATGCAGTGCAGTAATGAAAGGACTCCTATACAACCAGCACATCAAGAGTAATAAAAAAATAAATTAAATCCTTAGGAACAGTTATTCAGCAGCATAAAACTAAATACTAGATGCTCATTTTCACTACATATACTTGTTATGAATAATTTACCATGAAAAAGTTATTTTGTAAGTCTCAATTGTTATTAAAATGATCAGAAATATCACATGGCATCTGGTTGTCAATGAATACAGATAGGTTTCTTAAGTGAGAATTCATAATCCTGCACCTAAGATGGAAACATTTACAAAAAATTGAGTTATAGAGATAATGTATAGTAAGCAAAATATTAACTATTTTCAGTTATTATCAATAGCTTGGGTAGCACAGCTATGCCTGACCAGCATATGGAGTTTTCATATCCATTCCTGCACGGGTTTCTCTTTCGGTATTCTAGTTTTCTTCCCACATCCAATTGACAAGTGCATTATAGTTGGAAAATCTGGACTAGACTTGGTCCTTGCATGGGCGAGTATGTGATTGTGCTTGGCAATGAATTTACAGTCTGTGTAGAGTTAACAACAGTTTAATTTAAATAATGATCAATCCAACATCAAATTTGCGTAATTCAGAATTAAAAGCATGGAGGTAATTCTTGGATGTAAAGGGTACAGAGTAGGAATGAACACTAGAGGTGACACCAATCTATTAAGGGGCACATGCTGTTATACAGGGATAACTTAGAATTGCCAATTAAGAGATTAGATTAGAGATTTTTTATTGTCACATACACTGAGAGAGCACAGTTAAATTCTTGTACCACACTTGCAGGAGAAGTGGATGGAAGGAGCGTATACTGCTCAAAAAAATTAAAGGAACACTTTGAAAACACATCAGATCTTAATGGAAAAAAAAACCCTGCTGGATATCTATACTAATGTGGACTGGGTAATGTGTTAGGAACAAAAGGGTGCCACATCGTTTCATGGAAATGAAAATTATCAACCTACAGAGGGCTGAATTCAAAGACACCCCAAAAATCAAAGTGAAAAAATGATGTGGCAGGCTAGTCCATTTTGCCAAAATTTCATTGCAGCAACTCAAAATCATACTCAGTAGTTTGTATGGCCCCCACGTGCTTGTATGCATGCCTGACAACGTCGGAGGTGGGGGTCGAAGCATGCTCCTAATAAGACGATGGATTATGTCCTGGGGGATCTCCTCCCAGATCTGGACCAGGGCATCACTGAGCTCCTGGTCAGTCTGAGGTGCAACCCGGTGGCGTCGGATGGACCAAAACATAATGACCCAGAGGTGTTCTATTGGATTTAGGTCAGGTGATCGTGGGTGTCAGTCAATGGTATCAATTCCTTCATCCTCCAGGAACTGCCTGCATACTCTCACCACATGAGGCCAGGCATCGTCATGCACCAGGAAGAACCCAGAACCCACTTGACCAGCACAGGGTCTGACAATGGGTCCAAGAATTTCATCCCATACTTAATGGCAGTCAAGGTGCCGTTTTCTAGCCAGTAAAGGTCTGTGCGTCCCTCCATGGATATGCCTCCCCAGACCATCACTGACCCACCACCAAATTGGCCATGCTGAACGATGTTACAGGCAGCATATCATTCTCTGAGGCTTCTCCAGACCCATTTACATTTGTCACATGTGCTCAGGGTGAACCTGTTCTCATCTGTGAAAAGCACAGAGCACCAGTGTTGGACCTGCCAATTCTGGTATTCTATGGCAAATAACAATCGAGCTCCACAGTGCTGGGCAATGAGCACAGGGCCCACCAGAGGACATCGAGCCCTCAGGCCACCCTCATGAAGTCTGTTTCTGATTGTTTGGTCAAAGACATTCACACCAGTGGCCTGCTAGAGGTCATTTTGTAGGACTCTGGCAGTGCTCATCCTGTTCCTCCTTGCCCAAAGGTGCAGATATCGGTCCTGCTGATGGGTTAAGGACCTTCTATGGCCCTGTCCAGCTCTCCAAGAGTAAATCCCTGTCTCCTGGAATCTCCTCCATGCCCTTGAGACTGTGCTGGGAGACACAACAAACCTTCTGGCAATGGCACATATTGCTGTGACATCCAGGAGAAGTTGGACTACCTGTGCAACCTCTGTAGGGTACAGGTATCCCCTCATGCTACCAATAGTGACACTGACCATGGTCAAATGCAAAAATAGGGATGAGCCAGATGGCTGTCATTAGAGATAATGAATTCAGATCTCTTCAGACATCTGATGGAGTAGATGCTAGGATGCATAGGATGCATATCTGGAGAGGATGAAAGCCACTATCTAAATCAAGTGGACTGTATGGTAAACTGGTGCAATAAAAACTCTCTTACTCTGAATGTAAAAAAGACCAAAGAAATAATATTTGATTTTAAGAGGCAGAAATCTGTATGTTCAACCATTGTAGTTCTGGGAGAGGAGGTAGAAATAGTGGCTGAATATAAATACTTAGGAACTAACCTAGATAACAATCTTAATTGGAATACAAATACAAAAAAATTATTCTCTAAATGCAACCAGTGCTTATTTCTCCTCCATAAACTCAAACTATTTAAAGTAGACAAGGACCTCATGTTGTCCTTTTATTGCAGTATGATCCAGTCTTTGATCACTTTCAGTTTCATTGCCTGGTTTAATAGTCTGACAAACCAAAACTCAGAAAAGCTCCAGCAGGTTACGAAGTATGCAGCTAAAGTTATTGGGGCTGATGTAGATGATTTGACTAGTATGTGTCAGAGGGCAATGTTAAAGAAACTGGAAATCATTTCAACTGATGACAGACATCCATTACATGTAGAACCAAACTTCAGTAAATCAGGAAGAATAGTTGCTTTGAAAACCCACAGAAATCGCTCCAGAAACTCCTTTCTTCCTAGTGTCATATGACTTTTCAATAAGAAATATCGACGATAATGATTAAGGTTTTGATATATATCCTGTAAACTTTTTTTTTTTTGGTGTAAATATGTAGTATCTAACTGCCTTACCTTAACCTTTCTTGTTTCTATTTCTCTGTTTTATTTCATTCTGTCTGTTATTAGATGCAACTGAGAAGGCATATTTTATGTTTTCTTGTGTAAACATGACTAAATAAAGAAACCTTAAACCTTAATGTGTGCACTCCATACTGAGAATAACTGGGTCAGAAAACAAACCCGGAGCTATGAAGTTATGATGCAGCATCTCTACTAACTGTGCCATAGACTTACCCAATAATTAATATGATTAACACAAATAGTATACAGCAACAAAAGAACCTTCAAAACAATCTGCACAGCACTTCTGTTAGTTCTAAACAAAATTACAAGAAATATATATTTTGTGAATCAATTTAAATAACATAAACAGTAATTTTACCCTAAAACTGCAATGGTCTGAACTAATATTAAACAGTAATTTACTGTATTTACTTATAAATTTAACTGAATTTCAATCCACAAGATGGGAGAGCTACCATACCTATGATTTATTTTTTATTCAGCTTGTGCATGCCCAATGCAAAAAGACAATTGGCAAAATATTTTTAAAGAAATTAATTGAATAATCATTGTTGCATTTAAATTTTGGATAGTTTAATTAATATGGTGATTACTCATTAGCCTGAAAAACAGTTATGTATTTTTCCAGTCTTTAATTAGTGTGCCGGCAGCTCTCAGTGCTCTGTTTGTATATTAGCTCTGATGACAGTTGCTGCTCTTGTTCCTGTTCAGGGATTTCTTTTGCATTATATTTGTCCCATTCCAAATGATTTTAATTCTTTTCTTCATTTCTAGCAATATCTTAATTTCACAAAGCTTGCTTACTGTCAAGTTGATAAAGTTATCAATGGCTGCGGCCTTCTATTACAGCAAATATTTTTGGATGGTGGCCCTCCTCCCTTTATTTGGTTGGAACCTGATACTAGTCTGAATCTTACTTATGAATGTGGTAGCAAATGTAAACTTCTGTTAGCAGTACTCTGCTTGCTGAATTCAAGAAATGTCATCTGCTCAAAGTAATGTGTTAGGTCCGATGTGAGCTAGATGTGATCTTTAAAGGGACACACTGACAAAAGCCCAAATAGACCATTTCATGTAATTGTTGCTTCAGTGGTACTACATGTTCTTAAGATTACAGCTTATTTAAGTAATCAAAAATAAAGGTTTACCACTCCCAACGCCAAGATTTCAGCAAATCGTTCATACACTCTGTTATCCCTCTGTGGTTAACACTGCTTCCGAAAAAAAATTAATATGTTACATATGAGCTGCAGATGCTTTTTAAAAGTATAGTTCCAGGCCTTACCATTTTCTTCAGAGCTGATATGATTATTACTAATATACTGAAAATGATTACGCTGTACTTGACAGATTAAAAATAGATAACTTTATGCAGAACATATGTGTATACTAATAAAATGATTACTTGTGCAGAATCATACAAAAAATGTAAGGTAATTTTGCAGAATTTGAACATAACAAAACATTTTAAGCAGACTGATGTCTCATCCATGTCACTGTCGCTTTGACTAAAAACATGGGCATACATTTCAAAACACAACATAATAGCAATACTTAAACCATTGCAAAACCATGGGTACCAAACATCTTGATTCCCTTTAGTGGACTTCATGGATTGTACAGTTGTAACTGATGCTAAGATCTACTTGTTCCCCAGACCCAACCCCTACCTGGACAAGCACTGAGGTCAGGATTTCTCCATTGCCGTTAATACTAGCCTCTCCAGATGAGGAGCAAGCTCATTGAAATGCAGTTAGTTGTCATCATAGTGTCCTGGATCACTGATTATCTAACTAACAGTTTGTGTGGACTAGGACTGTGTATTGGATATTGTAGTCAGCAACATGGAGCAGCTGTCCTGTCTTCCTTCCTACAAGCTTTTAATTTAGCAGTGACACAGTTGTCGCTATTTTGTATAGTCTATAATCCATAAAACAATGCTAGTATCTCCTGATTCTTTTGCAGCAGAATGAAACTGATGAACTGAAGGAAAGACAACAAAACTGTCATACCTCATTCAAAGACTCTGTCCACTGAACACTAGTATTTGTTTAAGTAAAATAAAATGTACCTAGAAATAAATTTCTTCTGTTTTTAGGGTTCCCTCTTAAGTGGGTTATTATAGAGTTGCTTGGAATATGAAATGGATCATCTCTGTGTGAGTGTGTGGCTGTATAACTAACCACTTTGAGACTCATTTTCCCAGAAGGCTTTAGAAAGACCATTTCACATAGTGCACTGCAGTTTACTTCTTGTTTAACATATACAAATTAGTCTTACAAATTCTAAAGATAGGCAAAAAAAGAATTGTGGGAAAGCAGAAATACTTCTCTGAGGCTGGCCATACTTTTCTACATAAAACTGTTGAAGGTAAAAGGAGACTGATATGTACAATAGGCATTTACCCAGCTTTCCAAAACACGTGAAAAAGCTCATAAAATGTCATGTTTGACTCTCGGTAAAACAAACAACAGACAGATTAAGAAAGGTAAAACTCAAAACTCTGAAGCCTATTTGGCCTTACTTTTACAGGCTATCAACCTCTCTAGGCCCATCATACTACAATAAAACACTCACTTTCACATCCTTCCTATTTCTGAGCTTTTGCCACAGTTTTGCCTTCTGACTGTAGACTGTATTAGCTTCTGGTTCAAAGTAGTTTTTGACAGTAGTCAGAAGTACCAGTGTTTGGCACAGACCCCCCAGGTTATTAGCCCTCTGGCAGCTCCTGTTGTTTATTGCACCCCTTAGCCTTTTAAAGCCCATAGTTGACTAGATGTATTTCTGGCCTTGCTTTTTTTGGATAGCATAACCTAGGCTGTTTTTCCTTAAGCTTCCTGGGGACTACTGCAAGCCTCCAAGGCACCACACCCTTTTCTTTAATTCTAGATGGATTCTGAATTTTTTTTTTCTTTTTAAGGCACTGTTTTTGATAAGAAGTGTGCAGAACAGTAGTGCCGCCTGTTTGTCTACCACTGCCATTCAGAACTTTGCTATAATAGTCATTCTGAAGTCCTATAACTGAGCAAAGTAACTTATGAACTGTTCCTAATTCACCCAGGTGATATCTGGATTCCAAGAAACAACTTACTAGCCTAGAATCCACTCACATTAGATATACAGGATGAATATATTCATGTAATCTCTAGCTTGTAGTCTATCAAAGTAGAACAAGCCTATGTGCAATCCAGTGATGCTCACAAATGTTAACTATGACCCAATAAGTAGCGATTTCATGTTTTTATAAGGTATTTGTTTTTGAGAGAATGCTTTATGAAGAAATCAGCAACCACTTATCTATTTTCTTACTTGGATTACATCAGAATATAGCAGTTGCCTTGAGACACTAATCAATAGTAGTGAGCAGTTTCATTAGTTTAATAATTAAATTGTGATAAGTATTGCAACTTGCTGTTTTTTGTTGGTTTGTGCTCTGAGCAGTAACTCTGGTTAGGACTGAGAGAGAAAGACTGACATACAGACAGAAAAGAAAATCTCTAAAATCAAAGATACACAGATAACAAAAGTCAATACAGTATGTAGATAGATAGATAGATAGATAGATAGATAGATAGATAGATAGATAGATAGATA
>JANRMT010062791.1:84918954-84972463 GCA_026402145.1 Polypterus bichir lapradei | reverse complement strand
ATAGATAGATAGATAGATAGATAGATAGATAGATAGATAGATAGATAATCCCACAGTGCATATATGCTTTAACATTTTAGAATAATGCATTTTTTTGCTTTCTATACCCATATTTTAAGTCAGCATAATTAGGACAACATGAGGTAAATTAAAGCTTGCATTTGGTTGTAAATCTTTTTCAGTAAGTGAAACAAAGTTGCAACTCAAAGACATAGGCAAAGACACTCTGTTTGAATTTTCTTGTGGTAAGTTCTCTGAAAGAGTTCTAAATAAAAACCAAGGATAAAAAGTATGAAATATTTCTGTAAGAGTTTATATTACAGAGTTCACTCATCATGATTTCTGTTTGTTCTGGCTGCACACCAATTACTCAGTAGCACTTTAATGAGATAGATATAGCCAAAATATGCAAGCTATGTTGACATTTGCTATTAATGGTACAATAGTTACAAGCATAACATTAATAATGATGTTTTCTCATTCTTTTAAATACATAATGCTCTGAATCAAACAACCCTGTATGTTAAAATGATATTCTGAACACACACAGCCAGTTGCTTAAATATTTTCTTGTTTCTATTTCTTTTCAAGGTTATTATGCCCTTGTTGTGCACTTAAACACATGTCACAAAATATTCACAATGTCGTAAAAGTGGAATCAGCAGCATTGAGATACAAACAAAAGATCCAGGAGGCTTTAGATTATTGTGAGGAAAAGCGACATCTTCTAGAGAAGATTGTACAAGAATCACTTAATGAGAAAAAACAACTTTCAGTGTTTACACTGTCCCTGGAGCATCTAACAAAAAATATATCAGACATGGAGTTGTTGTCTCAGAAAGAAACATTGATTCAGCTAGAAAAATGCATGTCCCGAAAGCAAATTCAAGACCAGTCACAATCAAGCAAACTAGAACATATTGCACAGAAAATGAAAAGAAGAAATGATCCAACCCCTCCTGGATTCTGGGATGCTTCAAGTTCAGAAGAAAATGACAGCAGCACTAGAAATTACCATCGAGAAAATAAAAATTTTTCATGCAGAAATGTAAGCGAATTGCTTAGTAATGGAAGAACACAAGGATGCTTACTGAATCCTATTGGAGTGGCAGTTACCGATGATGGATTTGTGTTTGTTACAGACAAAAGCGATGAAAGAGTAAAAGTCTTTGATTATTCCATGGAACTCTTATGGCATTTTTCAAAGACAGCACATCCACAGTATAATAAACCATGTTTCCCAGCTGGTATTGCTATTTCTAGCCTTGGATATTTAGTGGCAATAGCAGAACCCATAAAACAGCAAGTTTCTGTGCATGCAAGGGATGGGCGAAAAATCTTCTCTTTAAAGCAGGAATGGCAATGCCCTTTTGGAGTTGCTGTAAACACAAAAGGTCAGATAGTTGTGACTGACAAATGTGAACATGGCAGCTTTTATATATTAACTGTGGATTGGACCTGTGGTAATATTTTACATATTAAAGTCATTGATGGTTTATACCAGCCATCTTTTGTGGCTTGCAGTAAAAAGGATGACATTGTGATTACTACAAGTAACTCAGTCAAGGTGTTTGATGTTACAGGAGCCCTCTGTTTAACTATAAACCATGAACTTGGAAGTAATCACTTTTTATATAGTCCCAAAGGGGTGGCATTTGATAGCAAAAACAATATTATTGTTTCTGATTACTATTCAGGAAAGGTGGTTCTACTGAATAGTGAAGGGAAATGGTTAATGGATATAATATCAGGTCTTCAAGGACCACAAGGAATCACACTAACACCCAACGGTTTGCTTGTTATCACAGAATCTCTGAGTCACAATATCAGCTTGCATCACTTCCAATATACCAACAACCATAATGTGTTGTGACTTAGTGAACCAAAATAATGAGAAATCACAACTCTCTTTCAACACCAAAAAGAGCATTTAAGGCCAAACACATTTTCTTAGTATCTTAGTAACCCTTAAATACCACTGAAGTGGAAATGGTAAAGATGAGCAGTTTTAAAAGACATAATACTGTACATGTCATCAGTAATTCCAAAAAGACAGCATTGCACATTTTGGTAAAGTCCATTTAATGGAACTGTTAAACCCACCAGAAATGAAATATCAAATCCACAAACTTTATATCAAAAAACTCAATTAAAAAAGTGCACTCTAATCAGTCCATTCCAAATGTATCAAGTAAAAAACTGATATGTGACAGCAGAAACAACACAATTATTAACATTAATAGCAAAAAGTTAAAGAGGGACAGTCTTAATCCCAAGACATTTTTGTCATTTCTTTTGTGCTATTTTATAAAGCTCAGAAAATCTGAAAGTTGTATACAGTAGGAGTGTCATATAGAAAATAAGCCTGACATGTCTGAAAAAATACTGACGTCTGTTCTTCTTATATATTTATTAACAGGATTACATTATAGTTAAAAAAAAAATGAAGTGAAATCTGAACCAGTTCAAATTCAATCACTGGGTCTGACATGGCTGCTAGTTGCCTAAACCTATCCTGAGAGAGCAAATTGCATTGTTCATTTTGGGATATGACACTCCAAAATAACATTTTCATAAATTATACAAGATATACAGAGCTAATCATTAAAACTATACTTCATTGAGGTAGCTACTACAATGAATAGATTATTAAACAATTTTCAATAGTTTTAAATTTTTTTGTTATTTTTGAAATAGTGTATGTATGTAACCATTTATCCAATGTACAATTTCCAAGAAAGCAGTTTTAAAAATATTTCCAGGAAAACTTTAATCAATACATTTTTTTAACTGAGCAAAAAAGTTGCTTTACATATACATTTTTCCTCCCAAACTGAAATTGTAAAAACCTCTTATGATAAAATAAATTAGATTATCTTAATGCTGTCCACTCCAAAAAAAATCCTCACACTGAAAATGTAAAAAATGCAGCTAAAATGTCCCTAATGGATCACTGTTGACTCCAGCAACAACAATCCATTAATATAAAAAAAGCAAAAAAAAAAAAAAAACTGTCTAGCATCAAATTGTGGCATACTTATAATTGAAAGCTTTGCACATCATTTTTTTAATGTAACTGAAAATTACAGTTGATTAACAACATTTTGAAAAGCCTTTTCATGCAAGTTACCTGTATTCCTGTCAGGTAAAATACAGCAATGCTTCTGTAGAATGCTTGGCAAAACCTGTCAAAGCAAAAGAAGAAAATTAGCAATATTAGGATGTGAACTTAACACAGAGGTATCTGTCACTTCCCTCAATGTCAAAGAGTCCCCAGTCTTTCATAAACTGAATCCACTTATCCTTGTCAGGACTGTGCAGAATAGAAGTCTAATCCAACAGCAAAGACTAAAAGGCTAAACCAATTTTTAGATGAGGCGATTCTCCATCCCACGGTACACACAACACATCAGAGCAAACTGGTTGTCACTTACCAGCCATAACTTGTGTTTATTGATCACGAGAGAAAACAGAAAAGTAAACTGTACAAGTATGAGAAATTGTGCAAATTCTTAATCCATGTCCAGAATTAAAGCTGGGGTTCAAAGCTGTGCAACATCAACCTTTATGACATTATAAAACAAATGAAAACCTGGATGTATTTTAATTAACATTAATCAAAACACACAGTTACTCTGGACATTAGTACTGTTAACCAGAGGAAAAAAATACATTGAGAGAAAAACAAAGATGTGACTGCAAACTGTACTGTATATAAACCCAGTTAATGAAGCACCTATACACTGTAACTATCAATCTACTAAGTAATATTCATACAGATGATAAAAAGTAACTTTACTTTGACATGTTTATTATTTTTATACCTTAAATAAGTGCATCAGTACACATGAGAAAAACTTAAAAAACTGCCGAAAGACCCACTGTAAAAAATATCCTCACATTAATGATTCCGTGTTCCCAGCTCATTTTTACTTCATTCTCCCAAAGAATGAAATAGATCTGTCACAGTTATATATAATAATATATCATAATAGACAATATCTGTCATACATTATTAAATGCACTTAATCAGGTGGAGGGTTATTGGGGCTCATCTCTGCAGTACTGGGCAAGAAATAACCCTTCATAAAGATACCAGTCCATCACAGTACATGCTCATATACTCATATACACACGCCATACTTAAGCATGCAGGGCCAATTTAGAGTTGCCAGTTAGCTTAACACATATGACATTGGGATATGAGAGGAAGACCACAGTCCACAGTGAAAAATATAAAAAATAGGGATGGGGAGAATATGCCAACCACACACAGGCAATGGCTGGGCCTATGATTTAATTTCAGTTTCCTGGATATTCAGTAATAATATATGAATAAAAAATTCAACATCATCATATTATAAAGATAATGTAATATGAAATATTTTTAATTAAATCAGTATTTCCTTACAATGCAAGCAGAGCAGACAAGACAATCAATCATCAGAAAATGACCGTTCTTTCTGAATTGCACTTTACCTCAGATGTCTTGTGGATATTCACATGAAGTTAATAATTTTAATCTTCCACTGATAAACAGTCTTAATACCAAGAAAAACACCAACAGAAAAATTACCGAATAATTAATAGACCTTGCATGATATTAAAAGGTCAAAAGAAAAGAAAAAGTTCTGCACATCTGCCTGTGTGTTATAAAATAAAAGCTTAAGAAGAGGCGACTGTATATAATTAGCTCACATATGCCTCTTGGCATTTCTTGAAAAAGAATATTAGTTCCTTAGTTGGCTCCGTTTCCTTAATGAAAAGAACTGATTCTTCATTTCCATCTAAAATGTTTTCTCTTTGTATCTTAGAGCATATGACTCTTTTTTGTTTTTGGCTGGGAGATGTTGTGATTTTCCAAAGAGGGAATCACAAAACCACAAATAACCATCCCAAAAATTCAAAGAAAGCTACTAAATTAAATATTTTAAAAATTTCATGAAAAGAAAAATTAAAAGAAGATTCTGCTAAAAATTGGTATTTTTGATATGTTATTTACCCATGTACTTTGCAGTGGTGACCAAAAATGTTATTCTTGTGTTTTCATGCAGAATAGTGAGAAATAAGTTTCTAAGGTAATTAATAAAATATATTTATTTACCAAAATTTGGTTGATGTAGATCATTCATGTGGAATAATAACCTAAAATATTTTTTTTATGAAGTCAGTTATACATTATATTAATAGGTTGTTATTATTATTTACTTAAATATTTTAATTTTTACAGCATGGTATCAAAATTTAGAAACAAACTTAACTGAAACCTCACTACTTTTTTACACTATTTTTCAGACAGGCATTTCATTGCTTTAAGAATACTGGCAAAATATACATTTCAGTTGCTTCTGGACAATGAAAATATTCATCCATCCAACCAATTTGCAAAATAAGCCATTTTATTCTCTG
Source organism: Polypterus bichir lapradei (assembly GCA_026402145.1). Classification (NCBI taxonomy): domain Eukaryota; kingdom Metazoa; phylum Chordata; class Cladistia; order Polypteriformes; family Polypteridae; genus Polypterus; species Polypterus bichir. Next base: position 84,967,054 of record JANRMT010062791.1, on the reverse strand, counting down.
CTATCCTGTTACAGTTCCTTTTCTGTAAATATACTTTATTAACTAGCGCACATTCGCATCCATTTATCTATCCATCTATTTTCCTAACTCATATTTAATTGAAAAGTCCCCGCTAAGAATGAATGTTTGAGATCATTGCAGGACACACTAAACTATGGAATCACCAAATTAACATAACATGCATGTCTAGGGGAAGATAAGGAAACAAGAGAATGTAAATAAATAAATAAGACACAGGCAAATTAATTACACCTTTATATCAGTTTATTTCCATTAATACTTGATTTTCAATAAAAAGTTTCCTCAATTCCACAGGAAGATCATACTCGGAGTTATCCTGGGGTTAGACCTGTTGACCTAAAAATGAATATGTGTATTTGCATTTAAATATGATTTTTATCAATATAAATATAGTAAACATCCAGTAGCCTCCAGTGACAGATACTGATTGGATCCTGGTCATTACAATGTCTCATTACCTGATTGGTCACCCTTCATGGAAGAAAAACATATTCTAACAATCCAAGCGTAGAGTAGTTGTTTTCTGTGGTGCTGGCTACATTGCTTCCTGAACACGCATTGTGTGATTTTTAGAAAACATGGTCAAGTGATTAGTCACAGTGCCAAACAGGGTCGTCAGTCGTATATATGTGCTCAAACTGTGTGAGCATATTCATTCCAATTGAGTTGCCACAACCTTGGTGCTCAGATTATACGTATACAATGTACACTCACTGCAATCACTGCACAATGGATAAATGGAAAATTGATGGTGACATCAGAAAATCGACCTGTGAGAGCCCTCACACTACAAGACAGCTGATTAAAATTTCTGAAATGACAGAATTTATTACGATTGTACAATGGAAGCAATCAGGGATCGCGACCATTCTCATATTGCTTGTGCAAATGTGTCCAAATCACCTAGACATTGTACCAACTACATGTGAATGGTGGTGTTCAAGTTTGACCTTTTCTAAAATTGTTTACTCTTCCTTTGCATTTTAATAAAGTTTAAAGTTTGCGCAAGCATTTTAGGTTTCTGCTGTTTGGAACAGGTTCTTATAATGAATGTAATGAATTACATTATTGTAATATATTTTATTGTAAGCACTTGTATACATTTTTTAATCAAGCAAATTAAATGTCTTTTCTCATCCATTGATGTATTTCTCTAAGCCCATTTATTTCAACACTTCTCTCTTTTTATAAGTTTTCATTTGATTGGCCCAAATTTGTTGTCCATGATAAATTCTCTCCTCACTGGTTTTGTTCAAACTTAATGCAAGTGTGTTATTGTGCAACCTTTACTGAAAAAAAAACCCAAATTTTAATCCTTCTGCTTTTAATAATCGGAGACCTATCTCTAAACTCCTATTCCTAGTTAAAATTTTAGAAGAGGTAGTCGAATCACAGAAGACTGCTTTTCTTAATAAATATAAAATTTTATATGCATTAGAGTCTGGCTTTAGGAAATAACATTCCACAGAAATGACACCTCTTAAGGTGGCTAATGACCTTCTGATGGCTGCTGATGTGGGGGTGGGAATGTTTCTTGTACTTTTAGATCTTAGTGTAGCATTTGATACTGTAGACCACACGCTTCTAATTAACAGGTTAAATCATTGCGTGGTGTCATGTGGCATGCCACAGGAATCTGTTCTTGGGCCAATGTTATTTTTTTTTTATACATTCTTCCTTTAGCTTGAATTTTAAGTTCTTTAAAAGATATTTCATATCACATTTATGCTGACAATATTCAGCTTTCATGCTCTTTTAAATCACAACACCACCATAAATTATCTGCTCTGGTTGAGTGAAATTAATAAATAGCTTGCTGCTGATTTTTAACAACTCAATTCTAACAAACTGAGGTTTTAGTTATTTTCCTCTTAAATTTGCCCACATAGATCAGTCTCAGGTTATCAGTAGTTTTACTCAACTTTAAATCAGTTGTCTTTAAACTGCTATCTATCTATCTATCTATCTATGTCTTGAGAATTTCCCCTTGGGATTAATAAAGTATTTATTTATCTATCTATGTGTGCTTCACGTGTTTATACACTGTATGTTTGCATGTGTGTGTGTTTCTTCAGTATGCTAAAGAAAGCAGGAGTTTTCCAGGTTGAGAAGGATAATATGCAGTTAGTGAATGATGTCAGAGCAAATCAATACATATAATAAGTGGCTTAGGATGTAGAATATTAAAATATGTGCATACAGATCAAATAACTTGAAATAAATAGCTATATTAATATGCTCTTATTTTTGTATCAATAGTAAATAATACAATGTTTAAAGTTGTGGTATACATTTGTTTTTTTTTCAGAAAATTAATACAAATGAAACATAACAAGGGACCATGTTGTGTCATCTATGGCAAAGAATACAAATGCTTTTACATGTACAGGAATATACATATTGCAAACTACAATACATACAGCAAAAGGCTGCAGAGCAAAAGGGGAGAAAAACAGAACACAATTGTTACAAATAACACTCACTCTGTTCACTTCATTAATATTTGCTTACTTGTTTTCATAACTCATTTACTCCAGTACATGGCGGTGATAGATTCCAACTCTGCTGCAATGGATATAAAAAGAAGCAACCATGGAAAGGAGAGATTCCTTTACAAGATCCATTCTTTCACACACACTTACTCACTCATGCCATATTTAAGCTAACCTGCATATCTTTGGGCTCTGGGGAAAATCAGCTCAGATGTGGGATAAAATAAATGTACACTGAACCCATCCACCCATCCATTATCCAACCAGCTATATCCTAACGACAGGGTCACGGGGGTCTGCTGGAGCCAATCCCAGCCAACACAGGGCGCAAGGCAGGAAACAAACCCCGGGCAGAGCGCAAGCCCACCGCAGTACACTGAACCCTTCACTCTGTAAACAAGAGGCAACAGGAATTATGCCTATGAGAGGCAAGAGGATATTATAATACCACTCAATCCAGGAAATGTGATATAGCTGAATAACATGCAAAGGTTTAGAAACAGGAAGGTCAGTCCAAATCTATAAATAAAACCCTAACAGAAACCAGAAATCATAATCTAATATGTAAAACACAAAATTATTTAACCAGAGTTCAAAATGGAAAGCAGATAGCACCACCAACAAAGAGAGTTTTTATCCAAAATCTTGGACACCTGCACAACGCTGACCTTTATATGGTCATGTTGATAACATCAATCGCCGCTGGGTCATGGCTGGGTAATTTTGCAATATCAACTGTAAACAAATGTTTAAAAAAACAGAGACACCAACAATAAACAAATACGTCATCACAGTAAAACATTAGTAAAACATCATGACATTATTAAATCTTGCTCTAAACAGAATTTCAATAGCAGGTATAAATTCTGCAGCATTAAAAAATCCTATTACGAAAAGAAGGAGACCTTATATGTGAATTTCCCCTTGGGATTAATAAAGTATCTATCTATCTATCTATCTATCTTATATCTCACATGATAAGGTCAGAAACAAACAGAAAAGAAACCAAACTAAAACATAACCCTCTCCTCCCCTTCCCGAATGTGTCCAACTAACCTGTGAAGGAAACAAACTTGAAATTGGACTAATAAACTAAAAGCATGTAAACAAAGAACTCACTAATAAGAGTAGGAGTTCTTTCTTCAGTTTTGCCAAAGCACATTCTGGAACAAAATTCTGGGAAACTGGCTGGGTAACCTAAGTTCTGTTCTTATGTATCAGACAATTATTACCATAAAGAGCTGAAGCTGATAAATAAGTTGGTTCATACAATAAGACAAATATCAAAAACACAAACAATTTTACATCAGAATATTTTGATAAATAAATATAGAGCTTTGGAATGGTTAATGTCCACATTCAAATACCACTGAATCCATATTTGAAATCACGCAAGTATTACGGAGTTGAATTCATTTTGTAAGGTGGATTCAATCAATATTACTTCACAATAACCACGATAATAACTGTCTTGTTATAGTTACTGCTGATGAAGGTGTCAAAACCAGTCATTAAATAATTAAGTCCTATTAAAGGAGCAATTAAATTTTCGCATGAATCACTGAGTAATATATAGCTTTTCTAATGAACAGAATAAGTGTGAAATAAGCTATTTTTAGTAAGGGTCCCTTATATTTAATAACAAGTTATTGTAGAAGAGCTGACAACATTCCATATGAAAAATATACAACAATGCAGAAGATCAGACAGGAGAAATATTGTCCATATTGTTTTTAGGTATCCACTAAATTCTGTAAGAAAACAACTGCACAAAATTATTAGAAATGCTGCATGCATAACCTTCAATTTAAACTGTTTCAGTTAATATTAAAATAAATCTTGCAATGCCCTGGCACTCTGTTCAGGGCCGGTTTCCATCTTGAGTCTGATGCTGCCAGGATAGGCTTTGGCCACCAGTTATCATGAATTAGATTAAACAGGTTTGGGACTATTATTTTTCAGGCAATAGAACCGTTTTCACTTTAATAAATTTAATGTCTTAATATGGTTATCTCATTCTCTTAGTCATTATTAACAATTATCTTTATAGTTTTCTTCCACTATATGTTATCATCTCTTTGGTTGTACTAGAGTTAAAATTTAAAAAAAAAAATGAAAAAAGTACATTTACAGCATCGTGTAAAATGATTTACTGTGGCCTGACTATTCTAACATTGACAATTATGAACTGAAACGTCTACAATTAATCATTAATTGCCTATGAAATAAGCTAAAGAAAGGGATTGAGATCTCTGAAACATTATGCAGCCTGAAGTGATTGTGACACAAAAGACAATATGATTTACTGTGATTTCAAATTAACTGTCAAATTCTAACAATAATCTTTTCACCTATCCTCCTTTGATAAATATAATTAACTTTTCATTGCTGAGTTTCTTTAGAAGTTTCTTATTGCCTAGATTGACTACATTTTATGTGGATCTTATCCTTCTAAAAGGTGTCATAAACATCTAACGATCACAATTTCTAAATTTTGTTTGTCTTTTTCCTGATTTAATTGTGAATGCTAATAAGTAATATTTTATAGGTTATTGTAATCAGTTTAACATAGTAACACTGACAGCATAAAACAGAGAAATGAAAAAGAAAAACATATTAAAACACTAATCTCTTCAGTGATCTAGATCTATAAACAGCACACATTTTATATAACATTTTATCACTTTTTTGCATCCGTTTTTGCCAACTAAGTTGACATGGAATCAGTGAATGAGACAGTATGTATAAATGTGTCCCATAATGCACTGGCATCCTTGTGAAGAATTCTGGTCCCTATAACCATTTTCTGAAAGAAGCTTGTGAAAGTGAAGCAAAGGGTTCAGAAAATGAATTAATGTAAGTTGTAATATTGTCCACTCACTACCACAATAGTTACCTGCTGCCAAGAAGTTAAATCTATAGTATCATGATAATTTAAAGAAGCAGCTGGTTATTAATTTTTAGATGGGAGTTTACTTGGGAGCATCCAAAAAATCTTAACAACAAACCATGACAAGTGCAAGGTCAGTCCACAGTGTTATTTGTTTCAGTATACACTCAATTGTCATCTATTAGTTCTGTGTGAGGCCCTATTTTCCCTACATAAGAGTATGCATTTTTCAATATAGGGATTCCATAACGTTATTATGGACATATTATTTGGAGATTCTGGTCTGTGCTGACTCTTACCATTAAATAGTTCCTGCAGATTTTTTGGCCACACATTCTTATTTCCACTTCATCCTAGAGGTGCTCTATCAAATTTAGATTTGGGAGTACGGCTGCCCTTTGCATTAACCTGTAAATAACTGTGATATTAAAGTAACCAACTTAAGGTGATTCATGTATGGCATGGTACATTATCCTGCTGGGCATATCAGTTTGAAAAAGAGTTAACTGTTGTCTATAAACTGATTAACATGATCAACAAATGATACGTGCTATTAAAAGGAAAAATGTGTGTCAAGAAAACATTCTCCACACCATTAAACTACTACCTTCTTCACTGATAAAAGGCAGACTTGTTATTTGAGTATTTGTGTCCTTTTTTGAACTAATTGGGCTATTCTCCTTTTTCATTAACATGATGTTAGTTTGTTGCATCAAGCTCCATAAACTCATTAGACTACTGTGCATGAAAGACCACTGAAGAGCACACCCACATACTAAAACTCAGATACAGCATGCAGGGCCAAAACAGAGCTGCCACCTAGCCTACCATGTACAGCTTTGTGATACTGGTAGGAGTTAAAGTACTCTGCCAAAATCCATGTTCCGCCTTTTCTGTATGTTTATTAGGTAATGCAGTACTAGGGTGTTGTACCGTGTTAACCATTATGAATATAGTGAAAAGGCAAGCAAAATTACACCTTTTATTGGCTAACTAAAAAGACTGCAATATGCAAGCTTTCGAGGCAACTCAGGCCCCTTCTTCAGCCAAGATGCATAAATTCTTTCTGAAATGAAAATACAGTCTATTACTAAAAATATCACAAAAATATATAATTGCTTACAGTTTGACATATTAGGTATTTTTCACTGCAATCTTATGTAGCTTGAAAGTCACAGTTTTGCAAACAATGCACTTTTTCCTTAAAGCGCTGAGTTCTTTGAACTCGGCTTTACATCATACCTCTCCCAACTTCCTGAACTAACCTTATGTATCAAAGAGCAATTCACCATGCTCAGCATAGCTAAAAAAACTCTAACTGACTCCCCGACTGACTTGACTGTTGTGGTTGACATGGCCAGAATGTATGCAGTCACTGCAGGAGAGAATAAGAAGAGCAGTCTTGAATACCACATTTAGAGATCTGCTGCATTATTAAAAAGAAATTAAATAAGTTAGAGTTTGCACAAGAAATAAAAAAATGTTCCCTGCAAGACAGTTCTTGCTTGAGGCATCTGTAAAATTTTACTTGTGAGTTTTTCAAATAATTTGTGCTGTAAGCACAGATAGGTTAGAATTAACTGTGCTGTGAAACACACTCCTCAAGAGGTCTAGCAATGCACCATAGCCAGAAAAAAACCAGAAAGCAGTCACCTAAATACACTTCAGACTTTCAAATAGTTACAAGCAAATAGCTATAATGCAATTCATTATTTAAAGAAGAATAAATAAATAAAAAGTTTTGTAAAAGCACGATTAATGTGTTTCTTCAGCAAAAAAGAATCTTTCACTACAAGATTAAACTTATTTTGTCTGAAGAAGAATTTGTGAAATGAAATATTCAAAGCTTAAGGGTAGATCAGCCATGGGCAAGTAATCTTTGCAACCAGAGAAATAACAGGAATGAAAATCGAAAGTTGAAGGCAGAAATAAGGAGTTATGGTAGCAGAGGTAATTAGTGAAATAAAATGATTTATTTGGAAAGCTATGTAATATCACTCTAAAACTAACTGAAAACAAGCTAATCTAACCTATTTACATACAGTATTATGGATTTCCTATACATCACCAAACTCCTTGCAGTATACCATGAAAAAATAACACTTTAATACTTCTTTAATGTACTTGTACTTAGGGGTAACTGTTGACTGTAACCTGAATTTTAAAATGCATATTAATCAGATCACTAGGACAGCATTTTTTCACTTAAGAAACATAGCAAAGGTTAGACCTCTTATATCATTGAAAGATGCTGAGAAATTAGTTCACACTTTTGTTTTCAGTCGTCTAGATTACTGTGACGCACTCCTCTCAGGACAACCCAAAAAGACATAAATCGTTTCCAATTAGTGCAGAATGCAGCTGCTAGAATCCTAATCAGGAAAAGAAAATTCAAGCACATTTCTCCAGTTTTGATGTCACTACACTGGTTACCTGTGTCATTCAGAATTGACTTTAAAATACTGTGTATGGTTTACAAAGCCTTAAATAATCTCGCTCCATCTTATATATCGGAATGTCTGACACCTTATATTCCAAATCGTAACCTTAGATCCTCAAATGAGTGTCTGCTTAGAATTCCAAAAGCTAAACTTAAAAGAAGTGGTGAGGCAGCCTTCTGCTGTTATGCACCTAAAATCTGGAATAGCCTGCCAATAGGAATTCGCCAGGCTAATACAGTGGAGCTCTTTTAAAAACTGCTGAAAACTCATTACTTTAAAATGGCCTTCTCAAAACTTCATTTTAATTTAATCCTGATACTCTGTATATTCAATTTATTATCATAACTATTCATGGTGGCTCTAAAATCCGTACTAACCCCTACTCTCTCTTCTGTTTCTTTTCCCTGTTTTCTGTGGTGGTGACCTGCGCCACCACCACCTAATCAAAGCACCATGATGTTCCTACATTGATGGATTAAAAGCCAGAAGTCTGCATGACCACTATCATCAAGTCCTTCCATAAGAAACATAAATATAGAGAGGACTGTTTCATTTATGTTAGGTAGAATGCCCAGAGGGGGCTGGGCGGTCTCATGGCCTGGAACCCCTGCAGATTTTATTTTTTCTCTCCAGCCATCTGGAGTTTTTTTTTCTTTTTTCTGTCCTCCCTGGCCATCGGACCTTACTCTTATTCTATGTTAATTAGTGTTGTCTTATTTTAATTCTTACTTTGCCTTTTATTTTTCTTTTCTTCATCATGTAAAGCACTTTGAGCTACATTATTTGTATGAAAATGTGCTATATAAATAATTGTTGTTGTTGTTGTTGTTACTTGTCTGAAAGTCCCCATCTATGCTCACCAGTTTCGCCAGCTGCACAGTGAAGTCCTTCCTCTTTGGCCACATTACATCCTGGTACAGTGCCAGTTTTGATCCACATGCCATCAGGTTATTCATTAACCAACATATGTGAATGGTTCTTTGAGAGCACTATGTCACCTAATATTTCTTTTAATATGCGATGCTGTATTCACTGTCTGTTGTTAGCATTTACTATTTCACTAGTCCATGGGAAACATGCAACCAAATATTTTAATATTCTATATACACTTGACAATAACTTTCAAACTTTCAGAAATCTGGGAAATATAAAAATAAATTATACTAGCTATCAGTATAAAGAATAAGCCACATCAGCAACGTGTGGCAGTGAACATCTGGATAGGCATTTTGCGTTCACCCTTTAGTGTTGTTTGTTTTTGTATTTCATGAGACATAAAGTGGCCTGACAGTGACACTTTCAATCAAACAGAATTAATGTAACTTTAGAAGATCACAGTTCAAAGTATCTCACTATGAATTTTACCCAATACTACACTAGGCAGAAAATGATTATTTCATATCACAGTTACCCATAAGCTTAATATATCGCTCTTTGGTTTTAAGCCGATTCTTACAGGCTATGCTGTTAAATGAACTGCATATCCAGTATTAATTTTCCATTTCAGATGGAAATGACTTATTGGAAACAGAAGACTGTAATGCTAGCTGGCTCTCTTCCTTCGGACACAATCTTTGGCTGCTTATCAACGGTTATCAAAATGCACACTTTCAGCTGCTTGTCTATTACACACCTGACTTACATTTACAATTAGGACAAGCATTTAAGCATACTGCTTAATGTCACATTCCTGATGTTCCTTTGAAATCAAGGGCTAGTATTTCTTGTGTGTCTTTTGTTAAAGAAGCATAGAGTAACTCATCCTTGGTTTTGTTGGGAAAATGGTGGTTGAGCTCCAGGTGGTATGTAAGACAATGCCTGGAAATTAACTAGCTGTTACAAACCGGTCCTAGTAACATAATTTACAGGGTAGTTTGAGTTGAGTAAATCCAGTGTGTTTTACTTTGTAATTTTTGGTTAATTAATTATTAGACAGTCACATACCATAAAGTAGTTCAAATGCCCTAGAAAAACATTTTAATAGTATCATTCCTGAAGAACCGCTGCTCCACTGCTCTGAGTGGTTTTAAACAAGTGATTCTCCCATCGCATATCATGAAAATGTTGGGACACAACTATAATATAAAACAAAGCAGCTGGTAACGAGCATGTGAATATCTTGCAGAGTGCTACAGTATAGAAAATGTCATATTACTATGATTTGAGAAATAGGTTCAGACATTGACTGATTTTTGCCTTGGCTTGAGGAAGTGGAAAAACTGAACCAAAGTTGAGTGCTTTTGCCACCACACCATACTATCCTGAGGAGCAGATGGAAGAGAACAGAAAGGGAAATACTGATAGGCTACCTTGGAGACCTGGTACTCTAAGATACCATGAAGGTTAGAAAGTATAGAGATACCATGGAGTCACTAGACAGAGTTCTGGTCTTATCCCACACAAACACTCAAAGTGTTAAGACAGATGAAACTCCATTAGGAGTTTTAAAGCTATCTGACGGCAAAACTAAATTTGTGTCTAAATTTGGAAAAGCATTTTCAGCAAAGACTCAGCCTATAGGAAGAACAGACCTTTGTCAAGAGTGAGAGAAAGATTTAAGGTGAAAAATACTTTTGATGTGGGTAACAGGCAAATAACCTCACGGACTTGCCCTGTTGGAACCAGAGTGGATGTAATGTTTTATTTCTGTTGTATTTGAGTTGATGATTCATGTTCTCCCTTTCACATACCACTCCCATCTACTTGTCTATAAATAGTGAACATTATATCTGTTTACTTTTCTCATTAGTGCTATTATTGCTATTATTCTGGGTGCACAGGGCTACCATAACAGTTATCTTCTATCATAATCATCTATATAATGTATACATACATTTTATACACAGAGGGAAACAGAAACCACATTCTAAAATATTGGTTTTAAATAACTACCATTCTGCTTATGAAAATAGGGCCAGCATATGAAAAATATAATTTCTCTGAGTTGTTCATTTTTGTCTAAAATTAACGATGGTGTTCTGAGGCTTCATCTCAGAGCCCAATATGTGAGCTCATATATAGATATATTAATTTTCACTCATTTGGTAATCACACTTAGTTTTACCTATCTCTGAAAGCTAATGATGCTCCTATTACTTCCTTAGTTCATTGACTCAGTGAGATTATACAGAGGATGGACAAAATGTCACTTATACAATGAAAATTAATAAGTTTTTTTATGAGTGCAAATTCTTTCAGCAAGAGTGCAAATTTGTCAATACCAAATTCATGGGGTTTAAGCTTTAGGTTTGCTGAATTTGATCGGAGTGTGTGACAGAAAAACTAACTCTAAGATAATCTGCTTTCTGTACCTTTAAAATATCAAAAATAATGTGGTTTCTTAGTGTGCAGAATACTGAAAGATTAATTTGTACACTGAAACTGAGCAGAATAATTGACTCAAGTAATGTATTATTTTCCAAAATGCATCGGTGGTATTACCTAGAGAATATTATTACTTACTAGAGTTCCTAAGTCTCATTGATGTTCAGTCATGTTTCAAAATTTTATGTATATTTCAGAATTTTCATGCAAGCCTTGAACAGTTGGCACACATTTACCTTGTACAGGGTTCCATAGGAAAAAGTAGCCCTGTGCATAGTAAGGAGCCCCAGACATAACCAGGTGACGTTAGTGGGAGTACTTATGCACATTTTGTTGCCTTTGTTTCTTCTTTTATTTGTGTGTTTGGTGGAGAGAAGACAATGGAAGACATATATGTTCAATGGAATGGTAAATGTTCACACAGACATCTTCAAGTTGGCATGTGATCTATCTGATTTGTCTGGTTTGTAAATTTAAATATCAAAGAAATACAGATTAGTAGGTTGAGAATGAGCAGAACATTTCAGTTAAAAGCTGAATTTAAATGAAAGCAGAAAAAAAGGAGACTAAGCTTGGATCTAGGGGATAAAAGAGAAAGGAAACAAACTATAGTGCAAAGTCACTGGAAATGGGTTGAATCCGCATGTGTTAAGCTGGTAGGTTAAACCAAGAGGGTATAGGAGAGAAGTCATGATACTCATGGCAGAAATTATATTCCATAGGCACCGTGAAGGAAAGAAAGGGAAGCTATATAATCACATCCATATCTGTATTTCACGTGAAAACGTAGAAGTGAACAGAAGTCCTGGATCTCTTACTCCAAAGGTGAATCTAGAACAAGAACCGTATCTTATAATAGTTTAACTCCTCCAGGGCATACATAAAGCCAACCATGTGTCTCTCTCAATAGTATTTAAAAAAGAGTTTGCCAACTTTAAGGTACTTTTGATTTTTATATTAAAATGTCCCAATAGTGTTTAAGACAACATTTTTTGATCAAAGACATAAAACTTTCAGCTCTGACTCTTAAAAAAAAAAAAGTTAAGTCCAACAAGTCCTAGCTGCCAGCTAGACAAGCTCTCAGGGATGTTTATTTTATGCCAAAATTACCGATTCTGTGATCCTGTATTGAATTAAACAAGCTGAAAGAAAGAAACCCTGGGACTATTTTTCAGAATTTATGACATTCTTGAATTTTTTATTTCTGTCAGCTCTGTTATTACCAAAGTTTCAGCATAAGCTGTATGTCAGACGTGGCAATTACACTGATTGGGATTAACTAGTTGGTCACTCTTGAGGTAGAACTGCATTGATTATGTTACACATTGCTTTTTAATGTCCAGCATCATCTTTATCCCTTCCTATATGTATAAAAGCATAAAAGAAAAAACTTGAATGGCATGAAATGTATCCCCTCATATATTATTATTAAACCTTATCAATTGAACAACAATGTAACCACTTGGCATGATGTCCATGTGTGTTTGCGCCTATTTGTCTCTTGCTCACACTACTGTAAACTGATTGTGTTCAAATCTGGCACTTTTTATTGGAGTTGTAAAATCTAGAACTCTTGATTTTAAACAGAATTGGTTCTTAAGAACTTCCATAAAAGTTCCCTTTTCAAAAAAGCCTTTCAGGTAAAAGTTGGTCAGAGTTAAAATCTTTACTAGTTTCATTTGAAGCAATGATCAATGTTTCCAATATTTTCTGGTCTGCTGTGATTTTGTGTTTAAAAATAGTCAGTTTTTGCCATTTTTGGCCCTGTTAGTTTTTCAGAAAAGAAAACGTACAAAAAAAGGAGTTGGGAATTAAAAATATTAGCATTATGTTTTTGAGCTTTGGAAAATATCATAAAACCACCAATGAGAACCTATGACATTTCTACTCAGCAATCAATCATTTAACATAACTTTCAAATGCTTAACAGATGTTTGTGCTGAGTTTACTGCTGTCAAGTAAGCAGAGAGTGTTTTTGTTTTATAAAAAATTTACACAATGAAGCATAGATATTCTGCCAACAAGAGTCAACAGAGTGTGCAAAAAGTTGCTTCACCCCCAGGCCAGAATTGTAATGCCAACAGCACATCTATCTCTGTAATCTTTAAATTGTTCAGCAGAGTATTTCATTAACATTCAGTGCAGCTATTATCATTTGCTGTTTACTTTTTTATTCATTTTATTTTGCCTTTATCCTTCTTAATATACTTTACCTAAGGCTAAAATAGTTAAAAAATTTTAGTGCTTGCTTTTGCATTTTCAGTGCATTCCTGTAACTATTTTGAATCTGTAGTGTGTAACAAGTATAATCAATAACTGATATGTCACTGGGATTTATGCTTTAATTTGTTATGCAATTATATACAGTCCCCTGTTAAATTTCTGTGTTTAACATATAAATTTATCTTGCATTTACACACACCTGTGGTGGGTTGGCACCCTGCCCAGGATTGGTTCCTGCCTTGTGCCCTGTGTTGGCTGGGATTGGCTCCAGCAGACCCCCGTGACCCTGTATTCGGATTCAGCGGGTTGGAAAATGGATGGATGGATGGATTTACACACACACATGCCCTGCGGTGAGCTGCAGCCCTGCCAGGGGTTTGTTTCCTGCCTTGCGCCCTGTGTTGGTTGGGATTGGGTCCAGCAGACCCCCCGTGACCCTGTAGTTAGGATATAGCGGGTTGGATAATGGATGGATGGATAGATGGATTTACACACACACATAAAAGTATTTAAATGTACAAAAAGTGTGAGACACCACTGTATATCAGCTGAAAGACAATACCTTTTTGGGAATTTAGACATAATAAAAAGAGACTAAGAAAGGAAGACATTAAAATTAAGAGAAATTAGAAAAACAAGGTTTTAGCTACAGGCTGATAAGACTGAAGGAAAGTGTGCTTAAAATAAGGAAAAATACTATATGCCACTGCAACTATTTATTGTATTTTAAACGGTTTCATACCAGAGTGTGATCTTGTTTGAAGTCATCACACCATCTAGCCTCTGGGCCTTTTCACCAAACCAAGTTAAAGACAAGGAAACTCAACAATAGACAAGGAACTGACTCTTGTTTGATGATGTTAATTTGATGCCTCCACAGCCATTTATCTGAAGAAATTAGATCAGAATTAAAATCTAAGCTGCTGTAAGTGGATCTCCTCTCAAATGTCTGAATGTTTTGTCCTCGTTTACCTGATTTGAGGGGTGTATGGATATTTTGGGCTAACATTAGGTTCCACATAAAAGAACCTAGTTTTCTTGAAATGTGTGTTCCTTTCAAAATCTGCGATATTTCTCATTTCCTTTTTAATTGTATTTTCTTCAATACTCAAATTTAGAACTGGAGATTGATTCCAGCAGACCCCTGTGACCCTGTAGTTAGAATATAGCGGGTTAGATAATGGATGGATTTCATGTGGGTATTACAGCTACTTTTACTGTGATATTTTATGTGTCCTTACTCATTGCTAAACAATTTGTTTAAATGTATTAATGCTTCTAAATTCTGAGATGAACTTGTCTTGCATTGTACAAAATATATAATTTATCCCACTGTCTCCTCCCCTGGAAATGTTTCTCAGTTTACTTCTTCTAAACTCTGTTGTACTTGCTCAAAAGTTACCCTAATATAAAATCCTTTTTGGTATATGTGTACTGTATTTGATTGACCACAATTCTCCCTGATGCATACTATATTAAGATCTCTAAGGTCCTAGGGATTAAAAAACTAACAGTTCTAAATTGCCTTCATTAATACAGAGGTTTAAAATCTAAATAAGCTCTTCCTCACATTTGTTTTTTTACACACTGGGATATGAAACTAAAGTTGAACATTAAAACAGTTTTTATGAGAACAGGCCATTCAGTACAACAGGCTCATCAACCCTATTCACCAATATCTCTCTGTTATAATAAAAAAATCTTGAGAAGAGAAATAAAACGTGTTTTTCTCAGAGAGACACTTCTCACGTCCCACAAGACGAGACTTTGTGCCAAGATATTAAACTACACCCGGAGCCAGAAATAAAAGACAAAGAGTAGATAACAAAGTAGTAATGTCATAAAGAATTCAAAAATGCTGGCGCGATACACATGCAGAGCAGGTTATTATTACTCGGCAGGAAATTATTACTCGGTGAAATAACGGATCAGCGAAAAGATTTCGAATATATTGTTCAGATTTAAACTTTATGTCAGAGACTTGTAGATCGTCTAATTCATGTTGCCATTCGGGAAAAGTTGTGTTTCTTCCCAATGAAGAGTTGTATCAGCGAGAATTAAAAGATTTGTTGTTTGGTGAAAGTGAAATCCCGCGAGTGAACTGTCAAGCCCCGAGAGACAAGACTTTATGTACAGAGATTTGGAAAAGTCCCGCCCACATCAAAACCATTACACCACGCATACGGTTCAATCATTTCTCATTTGTTTGAATGCTATTGTCAGACACAGTTCGTGTAGAGAGAAAGAAATGATATTCAGTCACAGGTAGTTATACGTTGTGTTGTCACAATGTAATTCCAAACACGGAATCAAAATTCAATGTGATATTGACGAAAAAGTGAAAAGAGATTGAATATATGGACATAGGTGATATGACAGAAGTATGTAGATATTCGGAGTCGGAGACTTGTAGATCGTCTAATTAATTTTGCCATCAGGGAAAAGTATTGTTTCTTCTCAATGAAGAGGCCTATCCACGAGAATTAAAAGTTTTGTTGTTTGGTGAAAGGAAAATCCACATATGCAAGTGGCAGAGACATGAAGTTGCTGGCGCGTAGCACAGACAAGGGGGTTGGCGGGCAAAGCGAGCAGGGGGCAAAGCCCCCTAGTTATCCAAAATAACATCAAGTTGAGAATGAAGGTCCCTAAAGTCCAACTCTCTACCACATTACTTGGTTACTTTATTCTATGTATCTATTGTTTTTTACATGAAGAAAACTTTTCTAACATTTGTATAAAATTTGTGATTAAGACATTTCTAAATTTATGCCCTTTGTCTTTGATAACATATTTATTTTAAAATAACAACTGGGATTTGCTGTACTAATTCCCTTTATAATTTTAAAAACCTGGGCTTTCCATTGTGTACACAGGTTTACTCTCACATCCCTAAAGAAACATGGGGTAGGTTGACTGGTGATTCCTGATTGGCACTATATGTTGTGGCAGATGCCTGGGGCGATGACCCGGCCGGGACACCTTGGAGGACCGGAAGAGGGCATGAGCCCATCTCAGACCACATGGGGGCAGCCACCCTGGTTGCTATGGGGACCACTGCCAGGGGGTGCCCCGGTGCTTGGAGAGCCCTGGACCTCAGCACTTCCGCCACACCAGGAAGTGCTGGGGGGGAAGAAGACTGGGGACACCCGGAGGGCTTCCGGGTGCGCAGCCGGCACCTCCGCCACACAGGGAATGTCCGCAGAGGAGTGTTGGGAAGCACCTGGAACCCATCTGGGCTTGTATAAAAGGGGCTGCCTCCCTTCAGAGAATGACTGGAGTCAGGTGGAAGTGGACAGGAGCCTTGTGAGAGAGGAGTGGAGGCGGCCTGAAAAAAGGCACTGGAAAGAAAGGCCTGGACTTTGGGGGATTGGTGCTGGAAGCACTGGGTTGTGCACTGTGAAGAAACTGTAAATATTGTAAATAAATGTGTGTGTTGAGTGAGAAAACGTTGTCCATCTGTCTGTGTCCGAGGCTCATCTCACAATGTAAACTGTTTTTGTAATGGACCAGTGCCCTGTCCTGAACTGTTCCTTGCTTTGGAGCTATTGCTGCCAGGATAGGCTTCAATCCTCTGAAATCCCAAGCAAATCTGAGAACCCCATTTTATGTTATGTAATTTTCAGAACATTCTGTAAATCTAGTGCTGAGTCACAGGAATTTGGTGCCTGTCCCAACAGAAGCCTTCTTTGGAGACACAATGCCAGTCTGTCATGGCAAACGCTACCATACACATCTGCACAGGGTTTGATTAGAGCCTCCCATTAACCAACCATACACATTTTTATTTTGTTGCAAGAATCCAGAATAATAAAAGCAATGCAAGTATTTACAGATATTTAGAAAGCACCCAGGCTTTACACTAATACTATTAAGAATAACACCATTAATTATTAATAGAAAATACCTTAAAGCACAAAGATGAAGTTTGAAATTTCTGCACTGATATAAATGCAATTTGCTTAAGGCATGCATACAAGAGGTCAAATATCACCCTTGAAAAGTATATACTGTATAAAAATACTGGATTTTTTGGTTGTAAACAGGAACTTTATATTTTTAACATACAAAGAACCCAATATGTTAAAGTACATTACAATCAAAGTGAAGAAAATGCTCAGGGTAAAAAAGGAGCTTTTGTTTTGAGGCTTGTAACACACTGCCAGTTTCCTTTACAGTATGTGTGCTGCTGCATTGCCCTGTTAGTTCAGACTGTAGTTTGCAATTTTGACATATCACATCACGTTATTGTATAAAGATTGCTTAGGTTTCTTTAAGAATTGTGCTGTCACACAGTTAGTCAGCTATATTATGGATGGATTCATGTACCACTGTTAACTTAGCTGTCAATCTATTGAAATAAATACATTAACATGTTTTAAATGTTTGCAACCCCAACTTTTAAGCATGATGGAATTTTTCACTTAAAAACAAGCCCTGTAACCTTTTGCTAAATAGTCAATTCAAATTATTCTTCACTCAACATGGCAAATTGTTTTGAGCAGACACCATATATAATTAATGCCAAGGAAGTCAAACTATGATAAAAGAAAGTCTTTATCATAACAGAAATAACAAGCATGGAAGTTTTCAAGGGTACTGAAATCCAAATCTACTGTATATACAAAAAAGAAAGCAAAAAAGCCTGATGACCCTCTGGGTCTTCCATGACACAGATATCATTTTTCCCTGGTAGAGTTGTGTAGTCTACTTTCACGCCTGGTTTATCCATCTAGCCACCTTTCCCTTCTCCTTCTTTGACCCTTTTTATCATTCCTCTGGTCAGGTAAGAACGTTCTGTACACCAGTTTCCTCAACTCCAGGTTCACATGTCTTGTCTATCGCAGACTTGGGAATTACTTCCAAGGTCCACAGTGTCTTTAGGAACGACTAGGTCCATTTTTCTAACATTCTCTCTAGTGGCCCCAGATATCCCCACAACTGTTATTCCCAACTTCCTCTTGAAGGGTCATATCAATCACAAGTTAAGTGTCCAGCACAGAAAGCAGCAGTAGGAAATGCATATACTATTAAGTCTGTCCACTGCCACCTAGCTACATACTCAAGACACCTTTTACCTTCTGGGTTCTTATTCTGGTGCATAGATTGGTCTTAGTGGACAGCCAATGCACTTACCTCCATGGCATCTCAAGGTCTGGCTCCATTTAAGATCAATAAGATTAGCACACAAATGAACATGACCCAGAAGTAGCAGCTTTCCTTTACATTTACACCAGTGCCTGAACTGCTTGTCATTAACTGACAGTATTTGAATACAACTAATGGGGCAAACTCCACAGAAAATGGTGAATTACAAAGAAAATGATAAAAGACAAATAAGCATTTAAAACTATGTCATAGAAATAAAAAACGTCTGAACTTTGACAGAATGTAACTATATTAGTACACATTTTCCTGAATTCAGAATAAAGGAAGATAAAAGGCTACCTAATAAAGCAATTAGATTATTTAGTCTCAAAACTGACCACTGATTTGTGAAACTGCAGGACTGAACCTGAGAACCACTGCATTAGACCAATGTATTGGAGCGTTAACACATGGCTTTGCTGATTTTAAATATGGAGACTGGAAAAAAGTCAAAATAAACAAGAAATTAAAGTATGACTAGGAATTAACCTTTGATTAAGACAGCACTGTAAGTAAAGGAATCCTGAAAGTCATTTTGTCCTTTCATGGATGAAGGTACAGTAAGTAGCCTGCTCTAGATGAAGTATAGTAATTATCCTGGTTTAGGTCATTCAGTCTTTGTTTAGTGGCAATTACATTTTTCTCAATAAATAATTTATTGTGCATGGTAGCAGTATACAGTCTTGGACCCAAAGGAATACAATGTCTGCATTTAATTGCATTACCTTCCTGATCTGATGTCTTTCGTTCATTTTCTGAAAAGATTCAATATAGCCCTGCAGATTCAATCTACATTTTTAAGAACTTTCAGACATGAGATGACATAAGATGTGCCCAAAATATTTCATATAATGTCTGCTTGTTAAGAGGAGCAAGTAACAATAAAGCATGCCAATATATTAGGTGTTTTGGAATGAGTAATACAGTACATGTACTCATCTGATTTCAAATCTGCTTTTTCTTGTTGAGGGTTACAGATGAGAGAATGCAATGAATAGGAAAATTGTTGAGCAAATACACTCTTTTCTTTGTTTTCCTTGTTTTTTTCTTATTATTATATTCTGTAATTTGAGCAAAGTTTTTACTACTGTTTCCATCTTTATAATTATATTTTCCTTTAGGTAAATTATATTGCAATGTTTGTACTGAACATTAAGCTACATTAAATACATACAATATAAAATGTGTTATATATGTACTGCTGCTAATAGTAATATTTATAATAAAACCCAATCAATCAATCTTGTATTCCAGGTCTGATATTATATAAACACTATAACAAAACAATTACACAATACTAAAGATCACTGCAATACAAGATTAATTTAAAAGCCAAACAGAAGACTAAATCAATATGGAAAAAATGATTGAGTAAATTAAGTCTCACATGTTGAAGATTTAATGTTAAGGGAATACTTCACCTAAAAATTATTTTTTTACATGTTACATACCCCACATAATTTGCAGTGGAGTCTGAGAAAAAAATGCATTGCCATATTTCAATGCAGAATGGACAGAAAAAACTTTATAATATAATCGAAGCCAAGAGTGACCAATGTCATACAATGGCAAACAATGTGAAAAATGTCTATTTAAAAAGAAAACAAAAATCTCATGTTACTTGTGTTCTAAAACCCACATTGGTTATCGTATGCTGAAAACATGCAAAATACATGCTTTTTTGAAAAAACTATTTTATATACTGTATATACTTTGAGAATAGTCAGCACATATCATAAATAGGAAACTAAAACCTTATGGGAATGACTTTTTGAAGTGAAGACCCGCCACTCCCCGTCATTCATTGGTCAAGAGTCCTGATTTCAATTAAAAAAGTCATTACCATGGCCATAACAATCGCAAAAAGGTTATAAAAAGGGATAGGAGGGTAGTGGAGAGGATACTGGGACACTGCTTGCATAAAGCACTGATCTTAGTTGGAATGAGAAAAAGAAAGAATGAGGAGGGACAGAGAACCTAGACTTCATTAATTGGCACACTCTAAGTTCAGACTCATGATAAATGTCACTCAGTGTTTTAAATCCTTGTCTTGTCTTGAGTAAAATAAGAGATGGGTTTGCCACCGAAACAAAGAGTAGGATTGCAGAAGCTGAATATATGGTTGTGTAGATGTGAAGAAAAACCAGGAGGTTCCTCAATTTTCTACCAAATATGGAACATGTATAAAATGAAGGGGCTTAAGACAGGGAGACATAATTTTAATTTCAGGGAAGTGAAGGTAAGGAACAAAAAAGAATCTGTGGGAGATCATATTAAATTCTGCAGCAAACCAGAACAGTGCATTAGCAGGATGGTTTAACCACCTCCATACAGGCTGAAGAATAAACACCCAAAGATATAATACAATTACCAACATATCACGAGTCAGAGTAAACAACTTAATGGAAGGTCTCTTTCTATTCCTAAGAAAGATTCAGAGTTAATATTTGACTTTTGGCCAGTATTTTAAAGGTATGGAAAAGAAGAGCATGGCACTAACAAAATTAAAGTGTAGGACTACATTAATTTTAATAATCTGGAACAAAACTGGAAGAAAGGACCATGAGGAAGAAACATTCTGACCCTCTTAAAGACATGAAGCTAATTTTTGAATCTGAAAGGTTTGAGAAATAGCTGAATTGAGGAATTAAGGAAAATTAACACCATGGATGAGAAATATAATGTCTTGAACAGTTTAATATAGCTCTCAACAAAACTCATTGATTTAAAAAAAAAAAAAGTTCAAATTCAAGATGTCTAAGGACTTCTCAGTATCCAAAGCCAGAAGAGAAACAGAGTGGGGCATGGTGGGTGCTATAATTATAATATGCAGAAGATGACAAATATTGTCTGCTGCTTCATGACAACGAATAAGACCAGTCGGATCTGGAAAAATTAATTTATGAATAATCAACTGCAGATGGCATGTAAGAAGTTCTGCCAGCAGGTTTGTATAAGAATTCATCAAAGAGACTGGGGCAATATTCACAGCAGTCAGATGATTACTTTAGGGTGAGGGTAATCATGGCTGAATTAATTGAGAGTTTTATTTGGAGTAGAAGCTAGCATACTTCAGTGTCTGTATATACGGTGCTAACTGTTCTCAAAGGGCAGAAATGATCTAAGGAGGCAACCCATAAGGGCCTGGCTTAAACAATCTAAAGCCTCTTTAAATTTATCAGTATACTTGGGGAATCCAACATGATAGCATCCTGATCTGAGAGTCTTGAGAGGGGTATATTATCTAAAAAAATGAATGTCTAAAGAGGAAAACTTAGAGTTTTCAGAGAATGTTTGAAATATTTTTTTTTTAAATAATTAATATCTAGAAGGCTGTTAATAAGGATTCCTATTTAATGGATGACACTGTCACAAAGACTTCACATTTCATGTTTTTAATAGGAAAGGTTACTAATCTTAGCTCCAGAGATGTAATATTGAACCTATGTACAATAAATATTAAATTTAGTGTGTTGTCAAAAGTTAATGTGCTGGATTTTTAACGTGGAGAAATGTCTTATTTAAAAATGATGGGCATGATTCAAGTTCTGTTCAAAAATGTTCTGCACATACAAACCAGATCACCTGCATATTCTATTGTGAAGTCACAAATAAAACCCTTACGGCCCACCATATATACACAAGGTCGTCAATGGAGTCTCAGTTAATATTAATAAAATATTCACACTTAGAAGCAACCTTATCATTATATTTTTTTATTAAACTCTCAACCGACATCATGAGAAGACAACAACAAGAGATCAAGTTGTATGGTCTTACAGGATTGCCAATTCAAGAGACATGTTGGCAGTTGGGGAGGTGAGCGGTTTAAGTGGTGATATACAGTACTCCACCCCTGTTGTATGTTTGTACATAGAGTCATTGTCCTGTTTTAAATGTGAACCTTCAGCCCAGTCTGAGGTCCAGAGTTCTCTGGAGAATGTTTCCATTAAGGATATCTGCACTTTGCTCTGCTTAGCTTTCCCTCAATCCTTTCTAGTCTCCCAGTCCTTACCACTGACAATCAACCCTGCAGCATGATGCTGCCATCATCATGTTTCATCATTGGCATAGTATTGAACTCCTCCAGACATGAATGTATTGTTTTTCCTCAGTCTGAGAGTCCTTTAGGTGTTTTTTTGCAAACTCCAAGCTGGCTTTCATGCAGTTTTTACTGAGGAAAGGCTTCCATCTTGCCACTGCTCCAAAAACCTCAGATCTGGAGTGACATAGTGACAGTTGTCCTTCTGGAAGTTTCCAAAATTTCGACACAGGTTCTTTGGAACACAAACAGAATAACTACTGGTTTTTTTGTCACCACTGTTATCAGGGCCCTTCCCAAAACGATTACTCAGTTTGGCCAGGTGGCAAGTTCTTTGAGTCATATTTGTGCCCAACTTCTTCCATTTAAGAAGTATGAAGGCCACTGTGCTCTTGGGAACCTTCAATGCTGCAGGATTTTTTTTATTGCTTTCCCCAGACAAAATCCTGTCTCAGAACTCTGCAGGCAACTTCTTTGACCTCATGGCTTGGTCTGTACTCTGCTACAAATTGTCAACTGTAGGACCTTATATAGACAGGTGTGTGCCTTTCCTAATCATGTCCAATCAATTGAATTGTCTATAGTTAAACTCCCAACAAGGCATACAAACAGCAGTGATCAAGATAATCAGATTTCAAGTGTCATATCAAAGGATCTGAATACTTGTGTCAATGTTAGATTTCAATTTTTTATTTTTAAAAATTTTTTCAAAATTTCTAAAATCTTGTTTTCGCTTTGTCATTCTGGGGTACTGAGAATTGCTTGCTGTAGCAAGAAAATTAAATAAAATGATTTTAGCACAAGGCCGCAACATACCAAAATGTGAAAAAAGTGCAGGGGTCTGAATGTTCACTGAATCCACTGTATGTTGAAACAAATACATTTTTCTTTAATTTGTGTGTATTTTCTTAGAAATGGTGATTCACCTTTAAAGAAGTAGCTCAGCTAATATTCAACCTTTTGCAATCATTTTCTTTCTTTGAGAAAGCTCTATAGCAATTCTGTTTATCAATATTTCATAAAGAATCCCAGCGTCTAATCCACTGCAGTTAAATGGTCCATAAAATTGCACTGTGAATTGAATGTCAAAATCTTCAACTCTGTTGTTCTGTACACATAAATCGGGTACTATGCTGTTTGTAAGTGGTGATATTTCTGACAGCTTCTCATATTTTTAGATCTTTAGTTCATGAGAAGTTGAACCCAGAGTAGTTGACTTTTACAAGTGTTACACCCTCATACAGGTCATCAAACCAGTAGGGCTTTGCTTCAAGAGCTTTGTGAATTTAGTGCCAGAAATAACATATGTAAACAAAATTGTTTGATTATGAGGCAGTAGCAGATTTGCTGCCAAGCCAAAGAATATAATTTCCAGCCAGGATATACTGATGAGAGGCTTGTCATCTGCATACAGACAATACAGACAAACACATTGGTATCAAATGAATAAACATTCACCCTAAGCCACCATAAACATCCAGGAAGAGACACACACTGCTCTGTCATTATAATTTAGTTTCTTTTAGACAAACAACAAAGGACAAAAACACACTGAATAGTGTGTAAAATTAGCATATGAACCATATTTTACTTTATTTATCAAAGTTACAACAGAGTTGACAAGGCAGTATTAGGCAGTGCTTAATTAGTTAGATGACCACACAGAATTATGACTGTTTCAAAATAAAATATGAAAAAGCTCAAATTTTCTTTATCAACTTCCAAATTAATAAAAATATCTTTTTTTATAAAAAGCTACAATGTGACATTTAAAATATAAAGTATACTGCTGCTTACCTAATTAATATTTGTTTTATATACCAACTTTCACAGTGGGCAGCTAATGAAAGTTTGAATCTTTCGGTCATCACACTAACATATTAATAAACTATTTATTGTCCCATTTTAGTTGTCAACTTAGAGTCTTATACAGCATTAATAAGAAATGCTGTCTAATGAGCTGTGAATGCCTTTTTTAAGTACTGTAGCTTAATAAAAGTACTATTTATCCATATTTCTGTGTTCAGACCAATGGTGTGTGTGTGTGTGAAATCACAATTTTTTAACTTCTTCTAAGTCTGAGCAGAAAGTGCATTCACAATACGAAACACCAACATTCTTTACTTTACAGGTAACAGATTTCGGTAGTTAGTCAACTTGTGAAATATGCAGATGATACTAAAACTGGAGCAATATCTGACACTGAGGAAGCAGCAAAAAGAATTCTAAAAGAACTGGGCAAACAATTGGAAAATACAGTTTAATGCAGAAAAGTCCAAAGTGCTACACATGGGCAAAAGGAATGTCAATTACAAGTACAAGATGGAAACACTATCTTAAACAAAGCAACCTCTTAGAAGGATTTACGAATTTATGTTGACACAACATTTTCATCTTCTAAACACTGCATAGAAACTATTAAAAATAACAAATAAAATGTTTGGTTAAATTGTAAAAACTTATGAATATACTGTAAATAAAGGGAGATTATGGTCAGACTATTTAATGCAATGGTGGGACTGCATCTGGAGTATTTTGTACAATTCTGGACATCACGTTACAAGCAACCAAGTGGGTTCCAGAATTAAAGACATGTTGCACTCTGACAGACTCAAATTAAAACTGCTACTTAATCCAGGTTTTCAAAATTCTCAAATTTACAGTATTAATAAAGCAGATCCAGCAGAATTATTTCAACTTAACAGTGATTCACATACTTGAGGACAACAGTGAAAATTAATGGAAAGTGCATTTAGGACTTAAACTACAAAGCAAAGAGTTGTGGGAATCTGGAACGAACTCCTGAACCAAGTACCTGGAGCAGAAGCCTTGCTAATTTCTAAATATCTGGATGAGTTAGTAGGAAAGCTGAGCTATTAGCTAAACAAATGAGCTTAATGGACTGAAAGTTCTCCTCTCGTTTGTCAATATTTGATATTCTTATATAAGATTGGTGGTGGAGGTTCAGGTTCAGATCCAGAAGGACCATGGTAGGTGCAGGTCTCCATGGCTGCTGGTTGATGAGGGAGGAACAGAAGGAAACTTTCAAAGAACAGAAATGAGAATGATCAGGTGGATGGAGTGTCATGGAGTAAGAGCAAGACAAATACCTAGATGAGGAAAAATGGTATGGAGGAAGTATGTGTTGTGGTGAGAAAAAACAGACTATGTTGGTGTAAGCATGTGGATCAAACAGTAGTAGAGGACATTGTGGTGGAGGTGGTGGAGAATAGGTCCAGAGAATGTGGTGGTGGCGGACATAAGCAGAATGTGTCTCATCCTAAGCAATGACTTGGACTGAGGAAAGTGAAAGAAAAAGATATAGTGGGAGGCCAGCCAACCTGAGTAAACCTGGAAGATGATTAATATTAATGCTAATCAATGACTGTGACTCACTGTAACAGATCTAACATAGCTTATTTACTTGAATTATATGACTGGTACTTGTATTAATGGACAAGAGAAAATGCTTTCATGATAAAAATGTCTGTATTTTCTCTTTCAGTGGGCAGCAGTGTGCTTTACAGTTTGAAAGTTCAAACAATACTAATATCACTATCAACACTGCAAACAAAAATTATACTGGGTTTATGTGCTCTACAATTAGATATCAATAGAAATTTTTAATAATTAGGTGAGATTTGTTCAAGTTGCCCACTTCTTTATGCACTCCTGTACGGGACGGAGTAAAAACAATCTAAAAAACAAACAGAAGCAGTTTTGGAGTTTGTTCTTTGTTCAGCCGGATGTCAGGCAACTAAGACTACTTGTTGTCCAGATTTTCTGTAGGTAGTGTGCTTTCACTCTGTTATAAGCTTGTGATATATTTAAGTCTTAACATGGTTTACTTTATGTGTTCTTTTTTCTACAAAGGATTCTTATGTAAAAAAAACATAAATTAAAAATAAACCTGAAAATATGGGGTTTAAATTGACATAAGAAACACTGTATTTTAATCTTCTAAGACAGATTATTAGCACCCCAGGTCACTAAAATCACTGCACTACATGACATTTATATGGAGCCAGAAACTGAGATAGTAGACTTGGCAGTCTCATGTTGTTGCTCAGCACTTGAAAATAGCAGAGTAGTTATGATTAAAATAAAAGTAGTTCAGCTATGACAGTTTTTTTATTGTCTTGTAGGCAACAAGCTAGTCTTTGGAAAAAAATGAACAAAAAGGTCTTGAATGAAAAGTGTTTAATACTGTACTTAATATTAGGAGAAAGCAAACAACAACATTAACTTGTTGGCATGTCAAGATATATGATCACATTACAGTTTCATTTTGTAATTAAAATGTGTTAAATAAATTAATATTCTCACAAGTGATGCTCATAAACATAATGAAGCATTGCTTGGTTTAACAAGTAATGGAATCTAAAGATCATAAAAATGAAAGGATCGGTTCATGGAGGTTTGCCCTACTTAGTAAAAGATACAGAGTCCTTCAGATTTTTAGGGGCTGCTATGATCATGAGGAAGCTGATCGGCAAGGTGCCAGTGCTGCATCTGTACCATTTATACATTAAATAGGAAAACAGTGCTTTTTGTTCCAATCTAATACACATGAGCAAGCAGAAACAGTAAGCATGTTTATGTCAGAAGCTCATAAATACACAGACTGTAAACTGAGTTGAATACCTAAACTGAAGATTGAAAGAGAGCATCAAAGCATATAAAAGGAAAGAATTTTGATGCTGCCCTCCACCTAACCCTGCCACATACACAAGCTTCCCAGCATGCTACAATAGGCATCTCTTTTGTTTCTTTAATGGTAGGTGGGAATTAAAATTGCATGTAACTCATCTAGCAGCAAAGTATAGACCTGGGTATGGGGGCCAGACACCCACAAAAGCAGGAAAAAGAGGAATGTACCAAAAGGAATGTAATTATGACAGAGCCAGGCATGTAAAGTCACCTAGACTGCCTGTGTCTGCACAAGTAAGTATAAAGCAGACGCATTTCATGAACAAGTTACCGTCTTAATTGTTGAATCCCACCCAGATTCTAAGTCAACTTGGCGCTGCCACTTTCCAGCTAACAGATGGGTCCCACTAGCATGCTAACTGCTTGTGTGCAATTCAAACACCTGTATCAGCCAGCATTAGAACTCTAGGGAATTCTGCCCTCACCTGGCACTCCCTTCCACCAGAAGCCACCTCTCCTTGGAGATCCCATCCCAGACTCCTCCTCCTCCCTCACAGAACCATCACTGACTCCAAAGAGCTCAGGTTCCTCCAGATTGACTCAGTGACTAGATAACAGAAGGTTAACAGGAAAGGGTTGAAATTGTATGTCTAGTATTGCATCCTGTGCTTCTTTAAGAGAGAGTGTACATAATTGAATAAGTATGAGGTAAAGTGGTGGGTTTTGGATAAGTGGGTGTGGTTAACGAGGTTGTTGGAAGAAAAATAACGGGAGTGTCTTTGGTCGGAAGAAGTGTATACTGAGTATTCTTTCAGATACAGAACATACCAATGACATTAAAACTCTCTCCTTTAGGTATATAACTGTGGAGCTTTATGTAAGACGCACATATGCCCTCCACCTCTCTTCTCTATGTGATATCATGTTGCACTCTACTTAACCAGACCACCCCAGTAAAACTGAGAAGACTTGAAACTTCCCCTAAAACTATCTACTCTGAATACCACATATGGCTGTGAACTGTCACTGTGCAAAGTATTACACTCCCACACCACCTACCCAGACATAGTGTGAGTGTGGGTTATGCACACACAGTATTATTCCATGTGCTCACATATCTCAGGATTTTTTCTTTTCCTTTTATACAAATCCATATTTAATTTTTTTTAGTTAATTAGTTACACCCTCATTTGAAATAGGTTGCCCTGATTTTGAGAACATGAACATGTTTGGGTTAATGCAGGAAATATATTGTCTTACAGGTAGTTTAATACATTAAATGGGAATTTTTGTGAAGAGTGAAGAATTTTTGTATAATCATCAGACTGAAAAGCACTTGTCCAACTTCTGTTGTAATTATACCCTTTTAGTTTGCCTACTGCTATTAAAATGCTCTATCCCTAGCTTTTCTGCTATGCATTGCTTTTGTGTGCAAGATCCTGATAAATAAAAAAGAATAATTCACTATAGTGCATTTGGTGCAACTCATTGTTCACCAGAACCTTGAAAACAAGAAGAAACACTTTTATTTTTGCTTTAAGCTGGCAGACCATGATAAGTACAGCAATACCCATAAAAGGTATAAATCAAAATCTAATTTCTACTACTGGTGGTCCTGTTCTAATCTGGAATATGAACAACACATTAGTTCTCAAATGCAATTTCTTTAGTTGTTTAATTTTATTGATTTTATTGTAATCACACAATATTCCATACAAGTAGATCAATTTTTACAAAAATAGGATTGAAAACAAATCAACCCCCACCATTGTATGCAATTCAAATCAAATCAAATGCAATTTCTTAAGAGGTGTCACACACACGCGCATGGGAGGCAGTCAATAGGCTCAACTGAATGTTGTATGCCGAGACAGGGGTTGATCGGGTGCACTAATGCTCTTTCTTGTTCCCCTACAGATCCCCAGAAGGGAAACTGCTCTAACTCCTTCTCCAATTCCTCTACAGACTCCACTTCCGGCCATAACCTCAACCCTCATCTGATGTCACTTTCGGCACAAGACACACCTCTTCCTCCCTTCTACTTATAAAACCCGCCATCTTCCTCCCCGTGACAGTCTGTATTGGACACAATACTTGTTGATTACTCAGTTTTGTTAAAAAGTTTATTTCTTTTTACTTCTGTTCTCAAGTATATGGGGTGGACCCCCAAAACCTTCTCATGCCTCTATTGTCCTTTTGTTACACAGGGTTAAAATAGGGTTTCAAAAATTAATTTTTTTGTTTTAGTATCCACATTTGTGTTTGTAGTCACAGATTCGGGAAAATCTAAATCTAACAACTCTTGAGCTTAATTGGCTGAGTGTCAGCATACATTTTTTCTGGCTACATCAGTTTCCTCCTGCCTTCCCCTCCTAGAGACATGCATGTTAGTTTATATACATTATGTGGGTGAGCGATGGTCTGTAATCCCATCCAGGGCTGATTTCTGCACTTCAACCAGTGCTGCCATGACAGGTTCGCCATGCTTCATTCCTCAAGATAATTTAACAGCAAGCTTTTTATAAAATTCCATTGGACAGCCATCTGGATCTATAGCTTTTCCACTTTGTATGGAATTTTCTTGTCTCTTGCTTCTTATTAAACTTTACATAACTCTTGTATGCACAGTGCATTGTGCTGTGGTATTCATTAGCATGAGCCTCACTGCTTATACATTGCAATGTACTGCATATAAAGCCTTAGTGTAATCATTAAATATATATAATGGTTTCTTAATCTTTGTAATCAGATTCTAAATACAATTTATTCAGAACTTCATTCTTATGTATTTATACCAAACAATTTTACATCCATTTTTAAACTGTCTGTTGCAGTTACCATATATTCCAACTGTTCAGTTGGAAACGTTAACATATATTTCAAATCAATAAACTACATTCTCCATGTTTTTCTTGCAATATTAACCTAAAAATTAATTAACTCTTTCCCTTTCTCATTTGTGTCATTCACACACTTTTTCATTTCTTTCATATTCATTCTCAGGTGTAGCAAATCCTTAATTTCGGAAACATTGTCTACTTTGTGCAATGTTCTACCAGTGTGTTGTAATTGGTTACTTTTGGTGTCAGAGTTGTAGAAAAAGGTAACAAATAAATACCTATATTTGTTTTTCAAGATAAATGTGAGGAATCTTCACTCATGCCCTCAATATTAGGCAAAAGGCTACAGGAGAGGCTAGAAGCTTCACCATTGTTGGATGTAGCGAAATTTTTACTCTTGACCTCATGATTGATGGCTTTAACATTTTGGCTTTAAAAATGCAACAAATGATTAATATTACATATTTTAAGGTTATAGTTAATTTTTCAAAATAGGAAAAAAGTGTGTTTTTTGCAAAAAGAGCATGGGAATAGAAGAAGGTGAATGTGACTTGTTCTCTCTCCCTTCCCTGTCCATAAATACAATTTTCAATAAATGTAAACCACAAAAGAAATTGATAAAAGATGCAATATTAGCAGTGATTTTAATATGGTAGTAGAAATAATAGTATTAAGTTGACCAAGAAGGAAAAGAAAAAGAAAAGGGAAAGAACACAAGAGACAACTACACCCAGGTAAGTTAACAAAATACCGTAAATCTTGGAATATAAGCTGAGAATTTCGTCCTAAATTTTTGGCTTGGAGTTTGGGGGTCGGTTTATACAACGAGCATAGTTTCAGATTCAAGATTTCCAGCGCAATGCCGGTTTTGCCGATCAATACGGAAGTAAATAATGACGAAATCACAGAGCCATCTTTCAGATGAAGAAGTAACTTTGCATGCCGGTACTTTAAATTAAATAAAGAATTTATTCAAAAAAGTGTTTTAGTTGTTGATTTTATTAATAAAATTTATAATAAATTATCGGGAAGTTTAAAATAAAAATTTTTCTTTTGATTTACGACGAACATCTTGCGTTACGACCCGAATGCGGTCACGTGTATCCGCTTGTGCGATTGTAAACAAACAACCGAGAGCGTTAGTAGTGTCAGTTGGAGCCCAGATATATGTGTTTGTGGATGTAATTTCAGTCATTGCAGTGATTTACCTATATATATAATTCACTAAGACCATGCAAGCAAGACACATAATTGCTAAGGAAGAAAGAGAAGGTAAAGAAAGCGATCACAATTGAAACGAAGATGGAAATTGTGTGGAAATATGAGAGTGCTCTTCGTGTGACCGATCTCACTAATATGTACAGCATGTCGAAATCCACCATCTCGACAATTTTACAAAGAAAAGATTTGCATTCTCCTCCTCCTCCCTGCAGCCCAAAGATGTCAAATTAAACGGTGAGTACAGTATGAAATTGTTGTTTCTAGAATAGAATAGAATGCCTTTTATTGTTACTATACACATCTAGAATGAGATTAAAAGCAGCTCCTTCAGTGCAGAAAAAAAGTTCTGTATAGGGCTTGTATGGTTGTTTTTTTAGCCTTAGCATAACGCCGGATCTGTGGCCCCGCTTCTGCTTTCTTTCCCTCCTCCGTCTCCGTCGTCTCCTAGACCCGACAACAATCCACGGAGAGCCCGCTGTTCTCGCTATGTTGTCTTTGATGTTGTGCGTGTGATGAAAAACACTCGAAACAGATGTCTGGCTCTGGACACCGATGTCTATAAGGTTCTGACGGGTGTAGCGGATGTTCGCCGAACCAATCGTGCACAAACAAGGAAAAAGAAAAAGTACAAAAACAACAAAAAGTGCACTGAAAAGAAGAGCCCTGAGCCGCTGCGCGCCGCCATGCTCCTAGCTTAATCTAGCCTACTTCTGTTAAGTTTTTGGTTTTACATTAGAAAAATTATTGGTGTTTTGGTAAATTATGCACATTATACAACCCTTTTTTATTATGAAAAGGTTAAGTAAGTGTTGCAGTGGGAGGTTTGGAACGAATTATGGGTTAGCCATCGCGAATGAATTAAGTTCTTAAGTCAAGGGTCCACTGTATTGCGTATTTAAGTTAGTCAAATTTATAACGAGTCTCCGGAAATCCACCCGCCGATGTACCGTATTTGTGTATATAGTTTCAACACAAAGGCTTCTTTTTACCAAACTTCTCCGCAATCACTTCCTGGTTTCCATCAAAAATGCCGGCAGTCTCAAATTCTCGCCGATAAACATGATAAATATACCTGAAAGACACTTTTAAGGCAATTTAGAAAATTTTGCTTGGAGAAGGGGGTCGGCTTAAATACCGGTCATCGGCAAATACATGTAATTTAGTAGGTAGAGAAGGGATCGGCTAATATACCGAGTCGGCTTGTATTCCAGGATCTACGGTACATGAGATTAAAAATTCTCATAGCATGTCTAATACATAAAGTATATTACTTATGACAATAATTAATACTGTAGTTATGAGAGACTTTAACTAAAATATTAAACAAACTTACATTTGCATGTCCATTTGTATTATCTGGTATAGTTCTTGACTGGACCCTATTCAGATTTTATAAATGTTTCGAAGAAGCATTTTTAAATTCTCCTCTGCATCCTAAGGTGAATTATACATCTGGGTGTATACTTCAACTACAATCTATGGACTTAAACTTAAAACCATTATATGAAGCTCTTTTCAGAGCAGTTATCATAGAAATGTTCAGAACTATTTAGATCAGGCTGTTCAAATTGTCCACTAGCTACTCTATAGGAAATTCAAAATACAACAGCAAAGACAATAACTAGAATTAAAAAACGTATGATATAACTCCAATTCTTAAACATTTGGCTTCCAATTGAATTTTAACATAATTTAACAATCCTTCTTTTTCACTGTAAATTCATAAATGGTTTATTTTACAAATATTATTAATGTCTATTCCCCAGAGTATATTTTGCAATTTTCACATAATATTTTCTTTAAGAGAATCTAAACAAAAATAAAGCTACTGTAGCAGGAGGGGCCTTTTGATTTCAGCATTTAAATCAAAACTAAAATTCTTTAGATGTTTTACAAAAATGACATTACCATCTTTAAAAACTGGTTATTACATTGTATCATTATCAATCACATTGTGCAGAATACCCAGGGATCACTCTTAATATCTCATTTCCTATCCTCTTTACTCCACAGAAATAACAAGGAGGACAGGAGATAGTAAACGTCCTTGAAGGACCAATGGAAATAGGAGAATGCAAACTTCAGCTAAGAAGGTTTCATCAGAAAGTGGAGGAGCACCACTTATAGTTCTAGAATTTCTGTAGCTTATAATCATTTTCCTTATTGACTTTAAAATTACAGGAATTATTAAAAAAGTGCTATATTGACCTGCCTACTCAAACCAGAAAACTATTAACTCAAAGTCCTGATCATTCTAATATTTGAGAAATTAAGAATATCATCAGGAAACCATTGCCTTAGGATTCAAGAAAATGGATGACTACATATTTAACCTGGCTGTCAGATTTATGGGAAAAATCCATCTTCATCCACAAGGTGGAGACGTGGCCACAAGATGTGAGATCTGTTCTGTAGTTTGTGCACTCCTTTTAATAAATGAGCAGCTTAAAGCACAACGTATGCTTGTCACTTGATTTGTTATAATGTTTTTTTTGTGTAATGAGAATATTCTGTGTTATTTACATTATTAATACTTGTATGTAAAAAGAGGTATAATTCGCAGATGAAAATTAAATTTTTTTTTTTACAGATTTCTGTACCTGGAATCCATATTGAACATTTGGCTCATTGAGGATCAAACAGTAAATCAGTGCTGGAAACTAAACCTAGAGCTTTACAGTTCAGCACATGAGTAACCAGGTATCAACAGCTTGCCTAAAAGATTCCACTACATTACATCTAAATGTACTTGACTAACTCACACAATGTCTTCTATACAAGCTAAACACCTCATTTTCTTTAGCTAGTAGGATTAATGACACAAGTGATGTTACTTTCTGGAAGTAATCAGAGATTAAATAGCACAAATGGCAAATATTATAGCACATATTTATTTTTTTATTAGACTGAGACCTACTGATCTATTTAATAAGTGTATGTTACTGAGGTATATTTCAAATTAAGTCAAACCTTAATTAATTAATCAAGGAAAATTAAACATATAGAGGCTCATAACTTACTTAATAAACAAAATGCAAGAAATTGCATCATAAACAACTATGACAAAAGGTTAAAATAAGGAAATGGATAATTAATGCAGGGCAACAAGAGGTGGGTACAACACTACTTGGCTATCGTCAGAAAGGCTCACCAATGTCTTTATTTCCTTATTTTTCTCAGCACAGACCATCTGTGCTCACAGACACAGTCGAGATTGTTGTCACTGGCTGCATGGCATATATCTGCTCATTTCCGGTCCACAAACCAATGCAGACGACAGTGACATTGGTTTAGAATATTACTGGAGCATATTTCCTTTCTGTATATGACATACAATATACAGTATTAAAGGCCTCGGCCATCCTGCACAGACACTTGTATCCTTCCTCAGCTCTGGCAAAATATACAGGACCATTAGTGTTGGCACCACTATATGTACTGCATTGACAACTACAATATGTGACTGTTTCTTGTTTACATTTCTGATGTTGCTTTAAAAATATGATGTTGTAGTTGTCTTTTTTGTATGTTATTGGTATTGTACTACTAATCAAAATCTGTAGGGGACATGCAGAAATAAATTTCATCGTATTACGTACACATGAATAATAAATTAAAACTTGAACTGGCCTTTGATTTACAATAAATAATTGTCAATACACTGGCACCACCGCCTCAAAAGAAACACTAAGTATTAAAAATAATTGAAAATAAATGTGATTCATGTGTTTTTGTATTTAGTAGATGATCCTTTGGCAGCAATTTCAGCGTACAGTCTGTGTGCATAGGTCTCTATCAGCTTCGCACATCTGGACACTGCAATTTTTGCCCATTCTTCTTTGGAAAACTACTTAATCTCTGGTTGCTTGGGGATCATGAGCGAACAGTTTTTTTTTTCCAACTTCAGTCATAAATTCTCAATTGGGTTGAAACATTGTTGTTTATAAGCCATTCCTGCATAGCCTTGGCTTTATGCTTGAGGTCTTTGTATTGCTATAAACACAAATTTTATCCCAAGTTGAAGGTTTCTTACAGACTACATCAGGATTTCTTCTAGGAATCTATGTATTTTGCTACGTTCATTTTACCCTCTCCCCTCACAATCCTTTCAGGGCCTGCTTCAGAAAAGCTTCCCCACATCATGATGCTGCAAACATGATGCTTCATGGTGGGTATGGTGTGTTTTTGACAAAGTGAGGTGGTTTGCTTACATAAAATATGCCCTTTATTATGATGGACAAAAAGCTTGATTTTTTTTCATCAGATAACAGCACCTCTTATTGGTTTCAGGGTATATGATAATTATTTAAGGTTTCACACTTCCAGACTAATCTCTAACCTGTCTGGCCATTATCTCTACTGACACCTTGTAGGAGAGGGATGACAGCAATGCTTCAGGTAATGTGTAGGAGCTCGCACACCAAAAACATGCACTGTATCAATATGCTTCCATGTGTCCCTCCATCTGTATGCTCCATGCATAACCACAAGAAAAACGACATTCCTTTTTTAGTACGATTTTTATGATTTGGCCCAGAACAAGGGCATTGTTAACCAATACTCCAGTTCTTTGCTCTTTGTTAAAACAGAACTAGACTGGAACTTTGATGTTATATAGTAAACAACATTAATGCATTCAGAGAAATATAACCTTTATATATGGTATATACAAATTAATTTAAATAGCATCTTTTAAATGATCAGTTGAAAAAATATTTTTATACCATTAAGCAGAACATTGATATTTCACATTGCAGAGTTTCTTATGCCCTTTTAATATTTACATTTTTTACTTGAGTCTTGTTTACTCACTGCAGTGACACACAACACATGTAATTAATTTCTGCTAAATAACACATTGTTCACGAGTGAGGGAAGATGGAGCATGAGATCTACAGGCGGATCGGTGCGGCATCCGCAGTGATACGGGCTCTGCATCGGTCTGTCGTGGTAAAAAAGGAGCTGAGCCGTAAGGCAAAGCTCTCAATTTACCACTCGATCTACGTTCCTACCCTCACCGATGGTCATGTGCTGTGGGTAGTGACCGAAAGAACGAGATCACGAATTCAAGCGGCTGAAACGAGTTTCCTCCGCAGGGTGTCTGAGCTTTCCCTTAAAGATAGGGTGAGAAGCTCAGTCATCCAGGAGGGGCTCACAGTAGAGCCACTGCTCCTCTGACGGGAGGAGGCCCCGGGGAAGAACCATAGACACACTGGAGGGACTATGTCTCCCGGCTGGCCTAGGAACGCCTTGGGATTCTCCCAGAAGAGCTAGAAGAAGTGGCTGGGGAGAGGGAAGTCTGGGCCTCTCTGCTCAAGCTGCTGCCCCCGCGACCCAACCTCGGATAAGATGGATGGATGGATGGATGGATAAATAACACATTTTTATTTTCAATTATTGATTTACTGGTTCAGTGGCTAAATATTTAGATCCTCTCTCAAATTCTCCAGTTCCACTAGTCATTTCTCTGACGGGTCAAATTTAAGTTTGTGCAGTGCTATACTGTTAGCCAGTGAAGAGATCTGAAAAAAGGTGTACTTTATTGAAAACAACAGGAAATAGCTCTCTAAATCAGGAGTTTTACCAGGGAAGATGTATGTTTTACCAGCAACACTGCAGAGTATCACCTTTCTTCACATCTAATAGGAGTTACAAGGAAACATCCTTAAAAGCCAACATCACCAGCTTACAATGTAAAATAACACAGTTATTTCTTTTTTGTTTTTGATAGTGAATCAGTCTCCTAATTTTCCTCAATGTGATACACATACTGCATCCATGATTCAACAAGACTGTCACAATTTTAAAGTAAACTCAAGACAGAATTAGCACTTAGTAAACTGATGTCAAGGTGATAGCCAATTACTTTTAATGACAAAATATGATGGCTCTCTTTTTAGGACTTTAATATATTAATATATAGATATATATCCATATTTTCAATCTCTCTCTCTCTCTCTATATATATATATATGTCTATCTATCTATATAGTGAATGTACATACTGTATATATATACTAGCTGTGCAAGACCATGCGGTAAAAAGCCCAGGGTCCTAGAAACTATTGAAATCGTCAGAAAAAAAATTGAAATGTACAAATGTCAGGTAATTGAAAGGAACTACTCTGGGCATTTCTTTCCTAGGAGGATTCGTTTTGCTGACGTGCTCAAATCGCTTGTGCATTAGCAGCGGGAGGAAAAGTAAAAGGGATACCGTTTTGCTGATGTTAGCGGCTAAGTGACTTTGTCTTTCTTCTGAGGTTTCGTTTTGCTGACGTGCTGGCCTCACTTGTGTTATTAGCGGCTAAGCGAGTTTTCTGTTTCGTCGAAGGTGGAGCCTTTACCCAACTTTACCTCTCACTTCCGGGGTGGACAGACACACACACGTCTAAGCGTAGATGTTGACATATAAGATATATATATTATCACGCACGAGCGCATGGGGAGCAGCTTAAGGCCCGACGTGCATCGCGACAACCCGTGTCAGGGGACGATGGCAGTGTACTAACCTTTCTCTCTCTCTTCCCGTAGAAAAGTGCCACCACCATAATCCTGCCCAGAAAACCAAAACATCAACGCTTCCGGGTTCCTTCCTTCCCTCCGGTCCCCCACTAATGATGTCATCTACCCATCCACCATCACGCTGGAGCCCGCACGTCCTCCGCCTTCTCCTATTATACCACTCTTGGAGGCAGATGACATAGAATCGTATCTCTCAATATTCGAGAGAACGGCCACCCATAACCAGTGGCCGCAGGCGGAGTGGGCGTCCATTCTGGCCCCCTACTTGAAGGGCCTGGCGTAGCAGGCCCATCATGATCTTCCCAAGTAGGTGGCCGCCCAATACGACCTCCTTAAAGGCCGAGATCCACAAATGCTACAGCGTAACCTCCAGCCAGCAGGCGATGGAATGGCGGCACTGGAAATTTGACCCCAGTGGCACAGGCCTTTGAGTTCTGGGGCAAGATCGGTTGCTGGCTGCAGCCAGACATTAACCAGGCTCGCCTGGTAGTCGAAAAGGTCATGTGCAAAGCATTCATATATGCTATGCCAGACTACCTCGTCCAGCAGGTCCGGAGGCATTCGTTTAAGGACATGGATGGCCTTTTGGAGGTACTTGAACGTCAGCTGGTGGTGAACCAACTTGGTGAGCCTGAGAAGCCAGCTCGCAGGGTCAGACCAGGATGGGTGACCACCTCGGAGCCCACCCGTCGCACTCCAGAGGCTCCGGCTAAACCAAGGGACAGGTTGCCCACCCTGAAGCGCTGTTTCAAGTGTGGTGAGGTGGGGCATATTGTCACCTCCTGTCCCCTCAAACACGAATTGATGGACTGCAACTGGGCCAAGGGCGAAAGGTATTGTGCACTGTCTAATCCCCTGGCAAGTAAGAATACAGGAGTGGTGTTAGTGAATGGGCACTCGGGTGGTGGTGTTATTCGATTCCGGGAGTAACATTACCATTGTTGCTTGCTGTTACGTTCTGCCGCGACAGTGGAGGGCTCTAAACACGAGAGTCACGTGTATACACGGGAAGACCAGGTCATACAGCTCTGTTAAGTGTTTCATAACTTGGGAGGGGGAACCTATAGAGATGCTCGTTGCTGTGCTGCCCGAGCCCCCCTTCCCGGTTATACTGGGACAAGACTGGTCGGAAAATAAACGCGGTAGAGCTATTACCACTCCAAAGTTCAAGTTGGGTCTGATTATGGACGGGCAAGCGCCCACCCCAGCTGCTCCCACGCCTTGCTCTTCGGCGACTGATGATGTCGTGGACGAGCCAGCCGAACCTTTTCTGGCCGTGGACCTTCCCCTGGAAATCCAACCGGATGAGGCTCTGCGTCAAGATGTGCCTAGCCCCGATCCACTCGCTGGCGTGGAATATCAGTTCCGCTCCACGCCATCATCCTTTAAAAGAGAACAGTGGACGATGATTCCCTGAAGTTTGCCCGGAATCCTTTTGTGTGCGCGAACGACATATTGTTAGCGGATTCCACACCACTGGGACCCTACTTTGTTTTAGACAATGAGTTGTTATACCGAGTTGCGGAACACAAAGGAGAGCTGCGGAAGTTGCTGTTAGTCCCGCGGACCTACCGGCAGCAAGTGTGTGAACTAGCACATGCCCACCTCCTAGGCGCTCACCACGGGGCCGAAAAAACGCTGGAGAGAATGAAGCTCCGGTTTTATTGGCCCGGGATCAACGAGGAGGTCCAACGCTTTTGTCAGTCCTGCCCGGTCTGTCAACTGCGTCAGATTCCCCGAAGGGACCACGTTCCTCTCGTCCCGATTCCCCTCATAGACGTTCCCATTGAAAGGATCGGTGTCGATCTAGTAGGACCCCTAGAGTTGTCGGCGCAAGGCCATAAATATATATTAGTGATGGTCGACTATTCAACTCGGTACCCCGAAGCGGTTACCCTGCAAGCTGCCAACTCCAAAAACATCGCATGGGAACTAGTAGCGCTTTTTCCCGGGTAGGCATTCCCAAAGACCAAGGGACGCCCTTTACCTCGGATATGTTCAGGGAAGTTGCCAAGTTACTCCGTATTAAGCATCTCAGGACGTCAGTGTACCACCCCCAAGACAGACGGGCTCGTGGAACGCTTTAACCAGACCCTGAAACAGATGCTCCACAAAGTAGTCAGCGCGGACAGTAGGAACTGGGATCAACTTTTACCACTGGTGCTTATTGCCTACAGGGAGGTGCCACAGGCCTCGACAGGGTTTTCCCCTTTTGAGCTCCTGTACAGACGCCAGCCCCGGGGCATCTTGGACATATTGAAAGAAGGCTGGGAAGGGGAGGCCCTTCCCTCCACTAACCTCCTAGAGCATATTGCGCAGTTACGCGATAGACTAGCGAGAATCCGGTCCCTCCTAAAGGAACACATGTCTAGGGCTCAAGCAGTGCAGGCCCAGAATTATAAAAGGAATTCCTCCCTACGCGAGTTTCAGCCGGGAGACCGTGTAATGGTGCTTGTGCCCACTTCAAATTACTGGCTCACAAATTACTGGCTCATTGGCAGGGCCCCTACGAGGTTAAAGAGAGGAAAGGGCTTGTCGACTGTTTAGTCGTCCAGCCAAATCATTGGCCGAGCGAGAGGGTGTATCACGTGAACCTTCTGAAACCCTGGAAGGCTAGGGAAGAGCCTCACCCCTCTGAGCCATCCCTCTCCCTTTTCTCGGTGAAAACCTAGCTTAACTTCGGACCCA
Organism: Polypterus bichir lapradei; assembly: GCA_026402145.1. Lineage (NCBI taxonomy): Eukaryota > Metazoa > Chordata > Cladistia > Polypteriformes > Polypteridae > Polypterus > Polypterus bichir. Next base: position 84,926,555 of record JANRMT010062791.1, on the reverse strand, counting down.
ATTTGACGGCCCACCAACGACAGGAGCTAGAAGGACTAATCTGGTCCGTCCCGGAAGTGGTCAGTGAAGCACCAGGCCGGACCTCGCTGGTTCAGCATGACATAGTGACAGACCCAGGGGTGGTAGTCAGGGAACGACCCTATCATCTCCCGGAGGCGAAACGTGCTGAGGTGGAGCTAGAGGTACAACGAATGTTGGATTTGGACATCATCGAGGAAAGCCATAGCCCTTGGTCAAGTCCTATCATCCTCGTATCTAAACCGGACGGCTCCTGGAAATTCTGTAATGACTTCAGACGTCTGAATCAGGTCTCCAAGTTTGATGCCTATCCTATGCCCAGAGTAGATGAGCTCCTCGAGAGGCTAGGGACGGCCCATTACCTGACTACTCTTGACATGACAAAGGGATACTGGCAAATTCTCTTAACAACATCCCCAAGAGAGAAAACAGCTTTTAGCACCCCTAGCGGGCACTGGCAGTACAAGGTCCTTCCATTTGGACTGCACGGGGCACCAGCGACCTTCCAGCGTCTGGTAGATAGTGTGCTACGGCCCCACCAGTCCTACTGTGCCGCCTACCTGGATGACATGGTCATCTTTTCCGGCACCTGGGAGGAACATGTATTGCAGGTATTCGCCGTTCTCCTCACACTAGCGAAGGCCGGCCTTCGTATCAACCCCCAAAAGTGTTTTTTCGGCTTGAACGAGGCCAAATATTTGGGCTACCTGGTTGGAGTGGGAATGGTGAAGCCCCAGTTGTCCAAAGTCAAAGACATCCTGGAATGGCCTGGGCCATTAGTCAAGAAGCAGTTGCAAGCTTTCCTAGGGTTAGCGAGTTACTATCGCCGGTTTGTGCCTCACTTCTCTGAGAGGGCCGTATCCTTGACCGATTTAACAAAGAAACGGGCCCCTTACCATGTGGTGTGGAATAGCGTGACAGACCAAGCATTCAGTGACTTAAAGACGGCCCTAACAACAGCACCTGTTTTGAGAACCCCTGATTTTTCCCTTCCTTTTATCCTCCAGACCGATGCTTCGGACACAAGTCTAGGTGCCGTGCTGAGCCAGAGCGTCGATGGTGTCGAGCACCCCGTAATGTACCTCAGCCAGAAACTGTTGGACCAGGAGACCAGGTATGCAGCGGTGCAGCGGGAGGCCCTGGCCATCAAGTGGGTGGTAACGTACCTGCGGTACTACCTATTGGGGCGTGAGTTCACCCTTGTGACAGACCATGCGGCTCTCCAGTGGATGGATCTCCACAGGGACACGAACCCTCGCGTCACGAGGTGGTTTTTGGACCTGCAGCCCTACAAGTTTACTGTCACTTATAGCCGAGGTATCGAACGCTGATGCTCTCTCCCGGGTTCACAACCTCTCGGTTCGGGCCACCCGACCCGATGGGTCTGGGCTGAAGGGGGGAGTCATGTCACGCACGAGCACATGGGGAGCAGCTTAAGGACCCGATGCACATCGCGACAACCCATGCCAAGGGACAATGGCGGTGTACTAACCTTTCTCTCTCTCTTCCCATAGAAAAGACGAAGTGCCGCCGCTATAATCCTGCCCGGACAACCAAAACATAAACGCTTCCGGTTCCTTCCTTCCTTCCGGTCCCCCAGTGATGATGTCATCTACCCATCCACCATCACACCTTCCCAGCATTCCATGTACTAATTTCTGGTCCGACTCCTAATGTCCGTCCTCCCATTGCTTTTTGTCTGATGCTATTTCTGTTGAAACGAAGTTGGACCTTTTTGTTACATTATACGGGGCTCAAACCCCCAAACCTTGATCTGTTTCTGTCTATTATTACTATATATATTAATATAGTAATACTGAGCTGCAGACATATTGGCACAATTACTGTAATTCAACACTTAATTTACCGCATTCTATGATAAACCCTGGCAATGTGTTAATTTTATATTTGTCATATTAACAGGTTGTTAAATGCATACATTTGAATGATTTACGGTTGTTTCACATAAGGATTCGATTTCTGGTTTTTTTTTTGATACATCTCAACGTTTTTTTTTTTTTGGATCACACTTTTTTTGTTTCTGCATTTTGTGGTGTGACATAACTATGATCATCTCGTGGTTGACATCATGGAAGCGATGGTATTTAAACACAAGTTCACATCCTGCATTATCCCTTACTAGATATACAACGAACAATGTCTTTCTGTAGCATAGTTAGTTTCTAACTTAAAAAGGCCCTATTGCTAGATGTGTGTTTCTTGTTTTGACTTCATTCTGCTCCTGACTTATTGATTTATGTTTTGACCCATTTCTTCATTTTGGTTGCTTTTTTTAAGTTCTGACTGTATTCTTATTCTTACAATAATTCTTGGAAACAATATCTATATCTATACATATGTATGTATGTATGTAAGTACGTATGTATGTATGTATGTATCTATGCATGTATGTATGAATATGTATGTGTATGTGTACAAGTTCAGCTCAACACATACTTTTTATTTACAACATAGACGCTTCCCAAGTATCGTTTCCCAGGAAATCACAAATAATTCTGTCCACTGCACTTTCTGTTTTCCTCTGTCTTCCTTCCACCTACACTCCTTCTGTCAAGCTTTGTCTCCCTTACTCCCAATTCTGGCTCTCTGAAAGTAGTGAGGTGGCTCCTGTAATAGAGAAGCTGGAAGTGCTCCAGGTGTACCATAGTCCCCTTCCAGTAGCAGAGACAGAAGTGCTGTAATAAAAGGGCTCTATAATTCCTAAAGCAACCCTGGCGGCACCCACAGGACCCAACAGGGCTGTACTAAACTCCAACTCCAACAAAGCCCTGTGGAAGTCCATGGTGCTGCAGCAACCCAGGGAGATTGCCATCTACTGTAGTGTTCCAGGGGAGATAATACCCTGAGCACACTCTCTCCTCCAGTCCTTATATTTTGGCTGCAAGAGCCCTGGCTGTCTGACACACTCAAACACACACATATTATATGAATATTTTGTTATCATTATTATTTATTTTGAAGGTGTCTTTATCCAGTGTGACTTAAAAATGAATAAGTAAAGTGAAACTAAGTGATCATTAAGAAAGAAAACAGTTAACAAAAGTTACAGAACATAAATTTAAAGTTCAACAAAAGAAGCTTAGAAGCACTAGATGAAATTCAGAAGTTGACTCATCATAGTGTCATATAGCTGTAGATCCAGGAGGTAGAAAGCCTAAGCTGCTCCAAAACGCATTGTAAAGAGAGTGGTGTTGTTAAGAGCTATTTGCTATATTCCACCTAGGGGTGTGCTATTTAGTGGTGTGTAATACCATTGACAAGACTGCAGTGTTAACGTGCATCCTTTTAGCAACAGCACCTTAACTTTAAGTATTTAACACCTGCAGACACAGATTTCAGCTTTGTTTAGACTAGCCAAACTTCACCCTGTTTGACCTGGCTTGAATTGCAACATAGGAAGAGAATTTTAAACTAACATTGTAATCTATTCAAATAATACATATTTTAATATGAACTTATTTATATATTAGCCTCATCTCTTGGGATCTTCACTTTAATATTGGGGCTCATGTGCCTCAATGAGCTGATATTGTGGACTCTGTGGTATGGTAACCATCAGCTAATTTGAATAAGGTTAGATGTCAGGCAAAGAGTGATCCATTAGTCTGAAATTAATAATGTTTCCTATTAAGTCTAATTGAATCTTACCAAGGAGATACCAGGACCTGCTCTTACAGTGGTATTGCTCACTGGTGATCATTCCAAACAAGATGCATGAAAGTTTCATGATGACTCATCACCATCAAGCCAATAAAGGTGAGATGTCAGCAGTGTGTTTGTAAAAGATCTGATTAAAGTAGACCTTAGCAATCTTCAGATGTGGAATGCAGCTTAAGTGAAATCCAGAACTCATGCTGGAGGTTGATAAATATAGCTAAGTCTGGTACCATTGGCTTTGGGGCCATATATGGGACTTGTATGGTCTCTGTCCATCTCTGTCTCTATAGTCATTCATCAATACTTAGTGTTGAGCTGGCCAAGATGGATGAAATATCAACTAAACATACCTGACCAACTCATTTGCAGAGATAGCAGGATTCTTGTTTTGTTAAATCACGCACAACACTTGAAAGCAAAGTATGTTGATAACTGAGTATAAGACCTTTAAAGTTGAAAAAAAATTGGATTTCAAGAGATGTGATATATCAGTTCATCACCGCACTTTTTTGTAATCACTTTTTATTGATGTCAAAAACAAATAGTAAGGCAACAAAAAAAATGAAAAAAAATAATGTACAAATTTTGAAGAATCCCACCCATACACCGGCACCCACCTAAAACCCACTGCACCCCGGACCTATTTAAGAAAGTGGATATTAAGTACTGTGGTGGGCTGGCGCCCTGACCGGGGTTTGTTTCCTGCCTTGCACCCTGTGTTGGCTGGGATTGGCTCCAGCAGACCCCCGTGACCCTATAGTTAGGATATAGCGGGTTGGATGATGGATGGATGGATATTAAGTAAGTGTGTAACACACAGGTCAGTGACCTGACCCTCTACCAGGTTGAGGAAAGAAATATAATAGTCACTTTTTTTAATGCCTCCTTCAAAATAACAATAGAAATACAGGTTCCTACAGCAGAACTCCTGAGCTGCAATTCCCAGTATTCACCCTGTGGTGCCGTTTTTTTGATTTTACAACGCAGTGATCCTTTTACTGTTATAATAATAATAACCAAGGGTGCATCTTATCTCCTCTCTTGTTTATCGAACTCTGGAGTGCAAAGTTTGAATCCCAGCCTTGGGCATGGCTTGTGAAGAGTCTGCATGTTTTTTTTTTTTCCATTAGGTGTTATTTTACTCCCGTATGCCAAAGACATGTAGGTTAACTGGCAACTCTTCATTTTCTCAGTAGAAGTGAGTTTGGATGTGAACATTATTGCTCTCGAAGACCATTACTCCTTCCACTGCTGGCTCTTGCCTTGTGTCCAGTTCTGCTGTGATACATACAGTTGTGCTTGAAAGTTTGTGAACCCTTTAGAATTTTCTATATTTCAGCATAAATATGACCTAAAACAGGTATGTCAAACTCACTACCATTGGTGGACCACTTCGACTGCCATACGTGCGTCAGCAGGCCGCACTGTAACAACTACTATTATACAAAGTTACTGTAGCTTGGAGTTTGTGGGGTGATTATGGGCAGGTACGTAGGCCAGTTTTATGCACAATTTACATTACATTTCTATTATTATTATGTTATAATTTAGTAATAGAAATTATACAGCTTACCATAATGCAGAATCAGTGAGAGCACTGAGTTGTTTTCCTGCAACCAGACGATCCCATCTGGGGACGATGGAAGACAGTGACACACAAAGTGTGTTGCTTATGTTCATTCTACTCCGTAATCTCGTTTTGGTTTCTGTCACTGAAGAAAACATGCATCACAAAGATAGGATGTTGGAAACAGAAGCAGCTTCAATAGCTTCTTTCACGTTATTTTAATCTTCTCCTGTCTACAAGTTATGCTGACGAGAATTTTTCTCAGCATTTCCGTGCGATAATACACTTTCAGGGTGTGAATGATGCCCAAATCCAGTGGCTGAAGCACTGCCGTGCAACTGGGTGGGAGGAATTCAACGCGAACATTATCTAAATGCGAAAGCATGTTGTGGGCAGCACAGTTATCAATCAGAAGCCAAATCATCCTTTTCTTCTTCTTCATATTGTGAGGTTTCTGAACTCTTTTGGGATCTGGGATCCCCCCCACCCAACGGGAACGACATGCTGAAGTGCGTCCTGAAGCACTATTGCCGCGTCTGTGTGAGATTGTTTGTTCGGGTCCCAAGAGAGTTTAAAAACCTCATATTTCACATACGTTTGCAACCCGAGATTTTTCTTCTTTTTTGCATATAACAAAGATATATGCATTGCATTTGTCATTCCAACAGATTGCACATCACAAACATTAACACTGTTAATTGTTTTTTTGTGTCTGACATTTCTATAGATGGGTGACAATGAGTTAAATTCTGACTGATGTTTTTCAAGTGTTGACGAGCAATAAGGAAAAGGTATCACTGAAAACCACAAAAAACAAAAACAGCAAAAAACAGAACGAGGAAAGTTCGAAGAAAGAACATTTTTTACAATGTTTCTGTTTGGGGATCGTTGTGCAAATGTGCACAACTGAGCTGCGGCCACAGCCAGAACTAACTGCTCTGTGGATGATTCATTCAAGCATTTCAAGGTCACTTCGTTGTAATGAAAGTATCTGCTGCTGAATGTACTTCGTAGTAACGAGATTTCTATAGACTCATCTCATATGGGGAAACTGTCAAAAACATAAAAATACTTCGTTGTAATACTCTCTTACCGCTGTCTCTCTCCTCTCTCAGTGCTGCTGCAAAGCCCCGCCCGCCTAGCGTTCTGAAAAGTGTCCTCAGTGAAGGTGGCAGCCTTTTTGCTGTAGCCCTTCACTGAGTGAGTCTCTGTTGCTGGCAGTTCTCTTGCGGCCCGGTAGTGGGCCGTGGACCGAAGCCTAACACTTCAGTTGCGACATCGCGGCTGCAACTATACTAGCAGATGACGTTTCCGGCACCGTAATGCCAAGGGAAAACGTGCTTTTGGCAGAAGGCAGAAGTAAGAAAAGTAAATAAGTAACACCGAAGATGCAGAATGATTCACTCACAAACGATAGTAATCATTTTGTACAAGTTTAGTGCTAACTAGGATCTGTCATGCGGGCCGCACAGATTTCTGTTGTGGGCCGCGTGTTTGACATGCCTGACCTAAAACATCATCAGATTTTCACTCAAGTCCTAAAAGTAGATAAAGAGAAACCTGTTAAACAAATGAGACAAAAATATTGTACTTGGTCATTTATTTATTGAGGAAAATGATCGAATCTATACTAATAAAAGGCAAAGCCCTCACTCACTCACTGACTGACTGACTGACTGACTGACTCATCACTAATTCTCCAACTTCCCGTGTAGGTAGAAGGCTGAAATTTGGCAGGCTTATTCCTTACAGCTTCCTTACAAAAGTTGGGCAGGTTTCATTTCGAAATTCTACGCGTAATGGTCATAACTGGAAGCTGGTTTTCTCCATTTACTGTAATGGAGATGAGCTTGAAACCCGTGGGGGCGGAGTTTGACATCATCACGCCTCTCACGTAATCACGCAGTACGTAGAAAACCAGGAAGAGCCCCAAAAAGCGCTGAAGAAAACATGCATTATATAATTGAGAAGGCAGCGAAACAATAAGAAGCGAGCGAGTGATATATACAACCATATTCATGAGTTCTGCTACTTCGGAAACAAAGCACAGTGTAAACCAACACTTTAAATTAAGTTCATAGACAGGCTGCCGCTGGCGTTTGTAATTTAGTGCCTGCCCATATAAGGCCGTCCGTCAGCGGCAATCCAATAGCAAACTGCCACGGGTAAATTATTCACGGGTGTAGGACTGTGCTTATGGAGAGGAAGATGAGATAGTCAGGATGGTGTTTGGCACAAACTCAGCGAAACTGCGAGAGAAAGTTTTAAGTACCGGGACTTCGGTAGCATTAGATACAGCCATGGACATAGCACGACATGGCAACAGCACAGCTGGGAA
>JANRMT010062791.1:84865628-84908954 GCA_026402145.1 Polypterus bichir lapradei | reverse complement strand
GTGAAGATGGGGCCATAAATAAGAAAGTTCAACATGGCGGACGTTGTTGACCGTTATCGACCGTTATGACCGTTACGTGTAGAATTTCGAAATGAAACCTGCTTAACTTTTGTAAGTAAGCTGTAAGGAATGAGCCTGCCAAATTTCAGCTTTCTGCCTACATGGGAAGTTGGAGAATTAGTGATGAGTCAGTCAGTCAGTCAGTCAGTCAGTCAATCAGTCAGTCAGTCAGTGAGGGCTTTGCCTTTTATTATTATAGATTATTACTATCGTTTTTTAGTAAGAGTGTGCATAACATAGCATATCATTCTCTAACACACGACCAAACTCATATAGCGCCAGTTTGGTATCATCATTTAACCTAATCTGTATGCCTTTGGGAGTGTGGGAGGAAAACCTATGCAGAAGCAGCGAGTGTCTAAACACTCCTCATGGCCAATGACTGGGCACAACATTCAGACTCAGGATGATGGCTTCATGAAACAGCATCCCTAGCCACTGTGTAAATGCCCACAAATGGCTTGGACTAGAAATTAATTGCTTTTGAGTATCACTGTGTGCAAAAGTAAAATGATGGGAGTTTTTTTCTGGAACAAATTGTTTTACACTTTCAGATATTTTTGGACTTTTTTTGTTTGGTTTTGATTTGCTTTTTTTCAGTGATTCTTGGTCTTCTTCATATTCATGTTTTCACAATAGAATGTCTTGGTTTAATTTTCAACTGTTGCTAATTAGAGTGTTTTAATGCAATCTGAAGAGTCACAAATGTATAATTTAACTTTGAAAAAATGTTTTAAAATTACCAACCTACTGGACAGTTAAAATCAAATCAACTGATAGAAAGATTATATTTTTTATTTTAATGACAAAGACTGATTGACAATTAACATTACATTAATGTCATATACTAGTACTACTACTACTTCAATTGTATTTGTAAAATAAATATACAATACAATATTTATGGAAACATTTTATCACTATAATAATACTTTAGATATTGGGCTCTGATTTGTACAAGGGGACTATTCTAAAAAGGAATTCACTATACAGTAATATAAATGAAAAGAAGATGCCTCACAGGAAAACTAGAGAGATTTTCTTTCATGTCTGTAAGGTTTTAAATGAACTCAGTTTAATTTATAAAATTAAAAAATATATTTTTGTGAGCAAAATTGCTTCCTTTAAACTTAATGACTTAATGACTAAATTGACACTGCAAATTTCATTCAGAAATTATTTAATGTGCCCACTGCAATTAATCATTGACATCATCTAATATCTTAATATAATTAGAGGAAAATTAGGATGAACATAAGATATTATCTATTATTGCTGTAAGTAACAGCTAAAGGAAAAATCAAATACAAACAAAATAAGTCAAAATGGAATTGATGTTAGTGTGAATTGTTAATACAAATAAATAAACACAACTAAATAAATCAATTAATTTGGTAAAGTAACTGATTGTTGAGATCGTATTAGAATTTACCATACACAACACCATGGAGGAGGATATTTAACATACACCTACTTAACAGGGTCTAAAGGGTAATAAACAGTTTATGCTATTATGCACAGTAAAATCTATTTATCATATGTATTTCTTTTTCATGTTTGTATACATTTTCATTTATGCTAGTTATTTTGTATCACAATGTTTCACATATACTTGACATGAAAGAAATCACAGAGGCACTTATATGGCTCTAAAGTGACTTCATGGCATTTAATTAGAAAATAATAAAAATATACAATTAGTGATATCCGTGAATTGTGGCAGGTCCAAATCCTTACTGCTGGTGAAAGATGTACAGGACAGGTTAACTGGAGACCCTGTAGTGGCCCCGAATGAGTAATTCTTTCCTTGTCTGTGAGGGTGTCCAAGAGTGTACACAAGGTGCCAGCAACAAATTTGCATTTTACAGGTTGCCCCCTGCCTTACTCGCAATTTTGCTTGGACAAGCTTCAGCTACCTGTCACCCTAAAATTAGAGCAGGAAGGTTAGAAAATGGATGATTCAAGCCATGTTACAAACTGGCAGTTGGCCTTACAAATAATGCTGATATGCATTGCCATTCTGCTTGAGTATAACCGTGTACAGCACAATAAAATGCATTTATTGCTCAAGCAGAACCATTCAACACACAGAAAGAATACAGCATGTAGTGGAAAAACATAGTGCTTCATATAAAGATCAATAAACATAAACATCCCGAGTTGGAAAAATTGATTTCAGGGCGGTGGGGATAAGATTTCTGGGAGACAGGTATTATTAATCTCCTGCTTTGACAACCATCACAACAATATCCACTATACAGCCATCTCAAACATTTTTTGCAGTTACTTCCCTTAAAAAAATCATATGAAAATAAAGAGTTTTCCTACTTTATGATTTTATGATTGTTCAAACTGAGGTGTGAAATGCAGAAAAAATTGTAATTAATTGCCAAATTATTATGGATAATCAGTGAGAGCCAAGAAGGAGATGCTGAAATGAAACTGTGTCAGAATAATAATAATCAGCCAAGGAATACAAGTAACAAAAAAAAATGCAATAAGTAAAATGTTTGTAAGTAACTTTTAGTTATCCAGGGAAGAAGTACTTCAAAGATTTTTTTCCTTTAGATCAACTGCACTAGCTAACCTGAAGGAAAAAAAAAACTTTTAAGTAATGAAAAATGACATAATGAATGAGTACTGTAAACAGACTAGAAGTTTAAGTACTATTGGTAGTGGGGTCTTTAGTGCAGGTCATGACTTTAATTGTAATGGGTTAGTAGTTTAATGACCCAAGGGTAATTTTTTGTGGTTCTGGTGGTACCATGCAAGACACTTTGATATTACAACATGCATTGTATTACTGGAAAATGTGGAGCCTATTGCAATGGAAAAAGTCATCTACAGGTTTCTTTTATCATAAATGCTCTTTTTGGAAAGGAGAGTGAAGAACTGGTCAGTTTCTATCACTCATTACAGAGCCTTGTGGTCTAACTAGTGTGAGATAGATAGAGATAAATTGAGAGAGAAAAGATTGTGAGGATCTGAAGGACAGACTGATTCTGTTCAGTCTCTGTCAAAAAGGATTAATGTAGAGTAATTTTAAAAGAAACCTGATGTTGTCAGACTATGAGAGATTCTCAATAACATGGGCTCTTAAAAACTTAAACCTACTAACTTTTTCCATTGTAGCTCTTTTAGCAGGGGAATATCTTCTCATGATGTTAACAGTCACCTCCTATAGTTAGAATCCATAGGCACTATTGTTGCTTCATCATCAAATCGATGTTAGAATTCTTATCAAGTCATGATTGTTAGGCACTTCTACGTACTTTTCATACTGTTTTTCTATTTTCTATTTTGCATTTTCATTTCTGTCTTTTTATATATATTTTTGCTTGAGAGACATTTGTGTATTTATGATGTTACTGGAAATAACACAGATGGTACGGTACTTTGGAAGTACATGAACTCTGATGGGTAATATGAGCGATACATTGCATATAAGCAAGTAGTAGGCTGAACTTTCTTATTAGAACTTTGCCCTTGAAGGCATGTCAAGACTTTTACCTTTTTATTAGAAAAAGAAAGAAGACAGCATCGAAGTGAAATCTTATTTGCAGACTTTAGAAAACTCACCAAACTATAATCTACTTTTTAGTATCATAAAATGTGAATTAGCATAATCAGAATAGCACCTCATAGGTAGACTTGCAACCATTCTGCATTTTAAGTTTAAGGTCTCCCAGCATTTGGCATGTAGAGTGTCAGACAGACAATTCATTTTGAACCATGTGCATAATCATATTGTGATCTACCATAAGAGACATAGTATAGTTTATAGTATACTTGATATAAGGGAAGCTATTTAATACAAAAAAGAGCAGCTATCAAAAATAATTATTAATCTGTCAATTATTTGTAAGAAGAAACATATTCTTAAATATAGGCCTTCCTGTGCAATATACATGCATCTATCCTGTGTTAATGGGTACTTACTATGTAGTGCAGTTATCAATTTATAAAGTTTGTATTTAGATTTCACCTGAGAACTTATAATGGCACTCAGTGAAGAGTGCTATACAAAAATAAGCCAAATTGAACTGAACTGAATTCTAAAACCCACTTCATTCAACTCAAGGTTTTGGGAGCCTATCATGGCAGGACCAGATCAGTCTCCAGTACACTACAAGGTACAGACTCACATTGATTTACCAATTAATTTATGACATACATCTTTGAGAGTAGGAAAAAAACTTACATATATCTGGAGAACGTGTAAGATCCAAATATTTGACAAAAGGGCACTATGAACCAAGAATTCTGTACCTGCAGGGCAGCAGTACTAATCACTGTGCCACTGTATCATTGGTGTATATCGCAACATTTAAATAAATAAACAAATAAATGGTCAATTTCACCTATTATAATTAATTGTACCTTACTGGTTTAACACAGAGTCAAATCTTTCTCATTGCACTGAGAAAAAAAATACCACATAATTTTCTGCATACTGAAATTACCTTCTGACTTGCCGATTTAAGTGTCATTAATCTCAATCACTCACATAACACCCGCTGTGATTTAAGGTTTCTGAGAACATTCAGTACAACTGCACATTCATGTACAACTTGAATGACAATGAATTATTACTCGATTGTTTATGTCTACTTTATTTCAGGACATAAAATTTATCTGAAAGTAATAAACATATATAATTAATTTCTGCTTAATTCATGTAGCCCCAAGTGTATATGTCTTACTGGTATTTCTGAATGGATGAATAGTAATTTTCTCAAGTTAAATAAAGAGAAAACTGAAATTGTATTGATTGGCAAAAACGGATTAAGTGAGGTTATCAAAAATAATCTTGACGCATTAGGATTAGAAGTTAAGACCGAAGTAAAAAACTTAGGGGTAACCGTTGACTGTAACCTGAATTTTAAATCACATATTCTTCAGACCACTAGGACAGCATTTTTTCACTTAAGAAATATAGCAAAAGTTAGACCTCTTATATCATTGAAAGATGCTGAGAAATTAATTCACGCTTTTGTTTTTAGTCGATTAGATTACTGTAATGCACTCCTCTCAGGACTACCCAAAAAAGACATAAATCATTTGCAACGAGTGCAGAATGCAGCTGCTAGAATCCTAACTAGGAAAAGAAAATCCGAACACATCTCTCCAGTCTTAATGTCACTACACTGGTTACCTGTGTCTTTCAGAATTGACTTTAAAATTCTGCTTATAGTCTACAAAGCCTTAAATAATCTCGCTCCATCTTATATATCGGAATGTCTGACACCTTATATTCCAAATCGTAATCTTAGATCCTCAAATGAGTGTCTCCTTAGAATTCCAAAAGCTAAACTTAAAAGAAGTGGTGAGGCGGCCTTCTGCTGCTATGCACCTAAAATCTGGAATAGCCTGCCAATAGGAATTCGCCAGGCTAATACAGTGGAGCACTTTAAAACTCTGCTGAAAACACATTACTTTAACATGGCCTTTTCATAACTTCACTTTATCTTAATCCTGATACTCTGTATGTTCAATTCATTATAATAACTATTCATGGTGGCACTAAAATCCGTACTGACCCCTACTCTCTCTTCTGTTTCTTTTTCCGGTTTTTCTGTGGTGGCGGCCTGCGCCACCACCAACTTACTCAAAGCACCATGATGTCCCAGCATTGATGGACTAAAAGCCAGAAGTCCACGTGATCATCATCAAGTCCTTCCGTGAAAACCATAAATACAAAGAGGACTGTTTCATTTATGTTAGGTAGATTGCCCAGAGGGGACTGGGCGGTCTCATGGCCTGGAATCCCTGCAGATTTTATTTTTTTTCTCCGGCCGTCTGGAGTTTTTTTTTTTGTTTTTTCTGTCCCCCCTGGCCATTGGACCTTACACTTATTCTATGTTAATTAATGTTGACTTATTTTATTTTCTTAATGTGTCTCTTATTTTTCTATTCTTCATTATGTAAAGCACTTTGAGCTACATTTTTTTGTATGAAAATGTGCTATATAAATAAATGTTGTTGTTGTTGTTGTATGCATTTAAACTGAACGAACTACCAGATCAGCAAAGAATCTTCCTTTCCTTCATTGCTATGAGAAAGATGTGTATATTTTTACAAGCTGGCAAAGATTAAGTTCTAGCTTGTATTATTTAGAACAACTGAAGGATCTGGAACGTTTTTCACACCACATGATCCCTAAATAAAGTTTATTACTTTTAAAAAGTGCATACCATAAGATCTACCACTCTTTGGTGTATATATAGCCAGTTATGTTACTAATCATTCAGTTACGTGCTTTCATTTGAATCAAAGAAGGAATTAAAACTGGTGCATTCTGTAGAAAATGTGGAGACAGCAAAATATTTTTTTGTACAGTACTTGGGATTGTCAATGCCACTATCCAGTTTATACCAGTCATCATAAATAGTGCGGCCCAGCTAGTATGAAACAATATAATACAAGCAAAGAAAGCTGCTAACCTCAGGCTTTTTACTCACTTGTACAAAATTTTGGACCCCTTTCTGTCTAACAAGCTTCATGGTGAATATAAATAGTGTCAGCTTTGTACACATAAATATATATATACAGGTCTGAAGAGATGCTGCTAGCATCTATGAATAATGTTCTGGATAATACAATGTTACACTTTAATAATGCTGTATGGTTTAAAACTACTTTAATGAAAAGGTGGAAACTGCAGAGACATAAAAAGCAGGCTTTTTAAGTGTATGCTTTAATCAGGTAAAAGGATTTTGATGTAAGCAGCCAGCAGTTCTTTAGCTGCTGATGTTGATATGATTAATGGTTCACTTGCATTCTCCTCTTCTCTTTTATTTTCTATTGTTTGGTGATGCAGCCACCATGGGAATATTTACTATAAGCCATTTTCATGCAATGCACACAAAAAAATATACATTTAATTATGTCAGCTGGCACTAAGAAATATATATTTATACATTTAATTCATAAATAAAAATCATGATTTACTGTAACAATTACAAAGCTGTTGTATAAATTACAATAGCTGTGAATTAAAGAACCGTACCATTCATTACCTTTAGTCTTCATTACATTTGTAAACTAATCACACTAAATACAAAATTGAAGTGGCTGTATAGTATGTTTTAACTGTAACGAAACAATTAACCAAAGGATGGTTTGTGAGTGTATGTTTTTTTTTTAATTGAGTTCTAAGTTTCAATAATGTCTTTTAATAATGTCTTAGCCCCTGAATATTGAAGTCCCTGCATACCTTCACATCAACCAATATTTTAACAATAATAGTAATAATACTTTACATGCCCAAAAAAAGTGGTGGCTATGGATTCGATGAGCTGGAGATTGTCGACCTTAGTGAATACATCAAGCTTAAAACCAACAAATTTACCAGGCTCATAATGAGGTACAAACAACAGAAGAGGAAGTACTCTCTTGTCAAAAAATCAGTGAAGAAATCAAGAACTGATACCTCAAGCCAGATGCTTGTCCTTCTAGTTTTGAGGCCATAAAGGGAAGTTTGAAAGCTTCAGTAATCGACTAAAAAACACAGCAACCTCTCATCAAAAACCAGTCTGATGTCAGTTCTACAGACAGATATCAAACAACTATGTCAACAAGAAATTGACCTTTGGATTGTTATGAGACTCTGGGCTAAAGGGTCAGTCTCCTCAAGGCAACATATGCGCGCCGACAAAATATCGCCGATTAAAACGCGCCGTCAAAATTGCCCCAACAAAATCGCGAAAGTTTCATTAAATATGAATTACTAGTTTAAAGCATATATAATAATGTTTATTTTAGAAGTTAATATTATGAGACGCGGTATGCCATCAGCACGGCACGCAGATAGTCCTTAAGATCACGCCCTGCATATGTAGGATGAATTGCAGCAAAGGCGTCCCACTCTCTCGGCCTCTCTCGCGATTTTGTCGTCGCGATTTTGTCGGCGCGCATTTGTCGAAAACCAGTTAGCGGGTTTGTCGGCGGTCATTTGTCGGTCGCGGTTTTGTCGGGGCACATATGTCTATCGCGCAAATGACGGGTCACAGGCACACGCATACTATCATCAGAAGAATATTTTCATAATGGATGTTGATAGCAAAAGCAGGATATGTCAGAAACAAGAAAAGCACATTAGTCATATTTTGGCTGGATTGCTCAGTGCTAGCGCCAAAACAATACACTCATTAACACAACTGGATAACAAACAACCTGTACTGATCAATGCTCTGTTAGCCTCGTCTCTCAGTGCCTGATCATTGGTACGATCTTAAGACAGGGAACACCACTGTTATGTACGATATGGTTATGAATACTAATCCTATCATTTAAGCCAACCGTCTGGACATCATTTTCCATGACAGAAGCAGAAGAAGATTATGCAAACATCTAAGTTCAAAAAGGTTGGAACTGCTCAACTAGTTCTCCAAAAATATCTCGGAAGTATTGCCAGTTAAAGTACTGACCAACAGACAATAAGAAACAAGAATATTGTTGGTTCCTGGTAAAAGCTACCAGCACAAACTGAGGAAAAAAATATAATAATAATTATACATTTTATTAATTAGAGGCAGATTATTCTAATGATGTCATGTTTATTTAATTAGATTACATATTACACTGTATATTGACTCAGAATATGGATCTAGAGTTAACCAAATTTAGAAAGATATGAATTTCTGTTGGTGGCACAGGGGTGCTGTGATTAGTGCTGCTACCTCACATCTCTAGAGACCAGGTTCAAATTCCAGCTCAGGTACTGTCTTTACGTAGTTTGCACATTCTTCCTGCATCTATGTGAATTTTTTTCTGTAGTTACTTTAGTTTTTCAATCAACATCCCAAAGATATGTACTTTATGTCAACTGGCAACTCTGCACTGAGGCATTTCAAGGACATGTGCCCTGTCCAGTGCTGGTTCCCAGCTTGTGACTCGTGTTGCCAAGATAGACATTAGCTCTCTGAAACTAGAACTGTACAGTATAAGTGGAATGAAAAATGGATAGGTGCATTAATACCTGCATTATGTTGTCTTTTTCTGCACTAGTGTATTACTTGTTTAACACTTCACAGATGATTTTTACCAAACTTAGTTTTCTGAAGTACAGTATTTAATTTGTACGGAACAAGCACAGTAGTAACATCTAATTAATAAGGATCCTTTCCAGTATAAGTAATTTAAACATTCTATGAAATAAATCATAATTATAGAAATTGAACTGAAAGAAAGCAATTACAGTAAGTTTCCCTCAACAGAAATTGCTAAACTTGAAAAAAAATGTCCAGATTTTCTTAAAATAGCAAAACACATACTATAGAGCAGGTAAGCCATCCTTCGGGGTATAGAAAGTAATAAATGAGAAATTATTAAACCTACAGTTGAGCAAATGATGCAGACTATCTATACTAATAAAAGGCAAAGCCCTCACTGACTCCCGTGTAGGTAGAAGGCTGAAATTTGGCAGGCTTATTCCTTACAGCTCACTTACAAAAGTTAAGCAGGTTTCATTTCGAAATTCTACACGTAACGGTCATAACGCTCGATAACGGTCGACTTTCTTATTTATGGCACCATCTTCACGAAATTTGGTAGGCGGCTTCCCTGCGCTAACCGAAACCGATGTATGTACTTATTTCGATGGTATGACGCCACTGTCAGCCGCCATATTGAACTTTCCAACGTCACTAATTTTCCAACTTCCCGTGTAGGTAGAAGGCTGAAATTTGGCAGGCTCATTCCTTACAGATTACTTACAAAAGTTAAGCAGGTTTCATTTTGAAATTCTACGCGTAACGTTCATAACGGTTGACAATGTTCGCCATGTTCAACTTTCTTATTTATGGCCCCATCTTCACGAAATTTGGTAGGTGGCTTCCCTGCGCTAACCAAAACCGATGTACGTATTTATTTCAGTGGTATGATGCCACTGTCGGCTGCCATATTGAAGTTTCCATCACTAATTCTCCAACTTCCCGTGTAGGTAGAAGGCTGAAATTTGGCAGGCTCATTCCTTACAGCTTACTTACAAAAGTTAAGCAGGTTTCATTTCGAAATTCTACGCGTAATGGTCATAACGGTCAACAGCGTCCGCCATGTTGAACTTTCTTATTCATGGCCCCATCTTCACGAAATTTGGTAGGCGGCTTCCCTGTGCTAACCGAAACCAATGTACGTACTTATTTCGGTGGTGTGACGCCACTGTCAGCTGCCATATTGAACTTTCCAACGTCACTAATTCTCCAACTTCCCGTGTAGGTAGAAGGCTGAAATTTGGTACTTATTTCGGTGATATGATGCCACTGTCGGCCGTCATATTGAACTTTTCAACGGTCTTTGTTACTTATGGGCCCATCTTCAAGAAATTTGGTACGCGGGTTCCCAACGCTAACTGAATCCTACTTACGTACATATATACGTCCATAGCCTGCAGCTCGGTCACCGTGTGAGGCGGCGTTGGGTCCCCCATCCCAACGCCTCCCACGTTGTTGGCTGCCTGCCTATATAAGGCCGTCTGTCGCTCCAGTCTCTACATTCCCTTCCTTGCTTCGCCACGGTATTCACGTCTCCCTGCTGATAACTACAGCCTTTTTATTTAATCCACGGCTTCTCCGCTGTTTTATTGTTCATTTATTACGATTATAGTTATTGTGTAGGTATTTTAGACTTACTTTACATTGTTCAGGTACCCATTTCCTTTATCATTCCAACCATACCCCCATTAACATGTCTATCGAGGTGATCACCATCAATCAAAGATCTGTCACTTACCAAGTGGTTTCCATGCCCAGAGATGGCACCTGCTTTTTCCATTCTCTTTGTTACATATTGCACGGCCATATCAGGCTCACTCTTGATATCCGGAGGAACATTGTGTCTTATGTATTCAATGACTGGGACAGGTTCAAGGTGTGGACTGATGGTACAGGAGATAATTATACTACACAGGAGCACTAGAAGAGTGAAATGCTTAAGTGTACCGAAATGGCCAAATATTTTACACCTTTGGACAACCGCCAATGCCTCTTAAACATCTTAGATTCACAGGTGACGATTTCAGTAGTGGACACTTTGATGTTTAGAAATGTTTAAACTCTCAAAAGCTGGATGTGAAGTTATCAATGAAACTGGTTGTATACTTACAACGCTTGACAGATGCCGAATGTCTCTTCAACACAAGTCCTACAAATACTGTCGTAATTGAAACAAACCAAAAACTCAAACCGATTATGACAGCAGCAATCCAAGCTGTGAGATTTGAAACAAGATTACTGTTCACATGGCCAACTGTACGTTGCATGCTCAAGAGTAAGCTCAGCGCACAGCTACAGCTTGGTCATATTACAACTGGAGGGCCAAACTGACAACGTGGCATACAAAGAGATCCTTAACAAATAATTATTGGTATATTTTCCCTCATTTTTTAAAAGGTTTAATTGTCTTCTTAATAAAAATTTTAATGCAGTACTTCGCCGCTGCGAAGCGCGGGTATTTTGCTAGTTTTCTGAATAAAAGAATAGTTACAGTAAAAACCCATAGCTATTTTGAGCCAGGTATCCCCCATTCCCATTTCCGAGGGCTCTGGTGGATGCAGATTTCTTTATATTGAAATTGTTTTTTTTATTAGAATCGTTATTACAGTTGCATCACAATTTTTAATTGAAATTTTAATTCCAACAGGTAAATATTGTCTTTTTGGGGCAAAATCTAAATGTTTTTGTGATCAGGTTACATTACTAACCACTATTCCTCAGTTTTTTTGCTCAAGTTATTTAAGATAAATAGTAATATAATTTCAATTAAATGATTGCAGCTGTTCCACAGTAACTACCTTGCCACATTGTTAGCAAGCAATGAAACTAAATTCTCATTAAGGAAAAGTGTAAGCCCTGATTTGATTGTCCATTAAAAGTTATAACCGCAAAAAGCATCTTTCTAATGTTTTTGATGGAGAAGTAAAACACAAGCTATTAGTCATTTCTAAGACTGCAGACAGACCTGAAATAGAAATCAAATTAAATGACAACTTCCATTAACAGCAGGAATTGACACTTAATTAAAAAAAATACTTAGCAAAAAAGTGTAAAGCCTCTGCAGCCCCAATGACCTTAACTGGAGAGTCCTTCTGCAGAGGGCTGGCTTTTACATTTACAAAACATTTTTTGTGATCTGATAATACAGGTTCAGGCAATGAAATTGTTGAAGAGAACACCTTATTGCCAAGAGGCATAAAAATATTCTGACTTATTGATAGCAAGGTTGGAAGCTCTATTGTTAAGCACAATTCACAGTTATACCTGTATATCCTTTTTCAAAAAGCAGCGCTTGAGAAAATAGGTTTACTGATATTCCAATAATAGAAAAGTCTAATTCAGTGTTACAAAATAGAAATACCTGCAAATGACAATACGGTTCAGTTTTATTTTAACTCCATCTAGCAATACATATTTCTACACCAGATTCTAAGGAGCCATGACCATTTCAGGCAACAGTGTGCGCAAGGCAGAAGTCAAAAACTTGGAAAGGTAGACAGTCTTTGATAGGGCAGTCAGTCTTTAATAGGCATGTCAAAGAAAACCTATGCACACCCAGTGAAAAGGTGATAAGAGTAATCAGACTGAGGCTTGACTCAGCTGCTAAACAGTGGCCCAAGATGTTGTGCACTCTGACTTGAATATTTGTGTAAAGTATATTATATATTATAAAATTATTAAATGTTAATAAAACAAAATCTATTGCAGTCAATAAATGAATGCCTTCAGAAATTTTAGCCATAACAAAGGTTTCTCTGTGACGGTCAGCTTATGTTAAGTAGAGTATGATCAGGTCATGTTCAGGATAAGATAGATGAAATAAATCAAGGGTGATGAGAACCTAAATGTGATTAGAGGGAATAAGTGACAGAGGGAGTGAGAGAGAGAGAGAATAAAGAGATAAAAGCAGAGAAAGATCAAGACTAGGAAAGAAAAAAGAAAGCATAAGACAAGTGCTCCGTGACCAAACTAAGCAACCATCTGTTGTTGTGTGAAGTCAGACCTCCTCTTCTATGAGAAGCCTAGTACACTGATAACATGTGAAGTACAGACCTCATTTACACCTAAGCCGCCTCTGTCTTTGACACCAGCCCCAAACATGTAGTAGTTTATGAATATAATGTATAATTTAATCAATCTTTCAGCTTGCAATTCTGAGACAAATGTATATGCAAAAATATGTTAAAAGACTGATAATAAAAATGATATACAGCAACCAATTGTTATTATTTATTCTGGTAGGAAAGCAAATAAATACTGTAGTATGAGAAAGTAATCATATGTTGTTTTTATGAAAAAAAATGATGGCAATAAATTTCTGACAATTAACCCCATAAATACAACATATGAAAATGTATCTTATCAGATTTACAAAAACACACATAATACTTACGCAAATATAAATAAAAAGTAATACTTCATGTATGTCAAATTAAGAGTATCATAATGACTCATGAAAAATGAAATGATGACTACATGCCATACTGTATGTAAATTTTACTATCAATTATAAGTGTTTCCAAATAACTTCTGTCACAGTGGTAGAAGGTAGTGTAGATTCACATGTACCAGTGACGCTAATATGTTTTGCTTACATGTTGTCCATGTCGTTCTTGCGTGCTTCCACAGGAGATAGCAGAATTTTCCTACAGCTCAATGACATGCAGTTAGAGTAAATTTGCAACTTACAACTGGCTTTTTGAAATAGACTGTGTGAAAAAGTCCTGTTATAGATTTTCACTGTTTTCATCTTGTGCCGATACTTGCTCCCCAGGTCATTGCACTACTATAGTTCAGAAAGTAAATAAATCTACATATTAAACAGATACCAACAAGAAAAGATAAAAAGATATAATACAAATATTTTTTACAAGTGTCTTTTCACAAACCAGATTTAGATATGTGTTCAGAATTCAGTTAAGTACAAAGAAGTGTATTTTGTTCTTGACGGAATATATTCTGAGCATATATCATGCTTAAACAGGTAATGAGAGTAAAGAAAGTATTGTAGTAACAGATTTCAATTATAAACAAACTGCACAAGGGTTAAGATGTAGGTGAACTGCTACAACAAACTCTACTATATACCTATTTCTGAAACTATCATGGGATTCCAATATGCATAACTTTAAATACATCTTCCACCTTAAAATAAATACTGATAGAAAAGTATGTAAAAGCACCTTAAACAGCAGCCAAAGCAGAGCACTTTCACCAAACAATAACGTATTAGCAATGAACTTAAACAAAGTAATGGTGCATCAGTTAAGCATAAAGAGAAGCATTATATATTATCAAAATGTTAATTCCCCTGGTTCATCCATAAAGAGATATTGCGGGCACTATAGCATATTATGTTTCATCTTTAATATTTATTCATATATATATTCAATGTACGGTAATTAAGTGAGACACTGAAAAGAATATACTGGAGGAAGAGTAGGAATTGCTGTTATCATTGTGCCATCAATGACTAGACTTGGATTCTAAGAAACCATTTGTTCTATGTGTAGTTTGCATGTTCTATCAAAGCTCAAAAGGATTTCCTGTATTATTTTCTGTTTCCTCTTACAGGCCAAAAAGATGCTGATTTATGATGGTAAGGTACCCTAGTTGGAGAACATGTATGTGTATGCATCCGGTGATGGCAGATATTCAGTTTATATCAGGACTAATTCCCATCTTGAGACAACTACAGAGACAATATGCTTTATGTATTGGTTTCACCTACCCAACTGATTGAATACAACATACAAATAAATGGAAAATTTTTTATTATTTTTGGCATACTGCAAAAAAAGGCTCCATTTTAACATTGGTAGACGTTTTCTTACGAAGAATAATTTCACATCACAAGCAGGTTAGATGACCAGATGCATCAGGTGCATTTCAAGCAGAGCTATAATATAAAGAACATTCTGCTTAAAAATGTGTCTTTTGCATGAATAAATAATAACTGCACAAGATGATTTACATTAAGTGACTGGGGGTCAAATAGTTAAAATTAAAGACAAGATTTCAATAAATACATTTTTGTACACCATACTCAACCCTGAAAATAATATCAAATCATCATTTTAATAAGAGCAACAGGAGCCCAAATATGTATCCTACTGTACCAAAGAAAAATTAGAATGTATTTGATCTGCCTCATTATTAATTCTAAAGATTAATAGTAAAATTAATATTTCAGGTACATGATGTAAAGAGAAAACTAAGACTTTCAATAAAGGGATTGCTTTCCAATGATAAATGCTGAAGTAATCAAGTTTGGTAACCTTTTTATGCTCAGAAAGATTATTCTGTCATTATAAAAAAAACTAATATGTCACCAGTCTGATCAAATGTTCACAGAAAGGTAACACCATACATTTGCTTTTTTTTTTTTAATTTATTTAAATATGATTATTAATTGTATCTTAGATCAGTTGATGGTGAGGAAGGTATCCTTCTATATAAAAGCGGTCGGGATTGTCCTTCCGTCCCGTGAGTGCTACGCAGGCGCGGAGTTTCACACACGCCCTGTCCATTTTGCAATGCACGATGGGATTTGTAGTTTCGTTTTTCCAGGTAAAAGATGATTTTCTATTCCATCCAGACTGTGCGAGTAGCAAGGAGTTTCACACACGCCCCGTCCATTTTGCAATGCACGATGGGATTTGTAGTTTCGTTTTTCCAGGTAAAAGATGATTTTCTACTCCAGACTGTGCGAGTAGCAAGGAGTTTCACACACGCCCTGTCCGTTTTGCAATGCACGATGGGATTTGTAGTTTCGTTTTTCCAGGTAAAAGATGATTTTCTACTCCAGACTGTGCGATATCTTCTTCTTCTTCTTTCTTACTATATAAAAGCGGTCGGGATTGTCCTTCCGTCCCGTGAGTGGAAAGCGTAGCGGTATTCCGCTTATCACAGACTTACTACTTGCAGCTTGTGGTACGAAATGACATGATGTGAGCAGAGTTCTGGTGCTCCCATCGTTCCCTTGCTTTTGTGCGCAATGCGCTGGAAAAATAGACAAAATTATGTCTCTGGAAATAATTAATGTAGATGGAGTATAAATTCCTCACCGTGTAGTAAATATCAGGGGGGTTCAAAAGGGCGACCTCAATATAGAAAAAAAGTTTAAATTTTATCACAAAAATAACAGAAACTACGAGTATTAAAGTAATACCGCTCAAATGCAATATAACCAAATGAATGAGTTTGTATAAAATATCAAATTGATCTACATATTGAATTGCCTTAAGAAGTGGTCAACTTAAAAGTCGGTCACCTTAAAAGGCGGGTCAGCCTAGTTACTACTAATTGCCAGCAGCACAATACTAAATTTGAAATACAACCAAGGAACTGTTTGTATGGAATTTCCATGGTCTCCATATGCCTATATGAGCTTTTTTTCAGATACTCTAGTTTTCCTCTCAAATTTCACAGACTTCTATATTAGGTTACCTGGCATGCTGGGGAGTGTGTGTGTGTGTAGGTTAATGCATGTGCATGTGCCCAGTGTTGGACTGCCACCCCACTCAAGGCTGATCCCTGATCTGATCCCAGTGCTGCTGGGATAAGCGACACTGAACTGGATTAAGCAGGCTTGGAAACAGACAGATCCTTAACATATTCGCACTATGAAAGTTTCTGCTGTTGAAAAAATTACAACTAATGATAATTTGTTATAATCTGTATACAACATTAAACAGGCTTGGTTACAGTAAATAGTGCATATTTTTTGTGTAGCACATAGCACATTTATCAATTAATTTTCAGAATCCACTGAGTGTAATACAGTGTCACTGGGAGCAAGACTTTATTTCAGCATCCAAAAAAATGTTCAAAAAAACATAAAACTGCTTAAAAAAAATTAAAGGAACACTTTTTAATCAGAGTATAGCATCAAGTCAGTGAAACCTCTGGGATATTGATCTGGTCAGTTAAGTAGCAGAGGGGGTTGTTAATCAGTCTCAGCTGCTTTGGTGTTAATGGAATTAACAACAGGTGCACTAGAGGGGCAACAATGAGAGGACCCCCTAAAAAGGAATGGTTTACCAGGTCAAGGCCACTGATACTTTTCCCTCCTCATCTTTTCTCACTGTTTTTTCACTAGTTTTGCATTTGGCTACAGTCAGTGTCACTACTGGTAGCATGAGGTGATACCTGGACCCTACGGAGGTTGCACAGGTAGTCCAACTTCTCCAGGAAGGCACATCAATACGTGCCATTGCCAGAAGGTTTGCTGTGTCTCCCAGCACAGTCTCAAGGGCATGGAGGAGATTCCAGGAGACAGGCAGTTACTCTAGACAGGGCCTTAGAAGGTTCTTAACCCATCAGCAGGACCGGTATCTGTTCCTTTGGGAAAGGAGGAACAGGATGAGCACAGCCAAAGCCCTCCAGCAGGCTACTGGTGTGAATGTCTCTGACCAAACAATCAAAAACAGACTTCATGAGGTTGGCCTGAGGGCTCGATGTCCTCTAGTGGGCTCTGTGCTCACTGCCCAGCACCGTGGAGTTTGATTGGCATTTGCCATAGAATACAAGAATTGGCAGGTCCACAACTGACACCCTGTGCTTTTCACAGATGAGAGTAAGTTCACTCTGAGCACATATGACAGACGTGAAAGGGTCTGGAGAAGCCGTGGACAACGTTATGCTGCCTGTAACATCGTTCAGCATGACTGGTTTGGTGGGGGTTCAGTGATGGTCTGACGAGGCTTATCCATGGAGGGATGCACAGACCTCTACAGGCTAGACAACAGCACCTTGAGTGCCATTAGGTATGGGGATGAAATCCTTGGACCCATTGTCAGACCCTATGCTGGTGCAGTGGGTCCTGGGTTCCTCCTGGTGCACAGCAATGCCCAGCCTCATGTGGCGAGAGTATGCAGGCAGTTCCTAGAGGATGAAGGAATTGATACCATTGACTGGCCCACACGCTCACCTGACCTAAATACAACAGAACACCTCTGGGACATTATGTTTCAGTAAATCTGATGCCGCCAGGTTGCACCTCAGACTGTCCAGGAGCTCAGTGATGCCCTGGTCCAGATCTGGGAGGAGATCCCCCAGGACACCATCTGTCTTCTCATTAGTTGTCAGGTATGCACAAGCACGTGGAGGCCATACAAACTACTAAATACGATTTTGAGTTGCTGCAATAAAATTTCAGCAAAATGGACTAGCCTGCCACATCATTTTTTCACTTTGATTTTTCAGGTGTCTTTGAATTCAGCCCTCTTTAGGTTGCTAATTTTCACTTCTGTCAAATGATGTGGCATCCTTTTTTTCCTAACACATTACCCAGTCCATATCAGTATAAATATCCAGCATTTTTTCCCATTGAAATCTGATGTGTTTTCAAAGTGTTCCTTTAATTTTTTGAGCAGAATATATATATATATATAGTACATAAACTTTGAAACGTTTATCACTTTACCCTCCTTAAACCCTGTCCAGATGCAGAAAATCCCTGGGAATGAGCTTAATTTTGCAGAAACCCTCAGGAAATAGGAGCTGGGGGATGCCATTGTCTCTGTCACAGGGTGTTGGATGCCAAACCGAGCTGAACAATGCTGACCTGCTATGACATAGTCACTCAGCTTGGAGTTGTAGTTAGAGAACAGTCATATAAATAGACACAGTGAATTACAGTGACTTTCGCTGGCTTAGCCTGATCTCCCATTTCAATGCCTATTCCATGCCCAGGACAAGACAAAAGACTATCAGCAGATTACCTGAAAGACTCTGCAAAAGAAAAGACCATGGTGAGGACCCCCAGTGGACACTGCTAGTAACGTCCTACCCTTTGGGCTACACAGGGCCCCAGACACCGTCTAACATCTGGTGTACAGACTACTAAGACAACACAATGCTCTCTATTGTGCTGCCTACCTAGATGAAGTAATAATCTATTTCAGTACCTGGGAGGAACACATACAGCATGTCTTTGCTGTCTTCCATACCATCCACAATGCAGGGGTACAGATTAACCCCAAAAAGAGCTATTTCAGGTTGACTGAGGCTAAATATTTAGGCTACATGGTGGGTGAGGGGGGTGTTAAGCTGATGTGCTTTAAAGTTGCTGCTATTTCAAACAGGCCATGGTCACAAAACAGGAAAGACAAGTACAGGCCTTCCTCTTGTAAGGTACTATCAAAGGATTGTACCCCACTTCTCAGAAAGGCTGTGGCTTAGACTAATCTCACTCAAAAAAGTGCTACTAACACAGTGGAATCGAGTCCCAAGATGGAGGCAGCAGTTAGTGACTTGAAATCAGCACTTATGATGGCTCCAGTTCTAATTAGCACTTACTCTACGCTGTTTTTCATCCTCCAGACTGACGCTTTGGTCACCAGCCTGGGTGACCAGGCATACAGCGGTTGAGGAGGAGGCATTGGCCATCAATTGGGTTATGACCCAATTGCAGTACTACCTGTTGGGGCAGGATAGAGTCTTTGTCACTAACCAATCACCCCAGCAGCGCTGTGTACCCATAGAGACGCCAACTCTCAGATCACTCGCTTTTTTTTTTTAACCTGCAGCTCTACAGTTCATCATTCAGAACCAACGAGGGGTTTTTCATGCCAATGCTGACAAATTCACCTGGTCACATGACTGCTAGGTCTGCCTGACCATTAGGAGCTGACCGGGGGGATTGTCACGCATGTGTGACTGGGGACCATCTTCTTAGCTTCGAGGAGGTAAGTGATATCACTCTGGGATAAGACAGGGCCCTAGCACTGACTGGATCTTCTCTTTTTGCTGCAGATTCAAGAAAACACCCACGGACGATGCCTAGTCCTGCTCACAGCACCAAGAGCTGGGTACACCTCCTTCGGCCTAGGATGTAATAAAAACACGTGGCCCCCAGAAGATGGTGTTAAGTCTGAACTCAACCCATAACATGGACAGAGTTTATTTTTGAGAATTGAATAGGCTGCAGAAAGCCAATCTTATTTTGTGCCAAGAGCACTGTTTTTTTGTTATTTTTGTGTATGCCGATTGAAAGTGATAGCACAGGTGGTGCCCCAGTTATTCTTTTGCCATTCCTTGGTGTGTTCACCTGGTCACAGTACAGAATAACTGCTACAGTATTATCTAAGATCTTAGTAGGTTAGTTTTGTTTGAATAACACAAATTTAAAACAAAGCCCATGTACTTTGTTTGAGTGTCTTTTTCCATTATAGAGTAGTGGAGAGCTGGATTTTATCCCAGTAACATCAGGTACAAAAAGGTAACTAATCAGGGACAGGAAAACACTTATTTACTAGGCACAGTCATGCATGTAATCAAAGACACTGAAAGCAGGGATCTCTTGAGTCAGCAATAAATCTAATGCACACATTTTAGGAAATGGAAAGAAAGAATCCCTCTATAGAAAATCCATGTGGAAATACAAATTGCACACATGTTGTGACAAGGCAGCGATGTGAAACCCCTGTACGACAGCAGTGCTAATCACTGCACCACAGTACCATCTTTATTAAATGTTTAGACATATTTCAAATGATTTTAAAAAAATCTGCTTATCTCTATTATATCAAAATGTGCTTTTTAAAAATATGCATTTCAAACCATTCCTTAATTAGAGTGCAACTTAAATATTCTTGGATGCTGTTTTTTCCATCTGTAAACAGCATTTCTTGATCTATTAAACCCTAGAGTAATGAGAGCAATTGAAAATTCTGAATACTATACACAATAACACAGCCTTTCTGGCACTTAATTGCTGGTCAAGATGCAACTTGATGGTCTGCTGATTCACACTAAGCCAGCCTTAAATTTCCCCTTCCATTCTAATTAGAACTTCACAGCCACATCAGCTATTACAAAGAGTGCAGGAAGCTACTGCTGTCAAAAGCAGATTTCACCAAAACAACACAGTTTGAAAGCCTGTAAGAAAACAAAAAGAAATACAACACACTCAAAACTCTACTTCCTTGGCACAGAAAAAAAACCATTCAAATATGACTGTGTAAACATGTAAAATATTTTTGTAATAAACTATTTACGTAAGTCATAAAAATTTCCAGCTTCCCACAAATTTTAAGGAAAAAAACTATTCTTTCAAGATGATGAATTCGGAGAGAAAAAATAAAAATAAAAACACCAAGAAAACTGTCATTATACTTACAGCAAAAGTATATATTATTAATTATATAATAAAAT
The DNA here is from genome assembly GCA_026402145.1 of Polypterus bichir lapradei. Classification (NCBI taxonomy): domain Eukaryota; kingdom Metazoa; phylum Chordata; class Cladistia; order Polypteriformes; family Polypteridae; genus Polypterus; species Polypterus bichir. Next base: position 84,887,742 of record JANRMT010062791.1, on the reverse strand, counting down.
GTAAAAAGAAAATCTATTAAATTAATTACATTTGGTTCCAAATAGTGATAATTCTCTATTTGCAGATTTTTTTGAAACTGACAATTGAACTCTTAAAGTTGTGCCAAGACATCCAGGCTGAAGAATTCATTTTAATACAACGATTAGCATTACATTTAATTTTGTTTCCATAATTTAAAATATTTTTATCATGTTTTGTACTCTCATATTGTGATTTTGTCCAGGATTCATCTCTTTCAGTCTTCACTTTTAACTTTCCTTTCAGTTCAGGAATATGTTTTGCAGTCCTTTTCTGGACTTTTGTTGATGATCTAGTTTGTCCTTGACACATAAAGAATGTAGTGTACATGGCATTTTCTGATGTGGCCTCACAGGTGCATTACACATATGAGAAACTCATCAGAGTAAGGGAGTATGAATGAACAGGTGGAACTGAAACATGGTGAAGGAGTGCATCATACAAACAGAAAGGTGTTTTCTGTTAAATAAAATGGAGTTATGTATTTTAATAATTCCTGTTTATCATGGAGCCATAGAGTGGAATTGTTTTTATGTTGGTCGGACACAAAAGCAAGATTATCACTGAAATCTGTAAACATGATACTATTACTACTACTGGTGATGAACAAAACATTCTATTTTTGATTTGCCAACAGTTTTGTGAAAATGACACTAAATTCATTTTACATGTGATTTTACAATTGTGAAACTTGCTAAAATGAGTTTTGGCAGGTTTGAAAACATGTTTAGGGAATGGAAAATAAGAGATACTGCTCCCTAAAGCCTCATTCACAATTTCATGTTTACCTTCATTCTTTTCTGCCGTTAGTAATCTGTTGCACAATTGTCATATCAAATATATTTATGTCTCTCGTTCATATCACCATGGAGACACTGTGTGTCTTTAGGAAAAGTTACATTTTGCTTATTTTCCACATGAAGACACACTGAAACATCCCATTGTGGACATTGCTGTGTTTTCTCCCACCACCACAAATACCACTCCTACAATGTCATTAGCCAGCCATCACCCTTTGCTATTTCATGTTTCCTGCAGTTGAGGTTGATGATGTGGTCTCTCCAAAAGCAGTGGAGCTTCAAGCTTCTTTTGTGTCTCTGATGCATCTTTAGGATTGTGATCACAAAGATTGTCATTATAATCGACAATGTGGAGACTGTACTGCCAGAACATTCTGGAGGTTCAAGAACTTTTCTATAGAAAATGAGTCTGAATTTTTTTCCACTTGAGATTTTTATTTAAATATTAAATGACAGACAGATGCCTGAGGAATTAATGCATGAAAATGTTTCTAAACTGAAAATAAACTGATTTCCTCTTGTTTCAACAGCACAAATTTCACTAAAATGAAATGCAATCATTATTTTTCAAATATCTTTTATGAAGCAAAACATGGAATTTCAACTAGCATAGTTGCACAAACATCTCCAGGCTAATACTTCATAGACTGACATAACACAAAACAGAACTCCTTTTGCCTTTTTAGATTCTTCTGTTCTCTTTTGTAATGTGCAGACTGGTCAGTAAATTTTGATTCTCAATTGTTTTTCTTTATTTACTGTTGACAAAATATCATTGTAATGCATATATTACATATCCATACAGTCTTACAGTAATAAAACTCCCAACTAACAGTTATATTCAAAAACACTACAAGGATGAACAAAAACAGGAGAGTTCATATAAAAAGCATTTTTTCACAAATAATTACTTAACTACAGAGTCCATAGCCATCCATCATAATTTAATTAGTTAAGTATAATGCAAATAAAGAAATGTTACATTTTAATTGTTTTTTTAGCAAAGGTATGCTTTGGAGCTTGTATCTTTCTGTTGTTAGAGGGTTCTTACCACACACTACCTCACATTTTTGTTTCCAAGATACTTTTATGAAAAGTGATTTAGTACCATACTGCCATTCACCTCATTGACATTGTGCATGTTGTTACCAAGTCATGAACATGGCTGCTGTCATAGATTTCTTTTAAATATTAAATTTGTAGAAAGACAAGTGAATTTAACTTAAGCCTCTGGCTAACAAAGGTATTCCTTCATATTTTACAGTCACTAGATAAGAAAGACAGCTAAAAAGCAGTTACGTGTTTAATGGACTATAAACTTGAAAGATGAGAAAAACAACTTATCACATGTTAAAGCCCACTTTGGGAGAGGCTGGTAGAGAGCCCTTATTCTTAGAATAGCAGTATATATGAGAGTATGCATATGCATAAAATGGATATAATACATAAAAATATATATTAAAAAAACAAAAAAACTAAAAAGTCCTTCACACTGTTTGCATCAAAAAAGAATTTAGAAGATTTGTACAATTTTTGTGAGCAAAATTTGTTAGAGAAGTGGACATTCATACACATTTACGCAATCAGTATAAGGCCAATAATATACCTCATTGAAATATATATGAATGTGATGGATGAAGAGAACTTGGAAAGCCACTGACAAGAAATAGGAAGAACCCAGGGCCATCATTCTCACATGAAAGAAGAGTAATGATTGAGGAAACTGCACAGCTACTTGGAGAGTTCATTAACTGCAGGTGATCATAATGTGAAAGAAATGGTAAGTAACTTGCCTTTAACTCAAACAAACATCTGATATAGATATAACACAAATACATTTGGGAGCGGCTGATTGTGAGAACTGTTCACACACAAATTCAGGTTCTTTTTAGACAGACAGACAGATAGATTCTGTAGAATAATTTCACAATTAAAACCTTCAACTTGTGTCCTTGACTAAGTCCAAATGTCTTTTTCAAAGGAGTCTCTGATGTGCTTATTGACAGTATACTTGACATAGTTAACTTGTCATTAGATATGGGGGCTTCCCAGATTGCCTAAAGACTGCAGTTCTTAAAGTGATGATCAAGAAAAATAATCTAGACTCCTCTGTCATTGACAACTTCAGATCAATTTCTAACCTGCCTTTCATAAGTAAAATTCTGAAAAAGCATTTTTTCAGAAGTTACATTGTTACAAGCATTCCATTCTTGATAAGTTTCAGTCAGGCTTTAAAACAACTTATAGGACATAAATTACACAGATTAATGCAAAGGCCATGTATCGCATTCCTAACATTATTACCTTATTACCTGCCTTAGACAATGGATGGGTCTCCCTTGTAGTATCTTAAAGTGGTTCCAGTCTTATTTAACAGGTAGAAAATTGTTTGTTGTGGTTACTGTAGTTCGGAGGTCCATGATATTGTATATAGTCTACCACAAATATCTGTTCTGGGCCAGCTGCTTTCTTCATTCTACATGATACCACTGAGCCAAATGATATTAAAACACAAGGTGAGCTACCACAGCTATGCAGTTTTACTTATCTATAGCACCTCATGACCCTGACACTCTGGGGTCTCCTATCCAATGTCTGAATGGATGAGAAAGAATGTAGATATAATCATGGACTATAACCTAAACTTTAAATCACAAATTAATGAAATTACTAGGACTGTGTATTTCCGCTTAAGGAACATTGTAAAATTTAAACCACTTACAAAAATGCAAGATTCTGAAAAATTAATTCACACTTTTGTTTTTAGTCAGCTAGATTACTGTAATGCACACCTAACTGGACTACTTAAGAAAGATTTTAACTAGAAAAAGAAAATCTGAACACATCTTACCAGTCTTAGCATCATTATATTGGTTACTTGTGTTCTTTGGAATTAACTTTAAAATGATATGAATGGTATATAAAGCATTAAATAATTTTATTTCTTCCTATATTTCGGAATGCCTATCCACTTACATTCCATGTTGTAACACTAGATCTTCTAATAGCAGTATACTTATTATTCCAAGTGCTAAGCATAAAAGAAGTGGTCAGGCAGCCTTTTGCCTACATGTACCAAAAATCTGGAATACTTTACCAATTGACATACCCAGGTGGTGATCAACACCACCTGATCAAGGCACTGTGCAGCTACCTGTGATGCCTGTGGGAAGACGGGTGTTCCAGCTGTCCACAAGATCCACTCTGTTGAAGAGTCTGGGACCAATAATTTAAGAATATTTATCTTTGGATGAATGCTCAGTGGGGGTTTGGTCTTTTGCCTTGGATCGCCTGCAGAGTTTTTTTTTTTATTTTTTTAATTTTTCTGTCCTCCTGGCACATCAGACCTTATCATCAGTCTCATGTATCCTATGCAAGGTAATATTCATTTATATTTTATTACTTATTCTTTAGACCTGGGTTCGCTTCCTGGGTCCTCCCTGCGTGGAGTGTGCATGTTCTCCCCGTGTCTGCGTGTGTTTCCTCCGGGTGCTCCGGTTTTCTCCCACAGTCCAAAGACATGCAGGTTAGGTGCATTGGCAATCCTAAATTGTCCCTAGTGTGTGCTTGATGTGTGTGTGTGTGTGTGTGTGTGCCCTAAGATGGGCTGGCGCCCTGCCCGGGGATTTGTTCCTGCCTTGCATCCTGTGCTGGCTGGGATTGGCTCCAGCGGACCCTCGTGACACTATGTTAGGATATAGCAGGTTGGAAGATGACTGACTGACTGGCTTATTCTTTATTATTCTTACATAATTAGCATTTTGTTAATTGTAACTATTTCTTTGAAATTGTGTATGAAAATGTGTTTTAGAAATACATTTTTCTGCTGTTGTTGGATGTCACTATCTACATTAAAGGAATGCAGTCTCCTTAAAGGGGGTGGGGGGCGGTGAGGAGTCTGATCTGCCTTCCCTTTCTTATATTGTTCCTCTGTGTTACTAGACCAGTCCAGCCAATCACTGATGTGGAAATCCAAGTACTTGCAACAATGCACCATTTCCATATCTACTCCCTGAATATTGACCAGATGCAGAGACTCTTTGGTGTAGCAAAAGTCAGTAGCCGGTGTCCTTGGTCTTGCTTAGAACCAATGCCTCTATGAATTTCAAAAACATTTACTATTAATCCATAAAATTAAAAATAAAAGAAAAAGATGAATCAGGCACTAATAAAAAGAAAATATTCATCAATTTATACGGAAAGACAGCCTCCTGGCTAGTGCTGATATATATCTAAAAGTTTTAACATATAAAAAATATATATATACACATATATAAAAAAAACAAACAAATAAGATGCAAGGTTTCTATTTTTTAACACATTCATCCATAAATTTATCCCATAATATTTTAGTCTGTAAGTAATATTCTTTCATACTATAGTATGTGTCATCAACGCTGCAGCCATCACTGCTTCACTTGCCAAGAAATATTTAGTCGCACAGCTGGCAAAATCCTCTCAGAGAAAAAAGCATGCAGATGTTAGGAGTCACCAATGACCATGAACACCTTTATACAGAGGCTAGCACACAAAGATTTAGACTGAAAAATGATTACAATCACCATTCTCTCTAACCTGGCTTAGAAAAATCACCTTGTTTCTCTCACCATGAAAAGAAACAAATTGCATGAAATTCTGTTTTGCCTGAAAGAAGAATGTGCTTAAAATTAATATTTTTTTTTACCAACAAATACTGAAAATGCGTAGTTCATATGCTTAAATTGTAGGTCAGTAACACTCATTAACATGCTGCTTAGTCTCACTGTGCTCATTTTACCATTTTCTGTTCCCTTCCTAATCAAACAAACTGCACCTCAGCCAGCATGGCAGTACAAACCTGGACTATGTATAGACTTACATATATTTCTACAGAGCTTACCTTTTACAGAGAGTTATTAAATATACATCTATAGCTAATGTATATTCCAAACATTATTTACTCACCATATTGATATCACTTTGTACTGTGATTTTTGTTTTCTTGTGAATTCTCCCTTGCAATTAGTGGATGCAAATATGGTGAGTTAAAACACATTTATAATTTATATTAATTAATAAACTGATACTGATTATAAATTTGAATTGTACTTCAATTCCAATGAGAAACACTGTAAAATCTGAAAAAATTACAAATGCAATATATTGTCTATGTTTTGCTTTTTCCCTAATTAAAAAAAAATGTTTTTTGTTTTCATTTGGTGTAGTTAGAGCTCAAATACTGGTGAAAAATAAAAAACAAAAATAAGAAAAAATAAAACATCACAGAAGCATAAGAGATCACAATGTTTAATGGGCTGCTAAATAATGCACTGTGTTTATTATTGAGATCATTTAGTGGTTACAGCTGCTGTTCCATGTCTCCATGAACCTGATTTTGAATCACAGCCTGGTCACAAATATTGCTGAGTCTGCATATTTTTCACATAGGGGTTTTCTACCACATATGCATCTTAGCTTAACTGGAAACTCAAAATCAGCACATAAGTGAAAAGGATGTATGATTGAGTGTATCATTTAAAGAACTGGTGTTTAAAGCAAGATTGTTTTCTTGACTTGCACTTAACGCTGTCAAAATGGGGTCTGACTACCTAGAAATCTGTATAGGAAAAAAAAGAGGATTCAGAAAGTAAATGAGTGGATGTTTAGTACTGAAATATAGTTTCAAAGTTTACTGATTGTTAATAATACTTGTGTGTTTGTGACTTTTATCAAACACATTAAAAATGTGAATATAAAAAGTGAAAAAGACACATATCCTTTTATACATGAAAAACTTTTAAGAATGTACAGTACATCTTGTTATATCACATGTTGCACAGACATCTTGTTAACTTAATTGTGAATGTTATTCACAAAAATTTAGGTGTATATGAATATGCCTTGCAATGGACTATCATATAATAGCAAAAATCCTCTCATTAACTAAATGGATAAAGAAAAATGTATATGTTTAATTGTGTTTGTGTATTTTTTTATAAATAGAAGATTTTACCTTATCAAAGTGGTTATAGTAATAGTTTTATTATTGCGAAATATAACAGACAAGAATATTCTTTATTATAGCATTTCTAATTATGTACTTTTCATAATTTTATACACATGAAGTCACATTAGTGAAACAATCTTTGTTTATTGATATATGCTTAATTTTATAATTTAAATTTATTTGCTTTTTTAGCATTATCTGAAATCTGAACCAACTATCTGCAGTATGAGGTACTGCAATCACATTGATACAGTTTACAAAACTGCTCTTGTCCTACCAAGTACTACTTTTAGAATACAGTTCAGCATTCTGAATACTTACGTAACAAGTCCATCCACCCAGTATAACATTTGCACATGAACAATTAGCAATAAGGAGACAGAGTTTACAATAAGTGCAGAAATATTCATTCCTTAAATTTAAAAAGATTATATAATATTTAAAAAATAATCCTGCAACTTTGTCACAGAGCAGAGTGAATTATATGACAGCTTGGCTTGAAACAGCTATCAAGAGGTACCATCTGGATACAAGAAATCAAATAATGATAAAAAGGAATTTAAGAAATTTGCCTAGAAACAACTTAAATAAGGCAAACTAAATATTACCAATGTGTATGTGAAACAATAAAACATTTAAAGTAACGTATATAACAAAAACAAATTTACTTTCATAACATACATTCGCATATTGTATGCATGCACAGCCTCAGATTCTTCTGTAAATGATAGTGGTTCTGCCCATGTTCCAGTAATCGAAACCAATATACTTATTTTACAACTCACATGCAAAAATGCATATAAGTGGGCAATTGTGAATGAAAGTGAGTTACGGCAATGCAAACAATTCAGATTCAAATTTTAACCTATAATGTAAATACTGTACATGTGCATTTTCTCTTAAAATAATCCTGAAAAAAAAGTATATTACTGCGATTTTACAATTATTAACTTAAAAAGAGTTGCATTATTTATTTTTTTAACTATCACGAAAAAGACGCTTCCTTAGAAAACATTATCTTAACGAGAAACACGTTATACAAACTGACCAAATCTTACGTTTTTGCAAACAGCGAAGCACCCCGACATCAGCACCTGCTTCAATATACGCGCGGCTATTTATCAAGAGCAGTAAAGAAAAATGTGGTTTAAAGAACATGTCCTTAATTCCATTTAAAAGCACTTACTTTAACCACGCGGTGCATATTTTGGCTTGACGCATACTTACTGCGAATTTTCAAAGCCATGCTTAAAATCCCTTTATAACAAAAATTATACGCCCAGCCCCATGAGTTTTTCCACAGGTATTTTGTAATTAGTAAATGGTAAATAGTACCTTCTTCAGCGCTGACATTCTAATAAATTCCTTGTAATCAGATCTCCGTTTACATGTTGAGTACGGCAGTGTAAGTTTAGAGGCAGAGCTGTGTTTAATTGGCTATGCTCCGCTACTGATGCTGTAGTACGGCTCGGTATTTGATATTCCCGTCGCGCTTTCCATGCGCTGCTGTCAAACCCTTCTCCACAGCTGGCCACCAGTGAACTTGCGCAGTAGATTGGCTACACAGGCACGAGCACCGCGCGTACGCGAGACCGCGCAGTGCGAGTTGTACGAATGCCATATTGGTAAGGTCGAAACTGTACGGGATATTTTATTTTTTTCACTCACCAACTGACGTTTTGAAAGGTCAGTTACTTCATGTTTAGCAATGGCTAATAGGATGAGCATACGGAATCGAGAGTTGGGCAAGGGCTGCAGAGGGGGTACCCTGTTTGATTAATCAATCATCTGTATCCGCAGAGTGAAAAACAATACGGAAAGTAGAGCATAGTTGCCGGAAAAAAGGACAATTGTCAGACGGATGATTCAGTTTGGGATATTCTGACGATAAAATGTCTAACAGAGAAGAAGGTAAGGAACACAAATTTGCGTTATCACGTAAATAAATATTTAAAGTAAGTCATCTGTTCACTACTGGTTGCTCTCCGTGCGCGTTTCACATTGATTCTATCAGCCTACCATACCTATCGCTAGTCTCCCTATGTTTTTTGAACAACATATGCACGTGCTCCTTATATAGTACAACATCACCACAGTAAGGCAAAGAATGACCGTGTTCTGCTAAGCTCGTCCTCGGCGTATGCAACCCGGAACTGTGCGCAGCTGCGCGCTCTCGACCGCACGTGTGCTGCAGATGCTCCCGCACTTGCGTTCGATGGGGCAGCTACTTGTCCCTCAGCCGCATTGATCGGCTCGAGCAATGGACTTATTTCGGCGCATTGCCTTTTTTTCACGTGGCATTTTAAAATTCTACATATATAAAGGTGTTTTCTTTGAAAAGACAGTTATTTATAGACGTAGCGATTCAAGCCGAAAGAAAATCCATAAGCGATTACGTCGTTTTTCTTTTATAAGGACAGTTTGCAAATATATGTAGATTATACGGAAAGGAATGAATGTTTTATTTGCATAGTTGAAAAGTGGGATTAAAACATAAGAGCAGTATAACACAGATCAATTCCCTCTACATTTATGTGAATTATTTCACAGTGAAGCATTACATTATTTGACAAAAAGTTTAATTCTAAGCTTAGAATGAAAACGCGATATAGAGAGATTTAGGATTACCCATATGTTTGACTTTTAAAAGAAAGTTTGTGTATTTATAGGCAAAATTGTAGATTAACTGTAGAACAGTACTATAGTAATACAGTATGTTTTTTGTTGGGCACCACATTTTCCATTAATGTAGTGTAGCCCATCAAGTGTCAGGTAGAATGACAAAAGAAAAAAAAAACAAAAGACAAAAAGTTAGTTTTATCATTTTTAGAATTCCTGAGAGCCAGAGTCTAACAAGCATTTGGCACAAGGTAGAAACTAAACCTGAGTGGGTTCCTAGTTCAACACACTCACATGGTATCAGTTGTCACCAGGCAGAATTAGTCTTTTTTTTTTTACAATCTTATCATAGTAATACTAGTATGGTACTGTGTACAGAGAAATTCTTTCTTGTATGTCCCACCAGCATGCAACATGTCGCCACTCTCCTGTACCATGATAAACAGAAATATATTAAAATGCATAGCTTTATATTCATTTAATAGGATATACAAATCAGTTTATCTGTTGTACTCTTTACCCTTTTTTCCATACCATTTATTAAGCTGTTGCTTGAACCTTAAGGGGAAAAATAACCCTCAGATAAACAATATTTTGTATCTGTAGTGTGCTGAAAGTTTAGGTGTATTTAGTCAATATCAAACACAAGGCAGAAACCAACCAATAAAACAATGAGTTTTTGTTTCTGCTTCTTTTGATATGGATTCATATATAACTATATTTTTGTAAGTTAAAAATATGGACATTTTAGGATAATTTTTATTCCTTATCAAACCATACCTGTGTTTTTTCAGGAAATGTAATTAATTAAATAATCTGATGTGCATAAGAAAAATAAAAGATGTATACAACTAAACAAAAAACTATAACCACTTAAAATCCCTAAATGCAGAATGAGGGTGAGTGGTGATAGTTAAGAAATACCACTTTTAGCTGTGCCTAATAGTTCATTCAATACCTAACAATTTAAGACTGAAAGAAAATGGTGGTACTTCAAAATATTTCAATTCCTGGAAGTGCTACACTAAGATAAGGGTTGAAAAGCCTTAACCTAAACATACACTGTGATATTTAACAATATAGTGTATGTGTTGTGAAGGACAGCACCCATGGGCTATCACCTCATGCAGGATAGGCATGGGTTCATTACCTGGCCAGGAGAAAGGAAAAGCTGAACATTTAATATTCTCTCCAGTAAATTGGCAGAAGATTCTAACTCTATGAAGTGTGTATTGGCACCCCGGTGGACATGGAGCTGAGACAGTTACCTGTGCATTGGAAAGCCAAGGAGAGACAATGTGAGTTGCTGTAGTCTCCCCTAGTATGCTGGATGGCAGCAGACCTGGACCTTGGTAACCAAATAAACACTAACAGGGCATGAGGGAAATTATAGTTTATAGCTTGACCCAGACAGGCAATGCCATAGCACCAGAAGTAGATCCAGGTCTAACATAAAAGACAATCTCATCCAAGCAGGTTAGAGTTGGGTGAGATCCAGACAAAGCTCACTTGGAGTAGTGGAAGGAGAAAGAATAAAGAGGAGAGAATACTTATAGTTGTGTCATTTGTGGCAGCCTTTGTAAGGTATTTGTATTAATAAACACTTTCATTTGAATCTGGGATTTGTTTCATTGGGTTTAGGGGTACTGTTATACCTCCTAGTGGCTACAGTATTAGTAGTTTGCTGTAATTGAGACTTATATACATGAATGTACAACTTGATTTATATCCATGAACAAAACAAAATCGTAACGCATTAACTGCCACTAGTTATTGCAAAATGGTTTGCATCATATTGTAGTCAGCAAAAAATAACTAAAGATACGAGGCAGAGAGATATCATTCATTGAGGTCTGACAATTAGACATATACAAACAAAAGACCTGTGTGTGTATGTATGGAGCAGTCCGCTCTGCTCACACTCAGCCACAGCCACTAGACTGCGGATGCATGCACTTTTACATTTTTTTGGCGCTTGCTATGAAAGACCTATATGAAATGAAGCAGTCACCACAGCTCAACAATGTGTGAGTGAAACACTTCAGCAACAGAGGGCAAGGCTTGAAGTTGTCGCTAAAAACATGGTTTATCTGGAGGTCTTTTCTCAAGATAAAAACTAGTAGGACTTGTATGCCAGTGATACGTCTAAGATAGGTTATCGCCAGTGTATTCTTACAAAAGCCAGTAGGGCAGCAAGCACAAGGTGGGTCCACATCCTCTGCACTGGGTAATTCTTAAGAGTAAGCTGACACCTCTCAAAGTTCACTAATATAGTAAAATTGCTGGGGCATCTGGTTGTTTTTTGTCCCAAAGACCACATACAGCTAGTTCTTACATATTATCTTAACATGGGAAAATTGTGTCAAGGATTTATATGAAAGTAAAAATTCTTCACAATTTGAGCAGGTAAGAGCTAGTATAGCAGTCACATATACAGGAGACTCCTGGAGGCTACTGGACATTGCTGAACTACCTTAGTTAAACGTGATTAATTAAGATTAAAAATCATTTGACAACCCTAATTCATAGATGTTAACACTTTGGCTGCACAGGAGCTCAAGTGTCCCCAAAATATATATCTTTAAAGCATAAAATGCCATCATGTTCTATTGATACATGACCTTTAAAAATGCTTTGTTGCTTTGTAGTTGGAAAAGTCTTCCAACTCAACTTACGGGAAGGGCAACATAGGTTTACTAATACCAAGCACTGTTAACCCATATGTTTAGTCTTCTGTACTTGTGGAGAAAACCATTTCACAAATGCATCACGATCCGCTGTCTTGAATGACACAACATCGATGCACAAAACTCCATAATCTGACTTTTATATGAGCTAATGAATGAAGTGGAGAATATGCACAGTGTAAAGGATTTCTGGTAAAAACATAGTACAATGGGAACACAGTGGTAAATAAAACATAATACAGTGCATCCTCACAGTAATGAACTTCAGGTACATTAGATACAGAGATTAATTTTTGGAAAAAAATTAATATAACAAAACATTCATTGTATACATTTACACAGTAAAATGTATAAATAAATCCATACATACACACACATCTCGTGTCAGTCCTGATCAGTCAGGTCAAGCCCAGCACCCAACTAAAACTCTGAGTGACTGCTCCTTTCATCCAAAATCACATTGCGTTAAAGAAAGGTTAAAATTCACATGTAATAAAGTTTATGAAATCACAAGAGAAACAAATAGCATTGATGTGGTCTATACTGAGCCAATCAATGTGACAGTTGATAAAAGCCCCTCATCTTATAGCGCATAGGTTGGACTGTCAATGAGATCTCAGTGTGGGCTGTTTCCCGTGATTATGCCAACACTAGGGGAGCATTGCAGTGTGGATATGTGTAATTATTTAGATTACATTATACCCAGATATAATGGTGATAGAAAACATATGATAGTGACAAGTGTAAAAACGGGGCAAAATTTGAAAAGCAGGCTCTTATTCATACCTGTTTTATAGCACACTTTCTTGGATTACCCATGTTTACCAAAGTGTTCAGAATGTATGAGAATGTCGATATCTTTATGTTAGGTGTAGAGATTGAGGGCAGGCTGAAAGTCAAGGTAGTTTAATTTAAAAAAATGCTTCCATATATGCAAACACTTATTTTTCTTTTGGACTGTACTGAGTGCAATGAAATATGCTGATACATGATGGAATTTACAAAGTTGCACTTCCATTTGGTATTGTATTGTAATAATGAAAGTAACTCAGTGTATTATTTTTTCAGGGTGTATTATAATTTTGTATTCAAAGCAGCAATAGTCACATTTAAGAAAAAAATCATGTATGTAATTCAAAAATCAATATCCATCACATCAAGATACATTGAGAATCAGTTTTTAATTGCAGTGAATTGTGTAGTGTCTTATGACGGCCACACTGCACACTGTGATGAAAACATAATTAGGCATAATTGGGTTGTGACATTTAGTTAATGAAAGCTTATTACATTGAAAATGATGAACAATAGCAGGGAAAAAAGGATTAAAACCTGGGCAACTCTTTTATCAAGCTAAATTTTATTTTCATCAGCACAACTGCAAAAAGTACAGATTATAGAAAAAACAGTACAAGCGAAGAGGCAGCCTGACAAAGTCCTACTTGATGCAATAAGGCTTGAAAGTTGGGGAGAAAGAATGCTGTAGGCTTGATTATATGGACATCACACTTATGTAGGCTGTTATAGATGTGCATCTGTGAAATGTGCACTCCCAATAAATGTGAAAAGTTGGTGCATGTGTTTAGATTTTAACATACATAAAAATGTCACACCAATATTCATATGGTGTCAGATATTTTCATTTATACCTCTAAATTTACACTAATCATATTGTCAGGTAAGTAGTGTTTTTTGTAAAGCTGAATATTTCTTTGGTGTATAGTGGAAATCAGAATTTTATTCAGTGTCAAACAAGCTATGTCATAGTTTTTGTTCTGAATGTGATATCACAGTTCTTAGTCATTTGTGTCCTGGACAAACATTACATGTATTTTTAATTTGTTTTTACTTTTAAATGTTTTATTATAAAATATTTGACAAGTGATTGAAAAGTAATACCAGAGCAGTGTCTGCTGCTGGAAAATCAGTTATGTCAGTTTTCCAAGCACAACTTTTATTTCCCACAACCACATTAAAACATGCTTACTATGCCACTAAATTCATGCGTATTGTCCTTTAGAATAGTTGTTACTGCGAAAAATATTGTACAATAGTCTGTGAGTGGTAACTTCTAAATGACTAAGTCAAAAATAGAAAATATGGCCTGTGCCAAGAACCAAGAATAGTGCAAACATGAATGTACCAATCGTTTCTGAATTCTGATCCTCCCTTTTTTTCCAAACTTTTAATCAGAAAACCAAATACTATTATGTGCCTGTAAATGATCTATTATTTCTTTGTTCATGTCAAATCAGAAATACTCATCTGTTGACAATTTGGTACTGGCAAGTGAATATCCCTTTCTAATGGTTGTTTGCTTTTGTTATGATGTTGGGGGCTTAGCTATAAAATATTCTGGTGCAGTTTGGTTTCAATTAAAGTAGGTTTGAGTTTGGATCCTGACTGAAGTTCTTCAATTGAGAAAGGAATGAATAATATAGTATTATATAAGGGCTATATTAGTGTGCTTCTAGTGAAGAGTAATTCTAGATTGAAAGATTAAAAAATATTTCTAACCTTATTTTTTCTGCCGTTGAATTCATCTTTGCTTTTTTTGTACAAGTCTGAAACATACAGCACATATATTTGTTGTGTTTTTTACCTAGTAATTGTTAAAATGATCAGAGATTTTTTTTTGTGTACCCTAAAAAAGTATCCTCATTAATTAGATTAAATTAAATATACAGTAAGTGAAATTGCATTTTAAGTTCTTATAACACTGTAGATGAGAAGAATCTTATTAGGCAATAAAAAATGTTATTTTTCGACAGGTGAAGATAATATTAGATCAACACAAATACAAGGAATTACTCTGCCTTAAATGCAACCGTAATATGTACGGTATTTTGTCCTCCCATCAGGTCCAATCAGTAAAGACACCAGGTAAAAACAACATCTATGGCCTGACATTTGCTATTATCAATCTGAATATTCTCTAATATTAAAGATCAACGTGGGTCCCCCTTCCCATGGGCTCACCACCTTTAGGAGGGGCCAAGGAGGTTGGGTGCAGTGTGAGTCAGTTGGTGGCCGAAGACGGGGATCTTGGCAGTCCGATCCTCGGCTACAGAAGCTGGCTCTGAAGGGGAAGGAGCCTGAGCTAGTGCGCGAGGTTGAGAGGTTCCGGCTAGATATAGTCGGGCTCACCTCAATGCACAGCGTGGACTCTGGAACCAGTCTCCTTGAGAGGGGCTGGACTCTCTACCACTCTGGAGTTGCCCCCAGTGAGAGGCGGCAAGCGTGTGTGGGTATACTTATTGCCCCCCGACTTGGAGCCTGTTCATTGGGGTTCACAGCGGTAGACAAGAAGGTAGCCTCTCGGAGGGGGGATGGGTCCTAACTGTTGTTTGCGCCTATGCGGCGAACAGCAGTCTGGAGTACCCACCCTTTTTGGAGTCCCTGGAGGGGGTGCTAGAGGGCACACCTGCTGGGGACTCCCTCGTTCTGTTGGGAGACTTCAATGCTCACGTGGGCAATGACACTGAGACCTGAAAAGGCGTGATTGGGAGGAATGGCCCCCCAATCTGAACCCGAATGATGTTTTGTTATTGGACTTCTGTGCTCGTCACGGATTTTCCATAACGAACACCATGTTTAGGCATAGGGGTGTCCATATGTGCACCTGACACCAGGACACCCTAGGCCTCAGTTTGATGATCGACTTTGTGGTCGTATCATCAGACTTGCGGCCACATGTCCTGGACACTCGGGCGAAGAGAGGGGTGGAGCTGTCAACTGATCACCACCTGGTGGTGAGTTGGCTTCGATGGTGGGGAAGGATGCCGGTCAGGCCTGGTAGGGCCAAACGTATTGTGAGGGTCTGCTGGGAACGTCTGGCAGAGTCCCCTGTCAGAAGTAGCTTCAACTCCCACCTCTGGCAGAACTTTGACCATGTCCTGAGGGAGGTGGGGGACATTGAGTCTGAATTGGCAATGTTCCTTGCCTCTATTGTTGAGGCGGCTGACCAGAGTTGTGTCCGTAAGGTGGTCCGTGCCTGTCATGGCGGCAATCCTCGAACCTGTTGGCGACACTGGCAGTGAGGCATGCCGTCAAGCTGAAGAAGGAGTCCTACAGGACCCTTTTGTCCTGTGGGACTCCAGAGGTGGTTAACAGGTACCGGCAGGCCAGTGCAGCTTTGGTGGTTCCTGAGGCAAAAACCTGGGTGTGAGAGGAGTTTGGGGAGGCCATGGAGAATGACTTCTGGATGGCTTTGAGGAGATTCTGGTCCACCATCTGGCATCTCAGGAGGGGGAAGCAGTGCAGTGTCAACACTGTATATGGTGGGGATGGTGCGCTGCTGACCTCGACTCGAGACGTTGTGGGTCGTCTGGGGGAGTACTTCGAAGACCTCCTCAATCCCACTAACATGTCTTCCAATGAGGAAGCAGAGCCTGGGGACTCGGAGGTGGGCTCTCCCATCTCTGGCACTGAGGTCACCAAGGTGGTCAAAAAACTCCTTGGTGGCAGGGCCCCAGGGTTGGATGAGATATGCCCGGAGTTCCTAAAGGCTCTGGATGTTGTAGGACTGTCTTGGTTGACACGGCTCTGCAACATCGCATGGACCTCTGGGACAGTGCCATTGAATTGGCAGACTGGGGTGGTGGTCCTCCTCTTTAAGAAGGGGGCCAGAGGGTGTGTTCCAAGTACAGAGGGATTACACCCCTCAGCCTCCCTGGAAAAGTCTATTTGGGGGTCTTGGAGAGGAGGGTCCGTCAGATAGTCGAACCTCGGATTCAGGAGGAACAGTGTGGTTTTCGTCCTAGTCGCATAACAGTGGACCAGCTCTACACTATTGGCAGAGTCCTGGAGGGTGCATGGGAGTTTGCCCAACCAGCGGAAGAGGATGGATGGATGGATAGATGGTTAAAGATCAACATGTAATCAACATTGGCATGCGAGTCAAACATTAACCTTTTTGCCTGACATGTACCTGATGTCTGGAGACAAACTGACATAACATTACATAGTAACAAGTCCAATTAAATACAGAAGCAATTAAAAAGACAAATGTTATACTGTATAAATTATTAAGTAAAAATCAAGAATTATTTTGTGCAGACATTGTAATGTACAAGGAAGACTGAATCTGGAGTACTGTGTTGTGCAGTTCTATTCACCAAAGATCAGTATATCTGGAATAATGTGTTCTGGACAGATAAGGCAAAGATACAATACAATACAATACAATACAATACAGTTTATTTTTGTATAGCCCAAAATCACACAGGAAGTGCCACAATGGGCTTTAACAGGCCCTGCCTCTTGACAGCCCCCGAGCCTTGACTCTCTAAGAAGACAAGGAAAAACTCCCAAAAAAAACCTTGTAGGGAAAAATGGAAGAAACCTCGGGAAAGGCAGTTCAAAGAGAGAGACCCCTTTCCAGGTAGGTTGGGCGTGCAGTGGGTGTCAAAAGAAGGGATTCAATACAAGTATACAGAACAGAACAAATCCTTAATACAGCATAATAATAAAAATTTTAGAAGTACAAAGCAGAATTTAACAGTAGATGATATCACATAATAAGATTTTGATATTTTTAGAGTGCTGGAGACCTCATCCATCAAGCTGCCTCCCCATTTGGCCATTCCAAGGCTGAAACGTTGCTCGGCCAGCCAATCCGATGAAAGGGCCCCTCTTTCCCATGATTCCTGTGATCCTCCACCAGGGATGACTTTACCATGGGCAGGCAAACAACTTGGCAGATGGGCCGTGGCACCAATTGCCACATTTGAGTACCGAGAACAGAAACAGAATAGGTGAGGGTTAGTATTCAATTATAATTATCATGTTACTTATGTTTTAGTGCTAATGACTAACAACAGAGATGCAGTATGTACAGTTAATCAGCAGCTCTAGTCAGGATATGCTAAACTGAAGTAGTGAGTCTTCAGCCGGGATTTAAAGGCTGGGACCGAAGGGGCATCTCTTATAGAAGCAGGAAGACCATTCCACAGTTTAGGGGCCCTGTAACTAAAAGCTCGACCTCCCACTGTTATTTTATTAATCCTTGGAATCATAAGCAGACCGGCATCTTGAGATCTTAATGTGCGCTCAGGTTTGTAAGTCATGATAAGTTCAGACAAGTAAGACGGACCTTGGCCATTTAATGCTTTATATGTTAAAAGGAGGATTTTGAAATCTGCCCTAAACTTAACCGGGAGCCAGTGTAAGGATTTAAGAACTGGAGTTATGTGTTCATATGTTCTTGTTCTTGTAATAATTATTGCAGCCGCATTTTGGATTAACTGGAGGCTGTATAAAGAACAGTTTGAACAGCCAGTGAACACCGCATTGCAGTAGTCAATCCTACTAGAGATAAATGCATGAATTAATTTCTCACAATCCTGTTTATTTAGAAAGCGCCTTAATTTCCTAACATTTTTAAGATGGAAGAAACATGTTTTGGACAACTTTGTAATATGTGCTTTAAATGACATGCTAGAATCAAAGATAACTCCTAGATTGCGGGCTGATTCAGTAAAATTAATTGGGATTCCAACTGAGTTAAATGTCGACAAAATATTGCTGTGATCAGCGTCATTCCCTCCAACAATTAACATCTCTGTTTTATCTGTATTTAAAGTCAAGTAGTTCTCATTCATCCACTCCTTTAATTCACTAACACAACTAATTAAAGACAACATCGGAGAAACTTCATTTGATTTAAATGAAAGGTATAACTGGGTGTCATCTGCATACGAGTGAAAATTAACATTATGTTTCCTAATGAGAGATCCCAGTGGAAGCATGTAAAGTGAAAACAGTAAAGGTCCCAGTACCTTGTATCTTGTGGGCAAATAGTAAAGTAATTGAACTGCGCACGTGAGATAATAAATCTGAAATAAACTGATTACAGTGGTGCCATACATTTAAAAAAAAAAAAAAAACACAGTGCCACTGTACTCCCGCATGCACATCATTCATTCCAAGTTCTTATTACCAATCAACACTCAACATTATACACTTTTTGCGCCATGTTGTTTGCATGCATAAGAAGAAAAGGCAAAATATGCGTTATAGCCAAGCCACAATGAAACATGATGAAGTGCAATTTTTTCTGTAACACGTCACAAATCAGTTTTTTTTGTTCAGAAGATGGTTAAAAGAGAATAATTGAGGACACCATGTTTGAGAGAGCAAAAATAATTAGGATCTCCTAGTTTCCTGTTGATAGACATTTATTCAAACCCATTTTATGATTTAGAGTTTCTTGCCAATCATTATGATTTATGGGAGCTTTAAATGGACTTTGAACGAATCACCTTTCAATCATCGTAATAACACTGCCAAATGGTGGTACTTGTGCTGAGTTGCAGCAACCGGTGAAACAACAAAACTACTGAGTTTCAAGCTACAATGTCCTCACACCATTACCCCACCACCCTGTGTAGATGCTTTCTATGGTACGTGGGTAGGACGATTGATTATTCATGATCAACAAACATCTCTCCATCCATTCAAAAACAAAGATCCCCACACCCCCATCAGATGGCGTTATATGTCATCAATGATTTTATCATCATACGTCATCAATGACTTCTTCCAAAAGGTGCCCTTCTAACGTGTTAATATTACAGAGACAAATCTACATGAAATATGTTATGTTATAGCTATTTTGTTGAACATGTTTGTGAAGCACTTTGTGCTATGTATATATAATAGATTTTATGACGCTTACATGCAGGCCCATGAGCTTATATTACAAAATATTATTTTACTCCTTGTTAGCCTCAATGATGGTAATTGTTTGATACAGTAGGTGTTATAGTAGAAACCATCCTAAAATATTTCTACCCATAAATTATTAGTTAAAAAGAATAAAAGATGTAAAATAATTTGTATCTTAAAAAAGAATAGCGCTTAATAGTAGGCAACATAACATCCTAAAAACCACTAAGTACGGTTCAGGGTGAAGTTGGACTAGATCTTGTTGTAGTAGATTCAGATGTAAGGCAGAACAGTGCTCTCGCCAGAGCAACAGTCCAAAAACAGGGCTCTTTCACACACACATACTCATCCACATTCCAGGTTGGAATCACTATTCAACTTAACATGCATGTTGTTAAGTGATATCAACAGAAGACCCACAAAGAATTGACATAAACATGCAGACTCCACTCAGACAACAGGCAGACATGGTATTTAAACCCAGGATGCCAGATCTGTGAGACAGTGGTACTAACAACTCTGCCTCTGTGCCATCGCCTTGCATTTAGTGTCATTTTCTTTTTTTGATTCTGCATTTTAGAGCCTTGATTAATATATTTTGTATTATGTAATCATTTTATGTTTGTATGTATGAACTGTGAATGTGCATCATTATTAAACAACCTAAAATAAATGTGTGTTAGCCATAGCTGTGTATCACTATTAACTGAACGTGCTTTAAAGCACATAAAGAGAGAGTATCCTTTAACACCACATATGCTCTGGTGTATGATTTTGCAATTACAGGATGGTAAGGTTTTATCCTTGAAAGAACAAAATGAGGTTAAAATGACTATTTTAATGGAAATATTATCAAATATCTTCCATGACAGAAAATAGTTCAGTATTCATTTCCAAATAAAAACATAGATGAAATTGAAGTAGCTGACCCTGGCTTCTTTTGAACACTATATTGTATATTTTTAAATCAGCATGAGAATAGAAATAAAATTATATGAGTCAGGTTTTTAAAAAACTGTTTTTATAAAGTCCTACTCTTGAATATTTACTGGCTTAATTGCATATGTAAATAATTTTATAAAATATATTCATATATAATTGCATACTTTTTGTAAATGTCATTCCTTAGAAGGATTTAGACTCTTATCAAGCCCAATCTAATTACTTCCAGACACTTCTTTATTTCTACAGTAATAAAATAGTCAATGTCTCATGTAACTCAGCATGGAATTGGAGAACTCCTAATTTTAAAGCCAACAAATAGGAAATAATACTTTGGTTACTTGTTACAATGATATTTCAATTAAATATTTTATTGCGAATTTTTATGTTTCAGTTGTGAAAGATCTGCACGGCAACGGACAGATATGGACTCCAAATGTTCCAAAAACATGCACAGTTTAATGGAAATACTGAACACACACAATACCGTGCACAAACCACAAGGCTCAGTCCTTTTTACTTCTCTTCAGCCGCCTCCGTTTCTCTCTCGCAAGCTTCGTCTTCTCCCTCCTGACTCCAGCTCCTCGAATGGAGTCAGGCGGCCCCTTTTATCCTGCCCCGGATGTGCTCCAGGTGCTCCGTGATGGTCTTCCGGCAGCACTTCCTAGTCTGGCGGAAGTACTGCCCTTGCACCCGGAAGCACTCCAGGCACACATGGTTCCTGTTTCGGCAGCACTTCCTGGTGTGGCGGAAGTGCTGGTGTCTTTGACTCAGGATCCATCCGGATGCCCCCTGGTGGTGACCACGAACCCCCAGAGGGCTGAGCTTCCCAGCTCTTTGGTCATGATGGAATCCAGGGGGATACCCTCTTATATCCTGGGGGAGGTATTGCCCCTCTCCCAGTCCTTCCGGGTTCCAGGCATCCTGGTGGGACAAGATCCCTGGCCGTCTGCCACAGTCTTTACTATCTATGTATCAGTATTTGTTTCATTTTAGTGAGAAGATGGCCTTATATACCTGTTGGGGAACAGCACCTCAAAACAAAATCCATAGCATTTGCTACAGTTGCCTAAAGGGCAATATAAGGGAAAAATTGTGAAAAGAGCTTCAGTTGTTTAGATGATAAACAGGCATAAAATTATATAGTTAAAAGGAAGAGACTCGACACACGTAAAAAGGTTTGGGGCAGCCACCCGTATATTATTCCTAGCTGCAAAGGTTTGGTTTTCCATTCAATAAAGTAGTTGATTGTGGAGAGTCCAAAACAGAACTGGTGAAGGTTGGAAAAGATGGCAGTTTTAAATGGTCAGACAGGAAGTGATGTATGTTAACTGGAAGTGATGTAGGTTGACCGGAAGTGGTATTTCTCTGACATCAGCCTGGGAGCTGGGAC